>CM026389.1:22889011-23091511 GCA_014843695.1 Archivesica marissinica
GCGCGTTCACTTCAGGTGCGAAAGGTTCGGAGTTCGAGCCACGCTGGAGTCGTTACGAGTGTGCCCTTGGGCAAGGTATTGAAATTCCAAATGCCTCTTGTCTCTCCGTCATGGCGACGGATTCCATCAGGAATGAGGTATCGAGGGTGATTAATATAAGTTGTAAGAACTTGTTTCGCAATCGAGCTAAAATAAATATGTATAAATTAAGACTAAATAGTCGTGACAGTAAACGCGAATCAGTATGTAGTTTGTCTGGTATAGGGCGCCGTTTTGCTATTTATAAAGTATTTATGAATATCCAAAAATCGATTTATGGATATCCATAAATCGAATTATGGATATCCAAAAATAGAATTATGGATATCCAAAAATAGAATTATGGATATCCACATTTACTGAATAAATAGCAAATCGGCGCCCCATACTCACATAAACAGTACAAACTCGCACTATTGCTATAAAGTACAGGTTTAAATGCAACCATCCATGTTATTAGTAAAACGCGATAAATGGCGCCTTTATTTACCAATACTGGATTAACCCATAACAATGAAACCGGTAGCGACGATAAATAAACGTAAAACACACAAATATCATCGTGTCAGTTGCTGTTACACTTTGACCTAGATATTTATTATTTTCATTTTGAGGCCCCTATCCGGGTAACCTCGTTTATTTCTTTATTGCATATACATTTAGTTCATACATATTTCAACAATTGTTTTGGTTTTTAATAGTATACATATTACTTCAATTCGAGTACCTATATGTACAGTTTGTCCCTTAAGGATGAGTGTATACAAAGAATGTCAAAGTTTAAAAGTGAACAATGGGTAACTAAGGTGTATTTGTTAAAGCGAGAGAGAGAGAGAGAATAGAGAGAGAGAGAGAGGTAATGAGTGGCCGATCGCTTCTGCTAGATATATACAGTCTAGAACATAAAGTACATGTGTAAATTTTATCATCCATCTAAATTTAATCATCCATGTTTCTATCAGTACGTTCGTTTCAGGTTTATTTACATGACCTATAATACATGCACATCTGTTGCGCATAAAAACAGGTGTACAACAACATGCTGATTGGCTAGAACTACTATCCCATTCTACCCTAGGTCTTAGCTTGATGTGTTTTGAACTATGCTTCTTTGAAGATCGTTAATAAGTAACAGTGTTCTAAAATTGATACATTCATGAATAGGTAAACTTATATATATTTAATGTATTTTAAAGGTATATTCTGAAACAAATGTATGCATATGCTGGATAATTAGTAAATTGCAACACACTCGTACACAGTCCAATAATAAAACATGAATTGGCTGTCCGATTAGCGCAGTGGTTAGCGCGCTCGCTTCTCACCAATGCAACCCGGGTTCGATCCTCGGACCGGGAAGTATGTGAGATGGTACGGTGGTCGCCAAATCGGACAGGTGGGTTTTCTCCGGGTACTCCGATTTCATCCCAGACGAATGACCACAAATACGCTTTCATCAGCGCCAAAGAAAATTATTAATATAAGTTGTTAGAACTTGCTTCGCAATCGTTGCAAAATAAATAAAGTTTAAGCTTTAATGAAACATGATATGATATGCTCTCTGTGCCGTATTGGTCAAATACAGGGTCGTAAGCTGTCCCTTAAATTATATACGTGACTTAACCGGCTGAAACTTATGCAGACACTCTTTGTATTGGACATAGCCATGGGTATGGCTGTCATAATCAATTAATTATAGGAAATGTGATGAAAGTGCCCAGGTCATTCACAACACAATATATATATGGATATATATGGACGCGCGCATGGTACTCTCCCAGTTTGATAATGTAATAACAAGGATCTTGGTAGATATGAAGGAAACATTATGAGCTGCCAACATCTCTCCGACAGACACGTGTCCTTCCAGCCTTCCTTCTGTCTGTATAGTTTAAACTATATTTCTTTATTATGAATTCCAATTATTCTCCACTTACCTTAAATTCACGTATTTATGTTCTGCGCATTGTTGGAATACGGACGCCTCCAGAATTTGTGCTGCGCGTTTTAGGAACTCCAATACTGTTGCGCAGAATAATTCTTAAAACGCGCAGGGCGATTCTGCGCGATTCTGGAAACGTCCGTGTGCATTTTAGGAATCGGGACAAAGTTGGAATATTGGATTTTAACTAAAATATCATGTTATAAATAACAGTCAAATAAATAAAATTAAAACAGAACATTAAATCAAATAGGTTATTGCATGCAAATAAGATAAATAGTTTTTTCTTGCCGATAATAAAATTGAAATTTATGTGATCTTTAGCTATCAAGCTCAAATTGATAGCCTGTTCATTTCATAGCCGGTTCATTTTATAGCACAGCCTGTTCATTTCATAGCCTGTTCATTTCATAGCCTGTTCATTTCATAGCCCGTTCATTTCATAGCCTGTTCATTCCTATTAGATGTACATTTTGTATATACAATAAGGGAGTCAATTTATGTATAGAGACTTCAATATCATAACTAATAAGTAACTGTTTTCAACCATACTAAATTTCGAAGAGTTTATACATTTATATTTCAGAATTTCTGTTCATTACAATTAAGCACATCAAATATTTCATATCTTTACACAGATAATTACTGCCATTCACACTAGATAATTATTATGCAACATCTATATTACTCGTCTGTGCAATATGATGACAGGAGATTAGTATCAGGTAGTATACATATTATTTGTTTGTTCTGTTGCATATTTGGATACATAATAAACGTGTCTGCCATGGGCATTCTGTGTCCATGAAGATTCAAAATTCACTTATTGGCTGCCCAACCTGGATAGGTGGGTGTTCGAATCCAGCACTAGCTTATATACACCGAGGTTCTGGCTGCATTACGCTAATCCAGAATCTGAAAATATATATGTACTGCTACCACCACAGGGCTCTGACGTCTGGTACAAATATATCTGTAATGCTACCACCACAGGGCTCTGACTAGTCTGGGACAAATCTATCTGTACTGCTACCACCACAGGGCTCTGACTAGTCTGGGAAAATCCTTCTGTACTGCTACCACCACAGGGCTCTGGCTAGTCTGGGACAAATCCATATGTACTGCTACCATCACAGGGCTCTGACTAGTCTGGGACTAATCTATCTGTACTGCTACCACCACAGGACTCTGGCTAGTCTGGGACAAATACATATGTACTGCTACCATCACAGGGCTCTGGCTAGTCTGGGACTAATCTATCTGTACTGCTACCACCACAGGACTCTGGCTAGTCTGGGACAAATACATATGTACTGCTACCATCACAGGGCTCTGGCTAGTCTGGGACTAATCTATCTGTACTGCTACCACCATAGGGCTCTGGCTAGTCTGGGACAAATCCATCTGTACTGCTAATCTGTTAAATAAATAAGAATTAAACTTTTCGTAAAATTTAAATTGTGAATTGGATCTTTTAATTATAGCCCGATCCGCCCCGGTACCCCACAACAAGCGAGTTCCCCAACTACATACACTACTACAACAAGAACCATAGACCCACACGAACGACAATAGCCGGGTCGGTAACGTTTGTAGTTGACATTAGATCATGTCCGTCATTGCAAAATAGTTGTTTCTTACGTCTAGTATAATTCATATGGGTTCACTTACGAGTGAATGTTGACTAGCACGTGCGGCTGATTCTAAGGCATTTATGAGTTGTTGGCAAAATGGAAGAAACCAGCTTTCTTTAATGACTTCCACAATCCATGTCATAAACCATTCAAAATGATTTATCGCGTCTAAAATAGCATTGACTTCCCGTCAGCCACTTTATCAGGCACTTTTCCACAAATGACATTAAAAGTCAACAAACATTTTAGAGCAAATGCGGAATTGAAAATGTTTAATTTCATTTAATTTAATTCCACATTCGCACAGAAATGTTTGCCAATTTTCGAACTGATGGTAAAGGTACATGAAAACTCGACGTTATATGCCTGCTCGTCGGCCACAATGCCGTTCGCTATGTACCACCCATCCAGAATCCCATACTCACACTGTAGTTTGAACAACGTGTCTTGCTCTCCTTTAAGGTCAATGACCTTTGCTTGCATTCTAGGGTGATCAGTGCCAGACTGACCACATTTTTGGAACTCGTCAATTTTGAAAGTGAGTGTTGTAGTTCGTTTTCTTTGTGAATGGTTGTTGCAGGATAATATTTCATCGCAATGTTATGGAAGTCGTGATAGCGCAGTGGATGCGCGTTCGCTTCAGGTGCGAACGGTCCGGAGTTCGAGCCCCGCTGGAGCCGTTACGATTGTGCCCTTAGGCAAGGCATTTAAATTCCACGTTGCCTCTTCTCTCTCCCTCGTGGCGATGGATTCCATCAGGAATGAGGTCTCAATAGTGATTAATATAAGTTGACATAACTTGTTTCGCAATCGAGCTAAAATAAATTTGAATAAACTATCGCAATTTTGTACTAATACATGCACATCTGTTGCGCATAAAAACAGGTGTACAACCATACATATTCACTGGTATTGTGTTTATCACCACGTAATATTACACAACGTACATGTGTAAATTTCATCATCCATGTAAATTTAATCATCCATGTTTCTATCAGTACGTTCGTCTCAGGTTTATGTACACCTATAAAACTGATATTACGGTGAATGTATTATTAAATAGTAGGCCTATAGTTCGGAACCTATTTCTATGCAATTAATGAAAGGATAACGGTTAACTTTAATTGCATAGTATTAGTGTTAGTTAAGCAATATAAACAATAGAGAATTTAACATTTTAGTAAAGATGGGTACACTGAAAGTGGCAATATTTTGTGGATTACTGGCGTACGTGATATATATCTTACAGAAGCCACAAGGACCCCAGGTTGTAAATATTGTTAACGATACATACGACTATGTCATAGTAGGTGCTGGCTCAGCTGGGTGCGTGCTGGCTTCCCGACTCTCCGAGGACCCGGATGTTAGTGTGCTTTTGATGGAGGCTGGTGGTGAAGAGGAGAACTCGACATTTTACGACACACCATTGCTCGCAATGCTTCTCCAGCAGTCGGCATCCGACTGGCAGTACTTCACCGTGCCACAAACACAGTCGGGCATGGCTAGTATGGTCGGTGAAAACAGGCATTACTGGCCGAGAGGAAAGGTATGTATGTGGGTAGTAACTTCTAAGATGTTCTACATGTATATATTGACCAAATTAAATAGTTAGGGATGAAATTCTCTATTTGGACTGAGCGCATGTGGGCAACCGGTAGTGACGATAAATAAACGCAAGACCACACACCATTGATTCATTATGTTCCAGTTGGTGATATTAGTCCAAAGCAATATGTAACACAATTATTGTATTGCCTTTATGGGTAAAATGCCGAATATAAATTTAATAATGGTTAGAATAACGAATTGTACCTGTATATATGTGATTGTACATGCATATGTGTGATTGTACCTATATATGTGTTATTGTACATGTATATATGTGATTGTACCTGTATATGTGTGATTGTACATGTATATGTGTGAGTGTACCTGTATATGTGTGAGTGTACCTGTATATGTGTGAGTGTACCTGTATATGTGTGATTGTACCTGTATATGTGTGATTGTACCTGTATATGTGTGATTGTACCTGTATATGTGTAATTGTACATGCATATGTGTGATTGTACATGTATATGTGTGATTGTACCTGTATATGTGTGATTGTACCTGTATATGTGTGATTGTACATGCATATGTGTGATTGTACCTGTATATGTGTGATTGTACCTGTATATGTGTGATTGTACCTGTATATGTGTGATTGTACCTGTATATGTGTGTTTGTACCTGTATATGTGTGTTTTTACCTGTATATGTGTGTTTGTACCTATATATGTGTGATTGTACCTATATATGTGTGATTGTACCTGTACATGCGTGATTGTACCTGTATATGTGTGAATTGTACCTGTACATGTGTGATTGTACCTGTATATGTGTGATTGTACTTGTACATGTGTGATTGTACCTGTACATGTGTGTTTGTACCTGTATATGTGTGTTTGTACCTGTATATGTGTGATTGTACATGCATATGTGTGATTGTACCTGTACATGTGTGATTGTACCTGTATATGAGTGATTGTACCTGTATATGTGTGTTTGTACCTGTATATGTGTGTTTGTACCTGTATATGTGTGATTGTACCTATATATGTGTGATTGTACCTATATATGTATGATTGTACCTGTATATGTGTGTTTGTACATGCATATGTGTGATATCCCTGTATATGTGTGATTGTACCTATATATGTGTGATTGTACCTGTATATGTGTGTTTGTACCTGTATATGTGTGTGTGTACCTGCATATGTGTGTTTGTACCTATATATGTGTGATTGTACCTATATATGTGTGATTGTACCTGTATATGTGTGTTTGTACATGCATATGTGTGATTGTACCTGTATATGTGTGATTGTACCTATATATGTGTGATTGTACCTGTACATGTGTGTTTTTACCTGTATATGTGTGTTTGTACCTGTATATGTGTGATTGTACCTATATATGTGTGATTGTACCTATATATGTGTGATTGTACCTGTACATGTGTGTTTGTACATGCATATGTGTGATTGTACCTGTATATGTGTGATTGTACCTATATATGTGTGATTGTACCTGTATATGTGTGTTTGTACCTGTATATGTTTGATTGTACCTGTACATGTGTGATTGTACCTGTATATGTGTGAGTGTACCTGTATATGTGTGATTGTACCTGTATATGTGTGATTGTACCTGTATATGTGTGTTTGTACCTGTATATGTGTGTTTGTACCTGTATATGTGTGTTTGTACCTATATATGTGTGATTGTACCTATATATGTGTGATTGTACCTGTACATGTGTGATTGTACCTGTATATGTGTGATTGTACCTGTACATGTGTGATTGTACCTGTATATGTGTGATTGTACTTGTACATTTGTGATTGTACCTGTACATGTGTGTTTGTACCTGTATATGTGTGTTTGTACTTGTATATGTGTGATTGTACATGCATATGTGTGATTGTACCTGTACATGTGTGATTGTACCTGTATATGAGTGATTGTACCTGTACATGTGTGATTGTACCTGTACATGTGTGTTTGTACCTGTATATGTGTGTTTGTACCTGTATATGTGTGATTGTACCTATATATGTGTGAATGTACCTATATATGTGTGATTGTACCTGTATATGTGTGTTTGTACATGCATATGTGTGATTGTACCTGTATATGTGTGATTGTACCTATATATGTGTGATTGTACCTGTACATGTGTGTTTGTACCTGTATATGTGTGATTGTACCTGTACATGTGTGTTTGTACCTGTATATGTGTGTTTTTACCTATATATGTGTGATTGTACCTGTACATGTGTGTTTGTACCTGTATATGTGTGATTGTACCTGTACATGTGTGTTTGTACCTGTATATGTGTGATTGTACCTATATATGTGTGATTGTACCTATATATGTGTGATTGTACCTGTACATGTGTGTTTGTACATGCATATGTGTGATTGTACCTATATATGTGTGATTGTACCTATATATGTGTGATTGTACCTGTATATGTGTGTTTGTACCTGTATATGTGTGATTGTACCTGTACATGTGTGATCGTACCTATATATGTGTGATTGTACATGCATATGTGTGATTGTACCTGTATATGTGTGATTGTACCTGTACATGTGTGATTGTACCTGTACATGTGTGTTTGTACCTGTATATGTGTGTTTGTACCTGTATATGTGTGATTGTACCTGTACATGTGTGATTGTACCTGTACATGTGTGTTTGTACCTGTATATGTGTGTTTGTACCTATATATGTGTGATTGTACCTATATATGTGTGATTGTACCTGTATATGTGTGATTGTACCTGTATATGTGTGATTGTACCTGTATATGTGTGATTGTACCTGTATATGTGTGATTGTACACATGTGATTGTACCTATACATGTGTGATTGTACCTATATATGTGTGTTTGTACCTGTATATGTGTGATTGTACCTGTATATGTGTGATTGTACCTGTATATGTGTGATTGTACCTATATATGTGTGACTGTACCTGTATATGTGTGATTGTACCTATATATGTGTGATTGTATCTGTATATGTGTGATTGTACCTGTATTTGTGTGATTGTACCTATATATGTGTGATTGTACCTGTACATGTGTGTTTGTACCTGTATATGTGTGATTGTACCTGTACATGTGTGATTGTACCTGTACATGTGTGTTTGTACCTGTATATGTGTGTGATTGTACATGCATATGTGTGATTGTACCTGTACATGTGTGTTTGTACCTGTATATGTGTGATTGTACCTATATATGTGTGATTGTACATGCATATATGTGATTGTACCTGTATATGTGTGATTGTACCTATATATGTGTGATTGTACCTGTATATGTGTGATTGTACCTGTATATGTGTGATTGTACCTGTACATGTGTGATTGTACCTGTATATGTGTGATTGTACATGCATATGTGTGATTGTACCTGTATATGTGTGATTGTACATGCATATGTGTGATTGTACATGTATATGTGTGATTGTACCTGTATATGTGTGATTGTACATGTATATGTGTGATTGTACATGCATATGTGTGATTGTACCTGTATATGTGTGATTGTACCTGTATATGTGTGATTGTACCTGTATATGTGTGGTTGTACCTGTATATGTGTGTTTGTACCTGTATATGTGTGTTTGTACCTGTATATGTGTGTTTGTACCTATATATGTGTGATTGTACCTATATATGTGTGATTGTACCTGTACATGCGTGATTGTACCTGTATATGTGTGATTGTACCTGTACATGTGTGATTGTACCTGTATATGTGTGATTGTACTTGTACATGTGTGATTGTACCTGTACATGTGTGTTTGTACCTGTATATGCGTGTTTGTACCTGTATATGTGTGATTGTACATGCATATGTGTGATTGTACCTGTACATGTGTGATTGTACCTGTATATGAGTGACTGTACCTGTATATGTGTGTTTGTACCTGTATATGTGTGTTTGTACCTGTATATGTGTGATTGTACCTATATATGTGTGATTGTACCTATATATGTATGATTGTACCTGTATATGTGTGTTTGTACATGCATATGTGTGATTTACCTGTATATGTGTGATTGTACCTATATATGTGTGATTGTACCTGTATATGTGTGTTTGTACCTGTATATGTGTGTGTGTACCTGTATATGTGTGTTTGTACCTATATATGTGTGATTGTACCTATATATGTGTGATTGTACCTGTATATGTGTGTTTGTACATGCATATGTGTGATTGTACCTGTATATGTGTGATTGTACCTATATATGTGTGATTGTACCTGTACATGTGTGTTTTTACCTCTATATGTGTGTTTGTACCTGTATATGTGTGATTGTACCTATATATGTGTGATTGTACCTATATATGTGTGATTGTACCTGTACATGTGTGTTTGTACATGCATATGTGTGACTGTACCTGTATATGTGTGATTGTACCTATATATGTGTGATTGCACCTGTATATGTGTGTTTGTACCTGTATATGTGTGATTGTACCTGTACATGTGTGATTGTACCTGTATATGTGTGAGTGTACCTGTATATGTGTGATTGTACCTGTATATGTGTGATTGTACCTGTATATGTGTGTTTGTACCTGTATATGTGTGTTTGTACCTGTATATGTGTGTTTGTACCTATATATGTGTGATTGTACCTATATATGTGTGATTGTACCTGTACATGTGTGATTGTACCTGTATATGTGTGATTGTACCTGTACATGTGTGATTGTACCTGTATATGTGTGATTGTACTTGTACATTTGTGATTGTACCTGTACATGTGTGTTTGTACCTGTATATGTGTGTTTGTACTTGTATATGTGTGATTGTACATGCATATGTGTGATTGTACCTGTACATGTGTGATTGTACCTGTATATGAGTGATTGTACCTGTACATGTGTGATTGTACCTGTACATGTGTGTTTGTACCTGTATATGTGTGTTTGTACCTGTATATGTGTGATTGTACCTATATATGTGTGATTGTACCTATATATGTGTGAGTGTACCTGTATATGTGTGTTTGTACATGCATATGTGTGATTTACCTGTATATGTGTGATTGTACCTATATATGTGTGATTGTACCTGTATATGTGTGTTTGTACCTGTATATGTGTGTGTGTACCTGTATATGTGTGTTTGTACCTATGTATGTGTGATTGTACCTATATATGTGTGATTGTACCTGTATATGTGTGTTTGTACATGCATATGTGTGATTGTACCTGTATATGTGTGATTGTACCTATATATGTGTGATTGTACCTGTACATGTGTGTTTGTACCTGTATATGTGTGATTGTACCTGTACATGTGTGTTTGTACCTGTATATGTGTGTTTTTACCTATATATGTGTGATTGTACCTGTACATGTGTGTTTGTACCTGTATATGTGTGATTGTACCTGTACATGTGTGTTTGTACCTGTATATGTGTGATTGTACCTATATATGTGTGATTGTACCTATATATGTGTGATTGTACCTGTACATGTGTGTTTGTACATGCATATGTGTGATTGTACCTATATATGTGTGATTGTACCTATATATGTGTGATTGTACCTGTATATGTGTGTTTGTACCTGTATATGTGTGATTGTACCTGTACATGTGTGTTCGTACCTGTATATGTGTGATTGTACATGCATATGTGTGTCATTGTACCTGTATATGTGTGTTTGTACCTGTATATGTGTGATTGTACCTGTACATGTGTGATTGTACCTGTACATGTGTGTTTGTACCTGTATATGTGTGTTTGTACCTGTATATGTGTGATTGTACCTATATATGTGTGATTGTATCTGTATATGTGTGATTGTACCTATATATGTGTGTTTGTACATGCATTTGTGTGATTGTACCTATATATGTGTGATTGTATCTGTATATGTGTGATTGTACCTGTACATGTGTGATTGTACCTGTATATGTGTGATTGTACCTGTATATGTGTGATTGTATCTGTATATGTGTGATTGTACCTGTATATGTGTGATTATACCTGTATATGTGTGATTGTACCTGTATATGTGTGATTGTATCTGTATATGTGTGATTGTATCTGTATATGTGTGATTGTATCTGTATATGTGTGATTGTACCTGTATATGTGTGATTATACCTCTGTATGTGTTATGGCAGTGTTTTTGTTTATTACTTCCAAAGTATTTATTTTGGGTCAATATTTAGCACATCTAAGAAGTTATGCCATCAAGCTCTATGTGACAAGGAATCTGAACGTCTTAATTCCACAATACCGAACCCAGTACCATATATACGTATGTCCCCCTGAACAATACGTCTGTATAGGATCCATTGTCCAGTGGTTAACACGTTGGACTTGCAATCCAGTGGTCACAGTTTCGATCCCCCTCTATACCATACTAAAATAACAGATGAGACTATAAACCGAGGTCTCGTGTCGGTGCTTTACACGGTGCTCGTAAGCAGAGGAGATTCTATAATTGGTCTCTGTCTGTATCATTGCACTATCCTCCACAATCTAAAATGACTAATCTCTTCCGGAGTCGCCGCTCATTTGGGCAACCGATAGTCATGATAAATAAACTTAAAACACACAAACATAATACGACTTTGAAATGACCTAACTCCACCTACTATGTACAGTCGTCCAGCCCCAGCTCCCCCTACTAGGTACAGTCGTCCAGCCCCAGCTGAAGCATGGTTGCTGGGCGGTTGGCCTCTGTGCCACACATGGAACCATACAGTATGTTTTATATTTGGGTTTAAAGTCGCTCCAACAGCTTAGGCATGTTTGCTGGGCGGTTGGCCTCTGTGCCACTCATGGAACCATACAGTATGTTTTATATTTGGGTTTAAAGTCGCTCCAACAGCTTAGGCATATTTGCTGGGCGGTTGGCTTCTGTGCCATTCATGGAACCCTACAGTATGTTTTATATTGCGGTTTAAAGTCGCTCCAACAGCGTAGGCATATTTGCTGGGCGGTTACCTTCTGTGCCATTCATGGAACCCTACAGTATGTTTTATATTGCGGTTGAAAGTCGCTCCAACAGCTTAGGCATATTTGCTGGGCGGTTACCTTCTGTGCCATTCATGGAACCCTACAGTATGTTTGTTATTGGGGATTAAAATCGCTCCAACAGCTTAGGCATGTTTGCTGGGCGGTTACCTTCTGTGCCACTCATGGAACCCTACAGTATGTTTTATATTGCGGTTGAAAGTCGCTCCAACAGCTTAGGCATATTTGCTGGGCGGTTGGCTTCTGTGCCATTCATGGAACCCTACAGTATGTTTGTTATTGGGAATTAAAATCGCTCCAACAGCTTAGGTCATCATTATGAAGACTCTCCAGCTATTATTGGTAGTAGATGTAGCAATATTGCAGACACGGGTAGAACCACCGACCTACAGCAGGACTGCTGGTCTTGCGGCATTGGTTCCTCACATGAAATCATTCGACACCCCAAGTGGGATTCGAACCTAATGGTGTGAGGGTCAACTGGTATGCCACGGAGTTTCATTTCTTCTTCTTGTCGTTCGCGTTGCGTTTATGCTTAGTACCGTGGTTTATTAGAATGCGCCGTGCGGCCCAGTACTTCCGGCTTCACATTCGAGGTTTCTGTTGGAGTTACCTCACCCTTAGGCTAGGACTTTTAATGCGGCCCATACATTCGCCTGATGCACCCGTTGTAGGACACGTGGAGTATTTAATAGGAGTAGCTTTGCCATGTGCTATCCTGCCCCGTCCTGGTAGGTACACCGCCATATGGTCCGGGACTGCTTATTTAATTCACAGCAAACCCCCATATCTGAGGGCCGTTCCCCTATCCGCCACCTGAGGACCCGCTGGGTAGGGGATGGTCGCCCACTACTGAATTGGGAGCAGCATTTAACACTAATGTCTGTTTTAAACTTAGTACTAGTATTAGTATATTTATATAACTCTATACATCACATTGTTACTGAGAATTTGAGCCACTGTCCCTGACAAGCGCCTCCCAGTCATATGTAGGTATTGTTTTTTACGTTTATTTATCGTCGCTACAGGTTGCCCATATGAGCGACGCCTCCTGAAGAGATTAGTCATTTTATATTTTGATACAGACGGAGACCCATTCCAGTGTCTCCTCTGGTTTGTTTACTTGCACGCTGCAAAGTATCGACACGAGACCTCGGTTTATTGACTGTTAATATTATTATGATCAGAAAGGGGATCGAATTTGCGATCCATGGATTCGCAGTCGAACGTGTTAACCACTGGACCACTGTCTCGTCTGTGATATGTAGATATAGATGTAGTGGTGCAATATATTGATCAAAAATACATTGTTTGGAAATGAACAACAGATCCAATAAGCCGCTGTCAATACAGAAACGTGAAGCTGAACGTGTACGATTAATTAATAAGGATATAGAAGATGAAGAACAATAGCAATTGAAGTGACAGCCTAGACGATCGACTAAGATTAACTTGTTTTAGTGCGACACCACACCGGTGACAAAAATCAAATTTCTACAGAATGTAATTTCCTATTGTACTGTATTACTTTTCTTAGAACTAAATATTTGCCACAGAATCTGAGTATTGACATAGCAAAATAATGTAAATATGCTACATTTCTATATTTCATTGGAGAATATAAAATAGAAAGATTTATGGAACAGGTTAACCGTTATATTTCAAATTTGTGCCGTGCATATTTATTTTTAGACTGTTCTGATTTAAATTATCTCTAACTGACAGTATCCCGAAAATGAAACAGAACGTTAATCAAGGAGCTTGGTGAAATATATGAACATATGACTTCCTAATATCCCTTTTGAAAGTGTGTGGACCGCAATAATACTGTTTACTGATTAAAGTTAGTATTCGAGTGGTGTTTTACATTTATTTATCGTCGCTACCGGTTGCCCATATGAGCGACGCCTCCTGAAGAGATTAGCCATTTTAGATATTTGGAGGATAGTGCATTGATACATACAGAGACCCATTGCAGAATCTGCTCTGGTTGTTTTACATGCACAGTGTTAAACACCGACACGAGACCTCGGTTTAAAGTCCCATCTGAAAGACTGTTTTATTTTTATTATGGTCAGACGGGGGATCGAACCTGCGATCCCTGGATTACCAGTCCAATTATCTCGGAAGAATTGGTGATTGGCCTTATTTACTCTCGCCGCCGGCGAACCATGTGGGCGAGCGTACTAAGACGTTTAGTTAACACTTATATATTATAAACTAAGGTGATACAGTTGTGTGCGTTGGTAATACGATTTGAATGTTCAACGCGGCCATAGATTAGATTACAAGCACCAACATGTATAGGTATGCTCAGTACAGGGGTCACTCTATTCTGTTCCTCGGAAGACATTTTAGTAGCAGTGGTATTTATATGTAAATATGTGTTTTGACTTTTTGCGATATTTGTACTAATATTTGACTTCTAATGTACTGTTACATACAGCATGATACAATATTGGAATTATTGACGAAGAGAAATGCTAAATGAGTTGGAAAAGAACTGCAATCAACATAAAACCGTCTCAGCAGAAATAAATGACAAATATATGATTTGAATATCATTTGCAAAACGTGAATGATTAACAAAATACATGTTAACTATTTGAGATTATTTAATAAAGAGAGATAGCTGACAGAACAGGTAATACTGAATAGGGAGGCTCCCTGGCCCAGTGGTTCCGGTCGTTGGCTTCAAATCACTTGTCCCTCATCGCTGCGCGTTCGAATCTTACTAGGGGTATCGAATCTTCACGAGTTAACATACACTGTTGATACAAATATGTTTTGATATATTGTGATGACAAATCAGACTATGGCGAAACTATCTGCTTTTATTACAGGCTCTTGGGGGTACAAGCCTGTACACTTTCATGCAGTACGTCCGAGGAAGCCGCTATGATTACGATGAATGGGCGGAGCTTGGCTGCACCGGTTGGAGTTATACAGACGTGTTACCGTACTTCTTAAAATCCGAAGATATCTTGGTGGATGACCTGAAAACATCCAAATACCACCATGAAGGCGGACCACTGGGTGTGAGCCAGGAATCTGTATTTACAGATTTGTCTAGACGATTCGTGGATGCTGGAAAGGAGTTAGGATATAAAGAAGTAGACGTTAATGGAGATAAGCAGTTAGGTTTTGGAGTAAGCCAGGTCAATGTCAGGAACGGTGTTAGAGCAAGTACTGTGAAGGAATTTCTACGTCCAGCTATGGCTCGTCAGAATTTGGATGTAGTCGTTAACGCACATGTGACCAAAGTACACATAGAACAGACAGCAGCCACTGGCGTGTCGTATATCAAAAATGGTGTGAAGAAACGTGTAGGAGTTAATAAGGAAGTAATTTTGGCAGCAGGTGCGATTGGTTCTCCTCAAATCCTTATGCTGTCTGGGATTGGACCCAAAGAACATTTGGAAACGTTGAACATACCGCTGATCAAGAATCTACCTGTTGGACAAAATCTTCAGGACCACCTAATGCTGTTGTATCCGTCTGATATCAATTCCACCTCCGATAGCATAACGAAACCAAAAGCAGAAGGAATAATGACCCTTGCTGAATACTTACTTTTTAAGACAGGCATTTTGTCAACCACCAGTGCAATAGGAATATCGTTTATCAAGTCGGAAGAACAATACGAAAAATACCCGGATATTCAGTTTTATTTAATGGCGGCCCACCTAAATTTAGACGATGCTAAATTGAACACAACGTTTCTTAAGAGTGTTTATCGTCACGCACCTGGAGATGGTCTAACACTGATACCAATTTTGTTACACCCCAAAAGCCGAGGGACAATTACACTAAAAAGTGCCGATCCCTTTGACTATCCTGACATTGATCCGCACTATTTGGAGGCTAAGGAAGATATAGAGGTTTTTAAGAGAGCTCTAAAGCTGACGGAGAAGCTATTGGAGACAAACGCCATGCAACAAATAGGAACAAACGCGGACGCCTTTAGGAATGCGGACTTTTGTGCAATGCATGCATATAAATCAGAAGAATTTTATGATTGTTTGATACGAAATCTAGCTCATACTATCTTCCACCCGACTTCAACGTGTAAAATGGGTTCCGATAACGACGAAGCAGCTGTTGTAGACCCTAGTTTAAAGGTGAAGGGGATAACAGGTCTGCGGGTGGTAGACGCTTCTATTATGCCCAATGTTGTTTCAGATGACACTAATGCCCCTGTTATAATGATAGCGGAGAAGGCTGCAGATATGATCCGTGGTCTAGATACTGTAGCAGATATAAAGCGACGTTTAGTAGGAGACATGTAAAGTGACTCTGAGTACGAAAGAAAGACGTTGCTTGGTATAAGATTCGAACAGGAAAACGATTTTAAGGCGATTAATATAAACATGGTCCTCGATAAATATAATATGAAGTCTCGAATAAAAGTCACAATTAGCTTGAAACAGTTGATGACATCTTGGTCGTACCAAAGTGTACACATCATGACATATCGTCACCATAAGTCCACAACCTTCTATCTGGTGTTGGGTAGTTTTGAGATAATCGCCATTTCAAATCGTACGTTAAGTGAAACAAAGGCGCATATAACATTATAGACACTTGATATTCTCCTAGTTCTAGCCATGCCACATACAAGCGACTTACACCAGTATGAAGCACTCGTCGAGACGAATAAAACGTTACCTAAATCTCATATTTTAAAGAAACAAGTTAGAAGGTTGTGAAGCTAAGCCAACGATATCTAAATCGGTTAGGAGGCCTCCGTAGCCGGGTGGTTGCGGTTCTTGACTTCATCACACTTGCCCCTGACCGCTGCTGGTTCGAATCCCACTTGGGATGTCGAATTATTTGAAGTGAGGAAACTTACATGTTAGCTTGTGGAAGGTCGGTGATTCTACCCGGCCGTCCGTTCGCGCATGAAATATTGCTCTGACGGGCACCGGGTATCTTCCTCCACGTATAAATAGCTGGAAGTTGTCATATGACATCAGCTGCTGGTGCGACGTTAAATCCCCAAAACAAACAAACTCTCAAAAGAGAAATATGTTAGGCCAAAGATATTAAAATGATCAGTGTGTATTTCATAAATAGTATACACATCATCTGAGGTGTACTTGACTAAGTAGATGCTGTCTTATTAAGTTTTACATACAGGTGAAGTGGTGTAACGAGATGTATCTTCTGAAATAATGTATAACTGATGACAAGAGTGATACAAGTGCAATAACATTACTTGATTCTTTCTTCCTGTCAATAAAGGAAACGTCTAGTTTGTTTAAATCTGCATTAAGAAAGTTAATATTGCCGGTCTACTTCATGGCTGTTTCAGAATTTACATCTCTCAAAATTACATGGTTATTAATGGTAAGTTTGGTAAGTTTTATTTCACAAACGTGTTCACTGATATAAGTTATTTATCGACAATAATGTACATAATATATACACATATAATCAGATGTTCAACATTGAATACCTTTGACCAATCATTGAGTCACAAAATTCAACATATCAATCAAGTGTTCACACAATTCGTTCAGAGAGAATGAAAACACATAACTTGTGATATAACAGCTCATTTCTCAGGTTAAACGCTTTAGAAAAATAGAATCCGATGCTTAAAAGTATTTTCGCATTTTCACTATTCAACAGTTGCATACATTTGTACATACTAGCTCTATGACAATAAAACCTGGGAATGTAGCTTTTTCGTAAGTCATTGTACAATTGGCAATGTAGCAGTTAATTGGAAATGTAGCATATAATGATAATAAACGTGATTTTAATACAATGTACATTTATAATTGATGCTTCCCAATGAAAAATATCTGGTCAGCATCTAAAGGGTTTTCCCACACATATTTAATGTTAAAATTGGATATTTGACAGGTTAACTTGTTTGTTAACGTACATTCATGTGTTTGTACCAAAACAATATACCAGCATTTATATATTTAGTAACGGTTATTCCAAACATGTTTACTGGAATATATGTAGCTTAATCATTACCGTTACGATTGTGCCAATAGGCAAGGCTTTAAATTCCACGTTGCCTCTTCTCTCTCCCTCGTGGCGATGAATTCCACCAGGAATGAGGTCTCGAGAGTGATTAATATAAGTTATAAGAACTTGTTTGTGTCGAATTAAATTTGTATAAACTAACTAGAAGTGGTATTTGGTTTTTTTATATATGCACATTATATTAGCAATAGTGGTCATATTTCGTTTACATTATAAATATGACCGCACTGTACTTCAATTCGATAAATTTATTGCATTAAATATGACAACATACTTATAGCAAATAATACATATATAAACAAAGTACAATGGAAAGACATGGATACATTTTCAGAAGAGCATAGATGATTATGATGTTTTAAAAAAAAAAAAATGTCTTACTAAATTTGCGTAATATATAAATTTGGACAGGTTTTGAACAATTTTCCTATTAATAAACCTTTGTTTGGTAGGCCAAGTATAATAGTAGCGTTTCAGATATTTTTTTCTTAAATTTCTAAATTTAGGACAAATATGAAGAAAATGATACTCGCTTTCAATCATTTTATAATTACAATGTATACAGATACGTTCATTCCGTGGTACGTTTGTGAAACGACCTCGTTCTATTGCTAGGTCATGGGATGAGGTCCGGAACTTGGTTAAAGATATTCTAAATTTAGGTTCTAGTATAATGTCGAGATATTTTTCTAACTGAAATTCATGTTTAAACAAGTTATACGTTTCAAGACTAGTAGAGTTATTGAGTGATGAATACCACTGTTGATGATACATATCAAGTATTCGTTGTTTTATTATATTAAAATTGATAAGCATATTGAACTGATTTTGCCATATATATGTTAAACCATGTTCATCAAGGATGGTTTTAATTTTGTATGCCCAATTATTACCATTATATAAGAGTCCTGCATTTGTATCATTCTTGAGCATATTGTAAGTTTTAAACAATAGTGTCATATTGTCTAGAGTAAGTAATTTTATCCAGTATTTAATTAATATTATTTTCCTATGAATATTCATTGGTATTCTACCTAATTCCCCATAGAGAGCATCTACTTAGTGTATATATTACCATGTTTGGTCAATGCTAGATTATGTTTGTGTTTTCTTGTCTTTCATCATTCTTATAATTATAGGTAGAATATGTATGCTTAGCATCAAGCTAATTTGATCAATCTATATATATATATGCATAGCAGAAAATACACACATAACCGTGTGTTTTTAAACTATATTCAATCTTGTTGTAACCTGATTCTAAATAAAAGTGTATGGTATTGTTATAGATTTGTATTGTACATGGAAGAGACATTAAATAAAGAATAACAATATATGTATTCGTATTCACCGATGGTGTGCTTATCGACGTGTAGGTTGATAGACAGTGCTCTTCAACCGGGAAATATGCATTGTATACATGTGAGCCGTGACTGCACCGTTAACTGCCCATGCTCCTACCCGACACTTCTGATTGGATTATTTGTGAACGGCTTTCGTTCTAATTTGGGATATGTATAACACAACACATGATACGCACATACAATAAATGTAATTGCAATTGATAAACAAAAAGGTATAAAACTTAGCAAAAATAAAACAACACTGTGATATCTAGATTCACAAAATAACACAACACAAGACCTCGACACTTTTCGAATTGGATTTTCTAGAGCATGGTTAAAGATATTAATTTCCAATTATAGATTATTTTATTCGGCTACATTAGCTCTAGAAAAATGATAAAATCGTACACGTGTCAGACAGAGGTGTGTGTATGTCGTAATAGCCATGGATAGCACATTAGATATAAATATATAAGGCCAAACATCGATAACATCAAAACAGCTTCTTCTGAATTTTCACATTTTTCAGATTTTGCATTGTGAGGATGGTGCACTGATAAAGACAGAAACCAATTCCTCCTCTGCGTGTGTATGTGCACGGTGAGACGGGGGATCGAACGTGCTATCCCTGGATTCGCAGTCGTGTTAACCACTGGAACACTGATTCGTCTGGAAAACAGTAATGACTGCACACCTTATATATATATGTAACCGTCTTCGTGGCCTAGTGGTTAAGGCGTTCGCCTACGGAGCAGGGGGTCGAAGGTTCGAATCTCGTCAGGGGTTCGTTCTGATATGGCCGGTTGGTGAGCCGCCAGCTAGTTAAATAATGGTTACCGATTGCCTACCAGCCTGGTGCCTGGCATATGAGCATAGGATTCGGGAAGTACTGGTGTTCATAAAAAGAGGTGTCTCATAAGTCAGAAATGGTTGGCACTTTAAATAGGGGTGAAACTATAATAAACAAACACTTTACCTTTTATATACATGTAAATGATTTAATATATATACTCTTTCACAATTTCATTGCGATTAATTCGTGTTCATCTTCACTCAAGACTACATATGTGGAAGTCGTGATAGCGCAGTGAATGCGCGTTCACTTCAGGTGCGAAAGGTTCGGAGTTCGAGCCACGCTGGAGTCGTTACGAGTGTGCCCTTGGGCAAGGTATTGAAATTCCAAATGCCTCTTGTCTCTCCGTCATGGCGACGGATTCCATCAGGAATGAGGTATCGAGGGTGATTAATATAAGTTGTAAGAACTTGTTTCGCAATCGAGCTAAAATAAATATGTATAAATTAAGACTAAATAGTCGTGACAGTAAACGCGAATCAGTATGTAGTTTGTCTGGTATAGGGCGCCGTTTTGCTATTTATAAAGTATTTATGAATATCCAAAAATCGATTTATGGATATCCATAAATCGAATTATGGATATCCAAAAATAGAATTATGGATATCCAAAAATAGAATTATGGATATCCACATTTACTGAATAAATAGCAAATCGGCGCCCCATACTCACATAAACAGTACAAACTCGCACTATTGCTATAAAGTACAGGTTTAAATGCAACCATCCATGTTATTAGTAAAACGCGATAAATGGCGCCTTTATTTACCAATACTGGATTAACCCATAACAATGAAACCGGTAGCGACGATAAATAAACGTAAAACACACAAATATCATCGTGTCAGTTGCTGTTACACTTTGACCTAGATATTTATTATTTTCATTTTGAGGCCCCTATCCGGGTAACCTCGTTTATTTCTTTATTGCATATACATTTAGTTCATACATATTTCAACAATTGTTTTGGTTTTTAATAGTATACATATTACTTCAATTCGAGTACCTATATGTACAGTTTGTCCCTTAAGGATGAGTGTATACAAAGAATGTCAAAGTTTAAAAGTGAACAATGGGTAACTAAGGTGTATTTGTTAAAGCGAGAGAGAGAGAGAGAATAGAGAGAGAGAGAGAGGTAATGAGTGGCCGATCGCTTCTGCTAGATATATACAGTCTAGAACATAAAGTACATGTGTAAATTTTATCATCCATCTAAATTTAATCATCCATGTTTCTATCAGTACGTTCGTTTCAGGTTTATTTACATGACCTATAATACATGCACATCTGTTGCGCATAAAAACAGGTGTACAACAACATGCTGATTGGCTAGAACTACTATCCCATTCTACCCTAGGTCTTAGCTTGATGTGTTTTGAACTATGCTTCTTTGAAGATCGTTAATAAGTAACAGTGTTCTAAAATTGATACATTCATGAATAGGTAAACTTATATATATTTAATGTATTTTAAAGGTATATTCTGAAACAAATGTATGCATATGCTGGATAATTAGTAAATTGCAACACACTCGTACACAGTCCAATAATAAAACATGAATTGGCTGTTCGATTAGCGCAGTGGTTAGCGCGCTCGCTTCTCACCAATGCAACCCGGGTTCGATCCTCGGACCGGGAAGTATGTGAGATGGTACGGTGGTCGCCAAATCGGACAGGTGGGTTTTCTCCGGGTACTCCGATTTCATCCCAGACGAATGACCACAAATACGCTTTCATCAGCGCCAAAGAAAATTATTAATATAAGTTGTTAGAACTTGCTTCGCAATCGTTGCAAAATAAATAAAGTTTAAGCTTTAATGAAACATGATATGATATGCTCTCTGTGCCGTATTGGTCAAATACAGGGTCGTAAGCTGTCCCTTAAATTATATACGTGACTTAACCGGCTGAAACTTATGCAGACACTCTTTGTATTGGACATAGCCATGGGTATGGCTGTCATAATCAATTAATTATAGGAAATGTGATGAAAGTGCCCAGGTCATTCGCAACACAATATATATATGGATATATATGGACGCGCGCATGGTACTCTCCCAGTTTGATAATGTAATAACAAGGATCTTGGTAGATATGAAGGAAACATTATGAGCTGCCAACATCTCTCCGACAGACACGTGTCCTTCCAGCCTTCCTTCTGTCTGTATAGTTTAAACTATATTTCTTTATTATGAATTCCAATTATTCTCCACTTACCTTAAATTCACGTATTTATGTTCTGCGCATTGTTGGAATACGGACGCCTCCAGAATTTGTGCTGCGCGTTTTAGGAACTCCAATACTGTTGCGCAGAATAATTCTTAAAACGCGCAGGGCGATTCTGCGCGATTCTGGAAACGTCCGTGTGCATTTTAGGAATCGGGACAAAGTTGGAATATTGGATTTTAACTAAAATATCATGTTATAAATAACAGTCAAATAAATAAAATTAAAACAGAACATTAAATCAAATAGGTTATTGCATGCAAATAAGATAAATAGTTTTTTCTTGCCGATAATAAAATTGAAATTTATGTGATCTTTAGCTATCAAGCTCAAATTGATAGCCTGTTCATTTCATAGCCGGTTCATTTTATAGCACAGCCTGTTCATTTCATAGCCTGTTCATTTCATAGCCTGTTCATTTCATAGCCCGTTCATTTCATAGCCTGTTCATTCCTATTAGATGTACATTTTGTATATACAATAAGGGAGTCAATTTATGTATAGAGACTTCAATATCATAACTAATAAGTAACTGTTTTCAACCATACTAAATTTCGAAGAGTTTATACATTTATATTTCAGAATTTCTGTTCATTACAATTAAGCACATCAAATATTTCATATCTTTACACAGATAATTACTGCCATTCACACTAGATAATTATTATGCAACATCTATATTACTCGTCTGTGCAATATGATGACAGGAGATTAGTATCAGGTAGTATACATATTATTTGTTTGTTCTGTTGCATATTTGGATACATAATAAACGTGTCTGCCATGGGCATTCTGTGTCCATGAAGATTCAAAATTCACTTATTGGCTGCCCAACCTGGATAGGTGGGTGTTCGAATCCAGCACTAGCTTATATACACCGAGGTTCTGGCTGCATTACGCTAATCCAGAATCTGAAAATATATATGTACTGCTACCACCACAGGGCTCTGACGTCTGGTACAAATATATCTGTAATGCTACCACCACAGGGCTCTGACTAGTCTGGGACAAATCTATCTGTACTGCTACCACCACAGGGCTCTGACTAGTCTGGGAAAATCCTTCTGTACTGCTACCACCACAGGGCTCTGGCTAGTCTGGGACAAATCCATATGTACTGCTACCATCACAGGGCTCTGACTAGTCTGGGACTAATCTATCTGTACTGCTACCACCACAGGACTCTGGCTAGTCTGGGACAAATACATATGTACTGCTACCATCACAGGGCTCTGGCTAGTCTGGGACTAATCTATCTGTACTGCTACCACCACAGGACTCTGGCTAGTCTGGGACAAATACATATGTACTGCTACCATCACAGGGCTCTGGCTAGTCTGGGACTAATCTATCTGTACTGCTACCACCACAGGGCTCTGGCTAGTCTGGGACAAATCCATCTGTACTGCTAATCTGTTAAATAAATAAGAATTAAACTTTTCGTAAAATTTAAATTGTGAATTGGATCTTTTAATTATAGCCCGATCCGCCCCGGTACCCCACAACAAGCGAGTTCCCCAACTACATACACTACTACAACAAGAACCATAGACCCACACGAACGACAATAGCCGGGTCGGTAACGTTTGTAGTTGACATTAGATCATGTCCGTCATTGCAAAATAGTTGTTTCTTACGTCTAGTATAATTCATATGGGTTCACTTACGAGTGAATGTTGACTAGCACGTGCGGCTGATTCTAAGGCATGTATGAGTTGTTGGCAAAATGGAAGAAACCAGCTTTCTTTAATGACTTCCACAATCCATGTCATAAACCATTCAAAATGATTTATCGCGTCTAAAATAGCATTGACTTCCCGTCAGCCACTTTATCAGGCACTTTTCCACAAATGACATTAAAAGTCAACAAACATTTTAGAGCAAATGCGGAATTGAAAATGTTTAATTTCATTTAATTTAATTCCACATTCGCACAGAAATGTTTGCCAATTTTCGAACTGATGGTAAAGGTACATGAAAACTCGACGTTATATGCCTGCTCGTCGGCCACAATGCCGTTCGCTCTGTACCACCCATCCAGAATCCCATACTCACACTGTAGTTTGAACAACGTGTCTTGCTCTCCTTTAAGGTCAATGACCTTTGCTTGCATTCTAGGGTGATCAGTGCCAGACTGACCACATTTTTGGAACTCGTCAATTTTGAAAGTGAGTGTTGTAGTTCGTTTTCTTTGTGAATGGTTGTTGCAGGATAATATTTCATCGCAATGTTATGGAAGTCGTGATAGCGCAGTGGATGCGCGTTCGCTTCAGGTGCGAACGGTCCGGAGTTCGAGCCCCGCTGGAGCCGTTACGATTGTGCCCTTAGGCAAGGCATTTAAATTCCACGTTGCCTCTTCTCTCTCCCTCGTGGCGATGGATTCCATCAGGAATGAGGTCTCAATAGTGATTAATATAAGTTGACATAACTTGTTTCGCAATCGAGCTAAAATAAATTTGAATAAACTATCGCAATTTTGTACTAATACATGCACATCTGTTGCGCATAAAAACAGGTGTACAACCATACATATTCACTGGTATTGTGTTTATCACCACGTAATATTACACAACGTACATGTGTAAATTTCATCATCCATGTAAATTTAATCATCCATGTTTCTATCAGTACGTTCGTCTCAGGTTTATGTACACCTATAAAACTGATATTACGGTGAATGTATTATTAAATAGTAGGCCTATAGTTCGGAACCTATTTCTATGCAATTAATGAAAGGATAACGGTTAACTTTAATTGCATAGTATTAGTGTTAGTTAAGCAATATAAACAATACAGAATTTAACATTTTAGTAAAGATGGGTACACTGAAAGTGGCAATATTTTGTGGATTACTGGCGTACGTGATATATATCTTACAGAAGCCACAAGGACCCCAGGTTGTAAATATTGTTAACGATACATACGACTATGTCATAGTAGGTGCTGGCTCAGCTGGGTGCGTGCTGGCTTCCCGACTCTCCGAGGACCCGGATGTTAGTGTGCTTTTGATGGAGGCTGGTGGTGAAGAGGAGAACTCGACATTTTACGACACACCATTGCTCGCAATGCTTCTCCAGCAGTCGGCATCCGACTGGCAGTACTTCACCGTGCCACAAACACAGTCGGGCATGGCTAGTATGGTCGGTGAAAACAGGCATTACTGGCCGAGAGGAAAGGTATGTATGTGGGTAGTACCTTCTAAGATGTTCTACATGTATATATTGACCAAATTAAATAGTTAGGGATGAAATTCTCTATTTAGACTGAGCGCATGTGGGCAACCGGTAGTGACGATAAATAAACGCAAGACCACACACCATTGATTCATTATGTTCCAGTTGGTGATATTAGTCCAAAGCAATATGTAACACAATTATTGTATTGCCTTTATGGGTAAAATGCCGAATATAAATTTAATAATGGTTAGAATAACGAATTGTACCTGTATATATGTGATTGTACATGCATATGTGTGATTGTACCTATATATGTGTTATTGTACATGTATATATGTGATTGTACCTGTATATGTGTGATTGTACATGTATATGTGTGAGTGTACCTGTATATGTGTGAGTGTACCTGTATATGTGTGAGTGTACCTGTATATGTGTGATTGTACCTGTATATGTGTGATTGTACCTGTATATGTGTGATTGTACCTGTATATGTGTAATTGTACATGCATATGTGTGATTGTACATGTATATGTGTGATTGTACCTGTATATGTGTGATTGTACCTGTATATGTGTGATTGTACATGCATATGTGTGATTGTACCTGTATATGTGTGATTGTACCTGTATATGTGTGATTGTACCTGTATATGTGTGATTGTACCTGTATATGTGTGTTTGTACCTGTATATGTGTGTTTTTACCTTAATGTGTGTTTGACTATAATGTTGATTGTACTATATATGTGTGATTGTACCTGTACATGCGGATTGTACCTGTATATGGTGATTGTACTGACAGTGTGATTGACCTGTATTGTGTGATTGTACTTGTACATGTGGATTGTACCTGTACGTGTGTTGTACCTGTATATGTGTGTTGTACCTGTATATGTTGATTGTACATGATAGTGTGTTGTACCTGTACATGTGTGATTGTACCTGTTATAGTGATTGTACCTGTATATGTGTTTTGTACCTGTATATTGTGTTTGTCCTGTATATGTGTGATTGTACCTATATATGTGTGATTGTACCTATATATGTATGATTGTACCTGTATATGTGTGTTGTACATGCATATGTGTGATTTACCTGTATATGTGTGATTGTACCTATATATGTGTGATTGTACCTGTATATGTGTGTTTGTACCTGTATATGTGTGGTGTACCTGAATTGTGTGTTTGTACCTATATATGTGTGATTGTACTATATATGTGTGATTGTACCTGTATATGTGTGTTGTACATGATATGTGTGATTGTACCTGTAATGTGTGATTGTACCTATATATGTGTGATTGTACCTGTACATGTGTGTTTTTACCTTATATGTGTGTTTGTACCTGTATATGTGTGATTGTACCTATATATGTGTGATTGTACCTATATATGTGTGATTGTACCTGTACGTGTGTTGTACATGCATATGTGTGATGTACCTGTATATGTGTGAATGTACCTATATATGTGATTGACCTGTATATGTGTGTTTGTACCTGTATATGTGTGATTGTACCTGTACATGTGTGATTGTACCTGTATATGTGTGAGTGTACCTGTATATGTGTGATTGTACCTGTATATGTGTGATTGTACCTGTATATGTGTTTTGTACCTGTATATGTGTGTTTGTACCTGTATATGTGTGTTTGTACCTATATATGTGTGATTGTACCTATATATGTGTGATTGTACCTGTAATGTGTGATTGTACCTGTATATGTGTGATTGTACCTGTACATGTGTGATTGTACATGTATATGTGTGATTGTACTTGTACAAACCACAACCAAACAAAACACAAAACCACATTGTACCTGTATATGTGTGATTGTACATGCATATGTGTGATTGTACCTGTATATGTGTGATTGTACCTGTATATGTGTGATTGTACCTGTATATGTGTGATTGTACCTGTATATGTGTGTTTGTACCTGTATATGTGTGTTTTTACCTTTATATGTGTGTTTGTACCTATATATGTGTGATTGTACCTATATATGTGTGATTGTACCTGTACATGCGTGATTGTACCTGTATATGTGTGATTGTACCTGTACATGTGTGATTGTACCTGTATATGTGTGATTGTACTTGTACATGTGTGATTGTACCTGTACATGTGTGTTTGTACCTGTATATGTGTGTTTGTACCTGTATATGTGTGATTGTACATGCATATGTGTGATTGTACCTGTACATGTGTGATTGTACCTGTATATGAGTGATTGTACCTGTATATGTGTGTTTGTACCTGTATATGTGTGTTTGTACCTGTATATGTGTGATTGTACCTATATATGTGTGATTGTACCTATATATGTATGATTGTACCTGTATATGTGTGTTTGTACATGCATATGTGTGATTTACCTGTATATGTGTGATTGTACCTATATATGTGTGATTGTACCTGTATATGTGTGTTTGTACCTGTATATGTGTGTGTGTACCTGAATATGTGTGTTTGTACCTATATATGTGTGATTGTACCTATATATGTGTGATTGTACCTGTATATGTGTGTTTGTACATGCATATGTGTGATTGTACCTGTATATGTGTGATTGTACCTATATATGTGTGATTGTACCTGTACATGTGTGTTTTTACCTGTATATGTGTGTTTGTACCTGTATATGTGTGATTGTACCTATATATGTGTGATTGTACCTATATATGTGTGATTGTACCTGTACATGTGTGTGTGTACATGCATATGTGTGATTGTACCTGTATATGTGTGAATGTACCTATATATGTGTGATTGTACCTGTATATGTGTGTTTGTACCTGTATATGTGTGATTGTACCTGTACATGTGTGATTGTACCTGTATATGTGTGAGTGTACCTGTATATGTGTGATTGTACCTGTATATGTGTGATTGTACCTGTATATGTGTGTTTGTACCTGTATATGTGTGTTTGTACCTGTATATGTGTGTTTGTACCTATATATGTGTGATTGTACCTATATATGTGTGATTGTACCTGTATATGTGTGATTGTACCTGTATATGTGTGATTGTACCTGTACATGTGTGATTGTACATGTATATGTGTGATTGTACTTGTACATTTGTGATTGTACCTGTACATGTGTGTTTGTACCTGTATATGTGTGTTTGTACTTGTATATGTGTGATTGTACATGCATATGTGTGATTGTACCTGTACATGTGTGATTGTACCTGTATATGAGTGAATGTACCTGTACATGTGTGATTGTACCTGTACATGTGTGTTTGTACCTGTATATGTGTGTTTGTACCTGTATATGTGTGATTGTACCTATATATGTGTGAATGTACCTATATATGTGTGATTGTACCTGTATATGTGTGTTTGTACATGCATATGTGTGATTGTACCTGTATATGTGTGATTGTACCTATATATGTGTGATTGTACCTGTACATGTGTGTTTGTACCTGTATATGTGTGATTGTACCTGTACATGTGTGTTTGTACCTGTATATGTGTGTTTTTACCTATATATGTGTGATTGTACCTGTACATGTGTGTTTGTACCTGTATATGTGTGATTGTACCTGTACATGTGTGTTTGTACCTGTATATGTGTGATTGTACCTATATATGTGTGATTGTACCTATATATGTGTGATTGTACCTGTACATGTGTGTTTGTACATGCATATGTGTGATTGTACCTATATATGTGTGATTGTACCTATATATGTGTGATTGTACCTGTATATGTGTGTTTGTACCTGTATATGTGTGATTGTACCTGTACATGTGTGTTCGTACCTGTATATGTGTGATTGTACATGCATATGTGTGATTGTACCTGTATATGTGTGATTGTACCTGTATATGTGTGATTGTACCTGTACATGTGTGTTTGTACCTGTATATGTGTGTTTGTACCTGTATATGTGTGATTGTACCTGTACATGTGTGATTGTACCTGTACATGTGTGTTTGTACCTGTATATGTGTGTTTGTACCTGTATATGTGTGATTGTACCTATATATGTGTGATTGTATCTGTATATGTGTGATTGTACCTATATATGTGTGTTTGTACATGCATTTGTGTGATTGTACCTATATATGTGTGATTGTATCTGTATATGTGTGATTGTACCTATATATGTGTGATTGTACCTATATATGTGTGTGATTGTACCTGTATATGTGTGATTGTACCTGTATATGTGTGATTGTACCTGTATATGTGTGATTGTACCTATATATGTGTGACTGTACCTGTATATGTGTGATTGTACCTATATATGTGTGATTGTATCTGTATATGTGTGATTGTACCTGTATTTGTGTGATTGTACCTATATATGTGTGATTGTACCTGTACATGTGTGTTTGTACCTGTATATGTGTGATTGTACCTGTACATGTGTGATTGTACCTGTACATGTGTGTTTGTACCTGTATATGTGTGTGATTGTACATGCATATGTGTGATTGTACCTGTACATGTGTGTTTGTACCTGTATATGTGTGATTGTACCTATATATGTGTGATTGTACATGCATATATGTGATTGTACCTGTATATGTGTGATTGTACCTATATATGTGTGATTGTACCTGTATATGTGTGATTGTACCTGTATATGTGTGATTGTACCTGTACATGTGTGATTGTACCTGTATATGTGTGATTGTACATGCATATGTGTGATTGTACCTGTATATGTGTGATTGTACATGCATATGTGTGATTGTACATGTATATGTGTGATTGTACCTGTATATGTGTGATTGTACCTGTATATGTGTGATTGTACATGCATATGTGTGATTGTACCTGTATATGTGTGATTGTACCTGTATATGTGTGATTGTACCTGTATATGTGTGATTGTACCTGTATATGTGTGTTTGTACCTGTATATGTGTGTTTTTACCTGTATATGTGTGTTTGTACCTATATATGTGTGATTGTACCTATATATGTGTGATTGTACCTGTACATGCGTGATTGTACCTGTATATGTGTGATTGTACCTGTACATGTGTGATTGTACCTGTATATGTGTGTTTGTACCTGTATATGCGTGTTTGTACCTGTATATGTGTGATTGTACATGCATATGTGTGATTGTACCTGTACATGTGTGATTGTACCTGTATATGAGTGATTGTACCTGTATATGTGTGTTTGTACCTGTATATGTGTGTTTGTACCTGTATATGTGTGATTGTACCTATATATGTGTGATTGTACCTATATATGTATGATTGTACCTGTATATGTGTGTTTGTACATGCATATGTGTGATTTACCTGTATATGTGTGATTGTACCTGTATATGTGTGATTGTACCTGTATATGTGTGTTTGTACCTGTATATGTGTGTGTGTACCTGTATATGTGTGTTTGTACCTATATATGTGTGATTGTACCTATATATGTGTGATTGTACCTGTATATGTGTGTTTGTACATGCATATGTGTGATTGTACCTGTATATGTGTGATTGTACCTATATATGTGTGATTGTACCTGTACATGTGTGTTTTTACCTGTATATGTGTGTTTGTACCTGTATATGTGTGATTGTACCTATATATGTGTGATTGTACCTATATATGTGTGATTGTACCTGTACATGTGTGTTTGTACATGCATATGTGTGATTGTACCTGTATATGTGTGATTGTACCTATATATGTGTGATTGTACCTGTATATGTGTGTTTGTACCTGTATATGTTTGATTGTACCTGTACATGTGTGATTGTACCTGTATATGTGTGAGTGTACCTGTATATGTGTGATTGTACCTGTATATGTGTGATTGTACCTGTATATGTGTGTTTGTACCTGTATATGTGTGTTTGTACCTGTATATGTGTGTTTGTACCTATATATGTGTGATTGTACCTATATATGTGTGATTGTACCTGTACATGTGTGATTGTACCTGTATATGTGTGATTGTACCTGTACATGTGTGATTGTACCTGTATATGTGTGATTGTACTTGTACATTTGTGATTGTACCTGTACATGTGTGTTTGTACCTGTATATGTGTGTTTGTACTTGTATATGTGTGATTGTACCTGTATATGTGTGATTGTACCTGTATATGTGTGATTGTACCTATATATGTGTGACTGTACCTGTATATGTGTGATTGTACCTATATATGTGTGATTGTATCTGTATATGTGTGATTGTACCTGTATTTGTGTGATTGTACCTATATATGTGTGATTGTACCTGTACATGTGTGTTTGTACCTGTATATGTGTGATTGTACCTGTACATGTGTGATTGTACCTGTACATGTGTGTTTGTACCTGTATATGTGTGTGATTGTACATGCATATGTGTGATTGTACCTGTACATGTGTGTTTGTACCTGTATATGTGTGATTGTACCTATATATGTGTGATTGTACATGCATATATGTGATTGTACCTGTATATGTGTGATTGTACCTATATATGTGTGATTGTACCTGTATATGTGTGATTGTACCTGTATATGTGTGATTGTACCTGTACATGTGTGATTGTACCTGTATATGTGTGATTGTACATGCATATGTGTGATTGTACCTGTATATGTGTGATTGTACATGCATATGTGTGATTGTACATGTATATGTGTGATTGTACCTGTATATGTGTGATTGTACCTGTATATGTGTGATTGTACATACATATGTGTGATTGTACCTGTATATGTGTGATTGTACCTGTATATGTGTGATTGTACCTGTATATGTGTGATTGTACCTGTATATGTGTGTTTGTACCTGTATATGTGTGTTTTTACCTGTATATGTGTGTTTGTACCTATATATGTGTGATTGTACCTATATATGTGTGATTGTACCTGTACATGCGTGATTGTACCTGTATATGTGTGATTGTACCTGTACATGTGTGATTGTATCTGTATATGTGTGATTGTACTTGTACATGTGTGATTGTAACTGTACATGTGTGTTTGTACCTGTATATGCGTGTTTGTACCTGTATATGTGTGATTGTACATGCATATGTGTGATTGTACCTGTACATGTGTGATTGTACCTGTATATGAGTGATTGTACCTGTATATGTGTGTTTGTACCTGTATATGTGTGTTTGTACCTGTATATGTGTGATTGTACCTATATATGTGTGATTGTACCTATATATGTATGATTGTACCTGTATATGTGTGTTTGTACATGCATATGTGTGATTTACCTGTATATGTGTGATTGTACCTATATATGTGTGATTGTACCTGTATATGTGTGTTTGTACCTGTATATGTGTGTGTACCTGTATATGTGTGTTTGTACCTATATATGTGTGATTGTACCTATATATGTGTGATTGTACCTGTATATGTGTGTTTGTACATGCATATGTGTGATTGTACCTGTATATGTGTGATTGTACCTATATATGTGTGATTGTACCTGTACATGTGTGTTTTTACCTGTATATGTGTGTTTGTACCTGTATATGTGTGATTGTACCTATATATGTGTGATTGTACCTATATATGTGTGATTGTACCTGTACATGTGTGTTTGTACATGCATATGTGTGATTGTACCTGTATATGTGTGATTGTACCTATATATGTGTGATTGCACCTGTATATGTGTGATTGTACCTGTATATGTGTGTTTGTACCTGTATATGTGTGTTTGTACCTGTATATGTGTGTTGTACCTATATATGTGTGATTGTACCTATATATGTGTGATTGTACCTGTACATGTGTGATTGTACCTGTATATGTGTGATTGTACCTGTACATGTGTGATTGTACCTGTATATGTGTGATTGTACTTGTACATTTGTGATTGTACCTGTACATGTGTGTTTGTACCTGTATATGTGTGTTTGTACTTGTATATGTGTGATTGTACATGCATATGTGTGATTGTACCTGTACATGTGTGATTGTACCTGTATATGAGTGATTGTACCTGTACATGTGTGATTGTACCTGTACATGTGTGTTTGTACCTGTATATGTGTGTTTGTACCTGTATATGTGTGATTGTACCTATATATGTGTGATTGTACCTATATATGTGTGAGTGTACCTGTATATGTGTGTTTGTACATGCATATGTGTGATTTACCTGTATATGTGTGATTGTACCTATATATGTGTGATTGTACCTGTATATGTGTGTTTGTACCTGTATATGTGTGTGTGTACCTGTATATGTGTGTTTGTACCTATGTATGTGTGATTGTACCTATATATGTGTGATTGTACCTGTATATGTGTGTTTGTACATGCATATGTGTGATTGTACCTGTATATGTGTGATTGTACCTATATATGTGTGATTGTACCTGTACATGTGTGTTTGTACCTGTATATGTGTGATTGTACCTGTACATGTGTGTTTGTACCTGTATATGTGTGTTTTTACCTATATATGTGTGATTGTACCTGTACATGTGTGTTTGTACCTGTATATGTGTGATTGTACCTGTACATGTGTGTTTGTACCTGTATATGTGTGATTGTACCTATATATGTGTGATTGTAACTATATATGTGTGATTGTACCTGTACATGTGTGTTTGTACATGCATATGTGTGATTGTACCTGTATATGTGTGATTGTACCTATATATGTGTGATTGTACCTGTATATGTGTGTTTGTACCTGTATATGTGTGATTGTACCTGTACATGTGTGTTCGTACCTGTATATGTGTGATTGTACATGCATATGTGTGATTGTACCTGTATATGTGTGATTGTACCTGTACATGTGTGATTGTACCTGTACATGTGTGTTTGTACCTGTATATGTGTGTTTGTACCTGTATATGTGTGATTGTACCTGTACATGTGTGATTGTACCTGTACATGTGTGTTTGTACCTGTATATGTGTGTTTGTACCTGTATATGTGTGATTGTACCTATATATGTGTGATTGTATCTGTATATGTGTGATTGTACCTATATATGTGTGTTTGTACATGCATTTGTGTGATTGTACCTATATATGTGTGATTGTATCTGTATATGTGTGATTGTACCTGTACATGTGTGATTGTACCTGTATATGTGTGATTGTACCTGTATATGTGTGATTGTATCTGTATATGTGTGATTGTACCTGTATATGTGTGATTATACCTGTATATGTGTGATTGTACCTGTATATGTGTGATTGTATCTGTATATGTGTGATTGTATCTGTATATGTGTGATTGTATCTGTATATGTGTGATTGTACCTGTATATGTGTGATTATACCTCTGTATGTGTTATGGCAGTGTTTTTGTTTATTACTTCCAAAGTATTTATTTTGGGTCAATATTTAGCACATCTAAGAAGTTATGCCATCAAGCTCTATGTGACAAGGAATCTGAACGTCTTAATTCCACAATACCGAACCCAGTACCATATATACGTATGTCCCCCTGAACAATACGTCTGTATAGGATCCATTGTCCAGTGGTTAACACGTTGGACTTGCAATCCAGTGGTCACAGTTTCGATCCCCCTCTATACCATACTAAAATAACAGATGAGACTATAAACCGAGGTCTCGTGTCGGTGCTTTACACGGTGCTCGTAAGCAGAGGAGATTCTATAATTGGTCTCTGTCTGTATCATTGCACTATCCTCCACAATCTAAAATGACTAATCTCTTCCGGAGTCGCCGCTCATTTGGGCAACCGATAGTCATGATAAATAAACTTAAAACACACAAACATAATACGACTTTGAAATGACCTAACTCCACCTACTATGTACAGTCGTCCAGCCCCAGCTCCCCCTACTAGGTACAGTCGTCCAGCCCCAGCTGAAGCATGGTTGCTGGGCGGTTGGCCTCTGTGCCACACATGGAACCATACAGTATGTTTTATATTTGGGTTTAAAGTCGCTCCAACAGCTTAGGCATGTTTGCTGGGCGGTTGGCCTCTGTGCCACTCATGGAACCATACAGTATGTTTTATATTTGGGTTTAAAGTCGCTCCAACAGCTTAGGCATATTTGCTGGGCGGTTGGCTTCTGTGCCATTCATGGAACCCTACAGTATGTTTTATATTGCGGTTTAAAGTCGCTCCAACAGCGTAGGCATATTTGCTGGGCGGTTACCTTCTGTGCCATTCATGGAACCCTACAGTATGTTTTATATTGCGGTTGAAAGTCGCTCCAACAGCTTAGGCATATTTGCTGGGCGGTTACCTTCTGTGCCATTCATGGAACCCTACAGTATGTTTGTTATTGGGGATTAAAATCGCTCCAACAGCTTAGGCATGTTTGCTGGGCGGTTACCTTCTGTGCCACTCATGGAACCCTACAGTATGTTTTATATTGCGGTTGAAAGTCGCTCCAACAGCTTAGGCATATTTGCTGGGCGGTTGGCTTCTGTGCCATTCATGGAACCCTACAGTATGTTTGTTATTGGGAATTAAAATCGCTCCAACAGCTTAGGTCATCATTATGAAGACTCTCCAGCTATTATTGGTAGTAGATGTAGCAATATTGCAGACACGGGTAGAACCACCGACCTACAGCAGGACTGCTGGTCTTGCGGCATTGGTTCCTCACATGAAATCATTCGACACCCCAAGTGGGATTCGAACCTAATGGTGTGAGGGTCAACTGGTATGCCACGGAGTTTCATTTCTTCTTCTTGTCGTTCGCGTTGCGTTTATGCTTAGTACCGTGGTTTATTAGAATGCGCCGTGCGGCCCAGTACTTCCGGCTTCAGCATTCGAGGTTTCTGTTGGAGTTACCTCACCCTTAGGCTAGGACTTTTAATGCGGCCCATACATTCGCCTGATGCACCCGTTGTAGGACACGTGGAGTATTTAATAGGAGTAGCTTTGCCATGTGCTATCCTGCCCCGTCCTGGTAGGTACACCGCCATATGGTCCGGGACTGCTTATTTAATTCACAGCAAACCCCCATATCTGAGGGCCGTTCCCCTATCCGCCACCTGAGGACCCGCTGGGTAGGGGATGGTCGCCCACTACTGAATTGGGAGCAGCATTTAACACTAATGTCTGTTTTAAACTTAGTACTAGTATTAGTATATTTATATAACTCTATACATCACATTGTTACTGAGAATTTGAGCCACTGTCCCTGACAAGCGCCTCCCAGTCATATGTAGGTATTGTTTTTTACGTTTATTTATCGTCGCTACAGGTTGCCCATATGAGCGACGCCTCCTGAAGAGATTAGTCATTTTATATTTTGATACAGACGGAGACCCATTCCAGTGTCTCCTCTGGTTTGTTTACTTGCACGCTGCAAAGTATCGACACGAGACCTCGGTTTATTGACTGTTAATATTATTATGATCAGAAAGGGGATCGAATTTGCGATCCATGGATTCGCAGTCGAACGTGTTAACCACTGGACCACTGTCTCGTCTGTGATATGTAGATATAGATGTAGTGGTGCAATATATTGATCAAAAATACATTGTTTGGAAATGAACAACAGATCCAATAAGCCGCTGTCAATACAGAAACGTGAAGCTGAACGTGTACGATTAATTAATAAGGATATAGAAGATGAAGAACAATAGCAATTGAAGTGACAGCCTAGACGATCGACTAAGATTAACTTGTTTTAGTGCGACACCACACCGGTGACAAAAATCAAATTTCTACAGAATGTAATTTCCTATTGTACTGTATTACTTTTCTTAGAACTAAATATTTGCCACAGAATCTGAGTATTGACATAGCAAAATAATGTAAATATGCTACATTTCTATATTTCATTGGAGAATATAAAATAGAAAGATTTATGGAACAGGTTAACCGTTATATTTCAAATTTGTGCCGTGCATATTTATTTTTAGACTGTTCTGATTTAAATTATCTCTAACTGACAGTATCCCGAAAATGAAACAGAACGTTAATCAAGGAGCTTGGTGAAATATATGAACATATGACTTCCTAATATCCCTTTTGAAAGTGTGTGGACCGCAATAATACTGTTTACTGATTAAAGTTAGTATTCGAGTGGTGTTTTACATTTATTTATCGTCGCTACCGGTTGCCCATATGAGCGACGCCTCCTGAAGAGATTAGCCATTTTAGATATTTGGAGGATAGTGCATTGATACATACAGAGACCCATTGCAGAATCTGCTCTGGTTGTTTTACATGCACAGTGTTAAACACCGACACGAGACCTCGGTTTAAAGTCCCATCTGAAAGACTGTTTTATTTTTATTATGGTCAGACGGGGGATCGAACCTGCGATCCCTGGATTACCAGTCCAATTATCTCGGAAGAATTGGTGATTGGCCTTATTTACTCTCGCCGCCGGCGAACCATGTGGGCGAGCGTACTAAGACGTTTAGTTAACACTTATATATTATAAACTAAGGTGATACAGTTGTGTGCGTTGGTAATACGATTTGAATGTTCAACGCGGCCATAGATTAGATTACAAGCACCAACATGTATAGGTATGCTCAGTACAGGGGTCACTCTATTCTGTTCCTCGGAAGACATTTTAGTAGCAGTGGTATTTATATGTAAATATGTGTTTTGACTTTTTGCGATATTTGTACTAATATTTGACTTCTAATGTACTGTTACATACAGCATGATACAATATTGGAATTATTGACGAAGAGAAATGCTAAATGAGTTGGAAAAGAACTGCAATCAACATAAAACCGTCTCAGCAGAAATAAATGACAAATATATGATTTGAATATCATTTGCAAAACGTGAATGATTAACAAAATACATGTTAACTATTTGAGATTATTTAATAAAGAGAGATAGCTGACAGAACAGGTAATACTGAATAGGGAGGCTCCCTGGCCCAGTGGTTCCGGTCGTTGGCTTCAAATCACTTGTCCCTCATCGCTGCGCGTTCGAATCTTACTAGGGGTATCGAATCTTCACGAGTTAACATACACTGTTGATACAAATATGTTTTGATATATTGTGATGACAAATCAGACTATGGCGAAACTATCTGCTTTTATTACAGGCTCTTGGGGGTACAAGCCTGTACACTTTCATGCAGTACGTCCGAGGAAGCCGCTATGATTACGATGAATGGGCGGAGCTTGGCTGCACCGGTTGGAGTTATACAGACGTGTTACCGTACTTCTTAAAATCCGAAGATATCTTGGTGGATGACCTGAAAACATCCAAATACCACCATGAAGGCGGACCACTGGGTGTGAGCCAGGAATCTGTATTTACAGATTTGTCTAGACGATTCGTGGATGCTGGAAAGGAGTTAGGATATAAAGAAGTAGACGTTAATGGAGATAAGCAGTTAGGTTTTGGAGTAAGCCAGGTCAATGTCAGGAACGGTGTTAGAGCAAGTACTGTGAAGGAATTTCTACGTCCAGCTATGGCTCGTCAGAATTTGGATGTAGTCGTTAACGCACATGTGACCAAAGTACACATAGAACAGACAGCAGCCACTGGCGTGTCGTATATCAAAAATGGTGTGAAGAAACGTGTAGGAGTTAATAAGGAAGTAATTTTGGCAGCAGGTGCGATTGGTTCTCCTCAAATCCTTATGCTGTCTGGGATTGGACCCAAAGAACATTTGGAAACGTTGAACATACCGCTGATCAAGAATCTACCTGTTGGACAAAATCTTCAGGACCACCTAATGCTGTTGTATCCGTCTGATATCAATTCCACCTCCGATAGCATAACGAAACCAAAAGCAGAAGGAATAATGACCCTTGCTGAATACTTACTTTTTAAGACAGGCATTTTGTCAACCACCAGTGCAATAGGAATATCGTTTATCAAGTCGGAAGAACAATACGAAAAATACCCGGATATTCAGTTTTATTTAATGGCGGCCCACCTAAATTTAGACGATGCTAAATTGAACACAACGTTTCTTAAGAGTGTTTATCGTCACGCACCTGGAGATGGTCTAACACTGATACCAATTTTGTTACACCCCAAAAGCCGAGGGACAATTACACTAAAAAGTGCCGATCCCTTTGACTATCCTGACATTGATCCGCACTATTTGGAGGCTAAGGAAGATATAGAGGTTTTTAAGAGAGCTCTAAAGCTGACGGAGAAGCTATTGGAGACAAACGCCATGCAACAAATAGGAACAAACGCGGACGCCTTTAGGAATGCGGACTTTTGTGCAATGCATGCATATAAATCAGAAGAATTTTATGATTGTTTGATACGAAATCTAGCTCATACTATCTTCCACCCGACTTCAACGTGTAAAATGGGTTCCGATAACGACGAAGCAGCTGTTGTAGACCCTAGTTTAAAGGTGAAGGGGATAACAGGTCTGCGGGTGGTAGACGCTTCTATTATGCCCAATGTTGTTTCAGATGACACTAATGCCCCTGTTATAATGATAGCGGAGAAGGCTGCAGATATGATCCGTGGTCTAGATACTGTAGCAGATATAAAGCGACGTTTAGTAGGAGACATGTAAAGTGACTCTGAGTACGAAAGAAAGACGTTGCTTGGTATAAGATTCGAACAGGAAAACGATTTTAAGGCGATTAATATAAACATGGTCCTCGATAAATATAATATGAAGTCTCGAATAAAAGTCACAATTAGCTTGAAACAGTTGATGACATCTTGGTCGTACCAAAACGTACACATCATGACATATCGTCACCATAAGTCCACAACCTTCTATCTGGTGTTGGGTAGTTTTGAGATAATCGCCATTTCAAATCGTACGTTAAGTGAAACAAAGGCGCATATAACATTATAGACACTTGATATTCTCCTAGTTCTAGCCATGCCACATACAAGGGACTTACACCAGTATGAAGCACTCGTCGAGACGAATAAAACGTTACCTAAATCTCATATTTTAATGAAACAAGTTAGAATGTTGTGAAGCTAAGCCAACGATATCTAAATCGGTTAGGAGGCCTCCGTAGCCGGGTGGTTGCGGTTCTTGACTTCATCACACTTGCCCCTGACCGCTGCTGGTTCGAATCCCACTTGGGATGTCGAATTATTTGAAGTGAGGAAACTTACATGTTAGCTTGTGGAAGGTCGGTGATTCTACCCGGCCGTCCGTTCGCGCATGAAATATTGCTCTGACGGGCACCGGGTATCTTCCTCCACGTATAAATAGCTGGAAGTTGTCATATGACATCAGCTGCTGGTGCGACGTTAAATCCCCAAAACAAACAAACACTCAAAAGAGAAATATGTTAGGCCAAAGATATTAAAATGATCAGTGTGTATTTCAGAAATAGTATACACATCATCTGAGGTGTACTTGACTAAGTAGATGCTGTCTTATTAAGTTTTACATACAGGTGAAGTCGTGTAACGAGATGTATCTTCTGAAATAATATTATAACTGTATAATGTATAACTGATGACAACAGTGATACAAGTGCAATAACATTACTTGATTCTTTCTTCCTGTCAACAAAGGAAACGTCTAGTGTGTTTAAATCTGCATTAAGAACGTTTATATTGCCGGTCTACTTTATGGCTGTTTCAGAATTTACATCTCTCAAAACTACCTGTTTATTAATGGTAAGTTTGGTAAGTTTTATTTCACAAACGTGTTCACTGATATAAGTTATATATCGACAATAATGTACATAATATACACATATAATCAGATGTTCAACATTGAATACCTTTGACCAATCATTGAGTCACAAAATTCAACATATCAATCAAGTGTGTATATACATAACTGTTCACACAATTCGTTCAGAGAGAATGAAAACACATACATTGTGATATAATAACTCATTTCTCAGGTTAAACGCTTTATAAAAATAGATTCCGATGCTTAAAAGTATTTTCGCATTTTCACTTTTATAAAGTTGTATACATTTGTACATACAATAAAACCTAGGAATGTAGCTTTTTCGTAAGTCATTGTACAATTGGCAATGTAGCAGTTAAATTGGAAATGTAGCATATAATGATAATAAACGTGATTTTAATACAATGTACATTTATAATTGATGCTTCCCAATGAAAAATATCTGGTCAGCATCTAAAGGGTTTTCCCACACATATTTAATGTTAAAATTGGATATTTGACAGGTTAACTTGTTTGTTAACGTACATTCATGTGTTTGTACCAAAACAATATACCAGAATTTATATATTGAGTAACGGTTATTCCAAACATGTTTACAGGAATGTATGTAGCTTAATCATTACTAATCAGTTCATCTCTGATCTAACTAGTGGAAGTAGTGATAGCGCAATGATAGCGCATTCGCTTCAGATGCGAAATGCCTGGAGTTCGAACCCCCGCTGGAGCCGTTACGATTGTGCCAATAGGTAAGGCTTTAAATTCAACGTTGCCTCTTCTCTCTCCCTCGTGGCGATGAATTCCACCAGGAATGTGGTCTCGATAGTGATTAATATAAGTTATAAGAACTTGTTTGTGTCGAAATAAATTTGTATAAACTAACTAGAGATGGTATTTGGTTTTTTAAAGGTGTTTTTATATATGCACATTAGTACTTAATTTACTTCGCAGTTTTTTATTAGACACTCTCTTATGGCAGTTCTTTATACTCTATATTAGCAATAGTGGTCATATATCGTTTACATTATAAATATGACCGTGGAAGTCGTGATAGCGCAGTGGATGCGCGTTCGCTTCAGGTGCGAAAGGTCCGGAGTTCGAGCCCCACTGGAGCCGTTACGAATGTGCCCTTAGGCAAGGCATTTAAATTCCACATTGCCTCTTCTCTCTCCCTCGTGGCGATGGATTCCATCAGGAATGAGGTCTCGAGAGTGATTTATATAAGTTGAAATAACTTGTTTCGCAATCGAGCTAAAATAAATTTGTATAAACTAAACTATGACCGCACTTTAGTTACTGTATATATTACCATGTTTGGTCAATGCTAGATTATGTTTGTGTTTTATTGTCTTTCATCATTCTTATAATTATAGGTAGAATATGTATGCTTAGCATCAAGCTAATTTGATCAATCTATATATATGCATAGCAGAAAATACACACATAACCGTGTGTTTTTAAACTATATTCAATCTTGTTGTAACCTGATTCTAAATAAAAGTGTATGGTATTGTTATAGATTTGTATTGTACATGGAAGAGACATTAAATAAAGAATAACAATATATGTATTCGTATTCACCGATGGTGTGCTTATCGACGTGTAGGTTGATAGACAGTGCTCTTCAACCGGGAAATATGCATTGTATACATGTGAGCCGTGACTGCACCGTTAACTGCCCATGTACACCTCCTACCCGACACTTCTGATTGGATTATTTGTGAACGGCTTTCGTTCTAATTTGGGATATGTATAACACAACACATGATACGCACATACAATAAATGTAATTGCAATTGATAAACAAAAAGGTATAAAACTTAGCAAATAACAAAAACACTGTGATATCTAGATTCACAAAATAACACAACACAAGACCTCGACACTTTTCGAATTGGATTTTCTAGAGCATGGTTAAAGATATTAATTTCCAATTATAGATTATTTTATTCGGCTACATTAGCTCTAGAAAAATGATAAAATCGTACACGTGTCAGACAGAGGTGTGTGTATGTCGTAATAGCCATGGATAGCACATTAGATATAAATATAGAAGGCCAAACATCGATAACATCAAAACAGCTTCTTCTGAATTTTCACATTTTTCAGATTTTGCATTGTGAGGATGGTGCACTGATAAAGACAGAAACCAATTCCTCCTCTGCGTGTGTATGTGCACGGTGAGACGGGGGATCGAACGTGCTATCCCTGGATTCGCAGTCGTGTTAACCACTGGAACACTGATTCGTCTGGAAAACAGTAATGACTGCACACCTTATATATATATGTAACCGTCTTCGTGGCCTAGTGGTTAAGGCGTTCGCCTACGGAGCAGGGGGTCGAAGGTTCGAATCTCGTCAGGGGTTCGTTCTGATATGGCCGGTTGGTGAGCCGCCAGCTAGTTAAATAATGGTTACCGATTGCCTACCAGCCTACCAGCCTGGTGCCTGGCATATGAGCATAGGATTCGGGAAGTACTGATGTTCATAAAAAGAGGTGTCTCATAAGTCAGAAATGGTTGGCCCTTTAAATAGGGGTGAAACTATAATAAACAAACACTTTACCTTTTATATACATGTAAATTATTTAATATATATACTCTTTCACAATTTCATTGCGATTAATTCGTGTTCATCTTCACTCAAGACTACATATGTGGAAGTCGTGATAGCACAGTGAATGCGCGTTCACTTCAGGTGCGAAAGGTTCGGAGTTCGAGCCACGCTGGAGTCGTTACGAGTGTGCCCTTGGGCAAGGTATTTAAATTCCAAATGCCTCTTGTCTCTCCGTCATGGCGACGGATTCCATCAGGAATGAGGTATCGAGGGTGATTAATATAAGTTGTAAGAACTTGTTTCGCAATCGAGCTAAAATAAATGTGTATAAATTAAGACTAAATAGTCGTGACAGTAAACGCGAATCAGTATGTAGTTTGTCTGGTATAGGGCGCCGTTTTGCTATTTATAAAGTATTTATGAATATCCAAAAATCGATTTATGGATATCCATAAATCGAATTATGGATATCCAAAAATAGAATTATGGATATCCAAAAATAGAATTATGGATATCCACATTTACTGAATAAATAGCAAATCGGCGCCCCATACTCACATAAACAGTACAAACTCGCACTATTGCTATAAAGTACAGGTTTAAATGCAACCATCCATGTTATTAGTAAAACGCGATAAATGGCGCCTTTATTTACCAATACTGGATTAACCCATAACAATGAAACCGGTAGCGACGATAAATAAACGTAAAACACACAAATATCATCGTGTCAGTTGCTGTTACACTTTGACCTAGATATTTATTATTTTCATTTTGAGGCCCCTATCCGGGTAACCTCGTTTATTTCTTTATTGCATATACATTTAGTTCATACATATTTCAACAATTGTTTTGGTTTTTAATAGTATACATATTACTTCAATTCGAGTACCTATATGTACAGTTTGTCCCTTAAGGATGAGTGTATACAAAGAATGTCAAAGTTTAAAAGTGAACAATGGGTAACTAAGGTGTATTTGTTAAAGCGAGAGAGAGAGAGAGAATAGAGAGAGAGAGAGAGGTAATGAGTGGCCGATCGCTTCTGCTAGATATATACAGTCTAGAACATAAAGTACATGTGTAAATTTTATCATCCATCTAAATTTAATCATCCATGTTTCTATCAGTACGTTCGTTTCAGGTTTATTTACATGACCTATAATACATGCACATCTGTTGCGCATAAAAACAGGTGTACAACAACATGCTGATTGGCTAGAACTACTATCCCATTCTACCCTAGGTCTTAGCTTGATGTGTTTTGAACTATGCTTCTTTGAAGATCGTTAATAAGTAACAGTGTTCTAAAATTGATACATTCATGAATAGGTAAACTTATATATATTTAATGTATTTTAAAGGTATATTCTGAAACAAATGTATGCATATGCTGGATAATTAGTAAATTGCAACACACTCGTACACAGTCCAATAATAAAACATGAATTGGCTGTCCGATTAGCGCAGTGGTTAGCGCGCTCGCTTCTCACCAATGCAACCCGGGTTAGATCCTCGGACCGGGAAGTATGTGAGATGGTACGGTGGTCGCCAAATCGGACAGGTGGGTTTTCTCCGGGTACTCCGGTTTCCTCCCACACGAATGACCATATTTACGCTTTCATCCGCGCCAACGAGAGTGATTAATATAAGTTGTTAGAACTTGCTTCGCAATCATTGCAAAATAAATAAAGTTTAAGCTTTAATGAAACATGATATGATATGCTCTCTGTGCCGTATTGGTCAAATACAGGGTCGTAAGCTGTCCCTTAAATTATATACGTGACTTAACCGGCTGAAACTTATGCAGACACTCTTTGTATTGGACATAGCCATGGGTATGGCTGTCATAATCAATTAATTATAGGAAATGTGATGAAAGTGCCCAGGTCATTCGCAACACAATATATATATGGATATATCTGGACGCGCGCATGGTACTCTCCCAGTTTGATAATGTAATAACAAGGATCTTGGTAGATATGAAGGAAACATTATGAGCTGCCAACATCTCTCCGACAGACACGTGTCCTTCCAGCCATCCTTCTGTCTGTATAGTTTAAACTATATTTCTTTATTATGAATTCCAATTATTCTCCACTTACCTTAAATTCACGTATTTATGTTCTGCGCATTGTTGGAATACGGACGCCTCCAGAATTTGTGCTGCGCGTTTTAGGAACTCCAATACTGTTGCGCAGAATAATTCTTAAAACGCGCAGGGCGATTCTGCGCGATTCTGGAAACGTCCGTGTGCATTTTAGGAATCGGGACAAAGTTGGAATATTGGATTTTAACTAAAATATCATGTTATAAATAACAGTCAAATAAATAAAATTAAAACAGAACATTAAATCAAATAGGTTATTGCATGCAAATAAGATAAATAGTTTTTTCTTGCCGATAATAAAATTGAAATTTATGTGATCTTTAGCTATCAAGCTCAAATTGATAGCCTGTTCATTTCATAGCCGGTTCATTTTATAGCACAGCCTGTTCATTTCATAGCCTGTTCATTTCATAGCCCGTTCATTTCATAGCCTGTTCATTTCATAGCCCGTTCATTTCATAGCCTGTTCATTCCTATTAGATGTACATTTTGTATATACAATAAGTGAGTCAATTTATTTATAGAGACTTCAATATCATAACTAATAAGTAACTGTTTTCAACCATACTAAATTTCGAAGAGTTTATACATTTATATTTCAGAATTTCTGTTCATTACAATTAAGCACATCAAATATTTCATATCTTTACACAGATAAGTACTGCCATTCACACTAGATACTTATTATGCAACGTCTATATTACTCGTCTGTGCAATATGATGACAGGAGATTAGTATCAGGTAGTATACATATTATTTGTTTGTTCTGTTGCATATTTGGATACATAATAAACGTGTCTGCCATGGGCATTCTGTGTCCATGAAGATTCAAAATTCACTTATTGGCTGCCCAACCTGGATAGGTGGGTGTTCGAATCCAGCACTAGCTTATATACACCGAGGTTCTGGCTGCATTACGCTAATCCAGAATCTGAAAATATATCTGTAATGCTACCACCACAGGGCTCTGACGTCTGGTACAAATATATCTGTAATGCTACCACCACAGGGCTCTGGCTAGTCTGGGACAAATCTATCTGTACTGCTACCACCACAGGGCTCTGACTAGTCTGGGACAAATCCTTCTGTACTGCTACCACCACAGGGCTCTGGCTAGTCTGGGACAAATCCATATGTACTGCTACCATCACAGGGCTCTGGCTAGTCTGGGACTAATCTATCTGTACTGCTACCACCACAGGACTCTGGCTAATCTGGGACAAATCCTTCTGTACTGCTACCACCACAGGGCTCTGGCTAGTCTGGGACAAATCCATCTGTACTGCTAATCTGTTAAATAAATAAGAATTAAACTTTTCGTAAAATTTAAATTGTGAATTGGATCTTTTAATTATAGCCCGATCCGCCCCGGTACCCCACAACAAGCGAGTTCCCCAACTACATACACTACTACAACAAGAACCATAGACCCACACGAACGACAATAGTCGGGTCGGTAACGTTTGTAGTTGACATTAGATCATGTCCGTCATCGCAAAATAGTTGTTTCTTACATCTAGTATAATTCATATGGGTTCACTTACGAGTGAATGTTGACTAGCACGTGCGGCTGATTCTAAGGCATTTATGAGTTGTTTGCAAAATGGAAGAAACCAGCTTTCTTTAATGGCTTCCACAATCCATGTCATAAACCATTCAAAATGATTTATCGCGTCTAAAATAGCATTGACTTCCCGTCAGCCACTTTATCAGGCACTTTTCCACAAATGACATTAAAAGTCAACAAACATTTTAGAGCAAATGCGGAATTGAAAATGTTTAATTTCATTTAATTTAATTCCACATTCGCACAGAAATGTTTGCCAATTTTCGAACTGATGGTAAAGGTACATGACAACTCGACGTTATATGCCTGCTCGTCGGCCACAATGCCGTTCGCTCTGTACCACCCATCCATAATCCCATACTCACACTGTAGTTTGAACAATGTGTCTTGCTCTCCTTTAAGGTCAATGACCTTTGCTTGCATTCTAGGGTGATCAGTGCCAGACTGACCAAATTTTTGGAACTCGTCAATTTTGAAAGTGAGTGTTGTAGTTCGTTTTCTTTGTGAATGGATGTTGCAGGATAATATTTCATCGCAATGGTATGGAAGTCGTGATAGCGCAGTGGATGAGCGTTCGCTTCAGGTGCGAAAGGTCCGGAGTTCGAGCCCTGCTGGAGCCGTTACGATTGTGCCCTTAGGCAAGGCATTTAAATTCCACGTTGCCTCTTCTCTCTCCCTCGTGGCGTTGGATTCCATCAGGAATGAGGTCTCAATAGTGATTAATATAAGTTGACATAACTTGTTTCGCAATCGAACTAAAATAAATTTGTATAAACTATCGCAATTTTGTACTAATACATGCACATCTGTTGCGCATAAAAACAGGTGTACAACCATACATATTCACTGGTATTGTGTTTATCACCACGTAATATTACACTTTACCCTAGATATATACATTGTAGAAATTAAAGAACATGTGTACATTTAAACATCCATGTTTCTATCAGTACATTCGTTTCAAGTTTATGTAGACCTATAAAACTGATATTACGGTGAATGTGTTATTAAATAGTAGGCCTATAGTTCGGAACCTATTTCTCTGCAATTAATGAAAGGATAACGGTTAACTTTAATTGCATAGTATTAGTGTTAGTTAAGCAATATAAACAATAGAGAATTTAACATTTTAGTAAAGATGGGTACACTGAAAGTGGCAATATTTTGTGGATTACTGGCGTACGTGATATATATCTTACAGAAGCCACAAGGACCCCAGGTTGTAAATATTGTTAACGATACATACGACTATGTCATAGTAGGTGCTGGCTCAGCTGGGTGCGTGCTGGCTTCCCGACTCTCCGAGGACCCGGAGGTTAGTGTGCTTTTGATGGAGGCTGGTGGTGAGGAGACGGAGAACTCGACATTTTACGACACACCATTGCTCGCAATGCTTCTCCAGCAGTCGGCATCCGACTGGCAGTACTTCACCGTGCCACAAACACAGTCGGGCATGGCTAGTATGGTCGGTGGAAACAGGCATTACTGGCCGAGAGGAAAGGTATTTATGTGGGTAGTAACTTCTAAGATGTTCTACATGTATATATTGACCAAATTAAATAGTTAGGGATGAAATTCTCTATTTGGACTGAGCGCATGTGGGCAACCGGTAGTGACGATAAATAAACGCAAGACCACACACCATTGATTCATTATGTTCCAGTTGGTGATATTAGTCCAAAGCAATATGTAACACAATTATTGTATTGCCTTTATGGGTAAAATGCCGAATATAAATTTGATAATGGTTAGAATAACGAATTGTACCTGTATATATGTGATTGTACATGCATATGTGTGATTGTTCCTATATATGTGTGATTGTACGTGTATATGTGTGATTGTACCTGTATATGTGTGATTGTACCTGTATATGTGTGATTATACCTGTATATGTGTGATTGTACCTGTATATGTGTGATTGTACCTGTACATGTGTGATTGTACCTGTACATGTGTGATTGTACCTATATATGTGTGATTGTACCTGTATATGTGTGATTGTACCTGTATATGTGTGATTGTACCTGTATATGTGTGATTGTACCTGTATATGTGTGAGTGTACCTGTATAGGTGTGATTGTACCTGTATATGTGTGAGTGTACCTGTATATGTGTGATTGTACCTATATATGTGTGATTATACCTGTACACGTGTGATTGTACCTGTATATGTGTGATATGTGTTATGGCAGTGTTTTTGTTGATTACTTCCAAAGTATTTATTTTGGGTCAATATTTAGCACATCTAATAAGTCTTTCTCCTGAACAATACGTCCGTAGCGGAACCATTGTCCAATTGTTACCACATTGCTAATCAAGGAGCGTGGGTGACCGTTCTATGAAATCCTAATATCCCTTTTGTAGAGTGTGTAGAAGGCAAAAACACTGTTTACTGATTGAAAGTTGAAATTATCAGGAACGTCACTGGACACGAGTGATACTGTTCAGGAGTTAACATACACTGTTGATACAAATATGTCTTGACATCTTGTGATGACACATCCGACTATGGTGAAACTATCTGCTTTTATTACAGGCTCTAGGGGGTACAAGCCTGTACAACTTCATGCAGTATGTCCGAGGAAGCCGCTATGATTACAATGAATGGGCGGAGCTTGGGTGCACCGGTTGGAGTTATACAGACGTATTACCTTACTTCTTAAAATCCGAAGATATCTTGGTGGATGACCTAAAAACATCCAAATACCACCATGAAGGCGGACCACTAGGTGTAAGTCTGGAATCTGTATTTACAGATTTGTCTAGACGATTCGTGGATGCTGGAAAAGAGTTAGGATATAACGAAGTAGACTTTAATGGAGATAACCAGTTAGGTTTTGGAACAAGCCAGGTCAATGTTAGGAACGGTGTTCGAGCAAGTACCGTGAAGGAATTTCTACGTCCAGCTATGGCTCGTCAGAATTTGAATGTAGTCGTTAACGCACATGTGACCAAAGTACACATAGAACAGACAGCAGCCACTGGCGTGTCGTATATCAAAAATGGCGTGAAGAAACGTGTAGGAGTTAATAAGGAAGTAATTTTGGCAGCAGGTGCGATTGCTTCTCCTCAAATCCTTATGTTGTCTGGGATTGGACCCAAAGATCATTTGGAAACGTTGAACATACCGCTGATCAAGAATCTTCCTGTTGGAAAAAATCTTCAGGACCACCTGATGCTGATTTATCCGTCTGATATCAACTCAACCTCCGATAGCATAACGAAATCAAAAGCAAGCGGAATAATGACCCTTGCTGAATACCAAGTTTTTAAGACAGGCATGTTGTCAACCACCAGTGTAATAGGAACATCGTTTATCAGATCGGAAGAACAATACGAAAATTACCCGGATATTCAGTTATGTTTAATGGCGGGCCACCTAGATTTAGACGATACTAAATTGAACACAACGTTTCTCAAGGATGTTTATCGCCACGCACCTGGAGATGGTCTAGCACTGATACTAATGTTGTTACACCCCAAAAGCCGAGGGACAATTACATTAAAAAGTGCCGATCCCTTTGACTATCCTGAAATTGATCCGCACTATTTGGAGGCTAAGGAAGATATAGAGGTTTTTAAGAGAGCTCTGAAGCTGACAGAGAAGCTATTGGAGACAAACGCCATGCAACAAATAGGAACAAAAGTGGACGCCTTTAGGAATGCGGACTTTTGTGCAATGCATGCATATAAATCAGAAGAATTTTATGATTGTTTGATACGAAATCTAGCTCATACAATCTTCCACCCGACTTCAACGTGTAAAATGGGTTCCGACAACGACGAAGCAGCTGTTGTAGACCCTAGTTTAAAGGTGAAGGGGATAACAGGTTTGCGGGTGGTAGACGCTTCTATTATGCCCAATGTTGTTTCAGGTCCCATTAATGCCCCTGTTATAATGATAGCGGAGAAGGCGGCAGATATGATCCGTGGTCTAGATACTGTAGCAGATATAAAGCAACGTTTAGTAGGAGTCGTGTAACGTGACTCTGTGAATGGGTCTCTCTCTCTCTCTCTCTCTCTCTCTGTATCATTGCACTATCCTTCAAAAAACAAAAAAATCTAAAATGACTAATATCTTCAGAAGACGTCGCTCATATGGGCAACCGGTAGCGACGATAAATAAACGTCAAAACACACAACAATCGCAGTACGATTTACACGGCATTAACAATGCATAGTGTATATTGGTATGTGCCATATATACAACACCCTCTACTTCGCTTTGATCAACGTGTGTTGATTGTGTCAAACAACTATACCAATACATACTTAAACATCATTAGCACAATTATTAGTCTATGTGCAGTAAATTCCAAGAAAACGCACAACATGGGCGATTAATCAAATACGTCTTACAGTACAGACAACCGTATTTAAACAATTTCCACTCGGACAACACGTTCCTGCGTCCTGGTTATTTTTCCAAATATTCTCTCAATTCAATATTCATGAATAACTCGAGACTCATCTCCGGTCTATTTCCGCATTTTCCTGTGTCGTTTCCTGGTCGGTACGCAAGCAAATGAATCCGTATTATTCTGACGAGGATAATAAAACAATAAAAGTATAGTTCGTTGCATCTTGCATATAAAAACTACTCGTTCAATTTCGTATATAGCATTTCATACATTCAAGTACTAATAGTACGTTGCGGGCAGGTGGATTCCCCTGTCTGACCCTAATACTATTAATAGTATTTCAGGTGGGACTCTATGGATATATGCAAGCTGACGATATGTTTATAAATTGACTGGTAATCCAGTGATCGCAGGTTCGATCCCCCGTCTGACCCTAATAAAATTAACAGTCTTTCAGATGGGACGTTAAACCAAGGTCTCGAATCGGTGCTTTACACCGTGCATGTAAATGAACCAGAGGAGACTCTGAAATGGATCTATATCTGTATCATTGCACTATCCTCCGAACATCTGAAATGACTAATCGTCATATTGTGATCATTAGACTATGTATATTCATTGAAATAAAAAAATATTGTTTAAACTAAACTAATCGTCGCTCATATGGGGAACCGGTAACGACGATAAATAAACATATAACACGCACTCTACTGTTACCACCAACAAGCATGCGTGTACACACGTGTTCTAAATAATAGCATCACGTGTGCACGTTGATTGATCAGCTTCGCGTTAATTTTAGCACGCGAAAATGGACGACGCACAATACATTATGAGGCAATGGGGAAAATGAAACAATGTTGAATTATGGTGTTTAGCACGATAAATTGGACGACGCAAAATACATTATGAGGCAATGGGGAAAATGAAACAATGTTGAATTATGGTGCTTAGCACGATAAAATGGACGACGCAAAATACATTATGAGGCAATGGGGAAAATGAAACAATGTTGAACTATGCTGTCAAAAGCCACATATCAAAATTAATAGAAAAAACTGCCGTGGGGATAATGAACGTATGCCTGTAGTTCACTCTAATTTAGTAAGAATAAATGAAACACTTATAAATATCTGAGGTCCATAAATTATGTGGGGCATACTTTAGTTGTTAATCACGGGTTTATTATAAATGTAGGGTACCAACAAGCAATGATATGTCTTATATCAGAAGTAACGATATGTCCTATTGGATATTTAAGAACCAATCATATCAGTCGATACAAACGACATACGAAGAAAAGAACAACAAGTGGGCCAAGACTAGCATTGGAACAGGCTTCGATATATTTTGCCTGGACAGTCAAATGCATATATTTTAACACCGATACTATTAATTGGGCCGTATTGAGTTTCTGATCATATCAACGCCTGGGGAAACTCGACGGGTTTTCCGTGATTGTCATTTTGCCAGAAGCTAAAAAGTGAAAATCGACAGACTGCAACCCAGGCTAGGTCAAGACATAAACATACAATAGCGCATGCCCCGGCTCCATTCCAGCTTTCTATACAATTTATTTATCCATTTTTTATAATTCAATGTATAAAACAATCTTATTACGGGATGTTCACGAGAAATGGAACGTCATTGAACATATTCAATTACTTTTCTGGGAATTATGTCAATGTCAAAGACAACAATCTCATCATCGTGGTTTTCATGCTACAAGCTAACCTTGTTTAAACCCAGAAGAATAATATGCAGTAAATGTTCATATATATATTCTGTCTTCGCATTTCGTTCACATTGTGGTGAATGGACAACGATATTTTGTTGGGGGTTGGGCCTTAGTGTATCGTCATTCAATGGTTAATCGGGGTAACGCATCCAGAACTAGCTTCGTCATTTTTGAGGACATTGCATGTTACAGAAGACACATACAGCAGCACCCCTTGTTATTTTACGTGTCCGGTTGTAACACAGCTATTCATGACATGAGACGTCGGTTAATATTACACAACTTAACCCATTCAACACCAAGTAACTCACATGGACTGGTCCATGATATTCATAAACCAATAAATGAATCAGAAAATCACATTTGGACAAGTTCATTCATCAAAATGGGTAATTATGTCCAAAAATAGTCATATCACTGGCAAAAAGTGCAGATCCTGATGAGAAGGCTCGTCACGAGCCGGCTCATCTGGATCTACACTTTTTGTAAGCCTATTTAGAGGTATGTGGTGTTGAAAAGGTTAATAGTCACATCTGAAAAATTATTAATATTATTAGAGTCAGACGAGAGATAGAACCCGCGAAGCCTGGGTGCACAGTACACCGTGTTAATGACTGGACCACTATTCAGAAAACGAAACTGCACTGTATATGGAGTGTCACTTTTCTATGGCAGTATTTTTAACCAAAACAAAAACAAAAAATGCTTAAAATGATCTATGCACATAACTGTATTTGCTATTATAGGCGTAGTGGTAAGACACACCGCCTACGGAGTGGGAGATCGAAGGTTAGAACATCGTCAAGGAGTTCTTTCTGATATGGCCTGTTGGTGAGCCGCCAGCTAGTTAAATAATGGTTACCCATCGCCTACCAGCCTGGCGACTGGCATATAAGCATAGGATTCGGGAAGTACCTATGTTCATAAAAAAGATGTCTCTCATAAGTCAGAAATGACTGGCCCTTTAAATAGGGGTGAAACTGTAATAAATACGTTTTGCTCTAAATAATAGTTACCGATTGCCTGGCGCCTGACCTTCAAGGATAGGATTGATGTACTGATGTACATAAAAGCTGCTTCATAAGTCAGAAATGGCTGGCCATGTCAATAGGGGTGACACTTTACTTTTACTGTATTATGATTTGCTACGAAGAAATGTAGCAATGGAGAGCAGAGCGAAACAGTAGGACTATGCTAGGCAAAATAAATGTACGAAGAAATGTAGCAATAGAGAGCAGAGCGAAACAGTAGGACTATGCTAGGCAAAATAAATATACGAAGAAATGTAGCAATGGAGAGCAGAGCGAAACAGTAGGACTATGCTAGGCAAAATAAATGTACGAAGAAATGTAGCAATGGAGAGCAGAGCGAAACAGTAGGACTATGCTAGGCAAAATAAATGTACGAAGAAATGTAGCAATGGAGAGCAGAGCGAAACAGTAGGACTATGCTAGGCAAAATAAATGTACGAAGAAATGTAGCAATGGAGAGCAGAGCGAAACAGTAGGACTATGCTAGGCAAAATAAATATGTATACTTTTCACAATGTATATTAAATCAATTGGCATTGATATCATTTCCTTATGTCGTATAACATACTAGAGGACATAGAAAACGCACACTTCGAATAAGTGTGGTTTTACATGAAAAACAATAACTATATAAATACATAGTTTTAAACATTTTGGAATATTTTTAGTTGTTCAGTTTGTGTTTTGTAAGTAAAGATGTAATATATCTTTGATGGAATCCTTCGTATTTCGTTTTCATGTAATAATAATCATATAATGTAGGTGTGCGTTTTCTATGTCCTCTAGTATGTAATGTAGGTGTGCGTTTTCTATGTCCTCTAGTATATCTTGTTAATCGAATATGCTTCCGACGACTTCATTATGCTATTTCCTGGTGGGCTTACATTTCGCTATTTCCTGGGGGGCTTACATTCGGCTATTTCCTGGGGGCTTACAGTTGACTATTTCCTGGGGGCTAAGCATTTCATCATAGTGGTGTTGTTGAATAACACTATCAAGCTTCACTTATATATATCTATATATTCTTAAGGACATTAAGTTCGCATATCCTCAAGAACGTGTTGGCATCTGGATACATATTGAATTACGCAGTCTGTCACTGCCGGAGACATACACTCTAATGAGATTCGGTGCTGTACAGTGTTGTTTTAATTAACTGGTGAAAATACTTCGCAGCCAATCCATTTTCACATATCCCTTCTTAGTGAAGTAAAGAAATACATACGTAGGAAAGACAGGTTGTTACAATCAGTAATTCATCCTTTCACGATTTCTAGTGCATGAATCCCACAGATGTAGTACATGTACCTCTGCACGAACTCGTCATCGTTCTGCCATATCTAGCAGCGATATAGAACATGTACTTCTGCACGAACTCGTCATCGTTCTGCCATATCTAGCAGCGATATAAAACATGTACTTCTGCACGAACTCGTCATCGTTCTGCCATATCTAGCAGCGATATAAAACATGTACTTCTGCACGAACTCGTCATCGTTCTGCCATATCTAGCAGCGATATAAAACATGTACTTCTGCACGAACTCGTCATCGTTCTGCCATATCTAGCAGCGATATAGTACATGTACTTCTGCACGAACTCGTCATCGTTCTGCCATATCTAGCAGCGATATAGTACATGTACTTCTGCACGAACTCGTCATCGTTCTGCCATATCTAGCAGCGATATAGAACATGTACTTCTGCACGAACTCGTCATCGTTCTGCCATATCTAGCAGCGATATAAAACATGTACTTCTGCACGAACTCGTCATCGTTCTGCCATATCTAGCAGCGATATAGAACGATTCCAATAATGGTCCTAAGATGTTGTGGGGGCATGGGCTATGGGGCAGCAAAGATCCGAGGATCGAACCTGGGTCACATTGGTGAGAAGCGAGCGCTCTAACCACTGCGCTAATCGGTCAGCGTCTACTTATGTGTGGCGTCCGTGGTCCAGTGGTAGAGTGTCGGATTTGGAATCGAACGGTCCCGGGTTCGATACTCGGTCAGGCCACGTATGTAATGTCATTGAGCAAAGGCACCTCACACACATTGCTTAGTACTGGTTAACAGCTTGGGTCGGCTAAGCTTTCCCAGGAGAACATAGATCCATTCAGAAGACATAGTTGTTGTTGTATAATATAGCTCAGTTCGTTAACTGCACTGCATGATGTACAATCTTTGATTGACAGATACGGCTTGAACTGTTTGCTCCCCAGAATCAGTAGAGATGAAATGACAAAATATTAAATATGTTTCCCACAATTCCATGAATAAATTTGATATACTGAAAGATTGGTGAAACAAGTGAACATAGCTGTATATATAATGTCACCAGTACTATTAAAGCGACATTACATCGCAAAAAGCAAATAAAATGCATTCTTTCACGTATAGAGATGCATTGCTACTACAAATCCTTCCGAATACATTCGAACACTAACATTGAATCAATAAACAGTGTTTTTGTGGATTGAAAGTATGATTTCATATAACTGTCATCCATGCTCCTGAATTGACGTTTGTTTTGTCATCGAAGTCAATACTAAGCACGAGATAATGTCGTTTAGAGATAATTTAACTAAGAATAGTGTACAAATATATAGGCACAAATGTGATATATAACGCTAAATATGTACCATAAATCGTGTTATTCAGGATACACTAGTTGTATTACGCATGGATGTTTACATTATTTTGCTATGTCAACAAATCGCGTATACGACGTTTGTCTATTAGTTGAAATACTCAGTATTTGAGGCAAATATTTTGATAAAAATTATACCATGTAATAGGAAAATACATTCTGTAGATATTTGTGTTTTCACTGATGTAGTGTCGCTTTAAGGGAAATGATATACCGTGTATGAAAGTAAAAGCTTCTATAACGATTATTGTGAAGATTGTACGTATGTATTTCGTGATAAGCTAAATATGTACAGACAAGATAAGAATTATATAACCAGGAATGCAATTGTGCGTGCCCGCCGAACACTGTACAAACAGACAATATAGATATGCTGATGTCTATGTATAGCCTGTGAACAGGCGCTGATATATATATTTGCCTGGTCAGACATATAAATAAATAGTCCGCCTCCGTGGTCGAGTGGTTAAGGTCGCTGACTTGTATACCACTGTAACCTATCATCACTGATGGTCAAGGGTTCGAGCCCCGCTCAGGCCGTGTCTCATTTATATGAAAAAGTTGGCAGTTTCTTACGGAGGTTGGTGCACCCAAGTACTGGTTAACCGCTGGAGCCTGCCCAGGAAAGGTGTTGTTAGGTAAACTGCCCGCCGGCGATATAGCCCAAAATGGTGCTGATGCAGGCGTAAAACCCGAATCATAACATAACATAACAGACATATAAATATATGTATCACGACATTAAACATCAAACTGAATAATACATACACATGCTTGTTAGGTGTGAGATAGGGTGAATGGTTATCCCCGTTTTTATTTTCAATGTTGTTGAATTACATATTGAATCAAAATCAAAATGCATAGACAGTGGTACACATGGAATTGATGTAGATAATATGAAACTGTTTTTACTGTATATATTTTTATTATTTAAGTTTATTTAACGTCGCTACCGGTTTCCCATTTGAGCGACGGGCAGTTTACCTAACAACACCTTTCCTGGGCAGGCTCCAGCGGTTAACCAGTACTTGGTGCACCAACCTCCGTAAGAAACTGCCAACTTGTTCATATAAATGAGACACGGTCTGAGCGGGGCTCGAACCCGTGAGTATCAGAGTTGATAGGTTACAGTGGTATACAAGTCAGCGACCGTAACCACTCGACCACGGAGGCGGTATATTCAGATAAAAAAAAAAATTTCAAACGTGGCTTCTGATCTGATCCAATCATACACCGTTTGATCTAAAGCCATATGTTGAAACGTCAGTGGTCGGGGTACGGTGACCCTCGAAATTAGTACGTTTGGCCGAGTTTTCAAATATAAAATCTTAAATATTTGCATTGTTTATGTGATATATAATGGTACTGTAGGCCTATACTATGAAAAGTTCATTAATTATTGAATACAAACTAACTTTAATACCAATGTACATGCTATAGGGCGGTTTAGAATTTTAGCTAAAAATGGAAATAGGTGGATGTAGAAAACGTGCAATAAAAATGCTGTATCACTTCTTTGGCAACTGGACGGATCTGTAGTCCAGTGGTAACACACTGGACTGGTCACCCAGAGATCGCAGGTTCGATCCCCCGTCTGACCCTAATAAAATTAACAGTCTTTCAGATGGGACGTTAAACCGAGGTCTCGTGTCGGTGTTTTACACCATGCACGTTAAAGAACCAGAGGAGATTCTGTAATGGGTCTCTGTCTGTATCATTGCACTATCCTCCAAAATCTAAAATGACTAATCTCTTCAGGAGGCGTCGCTCATATGGGCAACCGGTAGCGACGATAAATAAACGTAAAACACACACATTTGGCAACTGCAACATGCAGTTTCATATAAGAGAGACCTTAACGAACAACTTGGTATATTCAAACCTATGTGGTAAAGTGGATGCCGGTCATCTGCTTACTCTAATTTTAGTTTCTCTATACATTTGCGAAATATATGTATTTTTGTATTTTGTAAATAAAAATGGCGATTTGCTTCCTATATAGCTTCAATTTATTTTACTGGCAACATGCTTGAGAATATGATTCACGATCGGTTGTTCATTTTCTGAGACACAATTTAGATAGAGATAGAGATAGATTTCTTTATTTATAGAGGGTGACCTAATTAGTTTTGAACTAATCCTCCTTAGGGCCCTCTAAATATGTTATATTTAGTACTAAACGAAACAACAGATGCAGAACACTATTTATTTCTATGTCCATTGTCAGACCAGCGATATCAATAATAGTAAATCTTACTTACCATCCACTAACTACACAAACCACTATTGTTTGGTTTCGAAAATAAAACAACCGAAGAAAATGAATTTATTTTCAAACAAGTCCAACTGTTCATCAAATGCACTAAACACTTTGAGCGTCATAGTATCTATTAATACCATGCACGTACATATCTGCTGTTCTCTCCGAGCCGATTTCCTCTTTTTGGGAGGTGAGACGGGATTGGCTGGCTGGCGGTATGATACATTCATAGGAAACCTCATATGACATTTCCAATAAAGCATACCCCGTGACCGTGATGTTGACCTTTCAATCCAAATCAAGGTCGCGTGAATTCAAGCGTGTGTCCTTATGTCAAATGTCACCAAGCTGTCATATAGCTGGTATTGGGTAAGTATTCGTATAATTATATGCGTAGTAATGCGTATTATTTGTCTACGAGTGCGCATGTTTTTCTTGCGAGGAACGCTGAATGTGCAACATGCCCGTATCTTCGAGTGCGCGCGCATGTCATCTGCATACCATTAGTGAGGAAATTCAATCAAAAATGGATACAAACAAGGAATATATGTTTAGTCAAATATTTGACTATGTTTATTAAAATAATTCGCCAATAATTTATGTTCGTATATGTTTGTCTGTGCGTCTGCGCGTTTCGCTGCTTTCTGACGGCATTGAGTTAGGTAAAGCAACACAATATATACCACACCGGTACGCTTCTATGTCTTTTATGTCTATTTGTATTCATTGCGTGACATTTACGTGTAAAACTATATCTCATGTCATGCACAGACTGGATAAGCCAATATGAAGTGATATCCTGGTTTTGTCTTCGAAAACGTTATGTCGGAGCAAAGATATAAGATATAAGAATACACTATGTCACACATAGGTCGTGTTATTACATGTGTATCCATTTTCTAATTCTAAACAATAATTATTATCTTGGAAAACTTACTTTGGTCATATATCAGTATTCATGAGATACACAATAATTATGATCTGTGGTGATGATACTCTAAGCGAAGGGGTAAACAAGGCGATAGTTGATGCAGTTCATCAGTTTATTACAGCAACACGGCGATATTTGATGCAGTTCATCAGTTTATTACAGCAACACGGCGATATTTGATGCAGTTCATCAGTTTATTACAGCAACACGGCGATATTTGATGCAGTTCATCAGTTTATTACAGCAACACGGCGATAGTTGATGCAGTTCAGTTTATTACAGCAACAAGGCGATAGTTGATGCAGTTCATCAGTTTATTACAGCAACACGGCGATATTTGATGCAGTTCATCAGTTTATTACAGCAACACGGCGATATTTGATGCAGTTCATCAGTTTATTACAGCAACACGGCGATAGTTGATGCAGTTCATCAGTTTATTACAGCAACACGGCGATAGTTGATGCAGTTCATCAGTTTATTACAGCAACAAGGCGATAGTTGATGCAGTTCATCAGTTTATTACAGCAACACGGCGATAGTTGATGCAGTTCATCAGTTTATTACAGCACAAGGCGATAGTTGATGCAGTTCATCATCAGTTTATTACAGCAACAAGGCGATAGTTGATGCAGTTCATCATCAGTTTATTACAGCAACAAGGCGATAGTTGATGCAGTTCATCAGTTTATTACAGCAACACGGAGATTTGATAGTGACTGACGTAATTTGTGTATATTCGTATTTCCAACTTCTACTGGCCCGTTCTCATCTCACATTATCTCTTCATCTCTCTCTATCTCTCTCTCTCTCTCTCTTTTCTCTCTCTCTCTCTCTCTCTCTCTCTTCACCTCTCTCTTCTCTCTCGCTCTCTCTCTCTTCACCCCCCTCTCCCTTTCTCTCTCTCCACCTTCCCTAAATTGTCCTCACATAATATGACTGGTGAGTCATCATCGTCTCCATATTTTCTTTTTATTATTTACATGTGTAACCTTATAGCTAAATAAAACTTATGCACATACAAATGTACTTATATAGGTGTATATATACACTCGGTCATAGTTTAAGAACATTATGTTTGTCATGGAGAAAATCTAAATAAGCTTTTAGCTTTCGATTTAATCCATCTGTTCTTGTATATTAATGTTACAACATGATGTAAATATTGATAAATAAAATACATTTAAACTAATTATGATCGTTCACACACGTGTTTCAAGTTTGTTTACATAAATCTATTCAAGTCAACAAGTGTCGCATACGGTGTTTGGTCGTTCTTTGAAGTACAGTCTACATCCGTTATGTCGAATTCCGTCGGACCGAACAATATACTTCGACATAACCGAAGCTTGACTTTAACGAAATTCGATATAAACAGAGCCAGTTATATGTACAATGATAGTGTCTGGAACGGGACTTTGATCCAACTTTGTGATAACCGGAGAATTCGACATAACAGACTTTGACATAACGGTTGTAGACTGTTTTTAGTCTAGTATTTAGTTTCCGTGATATTTATTGATGGGAAAACAGGAAATTCCGTACTGTAGCAACAATCTTTACCAAATATTGTCATTTATTCGGATTGTATGCCGCTTTAATTGTTTCAGTCTGTGTTATAATTGAATTTTTTAACTAGGCAAACTCAATAAGAATAACTATTCTTGAGATAATTTCGTTCCGTCGGTCGGTATGGGAATTTTAATAATGGGAAAGTTGTCTTATGTGATTGTATGATATCTATGCAAATTAGGAATGTTTCATTGGCAGATCAAGCACGTTTTATTCCAGACATTAGCAACTATATCCAAAGGAAAATACTTCCCACACCAATACAGACGGATCTGTAGTCCAGTGGTAACACGCTGGACTGGTAATCCAGGGATCGCAGGTTCGATCCCCCGTCTGGCATTAATAAAATTAAGTCTTTCAGATGGGACGTTAAACCGAGGTCTCGTGTCGGTGCTGTACACCGTGCACGTAAAAGAACCAGAGGAGACTCTGGAATGGGTATCTGTCTGTATCATTGCACTATCCTCTAAAAATCTAAAATGACTAATCTCTTCTGGAGGCGTCGCTCATATGGGCAGCCGGTAGCGACGATAAATAAACGTAAAACACACACACTGCTTCAGTATTATTCCATTATTCTGGTTTGTGCATACTTCAGTATCGTAAGGGCGTCTTGGAGTATATACAGTCAAACCTGTGTTAGTGGTCACCTCCATTATGCAGCCAACCTGTATCTAGCAGTCATTTTCCAGATTCCAATTATGTTGTATTATCTATATATTTGACATCTTTTATGCAGCCACCTGTGCTAAGCAGCCATTTTCTGTGATTCACTTGGATGGCTGCTTAACACATGTTTGACTGTATACTCTTGTCTGAATTTCCTTAAATTTCTATTTTCTGTAAGATTGTCACAGAATAACACGAGGGCCAGCTTATCTCAGGGTCACGGATACCAGGATCAAGTGTATGCATAAAGACTAAGTAGATTTACAATTTTTAATATACATCAAACAACACGTGCAGCAAAGACAATGAATGGTAAGAGACGTATGTTTGTCCGTAGTTTGGCTCTTCACAGATGATGGCTTCACTTCCGGTATAGAGCCCGGTCTTCGGCTGGTAATGCCGTTAATTTATGTCACAGTTCCGAGATCTAAATCTCTGCCGTTCCAAACTCGGCTTTAACCTTAGGCTATAATACACTTATTTAAACATTGGCACGTATGGCCATCACAGTGCTATAATGCACACTTTAAAGGCTTGGCAAGTATTGCCGTCACAGTGCTATAATGCACACTTTAAAGATTTACAATACACAAGATCATTAACTCCCTGCGTCCTAAGGACCCTGTCCACTGACGGCGGACTCGATGCTGTACAGCTACCGATGACCGCTGACACTCTCCAGTATATGGACGTCACCAGCTCACGCCGGCAAACTATCCCAGTCGGCTCGTGCCCCAGCTTGTTATCTTGATCGTTCCGAACAGGATCTACGCCCCTGAGCTACACCTCTCACGGCTCAGGCATTAAGCGACTACAACAATAACAAATATAATACCCTTGTGCTACGTCAATCTACTCGGCTCTTCTTACCACCTTATATGATTACATTGTGGTACAACAACAAGACAATAGTTACATTAATGCTTAGACATAGATACACACACGTCTATGTAGAATCAATACACATGGTGACCTTCACGGTCTAAATATACAACGACTCCGTACCCATCACGACCTCATATGGTATATCTATATATATATACACAAACTTATAACCACTCGATAACCTATTACCCCGCTCCTGCAATTTGAGCGTACATGACACCCCTTTCAACAACAGCTGATCACCACACTGCCCCAGCCATATATTCAACACTGGATTCAACAGTAGTTAGTAGTTAATTATTACGTATGTAATGAACAGTAGATATCCATCGTCGTAAATCACTAGAAGCACATTTAATAACGATTTACTACAACATGTTTCTGGTAACGTCTCGGACAGTTGCTTTAGACGACGTTTCAGATAAAATAACCTAATGACAACTACGAACAATATAATATATAGTTACATACCCAAATATGTCGCATGTACAATTTCACAACAGTCAAGTGTGATGTTCCGAAAGCAATGTCAGTGCACAGTGCGGGGCCGAATTTATATCACCTTCTCTGAGTCTCCGCACGCTTTTTCCATGAATTTTATCAGCCGATATGAAACATACCATATTGACTGCGCGTTCTTATCAGGCCCTGGAGGTTAATTTCACTGATAAAGGGAACAGTGATTTGAAAAGAATAAACCAAATCTGCTAATACTAGTCGGATTTATATCAAATAAACGGGAATTTCCCTTATAAGTGATATATAATAATACACCACTGTCCTTTATCTGGTATAGATACATTCGTCCCAATTTATGATAAAATCACTGAATAAATGTTTCAATGGTACGGCAAAATGCTCTGAAATCCATTGATAAAGAGGCCCCAACTACACATTAGTTAAAATGGTCACTTTCATTTTGTTACAATGATGTACAGAGGTATAGTCTATGGAACGGCTGATTAGAAGTCTGGATATCGGGCAATCCTTTGTAAATTACTATGTGACATTATGACACGTTTTAACAAAATTCGTAGTCGTACTTTTACTAGAGTAAGCCAACTGTGCGCTTTATAAATTGGATATAAATTTTATAAAAGTAGCTTAGGCGGTCACTATGTAATGCTGGGGCTTTCGTGTGCGACTGGTTAGGCCCCTCACCGCTGCATGTTCGAATCCTACTGGTGGTGTCGAATTATTTCATGCAAGGAAGCTATCCAGCTTGCTTGCGATAGGTCGATGGTTCTATCCCGGTGTCCGTTTGTGTCTGAAATATAGCTCGGAGGGATATCCGGAGTCTTCCTCTACCAATACTAGTTGTAGAGTCACCATATGACCTAAGCTGTTGGAGCGACGTTAAACCCCAAACACAAACAATATATAGTAATTTTAATTCCGAGTAAATCTACAAATACGATCACATTACAACAAGTTTCAAATGTATTGGCATAAACAGCAACTATATTGCCTTTGGCCATTTACAATGATAGAAATATGGCAAAGACATCACAAAACATGTTACAGATATACATATATAAACATATAAATACATTTAAGAAACAGTAGTAATTGACAGGGTATTACTACGTAATGACATAGCTTCGTTGATGTACTTACACACATTAATCAAAATTATTTTTATGTTTTTGCATGACATTATAGATATATATTTATTTATTGATGGCCATGCTATGTAGCCCAAATATTTCAATCTTATATCTCTGTATTTTTCACAACACAATATAAAATGGTATTCTGATTCAATTACATTTTGATTGCATAATTTACATAATCTATTGTTTCTATCAATACCATTAAATCTTCCAAATTCAATTTCTAATTTATGGGAGGTTAATCTTAAACATGTAAAATATTGACGTAAACTATCACTAGAAATTTGATCAATATAGACTTCATAACAGAATGTCAGCTTAAATTTACAATAATAATCAAGTTTCGACATTGTGTTTACTGATGTGTTCCAGTCTTGAACGAACTGGTCGCGTAATCTCATTTTAAACATAGGTAAATAGTTAATATTAGCATCAAAATTGAGTCGAACATTTGTAAAACCGAGATGATCAATTATGGAATTAACTCGGCCAGCCCAACATATACCGTTAACGTTATTACACAGATCGGCATACATATTATACATTGGAGAATCAACATTTTTCATTACTTTAAACCAAAATTTAATTACTCTCTCTTTACATACGTATGTAGTGCCATTGAGCAAGGCACCTCACACACATTGCTTAGTACTGGTTAATCGCTTAGGTCGGCTAAGCCTGCCCAGGAAAACATGTATATGTCCCCGCGAGGGGTTTGACATTAAAGGAACATACATACATATAACAGATAATGGAAATCGTCCTAATTCACCATATATAGCAATGAAACTGTATTAAATCGTGACGAATACGGATTTCAATAATAATCAGCTACACATATCCGCCATTAATTTCACAGTCATAGTAAGAATACGAATACAAATGTGTTAAAACGTTTTTATAATTATTACGAGCTTGTTAACGCGTTTCATAATGTCATATAGCATTGTATAACCTTGTTACGTACTTCAACAACCGATCTGTAGTCCAGTGGTAACACGCTGGACTGGTAATCCAGGGATCGCAGGTTCGATCCCCCGTCTGACCCTAATACAATTAACAGTCTTTCAGATGGGACGTTAAACCGAGGTCTCGTGTCGGTGCTTTACACCGTGCACGTAAAAGAACCAGAGGAGACTCTGGAATGGGTATCTGTCTGTATCATTGCAATATCCTCCAAAATATAATATGACTAATCTCTTCAGGAGACGTCGCTCATATGGGCAACCGGTAGCGACGATAAATAAACGTAAAACACACGATCGTGGGTCTAGTGGATTGTGAGGCCGTTCATGGATCCTTCTTCAACAAGTCCTTCAACTTCAAAAAGTTTTACTGTAACTATAACCCGGGGTTCCATGCTGTCGGTACGTCCGTACCTTAGATCGAGCGTCTGTACCTTAGATCGAGCGTCCGTACCTTAGATCGAGCGTCCGTACCTTAGATCGAGCGTCCGTACCTTAGATCGAGCGACCAATTTGTGGAAGCCTACTAGAATTTGATAGTTTTTATGTGCTCTTACAAATTATATTAATCACTATCGAGACCACATCCCTGATGGAATCCATCGCCATGAGGGAGAGAGAAGAGTCAATGTGGAATTTAAATGGCTTGCATAAGGGAACAATTGTAACGGCTCCAGTGTGGCTCGAACTGCGGCGGACCTTTCGCACCTGAAGCGAACGCACTATAACTGCGCTATCACGACTTCGGTATCTGGACATAACGGACCATAGACATAACGGACCAGGACATAACGGACCACAGGTATGGACATTGAAATGGCCCCAATCCTATGTGAACTTTTCAAAAAGTATCTGCAGACCAGTACCCTACCTGATATCTGGAAAATGGCAAATGTAGCCCCTATTTATAAAAAAGGCACGACCCTGCAAACTACCGACCAATCTCTTTTACCTGTATCCTGTGCAAAACCCTGGAACACATTGTCTCATCTAGCGTAACAAAGCACTTCACACAAGCAAACCTCTTCTATGAACTACAACATGGTTTCCGAGAAAAAAGGTCATGTCAAACCCAACTCCTCATGCTAATAGACGACATCCTCAAATCCATAAACCAGAGAAGTCAAGTTGACTTAATACTCCTTGACTTCTCAAAAGCCTTTGATATGGTCAACCATGAAAAGCTCCTGTATAAGCTACATTATTATGGCATAAGGGGTCAAACTCTCTCATGGATTAAAAGCTTCCTAGACAACAGGTCACAGTCCGTCGTATTCAATGGCTCTAAGTCCAGTACCATACCAGTCTCCTCCGGTGTCCCACAGGGTTCGGTCCTCGGACCACTCCTCTTTCTCATATACATCAATGACCTCCCAAATTTTGTCAAACACTCTAAAGTCCGCCTCTTCGCCGATGACACAGCTCTTTATCTTTCTCTGACTGTTTCTTCTCATTCCAGCCTACTACAGCAAGACTTACACCAGCTTGAACAATTGGAATCCAAATGGGAAATGAAATTCAATCCATCAAAGTGCCAGGTTATTCAGATCACCAAACGCAAACTAGTCATATCCACGAAATATCGTCTGCATAATACCTTCTTAGAAACTGTTTCTTCAGCAAAATACCTGGGAGTAACAATATCAAGTGATTTAAACTTTAACAAACACATAGACAACATCAGCAAAAAAGCAAGTCAAACATTGGGTTTTCTAAGACGAAACATCAAAGTACACTCAGAAAGGTTAAAATCAACAGCATACAAGACACTGGTAAGGCCCCAGCTTGAGTATAGCTCCACGGTTTGGTCACCGTATACGGCAGTTCTCATAGACCAGCTTGAGTCTGTACAGCGCAGAGCTGCCCGCTGGGCCAAACAAGACTACGGCCGAACGTCCAGTGTCACAGAAATGTTGAACTCCCTAAATTGGAGACGCCTTGACCTTCGTCGCATCGACCAAAGATTGGTTATGTTCCACAACATCCTCCATAACCAAGTTGCCATTCAAGCTGAAAACTACCTTACCCCAAATACAAGATCTTCCAGAACATCCCATTCCCAAGCATTCCGACAGATCCAAACAGTGACTGACTACCATAAATATTCCTTCTTTCCAAGAACCATTGTCCACTGGAATGCTTTGCCCCCAGATATTGTCACCTTGTCTGGCCCACAGTTCAGTCTGGCTGTAAGTCGGATTGAACATGTTTCTCCCTAAATAAACCTGCCCTGTTCTTAACCTGTTTTTAACCAACCTAACATCATTCTTTTATCATCTTTTATTTCATTTCTTACTAACATTCTTGTCAGTTGACGCGCGTCAAAGTCTAAGGTCCCCATCACATCAAGGGTTTGACTAATAGGAAGATAGATAACGGACAACAATTATGGACGATTCTTTGATACGGGGTCTAAAGCAGAGGGTGATTGTGTTGTGAGATCAGGGTTCAAAGACGATTAATGTTTTTAGATCTACGTCGTCAATCCCAGTGGAGATACGAATGAGTGGCAGGATGAGAGGTTTCACACAAGATCAGAGATGAGCAACTTTTGAACTCGAGAGAATACACGATACCGAATATTACGGGTTTTAGAACATTGCAAATTATCACAATATGTGAATATTCTAAGGAGCCTACTTTTAATTTCCCGCCATATTCCCCAAATCACACTAAAAAATAAAAGATGCCCTCGATGAGAAAAACGAAACATGTTATAATTGACAAAGATAAAGAGGACATGGAGAAGGTAGAAAGAGACAAAAAGACCGTCTTTATTAAGAAAGATCCTACGCAATGGCTGTTCATTGCCAATGGTATGGTATGAAATGTCAGTTCTGTAAATACATTCGCTCTCGTTCATTTTCGTACAATAAAAAGTGATCAATAAATTATGCCAATTTTGGGCTTTTCAAGAAAATAAATGCACCTGGGTACTTTGTTCATTGAAAGTTACATACACTGTATATATATATATCTATCTCCTCTAATGTCAATCCCCTGGCCAGAGCACAGGGTACTTAAATTAGAAATTCCGTAATTACCATTGGCGTACCGGTAATCAGCCGTCTAATGCTTTTCGGTGAAATTGAATGTCTTCTAGTCGGTCTCTTTTACGACAAGTGGAATAATATTACTAAGTAAAGTGATCATTTCTGCATTTAATGCAATTATCTAAACTGAGATTGCATAACAAATGTTCAAAATAAAATACACTCACTCGTGTGTGATTTCAACATTACGTAGAAAAAAGTACCTATAACAGAAATGTTGATTACAGTTAAGTTCCAAAAAGCTAATTAACATTGAGCATAGTAATAATTGTTACTCGACACGGAGGAATTTAACACCCAACAAATTATAATTACTCTTCAATATGAGGTAAGTTGTGACATGTAGAGAAATGTCACTTAATCATAATGTGAAGAGTAGCACACCATACTGTCTTGTTGCCTATTTTACTGGCAAACCCATGTCTCTAACAGCATGCATGATATGCATTGGTCAATGCACTTGGTGAATAGACACCAGGTTGGATTTGAAAAGATATGGATGAAACTGAATTAGCATAAATAATGGATGAAACTGAATTAGCATAAATAGTAAATATCTTGAAGAAAAAATGTTAAAAAGCTATAAGAGGAACACTATATAATATTTGAATTGACCTGTAAAATGCGCATTATGACATCGTCGCATAACTATCACGTGACCTTCCTCAGCAATTTCTCATTTTACAAAAACAAACACATATTTCTTTATATTGTCTTCTTTGTTAAATTTTTAGGCTACACATAAATGGGATTAATGAAAACATCAACATTTGCATACTTTCAAATAAAATGTGAAAATTAATCTGCTTTACGCGCAATTTGCTTTTTGATAAGTATATGTGAACTTCATAAGTACTAAAGCAGCTGTTTTAAATAGAAATGACGTTATTCGCGTTCCGGATGTAAACAAAAATCACATGAATAAACAAAGGCCGAAAATAGGCGCCGGCCGATATCAGGGATGTTGAGGTAAGTACTAAAAAGTACTTAAAAATAGCCAAAACAAGCATTTGGTCCTCAAAATGTCCTTAAATTTGACCTTTCTATTGCGTTTTTGACGCAATGAAATGGCCAGAAACGCAATGAGAATCATTGAATGCGTTTTCTGTGACGCAACAATATTATTATTTTTTTAATGGACCTTTCTGCATGGATCAAATGTACGTTATCACCGAGTACTTGTTCATTGACGAGACGCTTACTTGTTACAATTATGTACAACGAAAAGCATTCAGCTGATACAGATAAGTAAGTACGTCATATGTCGGGGAATTTCCCCCATCAAATACTGAAATAGCTTTCTATTCCAACCAGGGATCGCAGGTTAGATCCCCCATCTGACCCTAATAAAATTAACAGTCTTTCAGATGGGACTTTAAACCGAGGTCTTGTGTCGGTGCTTTACATCGTGCACGTAAAAGAACCAGAGGGGATTCTGGAATGGGTCTCTGTCTGTATCATGCACTATCCTCCAAAATCTAAAATAACTAATCTCTTCAGGAGGCATCGCTCATATGGGCAACCGGTAGCGACGATAAATAAACGTGTAAAAAAAAAGATTCCAAGCAGAATTAATCGGCTGAATATGAAACACCAGATGTGAATCGGCCCAAACAATCATCATGGAATAGGGGGTTCTTCATTGTAGATCAATACCACACGGATTGAAAATTCCAATTAACATTACATGTAAAATTTAAAAAATTGTGAATTATTAGTTTAAAGGCAAACATTTTCTAAATTAAATTAATACTGGTACATTAATTACCACAGCAAATGGCAGAATTTTCAGCACCTGTTGTATGCGACTCGATATAAAATGAACGCCCATTCCATCCTCTTTTCATTTTTCCATCGGTCCACCCCCCCCCACACTTTCAATGCCGTAAACGGGGTCGGCAGGGGGAACATATGCCCAAATTTTCAATTAGGATTAATTAACCCTAGCTTCTAGCCTAGATTTGTGAAATTGTCGCAAATTATATAATTACAGAATAAATGCATCATGCAACATGGTCCTTAATAAGTCATATATTGGTCCTAAAAAGTACGTTAAAAAAAAGTCCTTAATTTTGAAAGTCTGTGTCTCGAGAGTATTGAATGATTGGCTTCAGTCCAAGTTCAGATGCGAGAGGCCGGAGTTTGTGTCTGGTTGTTGCCCTTACGATTCACATCGATTACAGCATTTCATTATTAAATGAAACAACAGATTAACAGAAGAACCCGACCGATTAGGCTGAGGTCAAGACTTAAATTTCATCCTTCCAAACAACTCCGGTTCAAGAGCATTTTCAGGGTTCATTCTAGGTCAGACTTTTTGGGAGAAGTGAGAAAATGCGTGCCAGCTTCCTTAAATGGTGTTCTTTAATATACTTCAAAATAGGGTTAAAATGCACAGTACAACCATTAAATACAACATTTGAATAGAAGGAGTGCTTTATGTAGGGCCAGTGTATCTTACTAGACAAAATTTTGTTTGAAAATCGTAAAAACCAAAAAATAAATTATTTTTTTAGGGAGAAGTGGGGCCCCCAGAGGGCGAAGTCAGGGTCCCTAGGGCGACAATTTCGCCCTCATCACCCTCTAGAATGATCCCTGATTTTTAAGCATCAACTTCTATCTATTACTGCAATTGCGAAGTTGTGTGTCTACCACAGATGGGTGGGGTAGACGGAAGCAGACGAACAGGAAATTAAACTGTGTAATCTCTGATTCTCAAGTTGTTTGATCTCTGATTCTCAAGTTGTTTGATCTCTGATTCTCAAGTTGTTTGATCTCGGATTCTCAAGTTGTTTGATCTCTGATTCTCAAGTTGTGTGATCTCTGATTCTCAAGTTGTTTGATCTCTGATTCTCAAGTTGTGTGATCTCTGATTCTCAAGTTGTTTGATCTCTCCTGCAGAGATAGCATGCTTTACAAGCTGACAAAAGGGATCTCAAGTTTAGGACATTACAGCAGTTGTGATCGATCTATGGTTACATGAGTATCGATGATCAATCTAACCCCTATTCATTGAGGTTGTAGCAGTTACAGGGTTCCATCTGTCCGAAATTATTGTCTGCGCAACTTTCATTGAAAATTGACAAAAATTTGAATATAAATATTTTGAAACGAAGAAGCCATTATGTGTATGGATATATATATATAGTTAAAAACATTCAATGATCAACATTTTATTACACGATATATTTGACTATAAGACAATAAACTACAAAACTCTACTTTGGGGGTCCGCCTCCGTGGTCGAGTGGTTACGGTCACTGACTTGTATACCACTGTAACCTATCATCACTGATGGTCACGGGTTCGAGCCCCGCTCAGGCCGTGTCTCATTTATATGAAAAAGTTGGCAGTTTCTTACTGAGGTTGGTGCACCCAAGTACTGGTTAACCGCTGGAGCCTGCCCAGGAAAGGTGTTGTTAAGTAAACTGCCCGCCGGCGATATAGCCCGAAATGGTGCTGATGCAGGCGTAAAACCCAAAATATAACATAACTATTTTGGGACTATTTTATGGGGATACTGTACGTGCATCTTAGAGCAATACCTTTCAATTGCTCGTTAACGACCAGTATTAACAACCGGTAATGACTGGTTTCACTGTCCGGTCAATGCTCTTTTCACTGCTGGTCTATTGCAGGGTTCCCTCCGAATGTTTGTCTGCGCCACTTTTTTTGTTGCCAATTGAAGAAAATTGGAGCCAATTGGAAAACCTTGGAGCCAATTGGAAAACCTTGGAGCCAATTGAAAAACCTTGGAGCCAACTAAGAGCCAAATGGTTCACAGATAAATATTTTGAAACCATGTTAGTGTTGTATATGTTCCTGATATCTGTACAAATGACATACGTCTTCACTCTATAATTGGAACCACTCAAAGGGTGATAACCTCCTCAAATAGGAATACTTCACATGTCATGTAATGATGAACATAATTAAAAAACAGTTGTCATTCTATTGGTCACCAAAATCTGTAACAACTTGTTGCCATCGGCGACCGACAGCGGGGAACCCCAAACTGGCCCGAGTTATATTGTAACCTGTATGATGTAGTGGATACGGTGTTCGCCTTGTACCCAAGAAGAGATTGAGTCCCGTTTTGGTCATCCTTAGACATGACACTTGCATCTACATTGACTCTTCTCTCTCCTTCCTCATTGGTTCCTAGAGCGATCTTTTTAATGTTATGAAAAATTGTTTCACATTCGAGCTAAAATAAATTTGTATAAATCCACACAGCAGTTATGTCTTTTTGTTTTTGTCACTGTAACGAATCTTCTGAACCTGCAAGAGAGTCTAAGTAATTCTTTACTAAATGTAAGATGTCTAAATGTTTTGCAGATGATGTTAGAAAGCAAGATCCAAATATACAGAATAAGCCTGTCGTCTGCGAGCTTCGGCATCCACGTACAGGTTAGCAACACGTCACCCTTTTAGAACTGTACCATTTAGGGGCTGTAGTTTACAGGTTTTTGTATATGATGCTTAATGCACGACATGACTCTGTTTGCAATTTTCTTCGAAGTGTGCATTGCATAGTGTCCAGAAGTAGTCTTGCTTAGTGTCAGTTGTTATAATGATGAAGCTACTAACTAGTTCTACTGTGGGTGATTCACTGGTAAACACCTGCGGTGCTGTTTACATCATCGCATTAAAATTAAAAAATACTTCTGAATCACATCTGTACAGCCACAGAGCGTCAGATTTACATATAATTGTAGGATTGCGGGTAGATGGGACATATTTCAATAACATTGGGAGGTTGTAATCAGTGACCAATGCATCACTGAAGTACATTAACAAACGAACATTTTGTGAATTTAGAATTTTATAATTATTTTTCAGACAAGAAGAGTTTGTTCCTGTTCAGCAATGAAGACAAAAATATATACGAGATAACACAGTTTAAAGAGGGATATAGATCATGGTTTATTGGAGAATCTGTACAGTATGGTATGGCTTTTGTTTGTTGGTGGTATGTGTCATGATTTCATTGGAAACAATCTGTATACAGTATGGTATGGCTTTTGTTTATTGGTGGTATGTGTCAAGATTTCATTGGAAACAATCTGTATACAGTATGGTATGGCTTTTGTTTATTGGTGGTATGTGTCATGATTTCATTGGAAACAATCTGTATACAGTATGGTATGGCTTTTGTTTATTGGTTGTATGTGTCATGATTTCATTGGAAACAACCTGTATACAGTATGGTATGGCTTTTGTTTTTTGGTGGTATGTGTCATGATTTCATTGAAAACAATCTGTATACGGTATGGTATGGCTTTGTTTATAGTTTAGACATGTTTTATCATCAATATTTACATCATGTTGCATCATTAATGTAGAAGAACATAAGTTTATGGATTAAATCGAAAGCTAAATGCTTAGATTTTCCCCATGGCTTTTGTTTATATAGTTATGTACATAGAATATGTACAGTATGGTATGGCTTTTGTTTATATATGGTGTTATACATGTCATGGTTTATTGGAGAATCTGTACAGTATTTTTTTTTGGTTTACATTTATTTATCGTCGCTACCGGTTGCCCATATGAGCGACGCCTCCTGAAGAGATTAGTTATTTTAGATTTTTGGAGGATAGTGCATGATACAGACAGAGACCCATTCCAGAATCTCCTCTGGTTCTTTTACGTGCACGGTGTAAAGCACCGACACGTGACCTGCGATCCCTGGATTACCAGTACAGCGTGTTACCACTGGACTACATATCCGTCTGTTCTGTACAGTATGGTATGGCTTTTGTTTATATATGGTGTTATATATCATACATGTCATGGTTTATTGGAGAATCTGTACAGTATGGTATGGCTTTTGTTTATATATAGTGTTATACATGTCATGGTTTATTGGAGAATCTGTACAGTATGGTATGGCTTTTGTTTATTGGGTCGTATATAGAAGTATTATATGACCCTTTTTCTTTTTTAAACTTTATTTATTTTACAACGATTGCGAAGCAAGTTTTTAACAACTTATATTAATCACTCTCGTTGACGCGGAAGAAAGCGTAAATGTGGTCATTCCTGTGGGAGGAAACCAGAGTACTCGGAGAAAACCCACTAGTCCAATCTGGTGACCACCATACCATCTCACATACTTCCCAGTCCGAGGAACGAACCCGGGATGCATTGGTGAGAAGCGAACTCGCTAACCACTGCGCTAATCGGACAGCTTATGCTGTAATGATTTTGTTTAAGGAATAAAATATCTCATTATTTATTAGAGACACCTTTTGTGTGGCACACGTTTTTGCCTAAAGAATACCATGGGGGCATTGCTTAGTGGAGAATCTGTACAGTATGGTACAGCTTGTTGTTCTAAAAAACAGCGAAATTTACTCTATGAATTTGTACCACCCATATGCCAGGTCATTGTACATGTTTGTGTTGTTTCAGATGGCAGTTTGTATATCACAACACCCGTCGATCCTGTTTTCCTTCTACTTCCATACCTGGTCAAGTCAGCACAGGTGAGATAAATGTCGTGAGTTTTATGTACAGTAACCATGGGAACTAGACAAAAATTCCTCTAGTCTTGTGTTGCCATAGTAACTAAAGATAATAGCCCACAGTCATCTGTAACCATGGTAACCAGAGATAAATGCATCTATGTAACCATGTTACATGGAGTCATATGTAGCCATGGTAACTAATGATAATTGCCTGCATTCATATATAACCATGGTAACTAGAGTCGCAATCAGTAGACAACATGATGTTAAAAAAAAACTTACAAAGATATTACTTCGACTAAACATGTTATATATTGCTGGATACCAAGTCATATTGGTATTCGTGGCAATGAAATGGCTGATCAAAGTGTAAAAGATGCACTTAAACTATATACTGTATAAATTCTAAAATGCATGTACCATACACTGATGCTATGCAATCAATTCTTTCTTACATTACTTCAAAATGGCAAACCACTTGGAATAACATGCAATTCAATAAACTACAATTAATTAAGCCAAACATTGGTAAATCATCTTTTGTTTATCACTCCAACCGTAGAGAAGAAACAGTAATGCCACGATTGAGACTTGGTCATACCCGTTTCACACACTCATTGTTATTGAAATGAGAAGATCCACCATGGTGTATACCATGCCATTCCTCTATAAATGTTGAATACATCTTAATTCACTGTGTAGATTTAGCACTCAAAAATATAATACAGTTGTGACAATGAAGGAGCTTTTCGACACTGTTGATTTTAAATACATTATTGCATTTTTAAAAGAATCATATCTTTTCCGTAAATTGTTAAGTTTTACAACTAATGTTTTTTTATCATTTTTACAGCTTAATAAATTTTGTTGCAATTGATCTTTCGTCATTACAATTTTAATACATACAGTATGTTATCTACATAATATTTGTAGATATCTTGTATACAATATACTTAACCCGGCGTGATATAGCCTGAACTGTGCTGATGCACCGTTAAACCAAATACTCACATAATTATGTTCACTGATGGTCACGGGTTCAAGCCCCGCTCAGACCGTGTTTCATTTATATGAAAAAGTTGGCAGTTTCTTACGGAGGTTGGTGCACCCAAGTACTGGTTAACCGCTGGAGCCTGCCCAGGAAAGGTGTTGTTAAGTAAACTGCCCACCGGCGATATAGCCCAAAAATGGTGCTGATGCAGGCGTAAAACCCGAAATATAAATATAACATAATTATGTATCAATGCGAGCTAGAAATAAATGCCTGGAATTGTATACATTATGCCAACAATCAGGGCTTTTAAAATTGCCCGTCTACCTGTCCAGGACCGAATTTTAAACTGTCTGACCGATTGTAGCAACCAAAAAGTCATTAAAAAATCTGTCCAGCATTTTTCTAACAAACCCAAATTGGTAAATATAATCTCTCAATAAGGTATATCTCTCTCAAACCTAAATTGGTAAATATAATCTCTCGATAAGGTGTATATCTAACAAACCTAAATTGGTAAATATAATCTCTCAATAAGGTGTATATCTCAAACGTAAATTGGTAAATATAATCTCGCGATAAGGTATATATCTCAAACGTAAATTAGTAAATATAATCTCTCAATAAGGTGTATATCTCAAACCTAAATTGGTAAATATAATCTCTCGATAAGATGTATCTCTCAATCCTAAATTGGTAAATATAATCTCTCGATAAGGTGTATATCTAACAAACCTAAATTGGTAAATATAATCTCTCAATAAGGTGTATATCTAACAAACCTAAATTGGTAAATATAATCTCTCAATAAGGTGTATATCTAACAAACCTAAATTGGTAAATATAATCTCTCGATAAGGTGTATATCTAACAAACCTAAATTGGTAAATATAATCTCTCAATAAGGTATATTATCTCAAACGTAAATTGGTAAATATAATCTCTCAATAAGGTATATTATCTCAAACCTAAATTGGTAAATATAATCTCTCAATAAGGTATATTATCTCAAAACTAAATTGGTAAATATAATCTCTCGATAAGATGTATCTCTCAAAACTAAATTGGTAAATATAATCTCTCGATAAGGTGTATATCTAACAAACCTAAATTGGTAAATATAATCTCTCGATAAGGTGTATATCTAACAAACCTAAATTGGTAAATATAATCTCTCGATAAGGTGTATATCTCAAACGTAAATTGGTAAATATAATCTCTCGATAAGGTATATTATCTCAAACCTAAATTGGTAAATATAATCTCTCAATAAGGTGTATATCTCAAACCTAAATTGGTAAATATAATCTCTCAATAAGGTGTATACATTTATTCACACATGTTTCCAGTCTAAGATCGATGTGTGACCTGCTTGACTGATCCATGATGATTGGCCCTATTGTCCGAAAATCCCAAAGCCATACGTCAGTAACTTCCCCTGCGGCACTAAATTCTCAATCCGTGATCCGTAAAGGGAAGTAACCCTTAAATTAGAACAGGTGCTTGTCTAAAAATAGATATGGAATTTCAGTGTTCTATCTATCTTCCTCTCAAACCCTCGCTGTTTTGTTTCTAGAAAGTTGATTTTGCAACACAGTGTGCACTTGATGAGTTGATGTCATAGACAGCTGATTGCAATGCTACACACATGCAGCTCTGACATATATACATGTACACGGTCATGTGACTGATTGTTCGGCAATAATAAGTTGAACCCAACTGGACTCTCGTCTTACGCTGTAGTACCCCTGACCATTGTACACGGCGTACAACGGCGATTTTAATAAATAACCCGCACTTCACTGTTCAAATATGAACAAACTTTACAATAAAAGCCTTGTTTTAAATATGATAAAAATACCGATGGTACATATTTCTATTGGGGTGGATGGTCGCAACAAATATTAAAATGAAATGGGGGGGGTTCTGACTTGTCTATTATGGCCTGGACCGATTTGGTTTTGAAATTTCAGAAGGTCTGCCAACAATCACAACGTTATTATACATTGATGGTATATATACCATGGTAGAGGAGAATATTGTTCATATGTGTTCTTCAAAATGTCGTTTCAGTGTGGAAAGTTTATGAAACTTGATCAGATAGTGATAGATGAGGATTACCCAGAATGCCACAGGTTACAATGTTGCTGCCAGACCGACCATCTTGATCATGTAGCCGATGTCAAAGGTGAGTCGTTGTTACAATGTTGCTGCCGGACCGACCATCTTGATCATGTAGCCGATGTCAAAGGTAAGTCGTTGTTACAATGTTGCTGCCAGACCGACCATCTTGATCATGTAGCCGATGTCAAAGGTAAGTCGTTGTTACAATGTTGCTGCCAGACCGACCATCTTGATCATGTAGCCGATGTCAAAGGTAAGTCGTTGTTACAATGTTGCTGCCAGACCGACCATCTTGATCATGTAGCCGATGTCAAAGGTGAGTCGTTGTTACAATGTTGCTGCCGGACCGACCATCTTGATCATGTAGCCGATGTCAAAGGTGAGTCGTTGTTACAATGTTGCTGCCGGACCGACCATCTTGATCATGTAGCCAATGTCAAAGGTAAGTCGTTGTTACAATGTTGCTGCCAGACCGACCATCTTGATCATGTAGCTGATGTCAAAGGTGAATCTTCGTTACAAAATGAATTTGCTCCTTTATATGGAACAAGTCAAATTTTGTATTGGCATAAACATGTACATCGCCAAGAAACATGATTGCCAAGAAACATGATTGGCGGTTACATACAACGTTTACAGAAAAGCATAATATTATATAAGATATGAGTAAGCATAGCAATAACATTTACGACACACATTGTTGTTTAACGATATAGTTGGTATTCAATGTCTCACAAATCATTATTTTACAAGCAGTAACATTCATTTATTTAATTAATATCGTTTATTTTACTTGTTGCTAAATAAATATATTTAGCTAAATTGACAAGTTTGCTTTTTAGTGTTGAATTCATGAGTGTTTTAAACTTATTAATGGTTGGCCATGAACAATAATATCTAGGTAAATTTGTATTTCTTATATCATTATAATAAAGACAAACTAATAAGAAATGATATTCGGATTCTACTTGATGCATGTTACATTTTGAGCACAATCTTAAATTTCCTTCAACAAAAGAAACAAGTCAGTACAGCGTCACTTGTCCTGGGCAAGTCAGTTTGAATATATTTAGTCGAGCCCAGGGCATATGTGAACGGCCAATACTATGCCATGTAAAGAGCGTTAATTCGAGTATGTTCCTTACAGGTGATGATGACCTGAAGGTATACAGATATAACAAAGAGAAGACATTGTCTTGGTTAAAACTGAAGGTACGGTTACATAGGATGTCCGATTAGCGCAGTGGTTAGCGCGCTCACTTCTCAACCAATGCAACCCGGGTTCGATCCTCTGACCGGGAAGTATGATAGATGGTACGGTGGTCGCCAGATCGGACAGGTGGGTTTTCTCCGGGTACTCCGGTTTCCTCCCACACGATTAACCACATTTCATCCGCTCCAGCACAATCGTTGTAAAAAATATATAATTGCAAAGCAAGTTTTAACAACTTATATTAATCACTCTCGTTGGCCCGGGTTGCATTGATGAGAAGTAGACGAGACCTCGGTTTAAAGTCCCATTTGAAAAACGTAATTTTATTAATGTCAGATGGGGGATCGAACCTGCGATCCCTGGATTACCAGATTACAGATCTGTATCTTTAAGTAACAAGCAGAGGTACATATATATGTAAGATACCAGTGCGCTATTTTGTGTGTGGCAGCAGGGTTGGCCGAGTGGTTTAGGTCGTTGACTTTAAATCACTTGCCCCTCACCGCTGTAGCTTCGAGAATCCCACTGGGAGTGTTGAGTTATTTCATGTGAGGAAGTTTATACAGCTAGCTTGCGGGTGTCTGTCCGTGCCTGCATTACTACTCGAAGTGGTACCTGGGGTCTTCCTCCACCAATATTAGTAGCTGGCGAGTCGCCATATGACCTATGCTAAGCCACAAAAACAAGCAAGCAATCATTGTACATGGCAGCCGTACATTAACCCTTTCAACACCACAGACCTCTAAATAGGCTTACAAAAAGAGCCGTCTCATCAGGATCTGCACTTTTTGCCAGTGATATAACTATTTTTAGACATAATTACCCATTTTGATAAATGAACTTGTCCAAATGTGATTTTCTGATTCATTTATTGGTTTATGAATATCATGGACCAGTCCATGTGAGTTACTTGGTGTTGAATGGGTTAAACACCATGATGATATAAGAAGAGAAACTTCAACAGTCCAAATAAACAGGTACCGACCGACCATAATTGATAGCTTAATATTAGTTTTTAAACAATATTTTATTTCTTTAAATATACATAGACTCGTATACATAGTATGTACATACATGTAGGATTGAGGAGAAAGCAACTTGCTTATATGGTTACCTCTTTCCTAAGCTTAACATTAGATTAGTTAGACAGTAAACATCTAGTGGTTATATTACAGACAGAATGTGTGAGCCGGGTGCTGGAACGTAAGAATGTATGCGTGTCTGGTGCTACGACATTGGAGTTGATACGTCGCACAGAGCCAGGTTGGTATTAGTCCAGTTGTTTTTTGCATAGTTTGTTAACCTGGCCCGTAGTTCATTCAAATTTTATATTTTAGTCACTGTGATAAAATGACTACATTGTCGGTTAACTTAACTCGTTCCATGCTGTGTAAAATAAAGGCTATAAATAGTTCCAATAATTGTAGCAGACGACAATTCATTAAATATTATTGTGTTTTTCTCGTGATAGCGCAGTGATGCGTTTGCTTCAGGTGCGAAAGGCCCGGAGTTTGAGCCCCACTGGAGCTGTTACGATTGTGCCCTTAGGCAAGGCATTTAAATTCCACGTTGCCTCTTCTCTCTCCCTCGTGGCAATGGATTCCATCGGGAATGAGGTCTCGAGAGTAATTAATATAAGTTGTAAGAATGCAGCAGTTAGAGATGGGAAGGTGTCACAGCTGTACATAGTTTCATGATGCAGCAGGTAGAGATGGGAAGGTGTCACATATGCACATAGTTCCATGATGCATCAGCTAGAGATGGGAAGGTGACACAGCTGCACATAGTTCCATGATGCAGCAGGTAGAGACGGGAAGGTGTCACATATGCACATAGTTCCATGATGCATCAGCTAGAGATGGGAAGGTGACACAGCTGCACATAGTTCCATGATGCATCAGCTAGAGATGGGAAGGTGACACAGCTGCACATAGTTCCATGATGCATCAGCTAGAGATGGGAAGGTGACACAGCTGCACATAGTTCCATGATGCATCAGCTAGAGATGGGAAGGTGACACAGCTGCACATAGTTCCATGATGCATCAGCTAGAGATGGGAAGGTGACACAGCTGCACATAGTTCCATGATGCATCAGCTAGAGATGGGAAGGTGACACAGCTGCACATAGTTCCATGATGCATCAGCTAGAGATGGGAAGGTGACACAGCTGCACATAGTTCCATGATGCATCAGCTAGAGATGGGAAGGTGACACAGCTGCACATAGTTCCATGATGCATCAGCTAGAGATGGGAAGGTGACACAGCTGCACATAGTTCCATGATGCATCAGCTAGAGATGGGAAGGTGACACAGCTGCACATAGTTCCATGATGCATCAGCTAGAGATGGGAAGGTGACACAGCTGCACATAGTTCCATGATGCATCAGCTAGAGATGGGAAGGTGACACAGCTGCACATAGTTCCATGATGCAGCAGGTAGAGATGGGAAGGTGTCACAGCTGCACATAGTTCCATGATGCAGCAGGTAGAGATGGGAAGGTGTCACAGCTGCACATAGTTTCATGATGCAGCAGCTAGAGATGGGAAGGTGTCACAGCTGCACATAGTTTCATGATGCAGCAGCTAGAGATGGGAAGGTGTCACAGATGTACATAGTTTCATGATGCAGCAGCTAGAGATGGGAAGGTGTCACAGCTGTACATAGTTTCATGATGCAGCAGCTAGAGATGGGAAGGTGTCACAGATGTACGTAGTTTCATGATGCAGCAGCTAGAGATGGGAAGGTGTCACAGATGCACATAGTTCCATGATGCAGCAGCTAGAGATGGGAAGGTGACACAGCTGCACATAGTTTCATGATGCAGCAGGTAAAGATGGGAAGGTGTCACAGATGCACATAGTTTCATGATGCAGCAGCTAGAGATAGGAAGGTGTCACAGCTGCACATAGTTTCATGATGCAGCAGCTAGAGATGGGACGGTGTCACAGATGTACATAGTTTCATGATGCAGCAGCTAGAGATAGGAAGGTGTCACAGCTGCACATAGTTTCATGATGCAGCAGGTAGAGATGGGACGGTGTCACAGCTGCACATAGTTTCATGATGCAGCAGGTAGAGATGGGAAAGTGTCACAGATGTACATAGTTTCATGATGCAGCAGGTAGAGATGGGAAGGTGACACAGCTGCACATAGTTCCATGATGCAGCAGCTAGAGATGGGAAGGTGTCACAGATGCACATAGTTTCATGATGCAACAGGTAGAGATGGGAAGGTGTCACAGATGCACATAGTTTCATGATGCAGCAGCTAGAGATGGGAAGGTGTCACAGATGTACACAGTTTCATGATGCAGCAGCTAGCGATGCTATGTTGTGAGGAAGCTATCCAGCTGGCATACGAGGGGTCGGTGGTTCTACCCGGGTACCCATCCGTACATGAAAGACTGTTCAAAGGGGCACTCGGGGGGGGTCTTCCTTCATCAATAATAGAAGGATAGTCGCCATATGACCTACGCTGTTGATGAGACGTTAAATCCTAAAGAAACGATGCCACTTTCAGAGAGCTGTGACATTTCCTGAGCAGGTTGGTTTGCTCACCCAACCTAGATAATTAATAAGTACTAAGCGAAGATGTCATGCTCATTGACACTACATGCACGCGCTGGAAATTTGGGATTCATCAATATTTTTGTTTCGTTTCAGCGGAGTACATGAAATATGCATTCGGAATTGTGTCCGAATATCTACTCTCTGAGCTGGGTTCAAGTCTGAGGGAGTATTTGGGGTAGGTTGAACTCGAGATTGCAGTCATCTGTTGCAAGGGAATCCAAAATGTTGTGATTTCTTCTAATGACAATACTAAACTTCGCTTCAATGCAATTTCTAGTATTTTGATCTATCATCAGATAATGGTGCAGTAAATGAATGGTGATAGCTCCGGGCTAGGCAGGGTATATAACCCATAAAAATTAAAATACATAACATTTTCGTGCCTCACGATTCTTAATATAAAACCAGAAGCTACACATACAGTTTACCGATGTGCAATGCATCTGTACAAGACGGTGAAATAAATATGATAATAATTTTTCGACATTTTACAACATTAAAATATGCAGGGATGAGAGAGAGTTTTCCGGAATTCCGGTTTTTTTTTCATAGTGAAAATGTCCGTTTTTCTGAATCCTGTAAATCCGGCATAAAATTATGGGGGGGAGGGGTATGGGTTATTTTATTATTAAGCGATCATGGTCCGTATTTTGGCTGATTCGTATATCCAGCGGAATTCCATTGGTTCATCTGTATTTGGCGCTAACCTTTAGCCTTAGCCAATCGAAAGCGCATCGATCGATAAGTTGATCTTTTTTTTTCATTTCGGAACAAACTGACGAATGCATACTTAAGAAGAAACCGCGGACAATGTTAAATTTTTCGCACCAATTGTCGCAGAGATAGATAGATTCTTTATTATCCTCCAGTATAGGAGAGCTATCCTCCCAGTCCATTCATTACTGTTTAAAATAACAGCCGAAACGTCACAACCCCATGGCCATTCCCCACAATCCCGTGGCCATTCCCCACAATCCCATGGCCATTCCCCACAACCCCATGGCCATTCCCCACAACCCCATGGCCATTCCCCACAACCCCATGGCCATTCCCCACAACCCCATGGCCATTCCCCACAATCCCATGGCCATTCCCCACAATCCCATGGCCATTCCCTACAACCCTGTGGGCCATTCCCCACAACCTCATGGCCATTCCCCACAATCCCATGGCCATTCCCCACAACCCCATGGCCATTCCCCACAACCCCATGGCCATTCCCCACAATCCCATGGCCATTCCCCACAACCCCATGGCCATTCCCCACAATCCCGTGGCCATTCCCAACAACCCCATGGCCATTCCCCACAACCCCATTCCCACAACCCGTGGCCATTCCCCACAACCCCATGGCCATTCCCAACAACCCCATGGCCATTCCCCACAACCCCATGGCCATTCCCAACAACCCCATGGCCATTCCCAACAACCCCATGGCCATTCACAACCCCATGGCCATTCCCCACAATCCCGTGGCCATTCCCAACAACCCCGTGGCCATTCCCAACAACCCCATGGCCATTCCCCACAACCCCATTCCCCACAACCCCGTGGCCATTCCCCACAACCCCATGGCCATTCCCAACAACCCCATGGCCATTCCCCACAACCCATGGCCATTCCCAACAACCCCATGGCCATTCCCAACAATGCCATGGCCATTCCCAACAACCCCATGGCCATCCCCACAACCACATGGCCATCCCCACAACCCCATGGCCATTCCCAACAACCCCATGGCCATTCACAACAACCCCATGGCCATTCCCCACAACCCCATGGCCATTCCCCACAACCCCATGGCCATTCCCACAACCCCATGGCCATTCCCAACAACCCCATGGCCATTCACAACAACCCCATGGCCATTCCCCACAATCCCGTGGCCATTCCCAACAACCCCATGGCCATTCCCTACAACCCCATGGCCATTCCCCACAACCCCGTGGCCATTCCCCACAACCCCATGGCCATTCCCAACAACCCCATGGCCATTCCCCACAACCCCATGGCCATTCCCAACAACCCCATGGCCATTCCCAACAACCCCATGGCCATCCCAACAACCCCATGGCCATCCCCACAACCCCATGGCCATTCCCCACAACCCTATCGCCATTCACAACAACCCCATGGCCATTCACAACAACCCTATGGCCATTTCCCACAACCCCATGGCCATTCCCCACAACCCCATGGCCATTTCCCACAACCCCATGGCCATTCCCCACCCACCTCCAAGCCAAGTGTAACGAAAACGAAACTAGCCAAAATAATATAAACTTACTTGTAATCAGTTAACTTGTAAATGTACTGAGCAGTACTGGCACACTGACATCGGTTTTGCTACATCTCTATGTAGGTACTGCATGTGAAATAGCTTGTGCAGTTTTATTGTTTTTTCAATCACATTTACAGTCAATCACAGTTATTATTACAAGTTATGTATTGCATATGTTGTTGAAAACTGCTTAACACTTTGTACATATGGATATAAAAGAAAAATAAGCCATCGAGCTTCACCAAAAAAAAAAACCCCATCTCTATAGGTGTTCGTAATATCAGGAAAGTGCAAAACATGAAATATGATTCTTCGCTGTTTACGACATTATATTCCAGAATTCCTGTTGTAGCAGAAAAACGGACATCTGATGCCAAAAACCCCCCATCAAAGGTATATAGTTTGGCACCAGAAACTCGTGGGGCAACACCTCCAGAAGTATGCTATTCAGTTTATATTTTGGAGGATATTGCAAGATTACAGAAGAATTCAAGATGCCGCAATTCCAGAAGCATCCCTGGTTGTTTCACATGCGCGGTGTATAGCACCGATATATTGAGACCATGGTTTATAGTTCCATTCGCAAGATTTAATATTATGGTGGGTCGGGGTATCGAACTCGCAATCCCTGGATTTGCTGTCCAACATACTAACCACTATACCATATGAATTTATTTATGTGAGGAATATACCCAGTTGCTCTGCCCGAATGGACACATAGTGTCTTTTTTTGTGTGTGATTTACGTTTATTTATCGTCGCTACTGGTTGCCCATATGAGCGACGCCTCCTGAAAAGATTAGTCATTTTAGATGTTTGGAGGATAGTGCAATGATACAGACAGAGACCCATTCCAGAGTCTCCTCTGGTTCTTTTACGTGCACAGTGTAAAGCACCGACACGAGACCTCGGTTTAAAGTCCCACTTAAAGACTGTTAATTTTATTAGGGTCAGACGGGGGATCGAACCTGGATTATCAGTCCAGCCTGTTACCACTGGACTACAGATCCGTCTTCATCCTCCTATATAAGTGGAACCGTTATGGAGATAATCTCAATTAGTCGCCCAAATGCATTTATGTGATGGCGACTTTAAATTAATTTATCATCGAACGATACTCTCAATAAGCATTAAAGTCCCATGGTGTTTTTTTTCTTCAGTTGGAAAAATAATACTATATTTCATATGCAAATTTATCCTTGTGTTAGTAAGCCACCAGATATATTGGTGATTTTATTAAAATAACATCCATAAAGGGAGGTAATTTACAAATGGTAATTTCATAAATACAGGTTTGTTTGTGGCCATATTTTACTTTTTACCGTAATAATTTATTATTAAAATATGAAAATATAAGACAATAATCACAATACATGTATCTAATCATCGGCTCCTTACAATATCTCCGTGTGCAGTACATTCTAATCGTCGGCTCCTTACAATATCTCCGTGTGCAGCACATTCTAATCGTCGGCTCCTTACAATATCTCCGTGTGCAGTACACAACGTCCGATCCTTACAATATCTCCGTGTGCAGCACATTCTAATCTCCGCTCCTTACAATATCTCCGTGTGCAGCACATCCGATCCTTACAATATCTCCGTGTGCAGCACATCCGATCCTTACAATATCTCCGTGTGCAGCACATCCGATCCTTACAATATCTCCGTGTGCAGCACATCCGATCCTTACAATATCTCCGTGTGCAGCACATCCGATCCTTACAATATCTCCGTGTGCAGCACATTCTAATCGTCGGCTCCTTACAATCTCCGTGTGCAGTACACGTCGCTCCTTACAATATCCGTGTGCAGCACATTCTAATCGTCGGCTCCTTACAATATCTCCGTGTGCAGCACATTCTAATCGTCGGCTCCTTACAATATCTCCGTGTGCAGTACATTCTAATCGTCGGCTCCTTACAATATCTCCGTGTGCAGTACATTCTAATCGTCGGCTCCTTACAATATCTCCGTGTGCAGTACATTCTAATCGTCGGCTCCTTACAATATCTCCGTGTGCAGCACATTCTAATCGTCGGCTCCTTACAATATCTCCGTGTGCAGACAAGCACATTCTAACGTCGGCTCCTTACAATATCTCCGTGTGCAGTACATTTAATCGTCGGCTCCTTACAATATCTCCGTGTGCAGTACATTCTAATCGTCGGCTCCTTACAATATCTCCGTGTGCAGTACATTCTAATCGTCGGCTCCTTACAATATCTCCGTGTGCAGTACATTCTAATCGTCGGCTCCTTACAATATCTCCGTGTGCAGTACATTCTAATCGTCGGCTCCTTACAATATCTCCGTGTGCAGTACATTCTAATCGTCGGCTCCTTACAATATCTCCGTGTGCAGTACATTCTAATCGTCGGCTCCTTACAATATCTCCGTGTGCAGCCCCAATATCTCCGTGTGCAGTACATTCTAATCGTCGGCTCCTTACAATATCTCCGTGTGCAGTACATTCTAATCGTCGGCTCCTTACAATATCTCCGTGTGCAGTACATTCTAATCGTCGGCTCCTTACAATATCTCCGTGTGCAGTACATTCTAATCGTCGGCTCCTTACAATATCTCCGTGTGCAGTACATTCTAATCGTCGCTCCTTACAATACCACACACCTTACAATATCTCCGTGTGCAGTACATTCTAATCGTCGGCTCCTTACAATATCTCCGTGTGCAGTACATTCTAATCGTCGGCTCCTTACAATATCTCCGTGTGCAGTACATTCTAATCGTCCGCTCCTTACAATATCTCCGTGTGCAGCACATTCTAATCGTCGGTTCCTTACAATATCTCCGTGTGCAGTACATTCTAATCGTCGGCTCCTTACAATATCTCCGTGTGCAGTACATTCTAATCGTCGGCTCCTTACAATATCTCCGTGTGCAGTACATTCTAATCGTCGGCTCCTTACAATATCTCCGTGTGCAGTACATTCTAATCGTCGGCTCCTTACAATATCTCCGTGTGCAGTACATTCTAATCGTCCGCTCCTTACAATATCTCCGTGTGCAGCACATTCTAATCGTCCGCTCCTTACAATATCTCCGTGTGCAGCACATTCTAATCGTCGGCTCCTTACAATATCTCCGTGTGCAGCACATTCTAATCGTCGGCTCCTTACAATATCTCCGTGTGCAGTACATTCTAATCGTCGGCTCCTTACAATATCTCCGTGTGCAGTACATTCTAATCGCGGCTTACAATATCTCCGTGTGCAGTACATTTAATCGTCGGCTCCTTACAATATCTCCGTGTGCAGTACATTCTAATCGTCGGCTCCTTACAATATCTCCGTGTGCAGCACATTCTAATCGTCGGCTCCTTACAATATCTCCGTGTGCAGCACATTCTAATCGTCGGCTCCTTACAATATCTCCATGTGCAGACACACCTTACAATATCTCCGTGTGCAGTACATTCTAATCGTCGGCTCCTTACAATATCTCCGTGTGCAGTACATTCTAATCGTCGGCTCCTTACAATATCTCCGTGTGCAGTACATTCTAATCGTCGGCTCCTTACAATATCTCCGTGTGCAGTACATTCTAATCGTCGGCTCCTTACAATATCTCCGTGTGCAGTACATTCTAATCGTCGGCTCCTTACAATATCTCCGTGTGCAGTACATTCTAATCGTCCGCTCCTTACAATATCTCCGTGTGCAGTACATTCTAATCGTCCGCTCCTTACAATATCTCCGTGTGCAGCACATTCTAATCGTCGGCTCCTTACAATATCTCCGTGTGCAGTACATTCTAATCGTCGGCTCCTTACAATATCTCCGTGTGCAGTACATTCTAATCGTCGGCTCTTACAATATCTCCGTGTGCAGTACATTCTAATCGTCGGCTCCTTACAATATCTCCGTGTGCAGTACATTCTAATCGTCGCTCCTTACAATATCTCCGTGTGCAGTACATTCTAATCGTCCGCTCCTTACAATATCTCCGTGTGCAGCACATTCTAATCGTCCGCTCCTTACAATATCTCCGTGTGCAGCACATTCTAATCGTCGGCTCCTTACAATATCTCCGTGTGCAGCACATTCTAATCGTCGGCTCCTTACAATATCTCCGTGTGCAGTACATTCTAATCGTCGGCTCCTTACAATATCTCCGTGTGCAGTATTCTAATCGTCGGCTCCTTACAATATCTCCGTGTGCAGTACATTCTAATCGTCGGCTCCTTACAATATCTCCGTGTGCAGTACATTCTAATCGTCGGCTCCTTACAATATCTCCGTGTGCAGCACATTCTAATCGTCGGCTCCTTACAATATCTCCGTGTGCAGCACATTCTAATCGTCGGCTCCTTACAATATCTCCGTGTGCAGCACATTCTAATCGTCGGCTCCTTACAATATCTCCGTGTGCAGTACATTCTTAGTAAACGCATTCTGGGGCTTTAAGCTTTCGATTAAATCCATTTTTGTTTTGCACAAAATAGATAATATACACTACATCAGGGATCATTCTAGAGGGCGATGTGGGCGAAATAGTCGCCCTAGGGACCCTGACTTCGCCTTCTGGGTGCCCCACTTCTCCCTAAAAAAAAATGATTTTCAAACAAAATTTTGTCTAGTAAGATAAACTGGCCCATTATAAAGCACTCCTAAAATGTTGTATTTAATGGCTGTACTGTGCATTTTAACCCTATTTTGCAGAAGTATATTAAAGAACACCATTTAAGGAAGCGATCACGCACTTTCTCACTTCTTCCAAAAATTCTGACCTAGAATGAACCCTGCTACATTAGAAACGAATAAATCTGTTTAAACCAAAAGTGGGACGTAGAGATGTCTAAATTGCTAATGCACAAAATCAATTGATATAGTGTTCATTTCCTCACACAGAGAGTGAAGTTGGAGGATATCAAGCCGAGCGAAGACTACAGTGTGAACATTAAACAAGACGACAAATCTAACAAGGTACGTCACTCTATTCCTACTCCTTGCTGGAGCTACAAGTTCTATGCCAGAATGTTTACCTGTTTCGGACAGAGGTGTGTGTGTTTTACGTTTATTTATCGTCGCTACCAGTTGCCCATATGAGCGACACCTCCTGAAGAGATTAGTCATTTTAGATTTTTGGAGGATAGTGCAATGATACAGACAGAGACCCATTCCAGAGTCTCCTCTGGTTCTTTTACGTGCACGGTGTAAAGCACCGACACAAGACCTCGGTTTAAAGTCCTAAATGAAAGACTTAATTTTATTAGGGTCAGACCGGGGGTTGAACCTGCGATCCCTGGATTACCTGTCCATCGTGTTGACCACTGGACTACAGATTCGTCTGTGGGCAGAGGTTTCAGTGTATTTAAATAACTGTTCATGTTGTCTTTAAATAACTATTTATGTTGTCTTTAAATAACTGTTTAGGTTGTCTTTAAATAACTGTTTAGGTATCAGTTGTCCAGAGAATGCAGGTTAGTTTGGAGTGCTCAAGAAACATTGCTCTGTTAAATTAGGCCAAATGGAAAAAGTATCCGAGTTGCTATGGTCGTTGACTTCAAAACGCTTGCCCCTCACCGAATTGTTTAATGTTATCTACTTCAAATCACTTGCCCCTCAATGCTAAGGTTCAAATCCCAATGTGAGATGGTATGGTGGTCGCCAGATCGGACAGGTGGGTTTTCTCCGGGTACTCCAGTTTCCTCCCACACGAATGACCACATTTACACCAATGAAAGTGATTAATATAAGTTGTTAAAACGTGCTTCGCAATTGTTGTAAAATGAATAAAGTTTAATGAAATCCCAATGGAGGTGTCAAATTCTTTCAAATGAGGAAGCTATGCAGCTAGCTTGCAGAAGGTCGTGGTTCTACCCAGGTGCCAGTTTGTGCCTGAAATATTGTTCAGAGTGGTACCAGGGGTGTTCCTACACCACTAATAGCTGGAAGTCGTGATAGCGCAGTGGATGCGCGTTCGCTTCAGGTGCGAAAGGTCCGGAGTTCGAGCCCAGCTGGAGCCGTTACGATTGTGTCCTTAGGCAAGGCATTTAAATTCCACAATGCCTCTTCTCTCTCCTTCATCCTTCATGGTGATGGATTCCATCAGGAATGAGGTCTCGAGAGTGATTAATATAAGTTGAAAGAACTTGTTTCGCAATCAAGCTAAAATAAATTTGTATGAACTAACAGCTGGAGAGTAGACATATGAACTAAACTGTTCGAGCAAAAACAAAAAAGAATATGCCATATTTGAAAGTGCATATCGATATCAAATCCGCAGTATTGAATTAGATAACACCTCGACGTTCAGATGAGATTTTGTCACACAACGTACATGTACCATGCCTTATGCTTTACCGGAAAATCTTGTCAAAATAGTAAGGTAGCATTCTCTGTCCGGATATCTCTAGTATACCAAATAACTTATCATTGTCTTGAAAATCTGGGACAATAATAATCTAACAGGGGTGAGCTCTGTTGCCGTGGTTGCCGTTGTTTACTTGAAATCACTTGCCTAGCGCCGCTGTGATGTCACAAATTTACTATCCTATCATATTATTTCATTTAAGAAAGCTATCCAGTTGGCTTGCAGAAAAATATGTCTACTCGAGTGTCGTGTTTAATGGAACTGGATACAAAAATGTCAATTCAAACACACGGAAATGAGCGGCGATACTAATTTGCATATGAGGATGTATTTTTAGAACTTACAAATATTATGATCACGTTACTAGAATGTGAGTGGCTGCAGAGAAAGCCAAACTACATATATCGGGAAAATATTTATCTAAAACGGACTCGGATAGGCCAACAAAAATAATATAGATTTCAAGTACATTTTAAATGTCGGATTGCATTTCTTTTCTGAAACATTATAAATAATTATTATAATTGTTATAATGATAATGAATTTATAATGATAATGGATTTATAATAGCACAATTACACGATATCAACTATTTTAAAATCCATTATTTATAATGTCTCCGGGGAAAAAAATGCATTCAGACATTTAAAATGTACTTGAAAAGATAAAAAAAAATTAACTCTCCCAGTCCGTTATAGAAAAATATTGTCCAGAATTTGAACAGGAATAAAAATAAAACGGTGAAACAAACAAAGTGGCCTTTCTTAGACTGCCAATCAATTACCACCCTGTCCCCCTGCAGTAGACTGCCAATCAATTACCACCCTGTCCCCCTGCAGTTGACTGCCAATCAATCACCACCCTGTCCCCCTGCAGTTTACTGCCAATCAATCACCACCCTGTCCCCCTGCAGTTTACTGCCAATCAATCACCACCCTGTCCCCCTGCAGTTTACTGCCAATCAATCACCACCCTGTCCCCCTGCAGTGACTGCCAATCAATTACCACCCTGTCCCCATGCAGTGACTGCCAATCAATTACCACCCTATCCCCCTGCAGTTGTTGATGGTATAAAAAACACTTAATACAAAAGTCTGTGGCTTCAGTTACCTCCCCCGACGCGAAATTAACCCCGATAATAACGACAATTATGAATATGTTGAACCAGAATGTAACACGCTAATAACTAGTGATGGCAACGAATAGCGTTTATACTATTCGAATATTCGGTCAGGAAGGTATTCGAATATTCGACTATTCGATAGAATTTTATCAAAAACCCAAAATCACGCAAACTCTTATAAAAATTGCCAAACTAATCTAATTTCTGTTTTACGCGTAAACGTCATCTTCTTCAAATGATTATTCAGATTGATATTGTACCCGAATATGTTAACTCCAATTTGCATAGATTACAGCTAGCAGTTTTCTTATTCTCAGAGCGATTCAAGCATTTCCAAACGTGTGACTGAACGGGTGGCGTTTTAGAGGACAATATAAAATTTGTATTCGAATACTGGAATAGTATTCGGACGTTCAAGCGAATTTTCGAATATTCGTTGCCATCCCTACTAATAACACATTTCTCTAATTACAGGGAAAACAGAGCAACGCCCAGAAAAAGTTGGGTAAAGTGGACAAAACTGGCATGAAAAGCATGATGAGTTTCTTCTCACCAAAAACAAAAACATGACAAGTTGTTTCATTAGGACCTACAGTATACATGTGTACATATTAGTTGTGTCGGAGCAGACGCTGGACAAAGTGCTACCGATCTGTTGACAAAACGATGGTCTGTTAACTGGTTACAAAATGACTTGTATATTAAAGATAATAAGAAAAACATCATATACTGCGTGTTAGCATCTCTGTAGTTGGTATTTGGAATACGTGTAAAATGGGGGACTCACCCCACCCCACCCGCCTCTTCCTAGGGTTCCAATTTGTTTGTAAGGAGCTTTGTTTTCACCAATAATCCGCCTCCGTGGGCGAGTGGTTACGGTCGTTGACTTGTATACCACTGTAACCTATCATCACTGATGGTCACGGGTTTGAGCCCCGCTCAGACTGTGTCTCATTTATATGAAAAAGTTGGCAGTTTTTTACGGAGGTTGGTGCACCCAAGTACTGGTTAACCGCTGGGGCCTGCCCAGGAAAGGTGTTGTTAGGTAAACTGCCCGCCGGCGATATAGCCCAAAATGGTGCTGATGCAGGCGTAAAACCTGAAATATAACATTGTTTTCACCAAAATATAAAATATTGCCGTTAAGAATTGTGACTTCATTCGATGTATATGCACCTCCTTCCCCCCCCCCCCCCATTGGATGAGAGGTGTGGCCTTTGTGCTCTGGAAATGGTTCACATGTATGCGTTTGAAGCTAAAATGTTCGTCTTGTGTGTTTATAACTGAATCTGTGTTGATGTGTGAAACCCAGCTCACCAATGAAATGCACCTTTCTCTGTTTCTTCTAGATATGGTGGGTTAATGTTAAATAAACTTGCCTGTATATACGGACTTCAGAAATGAGATTCATGGAAAGGTGGGGGACAGATTTTAATACAATTTTATTTATTTTTAAAGACTTCAGTATACATTCTATGAATGGTTCATAACATTTTGTCAGGGAATTACAGATTTTTAATTAACAAGTATACCACGAGTTATACACTACTATATTTTATTTTATGCTAATTGATGAAATACAGTGTTCTATCAGTGAGATATAATCCATATCACTCACTGTATTTTGCCGCACTGCTTTATTTATTGTCTCCCTTCCCAATACACTATTCTTGCACCGTTTCACACGTGTCATTTAATTTTCACCGTTTACCTGGCTTCAATGACACTATTTACCTGTATTATTGTTTTTGTTATGAAACAAAGCGAAATACAACTGACAATGTCTCGAATTTTGTCACTGCAAATTGTAACAATAAATGTTTTCATGTATTTTTCCTCGATTCAACTTTAAATTCAAGATGGCGGCAGATTTGTGTATCGACTCGCGACGTATAGTTGTCAATGTATTCATCCGCGCAAAAACACGACGGCCAGCTATTTTAATTTCTTCATTTTGTGTTTGTTTTTCACCAATTAGCATAAAATAAAAAGAAAATTTGTTTGCTTTGAGTGAAAATATTTGAAATGTTCTCATTTCTCAGTGAGATATATTCCATATTCACTCAAAACAAACAAATATCCTCTATATATAATTATAACAACCAATTTTGTAAGTAAAATCATACACAACTTTACTATAAACATGTATCAGAGAACCTGTCCCTTATGTCATTCTGTGACACACTATTATAAGGCCAATCTATGACAAGTCTATGGTGCTGTAATCCAGGGATCACAGGTTCGATCCCCCGTCTGACATCAATAAAATTAACAGTCTTTCAGATGAGGCGTTGAACCGAGGTCTCGTGTCTGTGCTTTACACCGTGCACGTAAAAGAACCAGAGGAAACTCTGGAACGAGTCTGTATCATTGCACTATCCTCCAAAAATCTAAAATGACTTATCTCTTCAGGAGGCGTCGCTCATATGAGCAACCGGTAGCGACGATAAATAAACGTAACCACGTATGGTGCTTATCAAAAAGTGATGACACTATTGCAAGTATCTCATTAGTAACTTATTTACACACAAGCTGTTAATTAAAAGTAAAAAAAACTATAATAAAAATGTTATTTGATGATGTATGTTCCATTCTAGTGACGCCACCCAGGGCCTCATAGCAATACCGCGAGAATAGGGTAACCTCAAATGAATATTGTAAACAAGCATGGCTCTGTCTTCCAAGGCTAGTCACATGGAAAATAATTGAAATTATCTAAATAAAATTACTGAAAACGTATCATAAAACATGAATTTAAATTATGACAAAACATATTTGGAAATATAAGCTTTGATGAATGAGTTAGTGCCGATTAAAGACTTAGTACATCGAGATTAAAGACTTAGTACATCGAGATTAAAGACTTAGTACATCGAGATTAAAGACTTAGTACATCGAGATTAAAGACTTAGTACATCGAGATTAAAGACTTAGTACATCAAGATTGAAGACTTAGTACATCGAGATTAAAGACTTAGTACATCGAGATTGAAGACTAGATTAAAGACTTAGTACATCGAGATTAAAGACTTAGTACATCGAGATTAAAGACTTAGTACATCGAGATTGAAGACTAGATTAAAGACTTAGTACATCGAGATTAAAGACTTAGTACATCGAGAACTAGGTCCACCATCCTATAATCAATTTTAAGTACATAATTCTGATTACTAACAAATTAGGTAAATAATGCTAAATGCTGGCAGGTTAGGCAAATAATGCTAAATGTTGGCAGGTTAGGCAAATAATGCTAAATGCTGGCAGGTTAGGCAAATAATGCTAAATGCTGGCAGGTTAGGTAAATAATGCTAAATGCTGGCAGGTTAGGCAAATAATGCTGGCAGGTTAGGCAAATAATGCTAAATGCATTGGTGGCAAGTTAACCAAATAATGCTAAATACAGTCAAACCTGTCTTAAGCAGCCAGTCATGGGAATCACAGAAAGTGGCTGCTTAGCACAGATCGCTGCTTAATAGAGGTCAACTATATAGTAAAACAATAAATTGGGAATCTGGAAAGTGGCTGCTTATTACAGGTTGGCTGCTTAATAGAGGTGACCACTAACACAGGTTTGACTGTACTACCATTGGTGGAAAGTTAGGCAAATAATGCTAAATGCTGGCAGGTTAGGCAAATAATGCTAAATACTGCCATTGGTGGCAAATAATGCTAAATACTGCCATTGGTGGCAAGTTAAGCAAATAATGCTAAATACTGACATTGGTGGCAGGTTAAGCAAATAATGCTAAATACTGCCATTGGTGGCAAGTTAGGCAAATAATGCTAAATACTGCCATTGCTGGCAGGTTCGATTACTTCCCTTGACAGGTAAAGTCTGATTTATCCCGAAATATGTATTGGTCCTTTTAGTTGAAAACCTTTGTTTTTATTGGTGTTCCCTAGCGATATGTTGCAGTATGATAAATGTGATTTTATCAAAAGCATGTTAATTAATTTATAATCAATTTCTACAGTAAAGTATCGATTGGATCGAGATTTAGTAATTTAATAACTATAAGATAAGAAAACTAATGAAAACAGATAGCATGTGATGCAAAGGAAACAACGATAAAAACAGAGGAAGCCAAATAAGAGGACCAAACTACTTTCATGAGTATTCAGAGGCAGTAACTCACTAATGTCTCTCATCGCAAGAAAATGGCAATATATTGCAAGTTTATACTCTGTTGTGTAGGAAGGTAGTGGTCTAGTTAGTGTCCGGACATGTATGCACTATCGATGAGTCGCGAGTTCAAATCAAGGCCGATGTGTTTGTTAATGTACAGGTATATATCGTCCATCAGTAGTTGAATGGAACGGACGGCGCATGATGAAAGCTAAATTAGAAATGGTGAATCTAAGCACGATTGTCCGCTAAATAATCCGCCCTCGTTTGCTTCCTCTGGCTTGGTACGCAACAAGTATCCGCATTCAAAGTTCTCTAGCTCTTCATTAGGAGTACTGAAAAGCGAGTATGTTTTTATTTAGTCATTTTGGGAAAACCCATTTTCTAATGTTGTTTATACGGTAATTGTAGCCCAATCCTTTTGCTATGTTACACAAATGTATGTATGCGTCTTATAATTTGTTCACTAACGTCTTCTCTGATTAATGCATGTAATACTAATATGTAAAATACAATGTATTGTCCAATGCTCTAAAATATTAAATCAAAAATAATTTAGTACTATTTACATGTTCATAGATTTCCATCCGCCTGGCGCCAATTTCGACAAAAAGCAAATACTGGCACTAAATTTTGTGAATTGGCGAAAATATTTGGCCCATCTTTTTTTCTTCTTTTTTTTTTTGGTACATGTTCTGTCAAATACACGACTTCAAATATTTATCTGTGAACTATATGGCTCTTAGTTGGCTCCAAGTTTTTCAAATTGGCTCCAGTTTGTTTTAAATGGCAGAGGGAACCCTGCATGTTGTATGTATTGGCGAGTGGATTTTTCTTGCTTGTTATACGTTTATTTATCGCCTACATTAGTGCTATCTTGGGGAAGTCGTGATGGTGCAGTGGTAACACTCAGGTGCGAAACACTTTCATGTCTCTTCAATTGTTATTTGCATGCAATCCTGAGAATGGATGGTGTGACATTACCCATCTGGCTACTACTAATTAAGGGATGCTTCTGGAATTGGGGCATCTTGTGTGTCTTTGGCTACCCTCCAAAACAATACAAATATACTCCCGGAAATGTAGGGGGACGATAACAATAATATATTAGCATTGATGCGATGTGACGGATCGAGATGTACCAGCGTCATGTTGAAAGATTAATTCACTTTCATAATCTCCGGTCACTTTCGTATTGTCCTCCAAGAAACCGTTCAGAAAATGAAGTTTACATACGACCAACATATTTGTTGTTTTGTCTTTAGCAAACTTAATGTTAGTATAAGCTTAAATGTTTGCCAACCCAGTTACAAATTATGCCCAAAGATGGTTGTCATTATATACTCGCGCATGAATGCAAATAAATGTCACAAATACGTGTTCCATCTTGTGTAGTTTCGCAGAATCTCTGTACCTTTTCCATTTGACATTTTATTATTTTGCTAGACTGCTATTAATAAGAGTTCACACCCCGCTGGAGCCGTTACGATTGTGTCCTCAAGTCGGGGCATTTAAATTCCACATTTCATCTTCTCTCTCCCTCATGGTGATGGATTCCATCACCATTTCACCCAAGGCAACGTCGTGGAATTAAATGCCTTGCCTAAGGGCATAATCGTAACGACTCCAGCGGGGCTCGAACTCCGGAACTTTCGCACCTGAAGCGAACGTGCTACCACTGCACTACGACAAGTAATAAAAGATGTCGTTTACCTAATATGCACACCAAATATTCCGATTTCGCTAACAACGTTTATACATTCTGGTCCCAACCCTACACGGATCAGACGGTTTCTGTGTCTTGCGGCTCGTATCCGGTCCATGAGGATCCATGATGATCGTTCCTGTGAATCTTTTATCTTGTCAAGGTAAATCTTTAGTTCTTCACCAAACAAATTATTTCCTGAATCGAAACACAAAACATGGTATATATCAGTTCAGCCCTCTAACACTGTTAACCCTTTCCTTTAGGTTAATATACTATTATACCGCCATACAAACGACAGCCATTTAACCCTTTCCTTCATAGAGATTTAGGTTAATATACTATTATATCTCCATACAAACGACAGCCAATTAACCATTTTCTTCATAGAGATTTAGGTTAATATACTATTATATCTCCATACAAACGACGGCCATTTAACCCTTTCCTTCATAGAGATTTAGGTTAATATACTATTATATCTCCATACAAACGACAGCCATTTAACCCTTTCCTTCATAGAGATTTAGGTTAATATACTATTATATCTCCATACAAACGACAGCCATTTAACCCTTTCCTTCATAGAGATTTAGGTTAATATACTATTATATCTCCATACAAACGACAGCCATTTAACCCTTTCCTTCATAGAGATTTAGGTTAATATACTATTATATCTCCATACAAACGACAGCCATTTAACCCTTTCCTTCATAGAGATTTAGGTTAATATACTATTATATCTCCATACAAACGACGGCCATTTAACCCTTTCCTTCATAGAGATTTAGGTTAATATACTATTATATCTCCATACAAACGATGGCCATTTAACCCTATCCTTCATAGAGATTTAGGTTAATATACTATTATATCTCCATACAAACGACAGCCATTTAACCCTTTCCTTCATAGAGATTTAGGTTAATATACTATTATATCTCCATACAAACGACGGCCATATAACCCTTTCCTTCATAGAGATTTAGGTTAATATACTATTATAACTCCATACAAACGACAGCCATTTAACCCTTTCCCTCATAGAGATTTAGGTTAATATACTATTATATCTCCATACAAACGACAGCCATTTAACCCTTTCCTTCATAGAAATTTAGGTTAATATACTATTATATCTCCATACAAACGACAGCCATTTAACCCTTTCCTTCATAGAGATTTAGGTTAATATACTATTATATCTTCATACAAACGACAGCCATTTAACCCTTTCCTTCATAGAGATTTAGGTTAATATACTATTATATCTCCATACAAACGACAGCCATTTAGCTATCATGCAGTGGATAAGTAGTTGCCGTATCTATCCCACCTCCATAGATATTACTGGGACTTCATGCGATTCTGGCCTTTATTATGAACATTGGTTTGATGGTTTGACTATACATTGTCAATGTATGTTGTATTGGTAATGGTGTCAAGAGGTGCTTCTATGAGGGAGAGTTAAAACATCACAATTTGCCATACAAATACCTAAAGTGTCTTTACTTATATTTAGGGCTAAACCTCAATGTGCATTGTGGAGCATCTTGGGGGGTGGGGGTAATGGACATGCTGAAGGGTTGTGAATCCGAGCCGTTTGAGAATCACAGTAGTTCCAGTCCCTCATGGCAATGAATTTCAGGCTGTCCGATTAGCGCAGTGGTTAGCGCGCTCGCTTCTCACCAATGCGACCCGGGTTCGATCCTTGGACAGGGAAGTATGTGAGATGGTACAATGGTCGTCAGATCGGACAGGTGGGTTTTCTCCGGGTACTCCGGTATCCTCCCACATGAATGACCACATATACGCTTTCATCCGAGCCAACGAGAGTGATTAATATAAGTTGTTAAAACTTGCTTCGCAATCGTAAAAAAAAACCCAGAATTACGCATGTCTAGTTGGACACAAGCTTCTATTCGAACCGGAACCGTTAATATTTCGTACAAGTGGGCAGTCAATATAATTATTCTGTCACTTTTAGTTTAATCATATTTTATTGCTCGATTCGTTTTACATATACATGTGAATACAAAACATGACAAATTAAATAAGGGGCCACAAGTTCTAGCAACATTAGTTAAGGCCCTTCCCGTCACTGGTCTTGCGATATTTAAGATTTTCACGGGAATTCGGGCCCAGGCTCCAAAGTATCCCCCCTCACACAGATGCACACTCTTTGAAGTGATGCTATCTATGACCTAGATGCCACACAGTAGTCTCCCCTTGGTATAGGTAACTGTTCTAATGCTCGTTTATTATAACGCAATCGGTAAATACCAGGCAGCTCACCAAATGGGCCATATCAGAATGAATCCCCTGGCGGTGCTCTCCAAGATTCGACACCCGACTTCGTAGATGTACACATTAACCCATTTCAATCTGGATACATTTAAAGGCTTTTGCAAACAACATAGATCCAGATCAGCCGCTGCGTGCTGATCAGGATCTATGTTGTTTGCTAAATAGCCAAGTGTCTTAGCAAGATCATCTGAATAGCAAACAGCATAGAGCCTGATCAGACTGCACGTTCTGTGGCGGCTGATCAGTCTCTATGTTCTTTGCAAATACCGTTTTAACGGTATCCAGAATAAAAAATTTGATATCCTAAACATTCAGTATAGTACTGTACATGACTGAAAACTAAAAACAAGGGGTTAATTATTAATTTGTTACCTCCACCCTCCCGTTGAGGTTTTAGAACAAATCTGTCGGGATTCCGTATCGCTTCCGATATAATGCCACTTGACTCTTCCTACAATTCACGAAAGCATAGCCTGTAATCACGACAACATAATTATACTATCTGTATTTGGGTTCTTCTTCGCCACTTTAAGCAGGAAAATCTGTACACAACTTTATATTTGGGTTCTTATTTTCCGCTTGAAACGGGGAGTCTGCAAACGATTTTATCTATAAAACAAATACACATTTCAGGCAGATCTGTAGTCAAGTGGTTAACAAACACGCTGGACTGGTAATCCAGAGATCGCAGGTTCGATTCCCCGTCTGACCATAATAACGTCCCATCTGAAAGACTGTTAATTTTATTAGGGTCAGACGGGGGATCGAACCTGCGATCCCTGGATTACGAATCCAGCGTGTTACCACTGGACTACAGATCCGTCTGTAATATAGCAACCTCATGGTAATATTCTATTTATAATATGCCTACCCTAGCAGACATATAGCAACCTCATGGTATTTGTGACAGGTGATATACATGTATAGGAGATGTCTACATCCCCGCGAGGGGTTTGATATTAGAGGAAGATAGGTAGCACTTTACAATCTCTGTCCTCTATATCTGTCTCTGCTTCAACCTACCATGGTTAGAATGCTCGTTTCTCACCAATGCAACCTGGGTTCGATCATCAGACCGGAAATTATTTGAGATGGTACGATGGTTGCCCGATGGACATGCAAGTTTTCTCCGGTTTCCTCCAACACGAATGACGACAGATACGCTTTCATACACACCAACGAGAGATGCAAAGACCACAATGGAAATAACAACTCTTTATTGGTTCATTTTTTGTGTTATCTGTGATATTGATTATATGTCATCTACTCTGCACTTTGATGTTCACATGTAATATGTTGAATTTGTATCTACAGTCAAACCTGTGCTAGTGGTCACCTCTATTAAGCAGCCAACCTGTATTAAGCAGCCAGTTTTAAGATTCCCAATATTTTGTTTTACTACATATTTGACCTCTATTAAGCAACCACCTGTGCTAAGCCCAAACCATTAATTGAGCCGTGTTGAGTTTCTGATCATATCAACTGTCATTTTGCCAGAAGTTAAAAAGTGAAAAATCGACAGACTGCCAGACAGGCTAACATTGTACATACGCTGATATAAGCGCGATAAGCCATACAATCCAAGCATGTTACGTAAACATGGATTGTCTCCCATGCATAAGCCGATACATACGGAATTTCAAGTCCTAACTCCCAAATATTCCTACACCATCATTACATGACACACACGAATTATTATTGTTTGGTAAAATAAGTACAGTCAAACCTGTGATAGTAGTCACCTCCATTAAGCAGCCAACCTGTATTACGCAGCCAATTGCCAGATTCCCAATATATTGTTTTATTATACAAAATACCCATATTAAGCAGTCACCTGTCACTTTCTGTGATTCCCTTTGCTGGCTGCTTAAGACAGGTTTGACTGTATGACATTATATTCTATTTTACCAGAATCAAACTATACTATATCGTTACATTGTTAAAGCTTGTTTCGCAATCGCTGTAAAAGTAATAAAGTTCATACTTTCTCTTACCGTGTCAAGTTTATACAATCCAACAAACGTAGACCGTAGATCCTTTGTAATTTCGCTGTCGGGTGTGAATCTCTCGAGGACCCCCGGATCCGCTAATGCTTGCTGGATCTTCTTGCAACCTGCTAGGTGGAAGGCTACGGTTGGACATTTGATCGCACGTGATCTCTCCACATCTAACCGTAATTTGAATTCCTGGGGGAAAAACATTCAAGAATTATTTTTGAATCTAGTAGGTGCCGTCCCCTAAGTTGCGATGGCGACCATAAATATTTGCTGAGAAACACGCGTCGCTTGTAATATTACAAGCCACATTATTATACAATAACTGTTATGGCACTCAAGTCTCCCCATGTCTGTTGTAAACCCGTAACCTGCCAATCACAGCTAAAGTCGTTTTTGCAAACAGCAGAGCTGGATTAGACGGCACAAAATGATCAGGCTCTATGCTGTTTGCTATTTGGATAGTGAAGCCAAACACTTGTCTGAATAGCAAACAACATAAATCCTGATCAATATGCCGTGTCAGACCTCGATCTATGTTGTTTGCACATTCCGTCCAATTTATTCGACAGGTTACGGGTTAGCATACCAAGCCTATCCTCAGTGTGATGGATTGATGGTCATTTTATCAGAGGTACTAGAATAGTAGGATATGCTATTGCTAGGTGCCGTAAACCGATACACATTCGCCCTGAACCAGTGCTGATTCATTGTGAAACGCAAAATGGTGTGGATTTGCAGGGAAATGTTAAAACGGTGTGGATTTGCAGGGAAACGTTAAAAACGGTGTGGATTTGCAGGGAAACCGTTAAAACGGTGTGGATTTGCAGGGAAACGTTAAAAACGGTGTGGATTTGCAGGGAAACGTTAAAACTGTGTGGATTTGCAGGGAAACGGTGTGGATTTGCAGGAAAATGTTAAACGGTATGGATTTGCAGGGAAACGTTAAAACGGTGTGGATTTGCAGGGAAACGGTGTGGATTTGCAGGGAAATGTTAAAACGGTGTGGATTTGCAGGGAAACGTTAAAACGGTGTGGATTTGCAGGGAAACGTTAAAACGGTGTGGATTTGCAGGGAAACATTAAAACAGTGTGGATTTGCAGGGAAACGTTAAAACGGTGTGCATTTGCAGGGAAATGTTAAAATGGTGTGGATTTGCAGGGAAACGTTAAAACGGTGTGGATTTGCAGGGATATGTTAAAACGGTGTGGATTTGCAGGGAAATGTTAAAATGGTGTGGATTTGCAGAGACACGTTAAAACGGTGTGGATTTGCAGGGAAACGTTAAAACGGTGTGGATTTGCAGGGAAACGTTAAAATGGTGTGGATTTGCAGGAAAGCGTTAAAACGGTGTGGATTTGCAGGGAAACGTTAAAATGGTGTGGATTTGCAGGGAAACGTTAAAACGGTGTGGATTTGCAAGGAAACGTTAAAACAGTGTGGATTTGCAGGGAAACGTTAAAACGGTGTGGATTTGCAGGGAAACGTTAAAACTGTGTGGATTTGCAGGGAAACGTTAAAATGGTATGGATTTGCAGGGAAACGTTAAAATGGTGTGGATTTCGCCGTACGATGCAGAGGTAGTAGAAATTGTCGACAGTTTTGTAGTAGGACTGTTACATTTTGGTAATGCAGTTGTCATTGGGACTAGTGCTGTGAAAATATTATGACAAATACTGTATTTATATAATTAGTTTACACTTACTGCTTTAGTTGGATAGTGTTTTGGTGCGTACCCGTATCTGTAGTACACTACTGCAATTTCTGTCCCATCGCTAAACACAACACATAAGAAAACAATTTTAAATGTGCATGGACTTTTAAAATACTAGAGACTGAGGCGTATCCAGTGGGGTGCTCAGTGGGCTTGAGCACCCCCCTTAATTTCCAGTGATGATTTTTCATCCGCTTAATTAGCCAAACCAACATTCCCAATATAGGTCAGAATTTCATGCAGTCCCAGTAATATTCTATGGAGGTGGGGTAGATATGCTGACTGCTTATCCACTGATTGATAGCTAAATGACTGTTGTATGCATGGAGGTGTAGTAGTATATTAGCCTAAAGCGCTATGTGAGAATGAGCTTAGAGAACATAGTGTTCTGTATCCATGGAGGTGTAGTAGTATATAAGCCTAAATCACTATGTGAGAATGAGCTTAGAGAACATAGTGTTCTGTATCCATGGAGGTGTAGTAGTATATTAACCTAAATCGCTATGTGAGAATGAGCTTAGTGAACATAGTGTTCTGTATGCATGGAGGTGTAGTAGTATATTAACCTAAATCGCTATGTGAGAATGAGCTTAGTGAACATAGTGTTCTGTATGCATGGCGGTGTAGTAGTATATTAACCTAAATCGCTATGTGATAATGAGCTTAGAGAACAGTGTTCTGTATCCATGGAGGTGTAGTAGTATATAAGCCTAAATCGCTATGTGAGAATGAGCTTAGAGAACATAGTGTTCTGTATGCATGGAGGTGTAGTAGTATATTAGCCTAAATCGCTATGTGAGAATGAGCTTAGAGAACATAGTGTTCTGTATCCATAGTATTAATAAAGGTGTGAAGGAAAATGTCAATTGGTGAATGAAAAAATGTCAGACCTAACAAATACATCCTAAACTTTATACATCTTAACTATTCGGCAACGTATTTGCCATTCGGCCACGTATTGCCATTTGGAAACATATTGCCATTTAAAACATTGCCATTTGGAAACATATTGCCATTTGGAAACGTATTTGTCATTTAGAAAAAGTATTGCCATTTAGAAAATTATTGCCATTTAGAAACATATTGCCATTTAGAAATGTATTGCCATTTAGAAACGTATTGCCATTTAGAAACGTATTGCAATTTACAAACATATTGCCATTTACAAACATATTGCCATTTACAAACATATTGCCATTTAGAAATGTATTTGCCATTTAGAAACATATTGCCATTTAGAAACGTATTGCCATTTAGAAATGACCAATAATCTGCAAAGCTCACTAGACATTTTTGTATTTTACAATGCATGTATAATGACTGTTACAGATACATAGTTCATAAAAATAATTTGCATTACGCTTTTTTGTTACGATTACTTACATGATTAATTCTTTATTTTCTCCGAGTGATAGTTGTCGCATCAACTGTGGGAAAGTTCTGTACATGACCTTGACAGAGGAGTTCAGTAGGAATATATCTCTCTCCAACCACCGCTGGTCCGGTGTGTTCGGTTCCGGAACTCCGACTATATACAAGATAGCAGCACTAAAATAGAATAGTGTAACTCTGTGTTAATGAAATGCGTGTACAGTCAAACCTGTCTTAAGCAGCCAGCAAAGAGAATCACGGTAAGTGGCTGCTTAGCACACATGCTGCTTAATAGAGGGCAAATGTATAATAAAACAACATATTGGGAATCTGGAAACTGGCTGCTTAATACAGGTTGGCTGCTTAATAGAGGAAATGTATAATAAAATAACATATTGGGAATCTGGAAACTGGCTGCTTATTGCAGGTTGACTGCTTAATGGGGGTGATCACTATCACAGGGTTAACTGTATTCAAACATTTTCTTGTATATTTTTCACTAACAGTTCAACTTCTTATCTCGCTTCTGTTTAAAAATTATTTTACAAAATCAGATTTGTCATCGCTAAATAATGTAAAAACAATAGAGTTAATTAAAGCGGCATTACATAGCTACAAGCAAATACAATGCATTTGTTCACGTATACTGGTAAATACATTGCTACTACAAATACAATGCATTTGTTCACGTAACTGGTAAATACATTGCTACTACAAATACAATGCATTTGTTCACGTAACTGGTAAATACATTGCTACTACAAATACAATGCATTTGTTCACGTATACTGGTAAATACATTGCTACTACAAATTCTTCCTAATACATTTGAACACTAACATTGAATCAATAAACAGTGTGTTTGTGATCTATAAACTTTTAAAATTGAAAGTAGGATTTCAAATAACGGTCATAACGGAATTGCCATTTGTTTGTCATCGGAGTCAATACTAAACACGAGATAATGTCGTTTAGATATAATTTAACTAAGACTAGTCTGCAAATAAATATGCACTGGAACAAATGTGAGATATAACGGTAAATCTGTACCATAAATCGTGTTATTCAGGATACACGAGTTGCATTACGCATGGATGTGAACCCTATTTACATTATTTTGTTCTGTCAACAAACCGCGTATACGACATTTGTTTATTAGTTGAAATACTCAGTTTTTGAGGCAAATATTTGGTAAAAAATTATACAATATAATAGGAAAATACATTCTGTAGAAATTTGCATTTTCACTGATATAGTGTCGCTTTAATGCGTTTGTAAAGTTTATTTATTTTACAAAGATTGCGAAGCAAGTTCTAACAACTTATATTAATCACTTTCGTTGGCGCGGATGAAAGCGTATATGTGGTCATTCGTGTGGGAGGAAACCGGAGTACCTGGAGAAAACCACCTGTGCGATCTGGCGACCACCGTAGTGCACTTGTATGATTGTGTATGATTGTATATGATTGCATATGATTGTATATGATTGCATAGTGGTGCATTACCTTTTATTATTGTACAACTCCCACGTTTTGACCAAACCTCTTGCTAAACCTGCTGTCGGTCGATTGTGTGGCAACTGAAATTATTCAAGCAAAACTGACTTAGTTCTAACACAGGTTCGTGGCAGCGTCTAGTTTGTATTGCAGTTATGTGATCCCCCCCCCCACTTCTAGCTAATCTACCTGTATCATTTGCCTATAGCACAATAAATGATTCATGTTCGTCACTTACAATAACTGTAGCATCTGCCTATAGCACAATAAATGATTCATGTTCGTCACTTACAATAACTGTATCATCTGCCTATAGCACAATAAATGATTCATGTTCGTCACTTACAATAACTGTATCATCTGCCTATAGCACAATAAATGATTCATGTTCGTCACTTACAATAACTGTATCATCTGCCTATAGCACAATAAATGATTCATGTTCGTCACTTACAATAACTGTATCATCTGCCTATAGCACAATAAATGATTCATGTTCGTCACTTACAATAACTGTATCATCTGCCTATAGCACAATAAATGATTCATGTTCGTCACTTACAATAACTGTATCATCTGCCTATAGCACAATAAATGATTCATGTTCGTCACTTACAATAACTGTATCATCTGCCTATAGCACAATAAATGATTCATGTTCGTCACTTACAATAACTGTATCATCTGCCTATAGCACAATAAATGATTCATGTTCGTCACTTACAATAACTGTATCATCTGCCTATAGCACAATAAATGATTCATGTTCGTCACTTACAATAACTGTATCATCTGCCTATAGCACAATAAATGATTCATGTTCGTCACTTACAATAACTGTATCATCTGCCTATAGCACAATAAATGATTCATGTTCGTCCTTTACAATAACTGTAGCATCTGCCTATAGCACAATAAATGATTCATGTTCGTCCTTTACAATAACTGTAGCATCTGCCTATAGCACAATAACGATGGGGTCTATGTGGCGAGTGACTAATGTCTCACTTCAAATCTCACGGGAGGTGTCACATGCATTCATGTGAGGAAACTATCCAGTTGGCTTGTGGAAGATTGATGGTTCTACTTGGGTGCATGTCCGTGTCTGAAATACTGCTCGTAGGAGTACCGGGTTCTTCCTCCAACCAATAACGAATGGAGGGTCGCCATATGACGTAAGTTGTTGAAGCGACTTTAAACACAAAACAATCTGGTATGACACACAGCTTTAGAATTATTATCGATTCCACAGCCTGGTGAAGATAGATCTATGCCTGGTGAAGATAGATCTATGCCTGGTGAAGATAGATCTATGCCTGGTGAAGATAGATCTATGCCTGGTGAAGATAGATCTATGCCTGGTGAAGATAGATATATGCCTGGTGAAGATAGATCTATGCCTGGTGAAGATAGATCTATGGAGACATTTATGATGATGATGATGATGGTGATGATGATGGTGATTATGATGGTGATGATGATGATGATGATGATGAAATGTTAATAAAATATAGGTAAATACCTGTTCGTCTTTAAATGGGATGTCTAACAGCGATAAGCAGTATCTAAAATGATATCCAGAATAATTACAAAGTTATACTGTACAGTTGTGAGAGAAAACAGACTTAACCCTTTCAACACCACAGACCTCTAAATTGGCTTACAAAAAAGTGTAGATCCAGATGAGCCGGCTCGTGAAGAGCCGTCTCATCAGGATCTGCACTTTTTGCAAGTAATATTACAATTTTTAGAAAATAGTTTACCCATTTTGATAAATGAACTGATCCAAATGTAATTTTCTTATTAATTTAATTGGTCTAAAAATGTCATGGACCAGTCCATGTCAGTTACTTGGTGTTGAAAGAGTTAAGTGAAGCTAAAAGAAAATGTGTGCGTAATAATATAGTGATCAAATATATATATATATGCCCATGCATGCTAAATTATAGAATTCTGTGAAACCGTTCAATGATACCACTATACACCTACACCCCATGCAACCAAGTAAACCAACTGTTCGGGTGTCCGAGTAATAAGAGTGTTGACTTCAAATCACTTACCGCTCACCATTGTAGGTTCGAATCCCACTGGGGCGTCAAATTCAATTATCCTGCTGGATTGCAGTAGGTCCATGGTTCTACCCAATATTACACATGTAACTAATACATACAATAAATATTATATTAATTAATTTAGTTTATGAATATTTAGTTTTGCGCTATTGCAAAACAAGTTTTTTACAACATGAGAATAATCGCTCTCTCGAGACCTCATGCCACGAGGGAGCTCTCGAGACATCATGCCACGAGGGAGCTCTCGAGACCTCATGTCACGAAGGAGCTCTCGAGACATCATGCCATGGGGGAGCTCTCGAGACCTCATGCCATGAGGGAGCTCTCGAGACCTCATGCCATATGAGGGAGAGAGGAGGAAACATGGAATTAAAGTGCCTTGCATAAGGGCACAATCATAACGGCTACAGCAGGGCTCGAACTCCAGGCCTTTCACACATGAAGAGAACGCGCTATCACGACTTCCACTTCATACCCAATATCAGAAAATATAATGCAACATCATCAACAGAGAGACTCATATAGTTTGAAATTAATAATGACCACTAGATATTTTCATCTGAGCTTGTAGAGGAAACATAATGCTAAAAGCTCCTATTAGAGTTCCAAGCTCCTATTAAAGTTCAATGGCTCCTATTAAAGTCCCATGGCTCCAATTAAAGTCCCATGGCTCCTATTAAAGTCTGATGGCTCCTATTAAAGTTCAATGGCTCCTATTAAAGTTCAATGGCTCCTATTAAAGTTCCATGGCTCCTATTAAAGTCCCATAGCGTAATGTTACAAGATAATAAAGAATTGAAGATGCATTATGTCAACTGACGAATATACAAAAGCACAATACCGGTGTACGTCCCCCATCGGACTGATGACCCCTCCGGCTCCGGAAGCGAACGTGTTGAACTCGACTTGCTTACAATTCTGCTTGGTGCTGTCATTGTCTGCATACTCCATCATGAAATCATTTCTGGTTAGCATTACTGATATATCCTGTAATATAATGTCTGTATCTGTTGACTTACGTAGCAGGACTGGTATAGATGCTACGCAGGCCCGTAGCCACACTGAGGTACCTCGAGGCAGTTGCCTCGGTTAAAATTTCCAAAGCAAAAACAAATAAATAAAATGTCAAAAATATCCCTTTGCTGTATAAAATGTTGACTGCTAGAGAGCTGAAAGGTCAGTACATAATTATACGTCTAAACTCATTAAATCAGAAAACGCAGGAAATCGTAAAACAATTTTAAAGGGGAACATGACCCCGGAACCCCCTAGATTGTCTCGGTTGAAATTTGCCTCTGGCTACGGGAGTGAGCGTCGTAATCGCGCTGTGGGAGAGCTGACCTGAAACCGTCTACTGTCTTTGCATGCATTAGACAATCGTCCAATGATCCATGTGGTTCCAATCTAAGAGTGGTTTCACAAAAAAATGAATGCTTGAACTGTTCTGTGTGAGCAAACGGTGTATTGGTATGGATTTGTGTTTCGTTTAAAGGAAAAACATTAACAAGAAGTCTCGAAAAATAGAGCAGACTAACATAGAAAATGAGGTGAAAGAATTTTCAAAATTGCACTGTAAATAAAGATGTTCTGACAGACTGAGTATCTGAAATAGAAAATAATGGTGGCGGCCATCTTGGATTAACCATGTCACATGACTTTTTGTTTTCAAATTCCCATAATTGCTTTATCAAAGTGCGATTTTCACACTTTTAAATTAATGGTGCTTAACCCTTTCCCTCATAGAAGCACCTCTTGACACCATTACCAATACAACATACATTAACAATGTAGTAGCCAAACCAATGTTCATAAACCCTTTCCCTCATAGAAGCACCTATTGACACCATTACCAATACAACATACATTAACAATGTAGTAGCCAAACCAATGTTCATAAACCCTATCCCTCATAGAAGCACCTCTCGACGCCATTACCAATACGACATACATTAACAATGTAGTAGCCAAACCAATGTTCATAAACCCTTTCCCTCATAGAAGCACCTATTGACACCATTACCAATACAACATACATTAACAATGTAGTAGCCAAACCAATGTTCATAAACCCTTTCCCTCATAGAAGCACCTATTGACACCATTACCAATACAACATACATTAACAATGTAGTAGCCAAACCAATGTTCATAAACCCTTTCCCTCATAGAAGCACCTATTGACACCATTACCAATACAACATACATTAACAATGTAGTAGCCAAACCAATGTTCATAAACCCTTTCCCTCATAGAAGCACCTCTTGACACCATTACCAATACAACATACATTAACAATGTAGTAGCCAAACCAATGTTCATAAACCCTTTCCCTCATAGAAGCACCTATTGACACCATTACCAATACAACATACATTAACAATGTAGTAGCCAAACCAATGTTCATAAACCCTTTCCCTCATAGAAGCACCTCTCAACGCCATTACCAATACGACATACATTAACAATGTAGTAGCCAAACCAATATTCATAAACCCTTTCCCTCATAGAAGCACCTATTGACACCATTACCAATACAACATACATTAACAATGTAGTAGCCAAACCAATGTTCATAAACCCTATCCCTCATAGAAGCACCTCTCGACGCCATTACCAATACGACATACATTAACAATGTAGTAGCCAAACCAATGTTCATAATAAAGGCCAGAATCTCATGTAGTCCCAGTAATATCTATGGAGGTGGGATAGATATGGCGACTAGTTATCCACTGCATGATAGCTAAATGGCTGTCGTTTCTATGGAGATATAATTGTATATTAACCTAAATCTCTATGTAGTCCCAGTAATGGAGGTGGGACAGATATGGCGACTAGTTATCCACTGCATGATAGCTAAATGGCTGTTGTTTATATAGAGATATAATAGTATATTAACATAAATCTCATGTAGTTCCAGTAATATCTATGGAGGTGGGATAGATATGGCGACTAGTTATCCACTGCATGATAGCTAAATGGCTGTTGTTTATATGGAGATATAATAGTATATTAACATAAATCTCTATGAGGGAATGGGTTAAATGGCTGTCGTTTGTATGGAGATATAATAGTATATTAACCTAAATCTCTATGAAGGAAAGGGTTAAATGGCTGTCGTTTGTATGTAGAGTCCGCCTCCGTGGTCGAGTGGTTAAGGTCGCTGACTTGTATACCACTGTAACCTATCATCACTGATGGTCACAGGTTCGAGCCCTGCTCAGGGCGTGTCTCATTTATATGAAAAAGTTGGCAGTTTCTTACGGAGGTTGGTGCACCCAAGTACTGGTTAACCGCTGGAGCCTGCCCAGGAAAGGTGTTGTTTAGTAAACTGCCAGCCAGCGATATAGCCCAAAATGGTGCTGATGCAGGCGTAAAACCCGAAATATAAAAATAAATTGTATGTAGATATAATAATATATTAACATAAATCTCTATGAAGGAAAGGGTTAAATGGTTGTTGTTTATATGTAGATATAATAATATATTAACATAAATCTCTATGAAGGAAAGGATTAAATGGTTGTTGTTTATATGTAGATATAATAGTATATTAACATAAATCTCTATGAAGGAAAGGGTTAAATGGCTGTCGTTTGTATGGAGATATAATAATATATTAACATAAATCTCTATGAAGGAAAGGGTTAAATGACTGTCGTTTGTATGGAGATATAATAATATATTAATATAAATCTCTATGAAGGAAAGGGTTAAATGACTGTCGTTTGTATGGAGATATAATAATATATTAACATAAATCTCTATGAAGGAAAGGGTTAAATGGCTGTCGTTTGTATGGAGATATAATAATATATTAACCTAAATCGCTATGAAGGAAAGGGTTAAATGGCTGTCGTTTGTATGGATATAATAGTATATTAACATAAATCTCTATGAAGGAAAGGGTTAAATGGCTATCGTTTATATGTAGATATAATAATATATTAACCTAAATCTCTATGAAGGAAAGGGTTAAAGGGATATCTTTCATATGATCCGCATCATATTTGGATTGTCTCCCTTCTCTACTGACTAGATTTATTTCATAATTAGACTAAATGCATTATAAGCATAGGAATATGCTACATTTGAAACCACGGGAAGTCGCCACGAATGCGTTGACTAGCTTTTAAAATCACCGCGAAAAATACCAGATTTACAGTATTCTAATAATACATCCAATATAACCCAATACAACAATTCATGCTTCGTATAATATCGAGGTCAGATAAACACGGACTTACCTGGGATGGACCCTCATTTCTAACTGTTTCGTAAATGTTCCATAGCTCTCTTGTGAAGTCATCCACGCATAATAAACTGAAATGGAAATACACATGTACAGTCAAACCTGTGTTAGTGGTCACCTCTATTAAGCAGCCAACCTGTGTTAAAAGCAGCCAGATTACATATTCCCAATATGTTGTTTTATTATACACTTGAAATCTATTAAGCAGCCACCTGTGTTAAGCAGCCACTTTTTGTGATTCCCTTGGCTGGCTGTTTAAGACAGGTTTGACTGTAGTATTTAAAGAGTTGTTTATTCATTCATTCGATGCCTGCCTGAATGACCGTTCGTCCGTCTGTCTCTGTTTAAATCTAGTTAGTGCAACTTCCTCATTAATTATGGGGAATACTTGGTTTTGGTTCCAGCTTATGTACGAGTAGTTTTTGACATACCCTTGGAAGTAAAATGTTCACGATATGTATGAATTCGTGAGGTAGTCCATTTGCGAATAATAGCGAAAATAAAATCACTGCGAAAAATACCAGATTTACAGTATTCTAATAATACATCCAATATAACCCAATACAACAAGTCATCTTTACGGTGAATAGTTATATACACTGCAATTTATTCCATGCTCAGGGTTTCCGCTGTTGGTCGCCAATGGCGCCAATTGCGACAAAAAAAAACAATACTGGTGATAAATTTTGTGAATTGGTGAAAAAATTTGGTGCACCTTTTTTTTTAAAATGTGTTTTCATTGTCAAATACATGGCTTCAAATATCTGTGAACTATATGGCTCTTCGTTGGGTCCAAGATTTTCAAATTGGCTCCAGTTTTTTTCAATTTGCGACAGAAGTGGTGCAGACAAATATTCAGACAGAGAGAACCATGCATGCTCATGCTCACTTTATGTGTGTTGTTAATCAGATTGAATAGGTTTAATTATGGCATAAAATAAATAAAATAACGCACTGCTAGCTCAACTACAGGCACTTACATTGCTCAATCCATTTATTCACTGTCCTAAGCAACTATAACAGCTGGCGCCACAATGAATGTAGCAGCGCTATTTGTGGAAAAAAATACTTTTTAATATTTTTTTTTAACCCATTTCATTCTGGATACATTTAAAGGCCTTTGCAAACAAAATAGATCCAGATCAGCCACAGCGTGCTGATCAGGATCTATGTTGCTTGCTACATAGCCAAGTGTCTTAGCAAGATCATCTGAATAGCAAACAGCATAGAGCCTGATCAGACGGAACGTTCCATGGCGGCTGATCTGGCTCTATGTTCTTTGCAAATACTGTTTGAACCGTATCCAGAATCAAATGGAAACTTTATTTATTTTACAACGATTGCGAAAGCAAGTTTTAGCAACTTATATTAATCGCTCTCGTGGATGAAAGCGTAAATGTGGTCATTCGTGTGTGAGGAAACCGGAGTACCCGGAGACAAATATTATTAAAACCCAATATGGTAATGTGATAAAAAAAAAGGATCTTACCCGCGTGGTGATTTCATACCATATTTTATAAAAACTCGTTCTGGAATTCATGCAAGATTCTATATATCATACTAAACACACTTATATACTCACACGAAAAAGAAAGTGTGCACCTTGGTTAGAGGGAAAATTATATACTTATATTCACATGTAAAACAGTGTTCTGATAATTATTAGGTTATATATGCTGCGATTACTCAACTGACAATTAACCCTGTTATTTGTGCATTGATATTATACTGTTTGTACATATATATTAATAATGATTTGTAAATATGTTATGCTCTTCAGCAATGGAGGAAATAAAAGTATCTATCTATCTATCTATCTATCTATCTATCTAATTAAAAGTGAAACATCGCAACACATTTTTGCACATTTTGATACTAAATTTGCCTATTTATTGCTTCTATATATAAGTATAAAATTTTCCCTCTAACCAAATGCACACTTTCTCTTTCGTGTGAGTATAGATATCACATATCTGCTGTGAAAAGTTGGTGGGAAACGAAACATGGATTTGGATAAAAATAATTAACGGTGATTTCAACCACTTTCGACTTGTCAATACAGTCAAAGGTAAACCTTGTCTAAAGCATCCAGCCAAGGGAATTGCAGAACGTGGCTGCTTAATAGAGGTAAAATGTATAATAAAACAACATATTGGGAATCTGGAAACTGGCTGGATACAGGTTGCCTGCTTTGTGGAGGATTGGGTATCTGGAAACTGGCTGGATACAGGTTGCCTGCTTCGTGGAGGATTGGGAATCTGGAAACTGGCTGGATACAGGTTGCCTGCTTCGTGGAGGATTGGGTATCTGGAAACTGGCTGGATACAGGTTGCCTGCTTCGTGGAGGATTGGGTATCTGGAAACTGACTGGATACAGGTTGCCTGCTTCGTGGAGGATTGGGAATCTGGAAACTGGCTGGATACAGGTTGCCTGCTCCGTGGAGGATTGGGAATCTGGAAACTGGCTGGATACAGGTTGCCTGCTTCGTGGAGGATTGGGAATCTGGAAACTGGCTGGATACAGGTTGCCTGCTTCGTGGAGGATTGAGAATCTGGAAACTGACTGGATACAGGTTGCCTGCTTCATGGAGGATTGGGAATCTGGAAACTGACTGGATACAGGTTGCCTGCTTCGTGGAGGATTGGGAATCTGGAAACTGGCTGGATACAGGTTGCCTGCTTCGTGGAGGATTGAGAATCTGGAAACTGACTGGATACAGGTTGCCTGCTTCGTGGAGGATTGGGAATCTGGAAACTGGCTGGATACAGGTTGCCTGCTCCGTGGAGGATTGGGAATCTGGAAACTGGCTGGATACAGGTTGCCTGCTTCGTGGAGGATTGGGAATCTGGAAACTGGCTGGATACAGGTTGCCTGCTTCGTGGAGGATTGAGAATCTGGAAACTGACTGGATACAGGTTGCCTGCTTCATGGAGGATTGGGAATCTGGAAACTGACTGGATACAGGTTGCCTGCTTCGTGGAGGATTGGGAATCTGGAAACTGGCTGGATACAGGTTGCCTGCTTCGTGGAGGATTGAGAATCTGGAAACTGACTGGATACAGGTTGCCTGCTTCGTGGAGGATTGGGAATCTGGAAACTGACTGGATACAGGTTGCCTGCTTCGTGGAGGATTGGGAATCTGGAAACTGGCTGGATACAGGTTGCCTGCTTCGTGGAGGATTGGGAATCTGGAAACTGGCTGGATACAGGTTGCCTGCTTCGTGGCGGATTGGGAATCTGGAAACTGGCTGGATACAGGTTGCCTGCTTCATGGAGGATTGGGAATCTGGAAACTGGCTGGATACAGGTTGCCTGCTTCGTGGAGGATTGTGAATCTGGAAACTGGCTGGATACAGGTTGCCTGCTTCGTGTAGAATTGGGAATCTGGAAACTGGCTGGATACAGGTTGCCTGCTTCATGGAGGTGACCACTAACACAGGTTTGATTGTATGTTAGTTTTGGCCTAGCATCCTTTGTGGTGAACATTAATCGCACAGATTTTCTTGCTTTCAACAGATTTTTGAAATAGTTTCTATGTCATAAACATGTGTGTTATGTGGTTTTTATCACCAAGAACAGTTGACATATAACAAAATTGCTTACCCTTTTAAACAATCACTCATAAACTCATGGTTGTTTGCCACTTTATAGATGACTGTCTGGAACGCTGCATGTAGGGTTTGTGCTTTCCTCACTATGTCCGCTGGTAATATACTAGGAAACATTGTGATTGGCATTGGCTCGATCCTCTCCGGGAACTCAGTGGCTGTTATCTTCTTCTGAACACCTAAAAGTAATCTAAGTCTACATACATGTATGTTTTATTTACATGTATAACATACATTTATATCTCGATCTATTTTATTACCAAAATGCCGCAAAAGTCAGCTGGGATAATTGTGTTAGATACGTATTGTCAAATACAAATGTACAGTTTGGATTTGTTTCCTAATAAAATAAAAACAACTCAAATCTTTTGTGTGTTTTACGTTTATTTATCGTCGCTACCGGTTGCCCATATGAGCGACGCCTCCTGAAGAGATTAGTATTTTAGATTTTTGGAGGATAGTGCAATGACACAGACAGAGACCCATTCCAGAGTCTCCTCTGGTTCTTTTACATGCACAGTGTAAAGCACCGACACGAGATCTCGGCTTAAAGTCCCATCTGAAAGACTATTAATTTTATTAGGGTCAGACGGGGGATCGAACCTGCGATCCCTGGATTACCATTCCAGCGTATTACCACTGGACTACAGATCCGTCTGTAAACTCAATGTTGTTAAAACATGTGGCCCAACCCATTTGCTTCAACATATCTTGATAATTGACCAGTCGCTTCCTGTCAATCAAACTAATCAATAATCCAATCAGATATGGTTATTTCACACCAGACAACACGTCTCTCGAAATAATATCCTCCGACAAGCTACCATGAACACTACATTGTAATAACGCGAAAACTGCCGGCTTAAACTTTGGTGAACCCTTTATTATTATGCAAAACAATGACATGAAACGTATATTATGCAAGTATACAAGTGTGTTAATTTGTTTTGTTTTGTACACCCAGAACATGTTCATCCCCCAAACGACAATCAAAAAGGTCTCAAATTGAACAAATAAAAACATACGCGTTTTTGCTTTGTTTTTCGCAAAGAGTAGATATATAATTTTAAAATGATTCTTTTGTATTTGTTTTAAATATCAAACTCCTGTGAACTCACCATTCAACAAGGCCCATCCAGTGACACGCTGGACCATTTCCTCAAGTTGTTCCGACTCCAACGGCGTTCCATAGTCTTCCTCTACTGACATAATTCTCGGCATCTACAAGTAACAGTTTTAAAGTCATATGAAATGGTCAAACTGACTGTCACATGTTCTAAACAAAGTAGGTTCATACAATTATACCCGAATCTCAGGGGCGTAGCTATCAATTATTAATTTATGGGTCTGGGTCTGGCATGCTCCCCCATGACAATTTTGCAATCTAGAACGTCAATGGTGCACTCTGATGCATTTTAATGTCGTCGTAGATGTTCATATTTCGATAAGTTCAGCTTTTAGCTTTTTTCATTTTCTGGGACAATCTATAGGACAGTCTTTTTTCATTCGGCTTTTCCCGTATCTCCATTTCTCCATACCTCCATTTCTCCATACCTCCATTTCTCTGTACCTCTCCATACCTCATTTCTCCATACCTCCATTCCTCCGTATCTCCATTTCTCCGTACCTCCATTTCTCTGTACCTCCATACCTCCATTTCTCCGTATCTCCATTTCTCCGTACCTCCATTTCTCCGTACCTCCATTTCTCTGTACCTCCTTTTCTCCATACCTCATTTCTCCATACCTCCATTTCTCTGTATCTCCATTTCTCTGTACCTCCATACATCCATACCTCATTTCTCCATACCTCCATTTCTCCGTACCTCCATTTCTCCATACCTCCATTTCTCTGTACCTCCATTTCTCCATACCCTCATCTCCATACCCATACCTCCATACCTCCATTTCTCCATACCTCATATCTCCATACCTCCATTCTCCATACCTCATTCTCCATACCTAATTTCTCCATACCTCATATCTCCATACCTCATTTCTCCATACCTCATATCTCCATCCCTCATTCTCCATACCTCCATTTCTCCATACCTCATATCTCCATACCTCCATTTCTCCATACCTCATATCTCCATACCTCCATTTTTCCATACCTCCATTTCTCCATACCTAATTTCTCCATACCTCATTTCTCCATACCTCATATCTCCATACCTCCATATCTCCATACCTCCATTTCTCTGTACCTCCATTTCTCCATACCTCCATTTCTCCGTACCTCCATTTCTCCATACTGAGAAGGTGAGATATATTCCATATTCACTCAAAACAAACAAATTTTATTTTTATTTTAAATTAAATGACACGTGTGACATGGTGAAGAATAGTATATTGGGAAGGGAGATAATAAAAAAGTAGTCCGGCAAAATACAGTGAGTGATATGCAGTGAGTGATATGGATTATATCTCACTGATAGAACACTGTATTTCATCAATTAGCATAAAATAAAATTGTTGGTTTGTTTTCTTGCACTTAAAGTCGCACCACCAGTTTTCAGACCTGTGCCTATTCATTATCATACAAATTTATTTTAGCTACATTCCGAAACAAGTTTTCACACCATTCATCGCTCTCGAGAACTCATAATTTCCTGATGGAATCCATCACCATGAGTGAGAGAGAAGAGGCAACGTAGGTTTACGGGACTTGCCTAGGTTAAGGACACCACAACCGTGGTTCTGACGGGGCTCGGACAACATCTCGGCTAGTAGGTGGACACCGTATTCACTGTACACTACGGAGAGTCCATTTACACACCCAACCTGTATTAAACAGCTAGCTACCACATTCCATACCTGACATTTCAATACATTTAACCCCAATTGATCAGCCACTTATACTAATCAGTCACCAGTTGTAACTCACTTGGCTGCCTAACACAGGTTTTACTGTAAAGACATTCTAATACCGGATATATTAAAGCGACACTATATTGGAATAAAGGATTGTTGGAGGGGGGTGAAGTACCAGATATATTAAAGCGACACTATTGGAGTAAAGGATTGTTTGGGGGGGGGGGTGAAGTACAAGATATATAAAAGCGACACTATATTGGAATAAAGGATTGTTGGGGGGGGGGAGTACCGGATATATTAAAGCGACACTATATTGGAATAAAGGATTGTTGGGGGTGGGGATAACCAGAATATTAAAGCGACACTATATTAGAATAAAGGATGTTGGGGGGGGGGGGGGGGGGTGAAGTACCGGATATATTAAAGCGACACTATATTGGAATAAAGGATTGTTGGAGGGGGGGGGAGTACCAGAATATTTAAAGCGACACTATATTGGAATAAAGGATTGTTGGGGGGGGGAGTACCGGATATATTAAAGCGACACTATATTGGAGTAAAGGATTGTTGGGGGGGTGGTGAAGTACCAGATATATTAAAGCGACACTATATTGGAATAAAGGATTGTTGGGGGGGGGGGGTGGAGTACCGGATATATTTAAAGCGACACTATATTGGAATAAAGGATTGTTGGGAGGTGGGGGGAGTACCAGATATATTAAAGCGACACTATATGGAATAAAGGATGTTGGGGGGGGGGGGGGAGTACCGGATATATTAAAGCGACACTATATTGGAATAAAGGATTGTTGGGGGGGGGGGGGGTGGAGTACCGGATATATAAAGAATATAATGTTATATAGCTGTGTGTTTAAAAAAATCCAAATATTCGCAATATATTCGAATAGTAACATTGGATCAAAACAGTGTGTTTGTGCTTTACAAACTTTCAATAGTGAAACTTTCAAAGTAGGATTTCATACAACGTTCATCCACGCTCCTGAATTGACGTTTGTTTATTTGTTGATTTAAGAATATCACCAAGAAGGAAAAACAAGAAGGAAAAACAAGAAGGAAAAACCAGACACAATGTGTTGTGTTAAAACATCATATTTTACAATGATAATATTTATAAATAGTAGCCTGTGTTGTACATGGGCTGTTCGATTAGCGCAGTGGTTAGCAAGATCGCTTCTCAACAATGCAAACCAGGGTTCGATCCCCGGACCGGCCGGGAAGCATGTGAGATGGTACGATGGTCGCCAGATAGAAAATGTGTTTATTTTTCCGTACACCGGTTCCCTCCCATGCGATTGACGTACACATATACACTTTAATCTGCGCCAACGAGAGTGATTCGTATATTAACCCTTTCAACCCCACAGGCCTCTAAATAGGCTTATGAAAAGTGTAGATCCAGATGAGCCGGCTCGTGACGAACCGTCTCATCAGGATCTGCACTTTTTTGCCAGTAATAATTATTACTATTTTTAGATAAAATTACCCATTTTGATAAATAAACTGGTCCAACGGTAATTTTCTTATTAATTTATTGGTCTGAAAATATCGTGCACCAGTCCATGTCAGTTACTTGGGGTTGAATGGGTTAAGTTGTTACTTAAAGCTTGTTTCGCAATCATAAAATAAATAAATGTTTAAATCTTACCATGTGTACACTATATGGTCCTGTGTATATAAATTACCATATTGTGAAATAATATACACTCTATATAAATGATACAACTCAGTGTTCTAGTTCGTGACCAAACATAACATGAGGAAATGTAGTTTACAAATTTCCAATAGCTCGATTGCGAAACATGTTCTTACAACATTAGATTCGTCGCTCTCAAACCCTCATTCCAGAATCCATCACAATAAGGTAGTGAGAAGAGAGGCAATCTGGATTTAAGTGTCTTCCTTAACCAGCCAATCACATCAAAAGTCGCTTATGCAAACAGCACAGAGCCAGATTAGATGCAAATAACATAGATCCTGATCAGACGCGGTGCTACGTGTGGATCTATGTTGTGTGCACATTCCGTCCAATTTATTAGGCAGGTTACGGACATTACCACCATAGTTCTCTTTTCTTCTTCTTTTTTTAAGTTTATTTAACGTCGCTTCTGGGCAGTTTACCTAACAGCATCTTTCTTGGGCATGCTCCAGCGGTTAACCAGTACTTGATGCACCAACCTCCGTAAGACACTGTCAACATTCTCATATAAAGAGACACGGTCTGAACGAGACTCAAACCTGTGACCCTCCGTGATAATAGGTTACAGTGGTATGCAAGTCAGCGACTTAACCACTCTACCACGGAGGTGGACACCGTTGTTCTAGCGCAACATCACGATTACGAGGTGAACGCCATATCCACTACACAACGTGTATGCATGAAATTTAAATTTTATTTATTTTATGCTCCCATTTCCAATTTTATGTTGCATAAATGGACTCACCGTATGCTATATGTTTCCCTTTAATGTAGATACCTGTAATGTGTGCAAGCTGTAACAATATTATATTAATCACTCTCGTTGGCGCGGATGAAAGCGTATATGTGGTCATTCGTGTGGGGGAAAACCGGACTACCCGGAGAAAAGTCACCTGTCAGATCTCACGATCACCGTAACGTCTCACATACTTCCCAGTCCGAGGATCGAACCCGGGTTACATTGGTGAGAAGCAAGCGTGCTAACAACTGTGCTAATCGGACAGTCATGTGTATGCACACGTTACATTAACCCTTTCAACACCACAGGCCTCTCAATAGTCTTACAAAAAGTGTAGATCCAGATGAGCCGGCTCGTGACGAGCCGGCTCATAACGAGCCATCTCATCAGGATCTGCACTTTTTGCCAGTAATATTACTATTTTTAGACAAAAATTATCCATTTTGAAAAATGAACTGGTCCAAATGTAATTTTCTTATTCATTTATTGGTCTGAAAATATCATGCACCTGTCCATGTCAGTTACTTGGGGTTGAATGGGTTAATGGGGAACATATATAGCATATGGTGCGTCCATTTATGCACCATCTAATTGGAAATGGGAGCGTAAATTAAACCGAATAAATTAAGGAAAATCACACTTCAAGTAAAGCAGCTTTGGGAATTTTAAAAGGTCAAATATTGTTCAAAATGGCTGCCATTTTGAATATTATATTTGTGGGTAGCTATGACGTCATATATACATAAAACAATGACGTCCGGTTAGTCAAAATAGTGAAAACATATGCAAATGACGTAAAATAAAGTAACACTATATGTTTACCTACACAAGCTGTTATTATTGAAATACTGTTGGTAGAATGAGTATACATAGAGTTCTTCAAAAAGTCACGTGACTTGGTTAATCCAAGATGTCAGCCTCCATAATTATTCAATCAGTCATCATTTCTTTATTTGCGGTGCGATTTTCAAAATTATTTCTCCGCATTTATGTTTTAGTGAGATTTATTGTAGCAGATTAACAATTTTCAAATTTAATCTTGTTGATGGGTTTCCTTAGCCTGGGTTCCAGTCTGTCGTTTCCACTTCTGGCAAAATAACATTGTATGTCCAGGCAAAATATATCGACGCCTGTTCCCAGGCTAGGGATTCCTTTAACCCATTCAACACCAAGTTACTCACATGGACTGGTCTATGATATTCATAAACCAATAAATGAATCAGAAAATCACATTTGGACAAGTTCATTTATCAAAATGGGTAATTATGTCTAAAAATAGTCATATCACTGGCAAAAAATGCAGATCCTGATGAGACGGCTCGTCACGAGCCGGCTCATCTGGATCTACACGTTTTGTAAGCCTATTTAGAGGTCTGTGGTGTTGAAAGGGTTAAACTAATAACGAGTGTGTGCACGCGGTTGTTCGAGATCATGAACAAACAAAAGAGGATATATGCAAGCTGACGATATGTTTATAAATGGACTGGTAATCCGGGGATCGAACCTGCGTCTGACCCTAATAAAATTAACAGTCTTTCAGATGGGACGTTAAACCAAGGTCTCATGTCGGTGCTGTACACCGCGCACATAAAAGAACCAGAGGAGACTCTGGAATGGGTCTCTGTCTGTATCATTGCACTATCCTCCAAAAATCTAAAATGACTAATCTCTTCAGGAGGCGCCGCTCATATGAGCAACTGGTAGTGACTATAAATAAACGTAAAACACACACGTTTATAAATGCATATCAATTATTACATGTATCTATATTTATACAGTCTTGCATACACGATTGTTCGATATATAGGAGCGTACCCAGCCAGTTTTGATGTGGACTCCAAACGAGCACCGAAGGTGCGAGTGGTGAAGGGGGGTCTGGGGGCATCCCCCCCAGAAATTGTTTAAAACTTGGACGTCATTTGGTGCACTCTGGCGACTCTGAGAACTAATTTATATTCCGATAAATACACTTGGAAAACGTATGTTTTTTGCGGCAATTTGTAAAAATGTCTATACTGTACATCAGTGCATCGTCTGAGTTTCATATGTTTAGCTGGGTATGTGTATGAAAAGGGAGTGCATCTACATGTTCGTAGATCTACCTGCTTGTGCCTATACTTGTGCTTTTACTTGCAAAGTATTGCTTAGTACTGGAGCTTACCAGGAACACTGTTAACGTACTGTTGAAAGATGGCGTTAAACTCAATCAAACTGTACATGCATATAGATCTACGCTGTAATTATTAATGTACTGGTAAATGAGGGTTGAGATTTTAATAGTCCGTAGACCTACATAGATACAGACAGTTGAACGCCATAAAGGAAGGTCTTTAAAGAAAGTCAAGTTTTCTCTCCTTCCTGGGGGCAAATGTTGTCATTACAGTGTTAATGTCAATTTTTTCGTGCCTATAGCTATGTAGCATGGCTAGGCCAGAGAGACGCTCAGTTGTCATAGTAGATCGTAAATAGTTCTTAACACTACGCATGACACTGAACGACCTCTCAGCAGTAGCCGTAGATACAGGCATGGTAATTAGTACAACCAGACATGTATATATATCTTGGTACAAGGCCCTGTTCGTGTTGTCTATGGCGCTCTTCAGATCAACTGGCCTGTCTGCCTCAAGGAGCCACTGTGTCCTCCAACGTGAAACTTCACGACGAAAGCTCTCACGGTTGCCTGTGAGGTCTGTGCTGTAGGCGTCGAACACGCTGCCCTCCTGCTGTGGCAGAAAGGCCTGAATCCTGCTCGGGAGTAGGTACTGGGCCAGGAAGCGGTCATTGGCCGATAACAGGCACTCCTCAATCGCGGTTACCAGGTGGTCTAGGAAGGGGTAGTATAGGGCCCGTTTCCAAACGATGACGTCAGAGTTTTACTCTAGTCTATATACATTACCACAGGTAGTCTACTAGTCTGTATAGTAGAAACTCATTTCGCTCGCTCGTACGCGCGGTTTTCCGGGGTTTTTTAAAGATTTTTTTTGTTTTGAAAATGATGTGGACGCCACTGCGTACTTGCGTATAGGCAGTTACGCGCCTGTATAATTCTGAACTAACAAGTCTGCAAGATGATTAAATGAGTATGCATGCGCCCATGTGATATCAACTTAATCATGTTTATTTCATAGTAGGCCACGAGCGAACCATTTCATACATTATATTAGTAGGCCAATAATTGTGTTGCCTTAATGGTTTCCAGGTTAAAATGTTGTATTTCATCATATTAGATTAATTTAAACATATTAAATATATTGCGTTCAACTAACATACATATAAGCCTACAGGGACTGCACAATAGTTGTACAACAAATGAAATGCAACTAATATTATATGAGTGAAACTGTTATAATTTATAAGAAGCAAACGGGTTGGGTTAGCCTGGGTTCCAGTCTGTCGATTTTTCACTTTTTAACTTCTGGCAAAAGTTGATATGATCAGAAACTCAATACGGCCCGGCCCAATTAATAGTATCGGTGTTAAAATATATTTAGTTCACTGTCCAGGCAAAATATATCGACGCCTGTTCCCAGACTAGGGTTGGGTCACAAGTTTTACCAACATTAGTGAAGACCCTCCCCTTATATCAAAAAGATGTAACAGAATGAGCAGACTTGATTAGTTGAACACTTTTGTATGTTGGGTAAAATAAAGGCTATAAATAGTTCAAATAATTGTAGCAGACGACAATTCAGTAATCTGTTTTCTTATTTCCACCTAAAAAATCTAGAAATATGTAACTACACAATTATAATGAATTTCCAGGACTAATATATTTTATGGTCACATCACATCAGTGAAAACGCAAAAATGTCTGCAATTTGTTGACATAACAAAATAATGTAAATAGGGTCGACATTCATGCGTATCACAACGCGTTTATCCTGAATAACACGAGGTATGGTACATATTTACCGTGATATCTCACATGTGTGCCTATGCATATTTATTTGTAGACTAATCTAAGTTACATGATCTCTAATCGAAAGTATCGCGCGTTTAGTATTGACTCCAATGACAAACAAACGTCAATTCAGGAGCGCGGATGACCGTTATATGAAATCCTACTTTCATTTTTGAAACTTTGTATACCACAAAATCACTGTTTGTTGATTCAATGTTAGTGTTCGAATGTATTCAGAAGAATATGTAGTAGCTATGCATTTATACGTGAACAAATGCATTTTATTTTGCTTTTTTGCGATGTAATAATGCTTTAATAATGACCCGTTATGTACACCATACTCCACCATAAAACATGATTCATATCGATTATTCTGATAAAATACATACATGTAATGTACATATAATCAGCTGATCAGAGGCTGTACTATTGCAAAACAAATTAAACTTGCATATGCCGTTTTTTCTTCGTATGCCTACGTTTTATGTTCAGTGGTTTATTTATAGAACATTTTATATATATGTGAAGTCGGTAGATTGTTGTTGCAACTTTGAGCGGTTAGTACAGTATGCCTACATATGTGCAGTTAAAGCGTACTTACGTCAGTTATATGTTTAGTATCAGATCATAAATACAACGCATATCATTGTATTGCAATAACCTACATTGTACACACATACGTGTATTTTAATTCAGCTGTGTTTAGAGTTCCTAACCGTAAAATCTTTATCTCAACCAGACGATCAGAATATAGTATCAACCACGCATAAAGAACGCCTTCAGGTTCGGGTCAAAACGCGTGGTTGATGTCATTATTCAGTTGGGTGGTTGAGATAAAAGGCTTACCGTTCCTAACCCTACTTTCGTATTCACAATATAACGTAGTAATCACAAAATCAATGCACACTAACTCAACGATAGAACAACAACAATCAAAATGCCATTTACCGTACCCTGTTAGCAGTGCTATATACGTTAATTCCCTTTATTTCCTCCAAAAATCAGCCACAACACCGCATAAATTAATGTTCAGCACATTGACATATCACTTGTACGGCTATTGTATTTAGTCGGTTGACCTGAATACTCGGTGAGCAGAGAGATAAGATTGTATGGTGTCCAAGTGGGGGCATAACAGTAAGTGTATTATTATTATTAGTGTACGGTTACTATTAACCCGTAACTTGCCGAATAAATTGAAGAAAATGTGCAAACAACATAGATCCAGATCAGCCGCGTCTGATCAGGATCTATGTTGTTTGCTATTCAGACAAACGTTTAGCTCCACTATCCGAATAGCAAACAGCATTATGTGCCGTCTGATCTGGCTCTATGTTGTTTACAAAGGCGACTTTAGTCGTGATTGGCAGGTTAAGGGTTAATCATAGTTCTATGATCTGCATAGATTATTGGTCATGTGTACAATTAAATGATAAAGTTTCAGTTTATTTACCCTCGCCGCCGGCGACCCACATGGGCGAGAGCATCGTATACGATTGTAATGTTTATACAACGATATATTAGCTCGATTGCGAAGCAAGTTCCTACAACATATATTAATCACATTCGGGACCTCATTCCTGATGGAATCCATCGCCACGAGGGAGAGAGAAGACACGGTGGACTTTAAATGCCTTGCCTAATGGCACAATCGTAACGGCTACAGCTTGGCGCGAACTCCCGACCATTAGCACCTGAAGCGAACGCACTATCACCGCGCTATCACGACTCCCAACTTCTTATTATAGATTATAGTGTTTTGTATCGCATTCGAATTCAGTGCTGACCTCAATTATACTCGTCGAGCAGAGATCTAACATTGTATGATGTACCTGTGGCGACATGGGTCCGGGTGGGTAGGGGTTGAGGTCCACCAGGCTTTAAAGTTAGAGAAGGCCTAATATTTGGTTTGTCAGTTGTTCAAGTTCATGTAAAGACGTTCCAACGAAAGAAAGAAATGCAGCATACCTGTTGGTTCTTAAAGCAATACTGTAATTCATATATAATGCATAGCACAGACAATACAGATTGCATGCAATGTCACGTGGTCAAATGTTTGCATGTAGTAACATATCAAATCCTAGCCTGGGTTCCAGTCTGTCGATTTTTCACTTTTTAACTTTTGGAAAAATGACATTATCAGAAACTCAATACGACCCAATTAATGGTCTTGGTGTTAAAATATATGTATTTGACTGACCAGGCAAATATAGCGACGCCTGTTCCCAGGCTAACCAAATCCACACACAAAATGTATGTGTTTTACGTTTATTTATCGTCGCTACCGGTTGCCCATATGAGCGACGCCCCCTGAAGAGATTAGTCATTTTAGATTTTGGAGGATTGTGTAATGATACAGACAGAGACCCATTCCAGAGTCTGCTCTGGTTCTTTTACGTGCACGGTGTAAAACACCGACACGAGACCTCGGTTTAACGTCCCATCTGAAAGACTGTTAATTTTATTAGGGTCAGACGGGAGATCGAATCTGCGATCCCTGGATTACCAGTCCAGCGTTTTACCACTGGGCTACAGATCCGTCTGTGTCACACAAAATCTAAACAACTATATATACCTATATATCTTTACTTAACAGCATGGACAATTAAGGTCTTTGAACCATATGACATTGCCCTTAAGTTCTATAAAAGACACCAACAAGGTCTCACAGTATTCTACCACTAGCCAATCTACACATGTTCAGACGCGTAGCTACTATAAGGCCCGGAAATTCCGGACATGCAGGGTATTCTAGAAAATAAAAATATGAAACCCCAAAAAATGCAATATTAGTATGGGGGATACGACGAAGAGTTGGGTTGTCAACTTGGAAGTCATATATACTCTATATAACAAGACAAATTCATATCTCTGAAACTATCGAAATTTGAACATATAAGAAGTTAATCGTAATGTGCACCATTAACGTTCTAGTAGTCAACAGTTTCTAGGGAGCATGTTCACATACCCCTCTAGCAAAATCGCATCATTTGGTGCTCAATTTATTAGTCGTGCCTACAAATTAAAAGCTTGCTTTTGTAATGGTCATGACAATTATTGACAGGAAGTACACTGACCCAATACAACCGGTTGTCAAATTGTACTACAGTGACCCGATACAACCGGTTGTCAAATTGTACTACAGTGACCCGATACAACCGGTTGTCAAATTGTACTACAGTGACCCGATACAACCGGTTGTCAAATTGTACTACAGTGACTCGATACAACCGGTTGGCAAATTGTACTACAGTGACCCGATACAACCGGTTGTCAAATTGTACTACAGTGACCAGATACAACCGGTTGGCAAATTGTACTACAGTGACCCGATACAACCGGTTGGCAAATTGTACTACAGTGACCCGATACAACCGGTTGGCAAATTGTACTACAGTGACCCGATACAACCGGTTGTCAAATTGTACTACAGTGACCCGATACAACCGGTTGGCAAATTGTGTATAAACTATAAATCTACATGTATGCTCTGCTCTTTGTTTCATTTTGTTCCAAACTAGACCAGTCTGCTATCTTCTTCTTTGACCAGGGCTGTCTTCTTTTTTGACCAGGGCTGTGTTCTTTGACATAAGCAAAGCATTTGACAGAGACTGGTATTATATATTAATATAGCTTAATCGACGTTTTTTAGCAATTTTAAACAATAGGGTCATGATAGCCTAGCCTGGGTTCCAGTCTGTCGATTTTACATTTACATTTATTTGACTGACCAGGCAAAATATATCGACGCCTCTTCCCAGGCTAATGATAGTCCTATATCGCTCACATGACTCCATTCTTGCCCTCGGGGTCACCATTTTACTTTGAATGATTGTACATCGATCATGTGTGGAGCATTTGTATTATTTTTAGATCAAATATGAAAACAAACTTCACCATAACTATGGCACTTGGCCACAAATGCCCCCGCGGTTCGTGTGTAGAAGAATGTTGAAATATGTAATAAAAGAACGACCGTTTGAATGTTGAAATATGTAATAAAAGAACGACCGTTTGAATGTTGAAATATGTAATAAAAGAACGACCGTTTGACCTTTTGGCGGCCATCTTGGATGGCATTTTATTTCGATTATGACAACAATTGCACTAGAGCGATCGTCTTGTCGATACCTTCAGATTGATTTTCAACATGACCATATTCTGTAAAAAAAATATAATTTGACCCATATTTGATCTTATGGTCACTATTTTAACACCTTTGAAGGAGCATTGCACATCGATCATTCTTACCATGTTTCGGCGAAACCGGCCTGGCGATTCGTGATAAGATTTTTGAAGAAGTTGTGCTATTCTTAGATGGCGGCCATCTTGGATTTCAGGACAACTTTATTTTAACACCTCTGGAAAGGCTTCACCTGAGGACCATAGTAGAGTTTCTTTACCATTGGCTGATCAGATCGTGAGAAGAAGTACCATTGGCTGATCAGTTCGTGAGAAGAAGTACCATTGGCTGATCGGTTCGTGAGAAGAAGTACCATTGGCTGATCGGTTCGTGAGAAGAAGTACCATTGGCTGATCAGTTCGTGAGAAGAAGTACCATTGGCTGATCGGTTCGTGAGAAGAAGTACCATTGGCTGAGCAGTTCGTGAGAAGAAGTACCATTGGCTGAGCAGTTCGTGAGAAGAAGTACCAGTGGCTGATCAGTTCGTGAGAAGAAGTACCATTGGCTGATCGGTTCGTTAGAAGAAGCTTGAAATCTCCAATAAAAGAATTAACCTTTCGGCAGCCATCCAATTTCGACGGAAACTGCACCAGTCTTAGATTTGATATATGACATGACCATATTCGGTCAAATGTAAAATTTTACCCCATTACATTTCACCCACCACCTTTTGACCTTTCGACGGCCAGCTTGGATGAAAATGACACTAGAGCGATCACCTTGTCGATACGTTCGGTTTGATATAATTACGACATGACCATATTCGTTCATAAATAAATGTTGACTTCCCGGGGGATTCACGATTTAAACACCGTTGGAAGAGCAGTATACATCCGGCGACATACGTCCTACAATATTCACCAAAATCGGATTGGCGCTTCAATAGAAGACGATTTTTTAAGAATGTGTGCTATTTTTAGACAGCGGCCATTTTTTAAATTTCGTAATAACGTCATTTTAACATTTTTGTAATCCCCCACCTACACATGTACCATGGCAATACATGATGGCTACTTAGGAACAAACGCGTTTACTGTAAATGCTGATGATATTTGAACACAGCGAATTCTTCAGTCCAGGTCATTCATGAAAATTGAAAAATCGCCGCATATAATAACTGAAACCGTTTTGGGTTTATTGGAACACCAAGAATATTCTATTAGCTTATATGTTGTTGCCAAGCTTTAATAGTGTCCATGATTGCCGAGTGAGAACTTTCAGTGCTTCGTCTGCTTCTCGTTATGACTACGGCCGTTACTAAAGAGAGGGTTGCAGAGGGAACTAGTCTAGGATAATTCGTTCGAATATGCAAGGGAGGTTATCGGTTGAAATTGGACAGACTGCGGTTACCCTTCTTGAATATACGACATTTCTTAGAAATTAGTATAAGTCCGTGTTTGGTGTCATATTGTTAGCTCTAAAAATTATGCCGGTGGAAAATATAATAATTGATTATATATTTATACTGTATGCGAACTATGGTTGAGATCACAGGGATTCGGCACGTTTGGGGGTACTAGTATATATATTTAGAACTAGTATATATAATCAGAACGCTCGTTTCAACGCGAATTGCGCCGCTTTAGAAATGTTCAAAACAAATTGAAAATGCTACGAAATCTCTTTTTGACATACATTTTTGAAGAATAAACCTACACATTAGTGGAAACACATTTTATTGATAATGTTATTCACAGTTAAAACTCTCCCGTCGAAGTTTTTTTTTTGTTGCTGACAGAACCCGTGTCCTAGTATGGAAATGTGACCTGCTATGGCCAATGTCTGTGGCAATTGTTTGCAAAATATACATGCACGCAGCTTAAAGTTGTGTTTTATTTGAAGAACAATATAAATACTCGGGATAGGCGTTATATTTGGACAGATTTGTACAAAATTGTTTCAGATAGGGCCATTTTACTGATCGATGCGAAATCTGACATCCCACCGAGTAGAATCCCTGTACTTAAATATATATACTAGTACCCCCAAACGTGCCGAATCCCTGTGGTTGAGATTGGTTATTATCAGAAACATTTGTAATGTTTCATATTGGGCGAATACATACCTATGTCATTGTATGGCTATGGGTCTTACGTTTCACGTATCATGGTAAGACCCTACGTCCAGTTGTTACAAATTAGGCTACATATGGCCATTCCGTTCTACAGTCCTGGGAGTTTCCTAGCCTGGGTTCCAGTCTGTCGAGTTTTAACTTCTAGCTAGCCAAATGACATGTTCAAAAACTCAGTACGACCCAATTAATAGTCTCGGTGTTAAAATATATTTATTTGACTGACCAGGCACACTATATCGACGCCTGTTCCCAGGCTAAGTTTCCCTAGTGGATCCCACTTTTATTACAAGTAAAATAGGGCACAGACGGCTTCCCGTCAAACCCTTTATTATCTTATTTGGCTTCGTTCCATGGTAAACCCGTAGATCAAATTAGGGTGCACTTCCGTTAAAACCAATTAACGTTGTCCATGGGGGAGAGCTTAATGCTTGAGAACTTGACCGATAAAACTGTTTGTCATTTCGAAGTAACTGCATGTATTAGTAAAGTGATTACTTACACGTGAATAAAAGAAAGTAGAAAATGTGTTTACGGACTTATGTTTATTAAAGGCAACCAACGGGAATGCAACATTACTTACCGGTACTATTAATTATGACCATAGGGCAACAAACAAAAAATGTGTGTCTTTTTTATTATTATTTAAGTTTATTTAACGTCGCTACCGGTTTCCCATTTGAGCGACGGATAGTTTACCTAACAACCCCTTTCCTGGGCAGGCTCCAGCTGTTAACCAGTACTTGGTGCACCAACCTCCGTAAGAAACTTGTGGCTGTGGACGACTATAATTGACATCATAAAATCGGTCATAAATGACGTCAGTGACAGCTCGAGTCCGAAAACGTTCGCGCTGACAACATTACAACATGCAGCGACTAGGAACCGCACATTGCAAAGTAGTGAGAAATAAAATGTGTTATTCCACTGCTTTCAACCAGTGGACTAACACATTTTTGTTTCACTGCTAAATTTCTATATTTCATTGGATGCATACAATAAATACGATGCAGTTTCATTTTTTAATGAATAAACAAAAAACAACATTTTGTGACAACAGTCGACATGCTGACAATAATGAGCATATAAACTACAATAACACAGTAACACAATCAACAGGTTGATCATTTAAAAATGAACATTCAGATTCCCACAGGAGCTTGAAATTTTATCCACAAGCCTTGTACTTCTATCCTAGTAACCTAGGAACCCTCAGTCTATATAAAAAAAACAAGCATCTACAAAACACCTTGGATTCTTTGTACCTCTAACCTAGGAACCCTCAGTCTATATAAAAAAACAAGCATCTACAAAGCACCTTGGATTCTTTGTACCTCTAACCTAGGAACCCTCCGTCTATATAAAAAAACAAGCATCTACAAAGCACTTTGGATTCTTTGTACCTCTAACCTAGGAACCCTCAGTCTAATATAGAAACAAGCATCTACAAAGCACCTTGGATTCTTTGTACCTCTAACCTAGGAACCCTCAGTCTATATAAAAAAAACAAGCATCTACAAAGCACCTTGGATTCTTTGTACCTCGAACCTAGGAACCCTCCGTCTATATAAAACATAGTAATAGTTTAGTTCCTCAGTTAGTGGTACAAGGCTTTTGGCTTAAACTTTATTTATTGTTCTTCTTTTGTACAAAGAGCATACAATTATATGCAAGGAAATTGTAAGCACACAGGTTGCAGGAAGATAACAAAGGATTGGAAAACAAGATAAAGACAACCGTATATGAATTCCTCTCCTACATGGAGCATTTAGCAAGTTGGTGTACAAGGCTTTTGGTGCCATATGGATACAATTTCCAGCTCCTGTGAGGTTACAAACAATATTACTGATTCAATGACTTAGCAATACATGACTAACACATTTTATGAGACATTCAAATGTTCATAAAACAGACTGAGCATTTACAAATGAGCATTTACAAATGTTCATAAAACAGACTGAGCATTTACAAATGAGCATTTACAAATGTTCATAAAACAGACTGAGCATTTACAAATGAGCATTTACAAATGTTCATAAAACAGACTTAGCATTTACAAACGAGCATTTACAAATGTTCATAAAACAGACTGAGCATTTACAAATGTTCATAAAACAGACTGAGCATTTACAAATGAGCATTTACAAATGTTCATAAAACAGACTGAGCATTTACAAATGAGCATGTGTTGTCCATTGGTAATGATACTAATAACGAGAGACCCATGGTAATCGTATGTCGCTCACCTGTGCCTAAAGGGGGCTTCGACTTTTAATATATGGTATTTGTGTGCGTTTTTAATTGACATGAAGGCCCGGAGTTCGAGCCCCGCTGGAGCCATTACGATTGTGCCCTTAGCCAAGGCATTTAAGTTCCACATTGCCTCTTATCTCTCGCACGTGGCGATGGATTCCATCAGGAATGAAGTCTCGAGAGTGATTAATATAAGTTGTAAGAATGTATTTCGCAATCGAGCTAATATAAATTTGCATAAACTAATTGACATGAAAATAACATTTATACATATTTATTTTAGCTCGATTGCGAAACAAGTTCTTATAACATTAGTGTTATCACTCTCTGGAATCATTCGCGATGAAAGAGAGAGGAGGCAACGTGGAATGTAAGAGCCTTGCCTATGTTCACAATCGTAATAGCTACAGCCCGGTGTAAATCCGGGCCTCTCACAGCTGAAGCAAATCACGCTACCATTGCGCTATCACGAATTCAACGTAACGGGAACATACATGGATTAACGGTATGTTAGGGTTAGTTCATTGCCGATGATAGCTGGGAGTAAAGTATAATACAGTGTGAGTCGCTACTTACACAGCACACATATATATAGGACCTTACATGAGTGGTGATTTCATACCATATTGTATGAAACAAGTGTTGGAATTTTGTGTGTGTTTTACGTTTATCTATCGTCGCTACCGGTTGCCCATATGAGCGACGCCTCCTGTAGAGATTAGTCATTTTCGATTTTTGGAGGATAGTGCAATGATACAGACAGAGACCCATTCCAGAGTCTCCTCTGATTCTTTTACGTGCACAGTGTAAAGCACCGACACGAGACCTCGGATTAACGTCCCGTCTGAAAGACTGTTAATTGTATTAGGGTCAGACGGGGGATCGAACCTGCGATCCCTGGATTACCAGTCCAGCGTGTTACCACTGGTGTTCTGTAATATACTTCTGCAAAATAGGGTTAAAATGCACAGTACAACCATTAAATACAACATTTGAATAGAAGGAGTGCTTTTATAATGGGCCAGTGTATCTTACTAGACAAAATTTTGTTTGAAACATTTAGGGAGAAGTGGGGCCCTCAGAGGGCGAAGTCAGGGTCCCTAGGGCAACTATTTTGCCCACATCACCCTCTAGAATGATCCCTGTACATGTATCTGCTGCCAGCGCATATTTTAATTTTTTAGCATTTTATTGATATAAACAGTTTATTTTGAGTTGAAAAAGTGGACAGTAGTGAACAATGTACCGGTAGTGTTTTATTAAAACTGTATTACCTGTATTTGTGTTGTATGTAATATCATGATTTACTGATAGAATCTTTTGAACATAAGTATTTATGTATCTAAGTATGGTATAAATTATAATAATAATTTTCAGCAAAGAACATCCCTATTTCATACTGATCACCTATCACAGTATATGTCAGAACTTTACTGCCAATTGTAATAGTGGCGACAGTAGATATTGACACAAAATAATCACGTTAAGCCCGTAGCTAGGGGGCATCAGAGTGGTTGGACGACCCCCACCCCATAATTCCCTGAGATCCACTTGTGCATGCACTCTCTCAGAATGTTTACACAGTTACTATAATAATATTGATGCAAGCAACACCTGGGAATTGTTTATAAGCGGCTTCTCTCCGAACGTTCTCTATATGCTCTCGCTTGTTTAACTATGTACACATTTAAACGTCAAATAATTATGCCGTATAATGTGCTCCGTCATTGCCCAGAATGCAGGAAATGGCGTTTCATACCATCTACATTTCAAAATGTTCAGGGGGCATGACCCCGGACCCCTCTAGCTGCCTCGGTCCATTCAGGACCTCGAAGACCAATAATAATGTTTCCATATAATTAAGAAATCTTATTAATGAACTGTATAACTACTATATAATTTTATATCACAAAAACAAAACGTCCTACATGCAGGTCAGACACCGCTATTGGAATTTCCATAGGCCACCATTATAACACACAGTGCCATTATATGTTCCCCAAAAATAGTTTGGCACAAAAGACAGTAGTTTTCAACAGACTGGCCTTTGAGCCACAAGAAAATGTCAAATTTCAATGGGGTTGACCAATTGCGTTTTTTTTATTTCCCACTAAAGGCACCCACCCCCTACTCTGAAGGTAATTTGGTGGTGAATGTTGCAGTGACACCTGCATTTATAATATGCTGTTTATTTGTCACCAAATAGTCTGCAAATATTTTAAAATATTAAAATATTCCAAAATGCAGCTCATATGTTGTATTTTAATATTTAGAAGTCATTTTCACTATTGCTGACAATGCCTACTCAGCCAATCAGTTCATGTATCAATAACTTTTAAGGGCTTCCCTACACTTTTTCAACCAAACCCAGACCACTGTATCAATAACACCATCTGACCTGCAGGACACACGCACATGGGTGCATATAGCCTGGGTGCCAGTCAGTCGATAGTTCACTTTTTAACTTCTGGCAAAATGACACGTTGATATGATCAGAAACTCAATACGGCCCAATTAATGGTCTCGGTGTTAAAATATATTTATTTGACTGACCAGGCAAAATATATCGACGCCTGTTCCCAGGCTAAGTTGATATGATCAGAAACTCAAAACGGCCCATTTAATAGTCTCGGTGTTAAAATATATTTATTTGACTGACCAGGCAAAATATATCGACGCCTATTCCCATTTATAAATTAATGGTAATATAATACTTATTCTTGGCACATGAATATGATAACGCATTTATAAGTTATTGATCAGATATATATACAAAATACAATGTAAATGACACCCAATTGATGAAGATCGCTATTATACAAAATATATGAGAACGTATCCGAATACATTAGAGAGTACAACACTTATTATGCATAGAATTGTACATCCAATTAACCCATTCAACACCAAGTAACTCACATGGACTGGTCCATGATATTCATAAACCAATAAATGAATCAGAATTGGACAAGTTCATTTATCAAAATGGGTAATTATGTCTAAAAATAGTCATATCACTGGCAAAAAGTGCAGATCCTGATGAGATGGCTCGTCACGAGCCGGCTCATCTGGATCTACACTTTGTGTAAGCCTATTTAGAGGTCTGTGGTGTTGAAAGGGTTAAAACCAACTATTTCTTGACAAAGGAACTCACAATTAAATAGTCCAGGTTTTCATTGACTGATAAACGCCACATGGGAGAAGAACTATATAACCGCTGGAGCCTGCCCAGGAAAGGTGTTGTTAGGTAAACTGCCCGTCGCTCAAATGGGAAACCGGTAGCGACGTTAAATAAACTTAAATTTAAAAAAATCCCTTTCAGTCTATTGCTGTTAATTTATATGTAAAATGTTAATTCTGTTATGTACATGTAAAGTACTGAAATAAATAATGTTTAAACTAACGCGACATCGTTTACATAAGACTGAGTTCTCGAAACAAAAATTAGACGATATCTTCATATAGCCGTCGTCAATAAATAACATTTGTATTGGGTTAGAACACCGGCCAGAATATGCTACAGATATACATATATAAATAAATACAATAATTTAAGAAACAGTAGTAATTGACAGGGTATTACTATGTAATGACATAGCTTCTTTGATGTACTTACAAACATTTATCAAATATTTTTTATTCTTGTATAACATGATAGATATAAATTTATTCATTGAGGGCCATGCAATGTTGCCCAAATATTTCAATCTTAATATCTCTGTATTGTTCACAACATAATATCAAATGGTATTCTGATTCAATTACATTTTGATTGCATAATTTACATAATCTATTATTTCTATCTAATTCAATATCAATGATATGCTCTCAAACGTGTGTTGTTGATGTAAACATACAGTTCAACACATCATATCAGATTTCTATAACTTTCTATACAATGTAAATACATATATATAGCAACAATGATTGTCTGTCGATATATTTTGAGCAGAATCACTTGTCCATTGCATTGAATATTCAATCAATTGGCATAGCATATGGTTTTTATTGGGGTTGGTTTCGCCATAATTATATGTAATTATTTAGACAACATTGTAATTCCATAATCATCAACCCTATTCTTGCCTTTGCGTATTCAAATATCGTTGTTGCCTGTTGATTATTCCTATTATACGTTTTATGTATATGTTTATTTATACATTTTTATACGTTTTTATACGTTTATGTATACATTTATTTATACTTTATTTATACGTTTATTTATACGTTTATTTATACGTTTATGTATACGTTTATTTATACGTTTATTTATACGTTTATGAATACATTTATTTATACGTTTATGAATACATTTATTTATACGTTTATTAATACGTTTATGAATACATTTATTTAGACATTTATTTATACGTTTGTCGATTCTAAATTTGTGTGTTTTCCTTATATTAGTGGTATGGATGGAATTCACTTTCGTTACGATTACCGTGTCTACATAAACAATCTATCAGGGTAAGTCAGGTGTAAATTACATGTATGATTGTACGTTCATCTACGTGTCTGCTCGCCCACATTGTTCGCCGGAGGCGAGGGTAATCAAGCTCAATCATCATCATCATCTACATGTCACACTATATTGGGATTTTCCAATAACACCAGTGCTATTGAATTGTACCTACCGGTATATGTCTTGCATCTCTGCCTAAGTGTGACAGTCGTTAATTGTTTTGTAAAAAGTAATTCAACAACTTCCCGAATTCCTTAGCGGTGGGTCTTACCACCGGGTCATGACTCCAGCCCCTCTTCATCATATCAATGATTGCATTGGGCGGACGATTTGGTGAGCTTAGAGGTGGCCTCCATCCACCATCCGACTTTCCAACAGCGACCTTCAGCTCAGCCATCGCGTTGCCATGGAAACCGCAACCAAGTACCTTGTTGTTCATCTCATCTGCCACATCTCTTCCGAACCACATTTCCCAGAACATAATTGTGAGACTGTAAATGTCAATTTTGTTTGTCTGGTTTCTGGTGGTGACAAGCACTTCCGGTGCCATATACGCAGGAGAACCATTGCATGTGCGCACAAGCATATGCGTTACCTTGGTAATGCCGACATCAGTGATTTTTATTACATTTCCACCAGTCACCTGTAAAATACAAATAATTGTAATGTCAGTGGCATTACATTTGCTTACCTCTTGCTGACAACTTCTAAATATATAACTGGTACTGTGCTTTCAAAGTAAAGTAATAACGGTTGTAAACAAACATTCGATACACTATTGCATTATAGGTAAGTCCGGTATAACCTATTAAACAATAAATCACAGTACCTGTAAGCTATCGTATATTGCCTTACCTATACAGTAGTGTAATATTCCAACGGTATTATTACTTTACTTTGAAAGCATAGTACATGTAAGCTATCGTGTATTGCCTTACCTATACAGTAGTGTAATATTCCAACGGTATTATTACTTTACTTTGAAAGCACAGTAGTGTAACGATATGTTGTCATTAGTGAAACCATACCTGGCAATAATCCGCACCCAGGATTGGTAAGAACCAAAAACACTTAATTTAAACTTTATTTATTTTTCAACAATTGCGAAACAAGTTTTAAAAACATATATTAATCACTCTCGTTGGCGCGGATGAAAGTGTAAATGTGGTCATTCATGTGGGAGGAAACCGGAGTACCTGAAGAAAACCCACCTGTCCGATCTGGCGACCACCGTACCATCTCACATACTTCCCAGTCCGAGGAAACACTTGGGTTCCGGACAAATTATTCCTAGGTCAGGTGAGAGGTTCTGGTCCCGAAATATCGTTTGCTTGGTTTTAGGGTGATTTTATTTTAGGCTCAATTTGGTATCGTTTTGAAAAAATACATCGTAATTTGATCGTCCAAAGCGTGCATTAAAATGCATCAGAGTGCACCATCAACGTTCTAGGATTGTATGTATGTATGTACCATTAATGTCAAACCCCTTGCAGGGACCTAGACATGTTTTCCTGGGCATGCTTAGCCGACCATAGCGGTTAACCAGTACTAAGCAATGTGTGTGAGGTGCCTTGCTCAATGACACTACATACGTGGCCTGACTGAGTATCGAACCCGGACCGTTCGATTCCAAATCCGACGCTCTACCATTGGACCACCGATGCCACACTTCAAGATTTTCCTGGTGGATCATGCCCCCATGGTCACTGTCGGTGTTCAATTTAATAGTCTGGCTTACAAATTAAAGAAAGGCTAGATACGGCCTTTAACCACCTACTACACATGTCCCAGAGTTGCTAAATCCATCATTTGCTGAACAACAAAAACTCATTTCAACTCATATTATTGTTGTTCCTTGTAAGGTACATGTGGGACGGCCTCGAACCTCATGCTACCCATGACGAGGGGACAAAATGAAGACCTTAAACGTGACTCCAAATAACCCCCAACTCATTCTATAATATTCTACCCACTACATTCAATGAAACAAAACGACCTTACCAATACATTTTCAAGTTTCATGTCCCTGTGTGTATATCCCTTCTCGTGAATATACTCCAGTCCGTGGCAGATTTGCAGTGCATGATCGATCATCCGTCCGACTGTATCTCTGTGACGCGAGCTATCCTTATTGGTCAATGCAGGAATGTTGAAATCAATTTGTTCATTGCCTGAAAAAAAACCCAACTCAAAATTGTTTTTGTATGTCTTCCTTCAATGGAGTCATAAAAGTGCAATAACAAGTCATAAAAGTGCAATATACGAAGCCATTGCAATAACAAGTCATAAAAGTGCAATATACGAAGCCATTGCAATAACAAGTCATAAAAGTGCAATATACGAAGCCATTGTAATAAAAAGTATGTAGTACCGTACATGTATTAGTTTAAACAGTGTTTTATTTCTTTGAATATACATAGACTCGTATACATAGTATGTACATACATGTAGGATTGAGGAGAAAGCAACTTGCTTATATGGTTACCTCTTTCCTTAGATATGGGATATTTACCTGTATACATGTGTTTCATGGTGGAAATATATATGGAATATTTACCTGTGTACATGTGTTTCAAGGTGGAAATATATATGGGATATTTACCTATATACATGTGTTTCAAGGTGGAAATATATATGGGATATTTACCTGTGTACATGTGTTTCAAGGTGGAAATATATATGGGATATTTACCTATATACATGTGTTTCAAGGTGGAAATATATATGGGATATTTACCTATATACATGTTTTTCAAGGTGGAAATATATATGGGATATTTACCTATATACATGTTTTTCAAGGTGGAAATATATACGAGATATTTACCTATATACATGTGTTTCAAGGTGGAAATATATACGAGATATTTACCTATATACCTGTGTTTCAAGGTGGAAATATATATGGGATATTTACCTGTGTACATGTGTTTCAAGGTGGAAATATATATGGGATATTTACCTATATACATGTGTTTCAAGGTGGAAATATATATGGGATATTTACCTATGTACATGTGTTTCATGGTGGAATTATATATGGGATATTTACCTATATACATGTGTTTCAAGGTGGAATTATATATGGGATATTTACCTGTGTACATGTATTTCAAGGTGGAAATATATATGGGATATTTACCTATATACATGTGTTTCAAGGTGGAAATATATATGGGATATTTACCTGTGTACATGTGTTTCAAGGTGGAAATATATATGGGATATTTACCTATATACATGTGTTTCAAGGTGGAAATATATATGGGATATTTACCTATATACATGTTTTTCAAGGTGGAAATATATATGGGATATTTACCTATGTACATGTGTTTCAAGGTGGAATTATATATGGGATATTTACCTGTATACATGTGTTTCAAGGTGGAAATATATATGGGATATTTACCTGTGTACATGTGTTTCAAGGTGGAAATATATATGGGATATTTACCTATATACATGTTTTCAAGGTGGAAATATATATGGGATATTTACCTATATACATGTTTTTCAAGGTGGAAATATATATGGGATATTTACCTATATACATGTTTTTCAAGGTGGAAATATATACGAGATATTTACCTATATACACGTGTTTCAAGGTGGAAATATATACGAGATATTTACCTGTGTACATGTGTTTCAAGGTGGAAATATATATGGGATATTTACCTATATACATGTGTTTCAAGGTGGAAATATATATGGGATATTTACCTATATACCTGTGTTTCAAGGTGGAAATATATATGGGATATTTACCTATATACATGTTTTTCAAGGTGGAAATATATATGGGATATTTACCTATATACATGTTTTTCAAGGTGGAAATATATACGAGATATTTACCTATATACATGTGTTTCAAGGTGGAAATATATACGAGATATTTACCTATATACCTGTGTTTCAAGGTGGAAATATATATGGGATATTTACCTGTGTACATGTGTTTCAAGGTGGAAATATATATGGGATATTTACCTATATACATGTGTTTCAAGATGGAAATATATATGGGATATTTACCTATGTACATGTGTTTCATGGTGGAATTATATATGGGATATTTACCTATATACATGTGTTTCAAGGTGGAATTATATATGGGATATTTACCTGTGTACATGTGTTTCAAGGTGGAAATATATATGGGATATTTACCTATATACATGTGTTTCAAGGTGGAAATATATATGGGATATTTACCTGTGTACATGTGTTTCAAGGTGGAAATATATATGGGATATTTACCTATATACATGTGTTTCAAGGTGGAAATATATATGGGATATTTACCTATATACATGTTTTTCAAGGTGGAAATATATATGGGATATTTACCTATATACATGTGTTTCAAGGTGGAAATATATATGGGATATTTACCTATGTACATGTGTTTCAAGGTGGAATTATATATGGGATATTTACCTGTATACATGTGTTTCAAGGTGGAAATATATATGGGATATTTACCTGTATACATGTGTTTCAAGGTGGAAATATATATGGGATATTTACCTATGTACATGTTTTTCAAGGTGGAAATATATATGGGATATTTACCTATGTACATGTGTTTCAAGGTGGAAATATATATGAGATATTTACCTGTATACATGTGTTTCAAGGTGGAAATATATATGGGATATTTACCTATGTACATGTGTTTCAAGGTGGAAATATATATGGGATATTTACCTGTATACATGTGTTTCAAGGTGGAAATATATATGGGATATTTACCTATGTACATGTTTTTCAAGGTGGAAATATATATGGGATATTTACCTATGTACATGTGTTTCAAGGTGGAAATATATATGAGATATTTACCTGTATACATGTGTTTCAAGGTGGAAATATATATGGGATATTTACCTATGTACATGTGTTTCAAGGTGGAAATATATATGGGATATTTACCTGTATACATGTGTTTCAAGGTGGAAATATATATGGGATATTTACCTATATACATGTGTTTCAAGGTGGAATTATATATGGGATATTTACCTGTGTACATGTGTTTCAAGGTGGAAATATATATGGGATATTTACCTATATACATGTGTTTCAAGGTGGAAATATATATGGGATATTTACCTATGTACATGTTTTTCAAGGTGGAAATATATATGGGATATTTACCTATATACATGTGTTTCAAGGTGGAAATATATATGGGATATTTACCTATGTACATGTGTTTCAAGGTGGAAATATATATGGGATATTTACCTGTATACATGTGTTTCAAGGTGGAAATATATATGGGATATTTACCTATGTACATGTTTTTCAAGGTGGAAATATATATGGGATATTTACCTATATACATGTGTTTCAAGGTGGAAATATATATGGGATATTTACCTATGTACATGTTTTTCAAGGTGGAAATATATATGGGATATTTACCTATATACATGTGTTTCAAGGTGGAATTATATACGAGATATTTACCTATATACATGTGTTTCAAGGTGGAAATATATACGAGATATTTACCTGTATACATGTTTTTCAAGGTGGTACTACAAAGTTCCAAGACCATAATCCATTGAAGGCCTTTCGACTTCTTGAAGTACGACGCACCATAATATCTAACAATATTATCGTGCCGCAGATCCCTGAAATATATAGTACGGTAGTTACTAACCTTATTAACTGTTTGTCTAGTTCTCTTTGATTGGTAACTTGAGGATAGTTCTTAGACTAGTTTCTATTATGTACTTATTTTTTTTTATACAAATTTATTTTAGCTCGATTGCGAAACAAGTTATTTCAACTTATATAAATCACTCTCGAGACCACATTCCTGATGGAATCCATCGCCACGAGGGAGAGAGAAGAGGCAACGTGGAATTTGGAATGCCTTGCCGAAGGGCACAATCATAACGGCTCCAGCGGGGCTCGAACTCCGGGACCTTTCGCACCTGAAGCGAACGCGCATCCACTGCGTTATCACGACGATTATGTACTTGCCAGTCAGTCATTCTTTACAATAAATAATTAAATTTTTAAAATCGTTTGAATAACATGTGACGAAATTTGAGTTTGTTCATAACAAAATAAATGGTGAAAATTATTCTGCGTTCTATTATTATTCGACTACCCCACATATCAAAACTACCAACATTGTGTTTTATGTTTATTTATCGTCGCTACCGGTTGCACATACTAGCGACGCCTCCTAAAGAGATTAGTCATTTTAGATTTTGGAGGATAGTGCAATGATACAGACAGATACCCATTCCAGAGTCTCCTCTGGTTCTTTTACATGCATGGTGTACAGCACCGACACGAGACCTCGGTTTAATGTCCCATCTGAAAGACTGTTAATTTTCTTAGGGTCAGACGGGGGATCGAACCTGCAATCCCTGGATTACCAATCCAGCGTGTTTACCACTGGGCTACAGATCCGTCTGTACCAACATTGTACAAAAAAGATTTTTGTCTTCAATAGTATGGGAGGTAACTCTGGTAGCCTTGCTGAGGGTTTTGGTTTAATCCAGTTATCTCCCCTGAACAGTTGTGGGCAAATGTTTGAAAACACCCAATTCTTCAAGGCAGAGTATTCAACAGCAATCGATACATTGTTTATTTGGTTTATTTTTTCTTTGGCGATTAACGTCGCCCAGACGGCTTAGGTCATATCGTTACTCTCCAGCTATTACTGGTGGGGGAAGACCCCGGGTACCCCTCCGAGCAGTATTTCAGGCATGGACAGGCACCCGGCTGGGTAGACATTCAGCATGCCAGCTGGATGGCTTCTAGTTTAAGTGGGATTCGAACCTGTAGCGTCGAGGGGCAATTGATTTTAAGTTAACAATCTTAATCCCCTCGATACATAGAATGATATGTTGCAGTGAATACTAACTAAATCAGTTAAAGGAACAACATAAACAATCATTCGATAATGACCTTATTATACGCTTTCAGCCACGCAAACGAAAGTGATTGATTTATGTTAGAACTTGCTTCGCAATCATTGTAAAATAAATAAAGTTTAAACTTTTATTCTATATTTACGGAGTAGTGTATATACATGTACATGTATGTACACAAAAACATGGGTGATGAATTAGTAACACACGGAGGAAACATACGCTAATTTACTACTTAGTTTTTCATTTATTATGAAATGTTTTCAACACCACTGGGCCACTAGTTTAGAGACCTTAGTGGCCGAGTGGTTACGGTCGTTTACTTCAAATCACTTGCCCCTCAACGCTGTATGTTCGAATGCCACTGGGGGTCTCAAAATATTTCAAGTGAGGAAGCTATACAGCTGGCTTGCAGTAGTTTGGTGGTTCTACCTGGGTGCCCATCCGTGCATGAAATCAAACAAATCTGCATGCGGAAAAATGTTAATCTCCATGCAAATGAAATGCAACAACCAAAATATACTGATACGTGATATGAGTTGATGTAACGTGAACTGTTTATTCGCTGTAAAACGTGATTCAAAACCTGATTCAGCAATGTCACATACCTCATAGTTCTGTCTTCCGTCAATACATCCGTTACATTTGATTGGTTCACTATGTCGTTTGACACCTGTCATTAAAACATGATACCATGTATATTTCATCATTAGTTCATATCAAAGTACTAGTAAAAAACAACTCCACAACGTGCATGTGGAACATGCAATCCTATGCAGAGCTCATTCTAGAGGGCAGGGAGGGGGACTTGTGTAAAATATTCGTCCTAGACTAGGCCCCTGGGCCCCCCCCCCCCACTTCTCCCTTTTTAATTTGCATGCACAATTTTGTCCAGTAAGCTACACTGGCCCATTGTAAAGCACTCCTCCAATTAACACTCTTTTGTTGATGTTTATTAACCCTTTGCCTCATAGAAGCACCTCTCGACACCATTACCAATACGATATACATTGACAATGTAGTAGCCAAACCAATGTTCATAATATAGGCCAGAATCTCATGTAGTCCCAGTAATATATATGGAGGTGGGATAGATACGGTAACTACTTATCCACTGCACGATAGCTAAATGGCTGTCGTTTGTATGGAGATATAATAGTATATTAACCTAAATCTATATGAAGGAAAGGGTTAAATGGCTGTCGTTTGTATGGAGATATAATAATATATTAACCTAAATCTCTATGAGGGAAAGGGTTAAATGGCTGTTGTTTGTATGGAGATATAATAGTATATTAACCTAAATCTCTATGAAGGAAAGGGTTAGATGGCTGTTGTTTGTATGGAGATATAATAATATATTAACCTAGATCTCTATGAGGGAAAGGGTTAAATGGCTGTTGTTTGTATGGAGATATAATAATATATTAACCTAAATCTCTATGAGGGAAAGGGTTAAATGGCTGTTGTTTGTATGGAGATATAATAGTATATTAATCTAAATATCTTTGAAGGAAAGGGTTAAATGGCTGTTGTTTGTATGGAGATATAATAGTATATTAACCTAAATCTCTATGAAGGAAAGGGTTAAATAACACCATTTAAGGATGTAATCACGGGATTCCTCACTTCTCCCACAAATTGTGACCTAGAATGAACCATGAATAGAAATAGATTTTGTACAGGAGACTCTTAACACAGTTAGTAGTGTATGAAATACAGTCAAAACCGTGCTAGCAACCAATTAGGGAAGTACTGAATACGGCTGCTTAACCCATTCAACCCCAAGTAACTGACATGGACTGGTGCACGATATTTTTAGACCAATAAATTAATAAGAAAATTACATTTGGACCAGTTCATTTATCAAAATGGGTAATTTTTATCTAAAAATAGTAATAATACTAGCAAAAAGTGCAGATCCTGATGAGATGGCTCATCATGAGCCGACTCATCTGGATCTGGATCGACACTATTTATAAGCCTATTTAAACATCTGTGGTGTAGAAAGGGTTAAAGATAACAGTGTATTCCCATTAAAAAACCGAAATTGCATTGTATGCGGGTGTCCCGTTTTTAAATGAATAAAGCATGCTAAAAATGATGTACACACATTTGAGCTACAGTGTAAAGCACCGACACAAGACCTCGGTATAAAGTCCCATCTGAAAGACTGATCGAACTTGCAATCACTGGATTACCAGTCCAGTGTGTTACCACTGGACTACAGATCCGGCTTTCTTTACTGTATTACATGTACTGAACTTGTAAGGAATACATTTGTATGATAGAAACATTCTTAGAAAGACTGATCGAACTTGCAATCACTGGATTACCAGTCCAGTGTGTTACCACTGGACTACAGACCCGGCTTTCTTTAATGTATTACATGTACTGAACTTGTAAGGAATACATTTGTATGATAGAAACATTCTTAGAAATTAGGACAACCAGTTTGAACATGTATTTATCACATAACTTTGTTTGTATTCAGTGAAATACAGTCATCTCATAATTTCTTATATGTACACACGTGTAATAACACCTGCTGGAAGGATTCTGATTGGTTGAGAGAATAATCCTTATAATTTGTAAATTAAACTTTAATGTATGCATAATTCTATTTGAAATGGTACATAACATTAATGTTGAGACACACAAGAAGTCTTGACGCAATTATGATGCAGTTTAAAACATAAATATAACGCTGCTTTGTGTAGTGAAGTCATGACAATTTAGTGACGTCATGACAATTTGCGCCGACAGATGGCGCCAAAATGAAAGTAGCAGCATTATTTTATACATCTTGTCTGTTAGACATAACAATTCATCATACCTTAAGTGCTACTGGTCTATCAGTTCTCTTAATTTTGGATGAATAAACGTTCGCATAAGCTCCCTGTCCAAGTAAATTGTCATCATTATTATTCCACTCCAATTCAGAGAGTTCGAAGTCAAATGCCATGATTTCGTTGATGTAGAAGATGTCGAGCTTTCCAAGAAGATCAGAACTTTCGTTAACTAGTTCTGGAAGCATTTGCTTGAGTTTTTCACTTTCCGCAATGTTGTTTCGCAGAGTTTCTATGAGATGCTGATCAGCCTAAACACAACAGAGAATTAGAGAATATTATATACATGTTTGTATTTTATTACAATTTGTTGATTTCAAGGGGCTTCCGTAGCCGAGTGACTAAGGTCGTTGACTTCAAATCACGTGCCCCAACAGGTTCAAATCCCACTTGGGTGTCAAATTCTTTCAAGTGAGGAAACTATCCAGACGGCTCTCAGAAGGTCAGTGGTTGTGCCCAGTTGTCCATCGGTGGTTTTCCTCCACTAGTAATAGTTGGAGTGTCGCAATATGACCTAAGCTGTTGGTGCGGCTTTCATTCTCAAAAACAAACAAACAAACAAACAAACAAACAGTATCCTTCAAGGCTGCTCCGTAAAGTATTTACCAAGAACATAGCTGGCCAGCCCAGTAAACATACAGTCTACATCCGTTATGTCAAAGTCAGTTATGTCGAATTCTCCAATTATCTCAAAGTCGGATCAAAGTCCTGTTTCAGACACTATCATGTTACATATAACTGGTTCCATTTATATCGAATTTCGTTAAGTCAATTTTCGGTTATTTCGAAGTATTTTGTTCGGTCCGACGGAATTCGACATAGCGGATGTAAACTGTATTAAATAGATTATTTGATAAATAGTAAATACCCCTCTAGACTGGAATTCCCTCCAAACCAAACTAATTTCTTGGTCCCGAATTGTTACCTTCTTTGTTCATTGTAAAGAACCCTATTTTCCGAATACCGAACACATTTTTAAAAAGATATGTGCATTTTCAACTGTAATTTACCCCTCTAAGCCGAACAGTAATTTGTCTTGATCAAATATGAAGCTATTTAATTTCAGAATATCGTTATAGTAACACTTAAAATTAATTACCTAGTTCTTTTCTAACTACTAAATTATAAACATGTCTCATCCCCCTTCTAAGCATGCAGAATTGAATTACTAATTGACTGTCCGATTAGCGCAGTGGTTAGTGCACTCGCTTCTAACCAATGCAACCCGGGTTCGATCCTTGGACCGGGAAGTATGTGAGATGGTACGGTGGTCGCCAGATCGGACAGGTGGGTTTTCTCCGGGTACTCCGGTTTCCTCCCACACGAATGACCACATTTACGTTTTCATCAGCGCCAACGAGAGTGATTAATATAAGTTGTTAGAACTTGCTTTGCAATCGTTGTAAAATAAATAAAGTTGAAATTTAATTACTAATTGGGGAGAATTCTACCCCCACTATGAAAACCCATCTAAACCTAAAACCCCTCCAATGTGAACCTTATTCTGGTCGAGTGGTTGTTCAGTTTAGAGGGGATTCAGTGTATACAGAATTCAGTATGTTCTATCAATACACGATATATATATAGTTAATGTACAAACAGTTGCGTATGTCACACAGTAACCATGGGCGTAGCTAGCGATTTTGAATTAGTATGCCAAACTAATAAAGTAAGCACAAATGGAAGGTATTTTGCTAAAGGGGTCTGGGGGCATATTCCCCCAGAATTAGTATGCCAAACTAATAAAATAAGCACAAAAGGAGGGTATTTTGCTAAAGGGGTCTGGGGGCATACTCCCCCAGGAAAAATGTTAATCCTAGAACATCAATGGTGAACAATGACGCATTTAAATTTACGTCTTGATGTTCAAATTTCGAGATTTACAGAGATATGAATTAGACGTTTTATGCTGCGCAGTATGTATGTGGCCTCCAAATTGAAAACCCAACTCTTTGTCATAACCCCCACTCCACCCCACCCCCTACAGTTTGTATTGCATTTTGGGGTTTTTTTTCGATTTTTTATTTTCTGGGACAGGGCCTTATAGTAGCTATGTGCCTTGTAACAAGGATCTGAAAACAAGCCTTGAAAAATCCAGGGATCACAGGTTAGATCCCCCGTCTGACCCTAATAAAATGAACAGTCTTTCAGATGGGACGTTAAACCGAGGTCTCGTGTCGGTGCTTTACACCATGCACGTAAAAGAACCAGAGGAGACTCAGGAATGGGTCTCTGTCTGTATCATGCACTATCCTCCAAAATCTAATATGATTAATCTCTTCAGGAGGCGTCGCTCATATGGGCAACCGGTAGCGACGATAAATAAACGTAAACACAACACTCGCTACTCACTGTCTGATTAATATGAATAAAAATTCAAAACGAAAATTGGGGTTATGTTAGGCTATACTCCTTTCCCGTGTCATTATAGTTAAGGAAACGTTTGTCTTCAATTCAATCCGTTAAGTGTATCTATACTCGCCACCGCATAAATGCATCTGGGCGAGTAATCAAGTTTTTATTATACCGGTAGACTTATATGATTTAACCCTTTCAACCCCAAGTAACTGACATGGACTGGTGCATGCTATTTTTAGACCAATAAATTAATAAGAAAATTACATTTGGACCAGTTCATTTATCAAAATGGGTAATTTTATCTAAAAATAGTAATAATTATTACTGGCAAAAAAGTGCAGATCCTGATGAGACGGCTCGTTACGAGCCGGCTCATCTGGATCTACACTTTTCATAAGCCTATTTAGAGGCCTGTGGGTTGAAAGGGTTAATTCTGCATACCAATATAACTTGTGAACCAGATACGATACACTGTTAATTCTGCATACCAATATAACTTGTGAACCAGATACGATACACTGTTAATGTTGATATCCATTGTAAGCGTATACCATGAATATAATATACTACGTTTCGAATTACCAAGTTTCGAATTACAAGCACAGATGCAGGTAGTTAATATACATTAACCCATTTCATTCTGGATACCGTTCAAACAGTATTTGCATAGAGCCAGATCAGCTGCCATGAAACGTGCCGTCTGATCAGGCTCTATGCTGTTTGCTATTCAGATCATCTTGCTAAGACACTTGGCTATGTAGCAAACAACATAGATCCTGATCAGCACACAGCGTTACGCTGCGGCTGATCTGGATCTATGTTGTTTGCAAAAGCCTTTAAATGTATCCAGCATGAAATGGGTTAAACGGAAGTGGTACCTTAAGAAACCCGGGAATTCTTTTTGTGGCTTCATCGATGTCTTTAAAGAAACGTTCAAAGAACTTCCTCAGTTTGCTGGAGAATTCCTTGTTTCCGATGATGGACTCAAGAAATACCGTCGTAGCTTCCGCCATCTTCTTCGATTGCGTTTTGTCGCTATAATCTTTCCTGAAATGAAAGTGACAAGTCAGATATGAGATGTGTATGAGTGGTCCATTGGGTCACACGTTGGACTGCAAATCATGGAGTCACAAGTTCGATCCCATCCCCCGTTCCAATCAGAATAATATTAAGTCTTTCAGAATGGAGTGTCACGGTAACGGTGGTATACTCCGGTCAGATTTATCGATGAACCGTGACAATACTCCTACAGAGAAGTGTTAGCCTACGGGGCAGAACAGTGATCCAATGGTCAACACTCTGGACTGTAATTCCAGTTTGTTCCCCCATTGCACCATAATAATAGTTGAAGTTTGAGGGATTAGGCACTTTAGATCGCGGTTGTACCAGGTATGTATCGGTGCTATACACAATGCATTGAAAAATGCAGAGATAATTGGGGCTTATACTTTGGGAGGTGTTATTCTGAAATTGCAGAGGCTAAGGTAAACAAGCCGCTTAACGAATATAAATAAGCAGACTGGTTCTTATATGTAGCTCAAACATTACCAGTCTGGTTCATATATGTACCCTCAAACAATATCAGACTGGTTCTTATATGTAGCTCAAACATGACCAGACTGGTTCATATATGTACCTCAAACAATATCATATGGGTTCTTATATGTAGCCCAACCATAAACAGACTGGTTCATATATGTTCCTCAAACAATATCAGACTGGTTCTTATATGTAGCTCAAACATGACCAGACTGGTTCATATATGTTCCTCAAACAATATCAGACTGGTTCTTATATGTAGCTCAAACATTACCAGACTGGTTCATATATGTACCTCAAACAATATCAGACTGGTTCTTATATGTAGCCCAACAATAAACAGACTGGTTCATATATATACCTCAAACAATATCAGACTGGTTCTTATATGTAGCCCAACCATAAACAGACTGGTACATATATGTTCCTCAAACAATATCAGACTGGTTCTTATATGTAGCCCAACCATAAACAGACTGGTTCTTATATGTACCTCAAACAATATCAGACTGATTCTTATATATAGCCCAACCATAAACAGACTGGTTCATATATGTTCCTCAAACAATATCAGACTGGTTCTTATATGTAGCCCAACCATAAACAGACTGGTTCTTATATGTACCTCAAACAATATCAGACTGGTTCTTACATGTAGCTCAAACATAAAAAGACTGGTTCTTATATGTACCTCAAACATTACCAGACTGGGTCTCACATGTAGCTCAAACATAAACAGACTGGTTTTTAAGATAAATTTGCAAATAAATTACAGTTTTATTTCTGATTTAACTCTTTCAGTGCCGAATAGATTCAAAGCAATGTGCAAACAAAATAGATCCAGATCAGCCGCGGCGTAACGCCGTGGCTTATCAGGATCTATATTGTTTGCTATTCAGATAGTATATATATTGTCTTTTAAATATTGATTCATTGAATATTGGTTTTACGTACTTGAATATTTTGCGCACATCCTTCTTGTCTGTATCAAGCATTCCTATACAGCTCACAGCGCCACCTAGTGTTGAGTACGTCTGCTCTATCTTCTTCTTTTTCTTTGCAAACAGGGTTTTCACTGGTACCACCCTCATCGTGCGGCACATGTTTCCCTTCCTGCTGCTGACCAGGCATTCTGTAATAAACACCAAATATGAAATAAGCTGTCCGATGATTAGCGCAGTGGTTAGCGCGTTTGGCTTCCCACCAATGTAACACGGTTTCGATTCATCGGACCGGGAAGTATGTGAGATGGTACGGTGGTCGCCAGATCGGACAGGTGGATTTTCTCCCAAACAAATGACCTCAGAGTGATTATTGTAAGTTGTTAAAACTTGCTTCGCAATCGTTAAAATAAATAAAGTTTAAATAAACGAAGCAAGCAATTTCGATGGAATGATATCCCCACCGAACTGGAGCTTGGGAGTCAAGTTCATGGATTTGTAGTCAATTAAAAGGGCAATAACTCTGGTGTTACTATCCCCACAAAAAGTGCATGTGCACCGTCACACTATGATGATGCACACATGTATTCATTCTAAGTTTCATAAAATTCCACCCACTGGTTTCTAAGAACCGGAGAGATTCATGGATGATGCCAAAACATTATCCCTCGACAAAATGTATTGGTTGTAAGCAGTGGAGAAAATAACACATTTAATTTCTCACTGCTTTGTACGTGTGTTGTATCTAGTGTGGTATCTAGTGTGGTATCTAGTGTGGTATCTAGTGTTGTATCTAGTGTGGTATCTAGTGTGGTATCTAGTGTTGTATCTAGTGTGGTATCTAGTGTGGTATCTAGTGTTGTATCTAGTGTGGTATCTAGTGTTGTATCTAGTGTGGTATCTAGTGTGGTATCTAGTGTGGTATCTAGTGTGGTATCTAGTGTGGTATCTAGTGTTGTATCTAGTGTGGTATCTAGTGTTGTATCTAGTGTGGTATCTAGTGTTGTATCTAGTGTGGTATCTAGTGTGGTATCTAGTGTGGTATCTAGTGTGGTATCTAGTGTTGTATCTAGTGTGGTATCTAGTGTGGTATCTAGTGTGGTATCTAGTGTGGTATCTAGTGTTGTATCTAGTGTTGTATCTAGGGTGGTATCTAGTGTGGTATCTAGTGTGGTATCTAGTGTTGTATCTAGTGTGGTATCTAGTGTGGTATCTAGTGTGGTATCTAGTGTGGTATCTAGTGTGGTATCTAGTGTTGTATCTAGTGTGGTATCTAGTGTGGTATCTAGTGTTGTATCTAGTGTGGTATCTAGTGTTGTATCTAGTGTGGTATCTAGTGTGGTATCTAGTGTGGTATCTAGTGTGGTATCTAGTGTGGTATCTAGTGTGGTATCTAGTGTTGTATCTAGTGTGGTATCTAGTGTGGTATCTAGTGTTGTATCTAGTGTGGTATCTAGTGTTGTATCTAGTGTGGTATCTAGTGTGGTATCTAGTGTGGTATCTAGTGTGGTATCTACTGTGGTATCTAGTGTTGTATCTAGTGTGGTATCTAGTGTGGTATCTAGTGTGGTATCTAGTGTGGTATCTAGTTTTGTATCTAGTGTGGTATCTAGTGTGGTATCTAGTGTGGTATCTAGTGTGGTATCTAGTGTTGTATCTAGTGTGGTATCTAGTGTGGTATCTAGTGTGGTATCTAGTGTGGTATCTAGTGTGGTATCTAGTGTTGTATCTAGCCGCTGCATGTTGAAATGTTGTCAACGCGAACGTTTTCAGACTGAAGCTGTGAGTTGCGACATTTATGGCGTCTCATGACGCTTTATTTATGATCGTCTAGACTAGGGCTTCCACGTTTACCACTGTAACCACTGTAACCTATCATCACTGATGGTCACGGGTTCGAGCCCCGCTCAGGCCATGTCTCATTTATATGAAAAAGTTGGCAGTTTCTTACGGAGGTTGGTGCACCCAAGTACTAGTTAACCGCTGGAGCCTGCCCAGGAAAGGTGTTGTTAGGTAAACTGCCTGCCGGCGATATAGCCCGAAATGGTGCTGATGCAGACGTAAAACCCAAAATATAACATATCCACGTTTACACCCAAACTTGTACCCTCAAACGGGCCAAATCCTTATGTTTACAGTATCTATCAGTAATTGTATGACTTCTGTGAATCATTATCACCGTCCAACTGAGATAAGAGAAATTATTTAGTTTTTTTAGTTTATACAAATTTATTTTAGCTTGATTGCAAAACAAGTTCTTACAACTTATATTATGATATACAATTACAGCTGTAAATTAAAGTCCAATTTGTTATATATTTTAGTTTTCAGAATATTAATCTATATAATAAAATAATTTTATTCATATACTAATAATAAATTTATTATTTACTTAATACATTCTTAATAATTGCATGAAAGATGTTTGGTGTGTTACTTATAAAAATAAAAGTTAACATGGCATGCATATGTTATTAAAGCATTCTTCTTCTATATTATCACATATTATCACATATAAATATTTGCTTTAGTGTTACATAATTAATTAGATATATTGACATAGTGAATTGCTGTCGCCATATTTGTTTATATGTATGCCACATGGGTCTGAAACCTTCTGGATTTAAACAAATAAAACTTTGAAACTTTTATTAATCACTCTCGAGACCTCATTCCTGATGCAATCCATCACCACGAGGGAGAGAGAAGAGGCAACGTGGAATTTAAATGCCTTGCCTAAAGGCACAATTATAATGGCTCCAGCGGGGCTCGAACTCTGAACCTTTCGCACCTGAAGCGAACATGCATCCACTGCGCTATCACGACTTCCACTTATTTGGTATGATAAGCCAATGATTACCTTCCAGCTCCTGCACTTGTTCATCCATAAGCCCTAGTTCCCTCCTGAACACGCCTATGATCTCCTTATCGATGGTTGCTAGGATACCATGTTGTCTCTGCCATCCATCTAACTCCCGTGCTACCCGGTCTGAAATCTGTACAGCTGCTCTATCTACCGTCATCTTCCACCTCCTATCTGCTGCTGGACACTCACTTCTATTGTCCCAGTTACACAATCTATAAATGATTGTATGTAATATAAAACACACAAACGGAATCCTGTTTCAGCAATAGACTTTTCGAACTTTCGTCACGCGAAAACATGATTTTTTTTATGCAAACGAAGTGGAAAATGACATGATAATTATCGACCTAAAACTTCTAATCTAGTAGATATTTTCAATATTTCATTAAAGCGAAATGGTGAAGCTTAGGAGACATATATTTGACAGTTCGTGATGGTATGCAAGCAGACAAGTGCATATCTACGCGATAGGTTGCATATACGTAAATAGGCGAATGTAGTCCTAATACCTGATATAGTTCATTTTTCTTTTTGGTAAATTTTTCATTTTCATGACAGGCAGTGTATAGTTTTTGTGTTTTTTGAGAAATTATGTGACTTGAGAAGACTTCAGACTAGTTGATGTGTAGAAAAGATGTGGTATAAGAAGTCAGGCCATTGCAAACTGACGATTGGGTATACATACAGTAATATTTGGCGGAGGAATACAGTGTGTAAACACAGTGACGTTATTCACAGGTGAGCACTGTCAATGCTGATCATTACATTTGTGATATTTTCAGTTTGATTTGAATACCTCTTCACAGTGGATGTGGTATCAGAAGAAATGAAAGATTGGAAGTATAAATGAACAGACGGTATGTTTTTATGTTAGCGCACTCGCTTCTCACCAATGCAACCCGGGTTCGATCCTCGGACTGGGATGTATGTGAGATGGTACGGTGGTCGCCAGATCGGACAGGTGGGTTTTCTCCGGGTGCTCCGGTTTCCTCCCACACGTATGACCACAGTTACGCTATCATCCGCGTCAATGAGAGTGATTAATATAAGTTGTTAGAACTTGCTTCGCAATCGTTGTAAAAATAAATAAAGTTTTAAACTTATGTATTTAATAGGCAATCTATGCATGTTATCGTTATTTGTTTGGCTTTGAGGTTAAAAGTCGCGCAAATAACTTAGGTCATATGGTGACTCTCCAGCTATTATTGGTGGAGGAAGACCCCGGGTGCCCCTCCGAACTGGACGGGCAGCTGGACAGAACCACCGACCTCCCGCAAGTCAGCTTGATATCTTCATCATTTGAAAGCATTTGACAACCGCCAGTGGGTTTTGAACCTACAGCGGTGAGAGGCAAGTGATTTGAAGTCATCGACCGTAACCACAGCAATTTACCTATCTAGCAATCGCTTGTCCCTCAGTATCTCTTGTATTGAATTGGTAATTCTGAAGATCTCAAACTCTACCTTCTCCCGCAGACGTTTAATACTATCATCCATGTTTTTCTGCAAAAGAGATAAGAGGATTTTTGCTCATGGTAGTGTAAGATCGCATTATATATTGTACCACACTCAGTGGCGTAGCTTTCTATAGGCACTGTAGGAACGTGCCCACACATTTTCCTCAAAGATTGAAAATATGAAAATGCCAAAACTACACTGAAGGGTAGTTTATACAAATTTATTTTAGCTTGATTGCGAAACAAGTTCTTTTAACTTATATTAATCACTCTCGAGACCTCATTCCTGATGGAATCCATCACCATGAGGGAGAGAGAAGAGGCAACGTGGAATTTAAATGTCTTGCCTAAGGGCACAATCGTAACGGCTCCAGTGGGGCTCGAGCTCCGGACCTTTCGCACCTGTAGCGAACGCGCATCCACTGCGCTATCACGACTTCCACTGAAGGGTAAGGGGGTGAAGGTGTATGGCAATCAGCGCACTAATCAAATATGAAATTAATAACGTTTCTTTAATTTTTAATTGATTAAAGAAGATTTTCAGAACTATACAAATATGTTCCTTCTTCCTCGTCAATGCAGCTACGCAGATATAGACTGTGAAAATCCTCCGGGGGAGATATCCCTGGACCCCCCCCCTATATCGTAATTGTGCCTACATATATATCAAGCCCAAGCTACGCCCCTGGCATTTTGAAAATACATTAATTCGATGATCATGAAATAGAATACTACAGTTCCTATTTTACATCCTATTAAATATTAATAATCGAATCTTTTTACGCTCATCAAGTTCAATGCTTTTTACGCTCATCAGGTTCAATGCTTTTTACGCTCATCAGGTTCAATGCTTTTTACGCTCATCAAGTTCAATGCTTTTTACGCTCATCAGGTTCAATGCTTTTTACGCTCATCAAGTTCAATGCTTTTTGACTAATGTATTCATTTTTATCCACTTTTTATCCACTTTTTATTCAGTTTTAACTGTTCCTACCAGTAACATGTTCAGTTTTAACTGTTCCTACCGGTAACATGTTCTGCACTGACAGCCACATTTCTAACCATCCACAACAGACATCTGTGTGAAAGCCAATAAGGGCACACTCATAACGACTACAGCTGGGCGCAAACTTAGGGCCTTTCACACCAGAAGCGAATGCACTACCACTCCGCAATCAAGACTTCCATTTTAATATTCAGTATTTACTGTTCCTACGGGTGACATGTTCCACACTGACAGCCACATTTCACTACAATGTGTACCGTAAGTAACATAATAGCCAACCACAACAATCAGTGTGAAAACCAGTTATAACAAATATGTCCGGCGTAGTGCTGAGGTTAATTAACATACCAAACAAGTACATTAATAAATCATATTGCCAAACTTGGTGACAAGCACACATTACATGCTATTAATGTCAAACTTGGTGACAAGCACACATTACATGTTATAAATGTCAAACTTGGTGACATGCACACATTACATGTTATAAATGTCAAATTTGGTGACAAGCACACATTACATGTTATAAATGTCAAACTTGGTGACATGCACACATTACATGCTATAAATGTCAAATTTGGTGACAAGCACACATTACATGTTATAAATGTCAAATTTGGTGACAAGCACACATTACATGCAATAAATGTCAAACTTGGTGACAAGCACACATTACATGCTATAAATGTCAAACTTGGTGACATGCACACATTACATGCTATAAATGTCAAACTTGGTGACATGCACACATTACATGCTACAATGCTATTAATGTCAAACTTGGTGACATGCACACATTACATGCTACAATGCTATTAATGTCAAACTTGGTGACATGCACACATTACATGCTACAATGCTATAAATGTCAAACTTGGTGACACGCACACATTACATGCTATAAATGTCAAACTTGGTGACACACACACATTACATGCTATTAATGTCAAACTTGGTGACACGCAAACATTACCGTTAAATCTTCTACATGTTGATGAAGACCTTGAAATTTCTTTTCCAGCTCATCGGAGGTCATCGCCTCCTGTACGCTTGTGACCCGCAGCAGATATGATGCACGTCCCAAATATGATGACAACCACCTGCATTGAAATACAAATTAGCAATATAGTATTTCAGCTCAGTAATGGGAAGCCATCCCTTGTCTAAGACTGCTCGGAAAGATCTACAGAATGTATTACCAGTAATGGGAAGCCATCCCTTGTCTAAGACTGCTGGGAAAGATCTATAGAATGTATTACCAGGAATGGGAAGCCATCCCTTGTCTACTACTGCTCGGAAAGATCTACAGAATGTATTACCAGGAATGGGAAGCCATCCCTTGTCTAAGACTGCTCGGAAAGATCTACAGAATGTATTACCAGGAATGGGAAGCCATCCCTTGTCTACGACTGCTCGGAAAGATCTACAGAATGTATTACCAGGAATGGGAAGCCATCCCTTGTCTAAGACTGCTCGGAAAGATCTACAGAATGTATTACCAGTAATGGGAAGCCATCCCTTGTCTAAGACTGCTCAGAAAGATCAATAGAATATATTACCAGTAATGGGAAGCCATCCCTTGTCTAAGACTGCTCGGTACCAGCTGAGCCACTTTCCGCAACAGCACATTGTGTTCCTCCAGCCTCGATTTGAATCTCAAAGCCATGTCCGCTGACTGAAAATAGATTCATTTCACAATCATAGTAGCACTGATTTCAGCTACCGCCCGTACTCGACTATAAAACGATTTGGCCTATAAGACAATTTGGCCTATAAGACGACCCCCCCATACTTTGGTCTTGAAATATGTGGGTTTAGGAATGCACTTGCATATATAAGACGGGTTGATAAAATGGACACCAGACACAAGTATAAATTGCATATTTGGCCAGTGCAAGTTGAATAAATGTGGTAAAATACTCGTCATATATCGATGAAACAATGTGCCATTCTGGCGTTTTTACCTAGTTTCTCGTCGATGTTTCTGCATGCATGTTTCAATTTCGTTGGTTGCCTTTATTAAATATTACTTACTGTATGACCATAGGCCAAAAAAAAAAAAAAAATTGTGTGAGGAAGATATCCTGTTCTACCCGGGCACCCATCCGTGCCTGTAATGCTGCTCAGAGGTGCACCTGGGGGTCTTCCTCCACAAATAATAGTTGGAGTCGCCATATGACCTAAGCTAAACCCCAATATGTGGAAGTCGTGATAGCACAGTGGATGCGCATTCGCTTCAGGTGCGAAAGGTCCGGAGTTTGAGCCCTGCTAGAGCCGTTACGAGTGTGCCCTTAGGCAAGGCATTTAAATTCCATGTTGCCTCTTCTATCTCCCTCGTGGTGATGGATTCCATCAGGAATGAGGTCTCGAGAGTGATTACTATAAGTTGTCAGAACTTGTTTTGCAATCAAGCTAAAATAAATTTGTATAAACTTAACCCCAAAACAAACCAATTTTGGAAGATTCTAAACTATGCAATAGGAAGCAACAATCGTCACTTGATACAAGAAAACCATCAAATACGCTGAAACAATTGTGTTGTATGTAGGGATGGCAACGAATAGCGATTATACTATTCAAATATTCGGTCGGGAAAGTATTCGAATATTCGATAAAATTCTATCAAAAACTCAAAATCACTTAAACTCTTATAAAAATTGCCAAACTAACTTAATTTCTGTTTTACGTGTAAACGTCATCTTCTTCAAATGATTATTCAAATTGATATTGTACCCGAATATTAGTCCAATTTGCATAGATTACACCTAGCAATTTTCGTATTCTCAGAGCAATTCAAGCATTTCCAAACGTGTGACTCAGCGGGTGGCATTTGTGAGGACAATATAATATTTTATCTGAATACTGGAATAGTATTTGGATATTCGGACATTTGATCGAATATTCATTGCCATCCCTAGTTGTATGTCATGTCGTCATTCCAGTCAAACTTGTGTTAAAAGCTCTCAATGAAAGGAAGCTTGCAAATAATATACATACCTTCTTTACCGACATGTAATGGATTTGGTGAGTTAGGATTCCTGGGTAGATCTTAGACAGCTTATAGAATATGTCCTTTTGAACGTCCTCACGGTTGCCCTCTGGCACATTCTCCCATTTATTGCCGATAAAGAGCGACGCCTCAGGACTGAAGTCTTCACAGGAGTTCACAACTGTTTTAAGCAAATGTCCCAGCTACAAGATATATAGACGCCGATATACAAGAGACATGTATTTAAGTATATACAATACTGTCAATGCTTATTACTTAAACATGAATTTTAGTCTATTTTTTGCCATTATTGCCTACCACAATATTGTCTACCACCCATGTTGATACGCTGTGTTTTCCAGTCTGATATTATGCTTTCTGGTTTGATACGGTCAAGAGCCCGTATCAAACCAGAAAAACCGTATCATAACTAGTTCCTGAGAAATAACGCATGCACAATCGGTGCTAGTTTGTTTACTTCCGTAGCGTCATAGTGTGTCAAATTTGACAGACAACAGATGTTCGTAGTTTCGTGGTAATTTTTCAATCGTTTTCATGTATCTAATACAGTAATTGAGATTTATCCCTGATAAATGGATAATGGAGAGCATGACTTTGATTATTAAATGTTCAAATTCATATCAAAGTAATAAAGATGTTATTACTTGGCTAGTTTCATATCGACCTGATACCTATGCTGATATGAAACTAGCCACATACTAACCTCTAAATATTTTGTAAGTTTATAAAACCAAAATGTGTATGCGGATTTATCATTTTAAGACATTAGTTCACACAAACCCCATACAACACCTTTATTCCTTCCCACATACAGCCGCTCTTTCACACCATTATCAATTCCCATATCGATTAATGGGTTTGTACATGCTTATCAGTAGCCTGGGAACCATAGGTAGCCAACTGCACAGCTCTGACATAATTATATACATGTACGTGGTCATCACGTACCCTAATCAACTCGACGTTTGGCCTCGTCTTACGCCGTAGTGCCCCTGGCCGTTGTTCGCGGCGACATTGTATTCTCAGGCACTACATTTATCGTACATGTATGTACCGGTTAAACAGTATGTCAGTGCATTATCCTTAACCTGCGTTGTTGGTGTATATGATGCAGACAACCCCAGACATGCTGGATAGGTATGCCCAAAATCTAAATCCAACTTACCCTGCTTTGTTGAACCCCGCCAGCGGTGTTGGTATTTATGACGTAGATAAAGCCAAAAGCTTTCGATAGGTATGTCTGTAGTTTCTGGTCCACGTTGTTTCCACCTTCTACACCAGGAGTATCTACAATCACCACTCCTTTCTGCAAGAATAGTACAATCAATATAGCATCCACACTGTGTTAATTCCTGGAGCATCCACACTGTGCTACCTCCTGGAGCATCCACACTATCCACACTGTGTTAACTCCTGGAGCATCCACACTATGTTAACTTCTGGAGCATCCACACTATCCACACTGTGTTAACTCCTGGAGCATCCACACTATGTTAACTCCTGGAGCATCCACACTATCCACACTGTGTTAACTCCTGGAGCATCCACACTGTGTTAACTCCTGGAGCATCCACACTGTGTTAACTCCTGGAGCATCCACACTGTGTTACCTCCTGGAGCATCCACACTGTGTTACCTCCTGGAGCATCCACACTATGTTAACTCCTTGAGCATCCACACTATCCACACTGTGTTAACTCCTTGAGCATCCACACTATGTTAACTCCTTGAGCATCCACACTATCCACACTGTGTTAACTCCTGGAGCATCCACACTGTGTTAACTCCTGGAGCATCCACACTGTGTTAACTCCTGGAGCATCCACACTATGTTAACTCCTGGAGCATCCACACTATGTTAACTCCAGGAGCATCCACACTATGTTAACTCCAGGAGCATCCACACTGTGTTAACTCCTGTAGCATCCACACTGTGTTAACTCCTGTAGCATCCACACTGTGTTAACTCCTGTAGCATCCACACTGTGTTAACTCCATTTAGCTATCATGCAGTGGATAAGTAGTCACCATATCTATCCCACCTCCATAGATATGACTGGGACTACATGGAATTCTGGCCTTTATTATGAATAATGGTTTGGCTACTACATTGTCAGTGGAAGTCGTGATAGCGCAGTGGATGTGCGTTCACTTCAGGTGCGAAAGGTCCGGAGTTTGAGCCCAGCTGGAGCTGTTATGATTGTGCCCTTAGGCAAAGCATTTAAATTTTCACATTGCCTCTTCTCTCTCCTTCATGGCGATGTATTCCATCAGGAATGAGGTCTCGAGAGTGATTAATATAAGTTGAAATAACTTGTTTCACAATCGAGCTAAAATAAATGTGTATGCATATACTACATTGTCAATGTATGTCATGTAGTCAAGAGGTGCTTCTATTAGGGAAAGGGTTAATTCACCCCCCCCCCACCCCTCACACACTTTAAACTGTACAGAGGTATTGTAAACCCCAATAAATGGGCAAGTGGTAGCGACAATAAATAAACGTAAAACACACACATGTGCAAACAACATGAATCCTGATCAAAGCCACTAATGCCACGTCTGATCAGGATAGATTTATGTTGTATGCTATTCAGCCATGCGTTTTCGCTACACTATCAGAGAATAGCAAGCAGCATAGAACCTGATTAGAAGGCTTTATGTTGTATGCTATTCAGCCATGCGTTTTCGCTACACTATCAGAGAATAGCAAGCGGTATAGAGCCTGATTAGACGGCTTTATGTTGTTTAGTTGCGATTAGCAGGTTACTGGTTATTACAATGTATTGATTGATTTAACTTTGATCATTAATTGTTCAAAGTTTTGTTAATTATTTATAAAATAACATTAGTGTACAATATTGATATTAGAAAATGTTTTGAAGCCTTCGAGAAACCTAATACACCAAACTTTTACATGTAAACTTTAAATGATATTTGATATGAAATAGTTTTCCAACTCTAAATATGGCGGTTAACATTATTCTTGGTACATTTCTGGTACAATTCTTATTATAATAGAAATAAGAATAACTTTATGTACAACATTACACAACTATACCACAAACAATGGCAATATGCAATATGCACTTCATGTACATTACATTGACTTAGTTTATACAAATTTATTTCAGCTCGATTGCGAAACAAGTTCATACAACTTATATCAATCACTCTCGAGACATTCCTGATGAAAATCCATCGCCACGACAGAGAGAAGAGGCAATGTGGAATTTAAATGCCTTGCCTAAGTACACAATCGTAATGGCTCCAGTGAGGCTCAAACTCGGGGTCTTTCGCACATCTGGTTACAGAACAACAGTAATTTAAACAAAGGATTCCAACTAAAAGGACCCAATATACATTTTGGGATAAATCAGACTTTATCTGCCAAGAGAGTTAATAGATAAATCTGCAAGTATATTATTGACATCGATTTTCTCTTTCCGTTCAATCAACTTTTCACATTAACTATGTATTTGTTGTGTTGGGTTGGATAGGGTAAATGTTGCCCTGATATCTGCCCTGATATCTGCCCTGATATCTGCGAAGAGTATCATTTTGGATAGGGTAAGAGTTGCCCTGATATCTGCCCTGATATCTGCGAAGAGTATCATTTTGGATAGGGTAAGAGTTGCCCTGATATCTGCCCTGATATCTGCGAAGAGTATCATTTTGGATAGGGTAAGAGTTGCCCTGATATCTGCCCTGATATCTGCGAAGAGTATCATTTTGGATAGGGTAAGAGTTGCCCTGATATCTGCCCTGATATCTGCGAAGAGTATCATTTTGGATAGGGTAAGAGTTGCCCTGATATCTGCCCTGATATCTGCGAAGAGTATCATTTTGGATAGGGTAAGAGTTGCCCTGATATCTGCCCTGATATCTGCGAAGAGTATCATTTTGGATAGGGTAAGAGTTGCCCTGATATCTGCCCTGATATCTGCGAAGAGTATCATTTTGGATAGGGTAAGAGTTGCCCTGATATCTGCCCTGATATCTGCGAAGAGTATCATTTTGGATAGGGTAAGAGTTGCCCTGATATCTGCCCTGATATCTGCGAAGAGTATCATTTTGGATAGGGTAAGAGTTGCCCTGATATCTGCCCTGATATCTGCGAAGAGTATCATTTTGGATAGGGTAAGAGTTGCCCTGATATCTGCCCTGATATCTGCGAAGAGTATCATTTTGGATAGGGTAAGAGTTGCCCTGATATCTGCCCTGATATCTGCGAAGAGTATCATTTTGGATAGGGTAAGAGTTGCCCTGATATCTGCCCTGATATCTGCGAAGAGTATCATTTTGGATAGGGTAAGAGTTGCCCTGATATCTGCCCTGATATCTGCGAAGAGTATCATTTTGGATAGGGTAAGAGTTGCCCTGATATCTGCCCTGATATCTGCGAAGAGTATCATTTTGGATAGGGTAAGAGTTGCCCTGATATCTGCCCTGATATCTGCGAAGAGTATCATTTTGGATAGGGTAAGAGTTGCCCTGATATCTGCCCTGATATCTGCGAAGAGTATCATTTTGGATAGGGTAAGAGTTGCCCTGATATCTGCCCTGATATCTGCGAAGAGTATCATTTTGGATAGGGTAAGAGTTGCCCTGATATCTGCCCTGATATCTGCGAAGAGTATCATTTTGGATAGGGTAAGAGTTGCCCTGATATCTGCCCTGATATCTGCGAAGAGTATCATTTTGGATAGGGTAAGAGTTGCCCTGATATCTGCCCTGATATCTGTGAAGAGTATCATTTTGGATAGGGTAAGTGTTGCCCTGATATCTGTGAAGAGTATCATTTTGGATAGGGTAAGTGTTGCCCTGATATCTGTGAAGAGTATCATTTTGGATAGGGTAAGTGTTGCCATGATATCTGCGAAGAGTATCATTTTTGGATAGGGTAAGTGTTGCCATGATATCTGCGAAGAGTATCATTTTTGGATAGGGTAAGTGTTGCCCTGATATCTGTGAAGAGTATCATTTTTGGATAGGGTAAGTGTTGCCATGATATCTGCGAAGAGTATCATTTTGGATAGGGTAAGAGTTTTCTGAAAATGGCCAAGGGAACTTACGCTGAGTTTCTTAAAGGGGTAGAACACTTCACACCTCTCATAGGGGTTATCGTCAGCCTGGTCACACTCCGCCACACAATCCTTAAACTCCTGCATGCCACTGAGGCTCTCTGTAAAATTATATATCTACGTGTATGTCACATGCGTTACGAAGATTCAACAGTAAATGAGGGGGCCTCCATTGCCTTGTTGTTACGGTCGTTGACTTCAAATCACTTTACGGAGAGAGAACTATATAAGCTCTGCTTCCGTTTTAATCCTTTCCTATATACTTACTACTTTGATTTCGTGTACATGTATTGTTTTGTGAATGTATAGTGGAATAAATATGTTTAAACCAAATCATTTAACTCTCACCGTTATAGGTTCGAATCCCACTGGGGGTCACGAATTATTTCAAGTGGGGAAGATATCCAGATAATTTGCGGTAGGTCGGTGGTTCTACCTCTGGAGTCTTCCTCCACCAATACTAGCCAGAGAATCACCATAGTGACCTAAGCTGTTGGTGCGACGTTAAACCCTTGGATAAGAAAGCGCATAATGATAATCTATGATCCGGGAATAGTGTACAATACCAAGGTTACAGACAGATGTTGAGAAATTGTGTGACTTGAGAAGACTTCAGACTTGTTAATGTGTAGAAGAGATGTGGTATAAGAATTCAGGCCATTGCAAACTGAAGGTTGGTATACTGTATTATTTGGCGGAGGAATACCGTGTGTAAACACAGTGACGTTATTCACAGGTGAGCACTGGCTATTTCAAACATTAAATTTGAAATATTCTTGGTTACAGACGGATCCGTATTCCAGTGGTAACACGCTGGACTGGTAATCCAGGGATTGCAGGTTCGATACCCGTCTGACCCTAATAAAATTAACATTCTTTCAGATGGGACATTAAACCGAGGTCTTGTGTCGGTGCTTTACACTGTGCAAGTAAAAGAACCAGAGGAAACTCTGGAATGGGTATCTGTCTGTATCATTGCACTATCCTCCAAAAATCTCTACAGGAGGCGTCGCTCAAATGGGAAACTGGTAGTGACGATAAATAAACGTAAAACACACAATACGAAGGTTTAAATGGTAATAACATACAATGTAGTAAGTTACCTACAGTGTATGCATAAATATTGTAAGTGTTGAAATGTGGTGAAATGGATACTGTGTCGAGTCCGCCTAGTAATCCAGAGCTTCTGCATTCTGATATCCTTAGACAAGACATTTAAAGCGACACTACATCAGTGAAAGTGCAAAGTTATACAGAATGTTATTTGATAGTTTAATCATATTTTGTATTGCTTTTATCAATTACATGTGTAATATAACACCAATAGATACAATACATAAATGGTGATACATGTACATTGATAAAACAAATGGTTTGGGTCACAAGTGTTGCCAACATTAGTAATCGGCCCGCACCAGGTATTATTTGTTTCCAAATATTTGCCTCAAAAACTGAGTATTTCAACTAATAAAACAAGCATCGTATATACGGTTTGTTGACATAACAAAATAATGTAAACAGGGTCGACATACATGCGTAATACAACCTGTGTATCCCGAATAACGAGATTGATGGTACAGATTTACCGTTATATCTCACCCTATGTGCCTGTGCATATTTATTTTTTTACACTAATACGATTTAAAATATCTCTAAACGACAGTAGCACACGCTTTGTATAGACTCCAATAATAAATAAACATCAATTCAGGAGAGTAGCTGACTGTTATATGAAATCCTACTTTCACTTTTTAGAGTTTGTATACCACAAAAACACTGTCTATGTATAGAAAGCTAGTATTCGAATTATTTCTGAAGAATTTGTAGTAGCAATGGTATTTATACGTAAAAAAGCATTTTTGGGGCTTTTTGCGATGCAATGTCGCTTTAAATCCATATTGTTAATCCTCCTTCCGTCATGGTAATGGATTCTATCAGGCATGAGGTATCGAGAGCGATTAAATTGATGTAAGAACTTGTTGAGTAAAAGTAATGTTAGTTCAACTGACATTTCACGTTTTGAAATATTAAAGGCATGGTCAAGTGCAAATTATGTGGAAACTGTAGAAAACAGATCCAAACAACTACTTTGGAACAATTTGTACATAAAGAAACATGATAATTCCACATTTTTTTTATAAAGACTGGTTTAATAAGGGGATTCAATATATAGAACATATATACAATTACAGACAAAAACAATTTTATTCATTTCCACAAATTTTCCTGGCATTTGTCTTTAAAATAACATATATTTTTCTTAATTGTACTTTTGTAGCCATAATATATTTCTGTAAATGAATTGTATTGGGGAGGGCCATTTTATAATGTGTATAGCACTTGTGGCCCAAACCTTTTGTTGTATATATTTGGCAATAAATTATGTTTAAACTACAAATAATGTAACTCTATAATATCACCCTGGGAGAATATTTGAAATACTACACTCTTGTGACAAGTGTACCTCAAGCATGGAAGTTACAGTTAAGATCAGAACCAATAACATATACATCACCTAAAAATTTAATAACAAAAATAAATGAACATACAAAATGTAAACTTATTTATGCAATATTAACAAAACAGTCTAAGCCTGAGATTATTAAGCAAGCCAAAAAACGGGGAAATAACTATCTTTAGTCGATATTAACTGGAAGAAAATATTCACACAACCGATTAAAGTAACTATTGAAACTAAACTGAGAGAATTTCAATATAACTACCTAATGCATATTATTCCGAACAACAGTTTCCTATGTAAATGTAATATAGTTGTGTCGCAATTGTGTGATTTTTGCACAATGCAAAATGATTCTAACGTTCATATGTTTTGGGAATGTCATCTTATACAGGATTTCTGGATAAAAATTACAGACTTTTTTGGGAATTTTTTTAAAAACAGATGATTTAGTTCAATTAAATTATGAATGCATTTCGCTTTGTAATTTCAGCCACAATAACAAAATATATGAAATGAACATTAATTACATTATACTGCTTGCTAAATACTTCATAGTCAAATGTAAATGTGAGAAGAGTATACCAACTGGTGTCCATTTTGTTGCATATTTTAAGTATAAAATAAAAATAGAGGAAACAATTGCATTGTTCAAAAACAAGCATACTACTTTCATGCTAAAATGGAGACCGTTTCTGAAGCACATTAATGAACTAACCTTTAAATGTTATATAGTAGATACTCAACCATCCACACATCTCCTCTCCTATATTTCTCTCTCTCTTTCAAAAAAAATATAATGAAATTTTCTCTCCATCATATGTATACATTGTATTGATATTTAATGTATCTGCGATTTAGCATGGAAATACTATATAAAAGACATTAATTTATGTTAGTACATTGTATTGTTAACATATATTGATTTTATATTTGTGTATGTTGATAGATAAATATAAAAAAAAAAAAAATTGTCGAGCTAAACTAAATTTGTATATACATTTGTATTCAAATTTCTTTGTACATTTTGAGCATTATGTTGGTTTTCCTACAGCACAAGCCAAAGGAACCAGATTTAATGTGATTGTTAATTACCTCCCCTTATGGATATATTTATCTACAAAATCATCTGATTTATGTTGGTTTTCTTAGAAGAAAAAAACTGAATTAGTGCTTTAATATATTTACTTAGAAAGGGACATTAATGTACTTACTTAGATTGGGACATTAATGTACTTACTTAGATTGGGACATTAATGTACTTACTTAGATTGGGACATTAATGTACTTACTTAGATTGGGACATTAAAGGGACATTAATGTACACAAACAAAACACAAACAAAACACAAGGGACATTAATGTACTTACTTAAGGGACATTAATGTACTTACTTAGATTGGGACATTAATGTACTTACTTAGATTGGGACATTAATGTACTTACTTAGATTGGGACATTAATGTACTTACTTAGATTGGGACATTAATGTACTTACTTAGATTGGGACATTAATGTATTTACTAGAATGGGACTTTAATGTACTTACTTAGAATGGCACTTTAATGTATTTAATTAGAGTGGCACTTTAATGTACTTACTTAGATTGGGACTTTAATGTACATACTTAGAATGGCACTTTAAGGCACTTACTTAGAATGGTACTTTATAATGTACTTACTTAGACTTATGATTTTCGGTGCGATTTTTCTGTCCCGTTCGCCGCTGTCTGACAACTGTTGTTTATAATAAAAGATGGCATCTTTCTTGTCGCTACACCGTATTTCGCAGATAGTGTTTGTACATTTTAAGGGGTCGGACGGGAATAGCTGCGTCTCCAACAGTAAGTTCACCAGACTCGATTTTCCGGATCCCACCTCACCAGCTATAACAATGGTACATTCTCCAGTTTTTAGCGATTCCTTTCTGTCTTTGAAGGTTTTCAGAACATCTAAACAATGGAATAAATAGCAGATGAGTTTAGTTTAAACTTTATTTATTTTACAACGATTGCGAAACAAGCTGTAGCAACTTATATTAATCACTCTTGTTGGCGTGTATTTGTGGTCATTCGTGTGGGAGGAAACCGGAGTACCCGGAGAAAACCCACCTGTCTGATCTGGCGACCTCTATACCATCTCACATACTTCCCAGTCTAAGGACCGAACCCGGGCTGCATTGGTGAGAAGCGAGCGTGCTAACAGGTGGATTTTCTCCGCGTGCGGTTCATTTGGATTTATTTGGATATCATTGCTAATTAGTATTCACCGATATTAGATTCGCTGATGATATTATATGTCAGAGCAGCATGGGCGTATCTTAGTCCTATATATAAGACTTCTACATACATTTTGTTCGATCTGTTATTTTGAAAAATGCCTTGATAGTAAAATGTTACATTTTTCAAGTCTACATATTTGGACTAGGGCGTATTCTATGATCCCCCGTCTGACCCTAATAACATTAACAGTCTTTCAGATGGGACATTAAACCGAGGTCTCGTGTCGGTGCTTTACACTATGCACCTAAAAAAACCAGAGGAGACTCTGGAATGGGTCGCTGTCTGTATCATTGCACTATCCTCCAAAAATCGAAAATGACTAATCTCTTCAGGAGGCGTCGCTCATATGGGCAACCGGTAGCGACGATGAATAAGCGTAATCGGTAGTCCTATAAATAACACCTCTAAGATCCTGTTTTTTCGAGCCTGGATAGTAAAATGTCGCATTTTTCAAGTCTAAATATCAGATCACAAGCGTCGGTGTATTTACCTGGATGGGTTGCGTCCAAATTGCCCTTTATTTGCGATGTAAATTCTCCATACAATGTTTCTGCCTTCTTATATTTGTCATGTAGGGAGGTTCTCGTCTTCTGGTGCTCCTCAAAGGCTCCGGCTAGATCCGGAGGCTCCTGATAAAAGAAAACGGTATGCATAGAATAATATAGATAGATAGATGATAGATAGATAGATAGATATAGATATAGATATAGATATAGATATAGATATAGATATAGATATAGATAGATAGATAGATAGATAGATAGATAGATAGATAGATAGATAGATAGATAGATAGATAACATAGATCTATGCAACGGCTGAATATTATAATATATGCCACCACAGGAGTTCGAAATATCCATAAACAATTCACCAACACAGGGATTCGGCACGTTTGGGGGTACTAGTATATATATTTAGGGATTCGGCACGTTTGGTGGTACTAAATATATATACTAGTACCCCCAAACGTGCCGAATTCCTGTGTTCACCAACAGTCGTGTACCTCTATCCTCGAATATGCGCCATCCACCACAAGTACACGTTCAAATGATGCTACAAGTATTCTGCAGCGGAATACAAGATATTGCATCACAGCTGACGTAGTGTCATAGACATGTAGCCGGACTACTTTTTTCTAGCTTTTACACAAAGTGAAAAAATATACACGAGTTCAACATACTAGGCTTATTGGTACCCAAACGAGATTTTAGCGCATAGCATAAACCACGCCTTACTACATATAGAAGTAAACGCTCGTATCAGTATGTATGGACTTGAAAGCCTAGAATTCAATAAACTCTGTCTATGTCTATTTTATGAATGTATAATTGGGCATTTTAAAAATTTATCTTATAAAAAAGTTCAGTGGGTATATTAAATTACAGGTTCTACTATACTATATTCTATACGTGTCTCATGCATGAAGAATTCATATTGAATTGATCACAGCTATAAATATAAGTCGGATTTTAACCGTCCTTATTTCAGATCACTTCCGCGTTCCCTTGTCAGGTTCTCTGACGGTGGATTCCCCTCACCGCGACGGCAACGATCAATAGCTAATCGAGCTATCCGACACTATTCAACAAGTAGCAATGACATTGCAAAATTGAAAATATTTCTTTTGTAGTTTAAGAGAATAAAATATATTCTTTACTGACATGGGATTCCCCCGTTATTGGCTCATGCAATCCTCCGGTGAGTCACGTATTGCGCCAAGGTGGATACGCACTCACAGACGCTTGGGGTCTGAACAAATGTTTGCGGGTTCAAAATCACATAACTAAAATTAAGAACACTATGATACAACCATAGGCAGTTTACACGCAAACATTTGTCCATACCTCAAGCGTCTGTTGGATGTGTGCGTACCGTGTCCGGATTTAAACTTCAATGGAGCAGCGGGGCTACGAAAGGAGCTGCCTAGTAGCGAGTCGGGGATATGTGTGCGATGGGAGCACGCCTATGTTGGTGGGAATGTGGGTCTTTAACCAAAGAACATTTTGAAAATTAGTACGCAAATGGTGCGTTTCGGACAGACGTGTTGGGTCTGGTCAAATGGTTTCGAGTTCAAAACCAAAATGTCTTTTTTTTAGAACATTATGATACACCATAGACACGACACTATACATACACATTGCTTATTTTTTGTGTTAGTAATGGCGTCAAGAGGTGCTTCTATGGGGGAAAGGGTTAAAGCGACACAACATCGGTGAAAACGTAAATGTCTGCAGAATGTAATTTACTATTATATGGCATAATTTCCCCCCCCCCCCCAACTATTTGCCTAAAAACTGAGTATTTCAACAAATAAACAAACGTCGTATACGCGGTTTATTGACATAACAAAATAATGTAAATAGGGTCGACATTCATGCGTAATACAAAGCGTTTATCCTGAATAAAATGCTACATATTTACAGTGCTATCTCACATATGTGGTAATGCATATTTATTTGTAGACTAATCTTAATTAAATTATTTCTAAACGAAAGTATCGCGTTTTTAGTATTGACTTCAATGACAACACAAATTCAGGAGCATGGATGGCCGTTTTATGAAATCCTACTTTCACGTTTGAAAGTGTGTAGACCACAAAAACACTGTTAAATTGATTCAATGTTAATGTTCGATGTATTCAGAAGAATGTGCAGTAGCAATGCATTTATACCTGGAAAAAAATTTGCGATGTAAAGTCGCTTTAATGTTGACTTATTCGTGTAAAACATTTATTTTATTTTACTTAGTTCTTTATGGGGGATGAATGCACACGGTACACCCAGGAAGTAGCACGCTACATGGTATAGCTCACAAGTTAAGTGCAATGGCCGTAACAGATTAATAGTGATTACATGATATAATTGGATCTGAAAAAAAGTATAAATTAGAAAGAAAATATATTTGGAATGTGTCTGTATCATTGCACTATCATCCAAAAATCTAAAATGACTAATCTCTTAAGAAGGCGTCGTTCATATGGGCAACCGGTAGCGACGATAAATAAACGTAAAGTACACACAATATTTGTATACAAGACATAAAGCATAGTCTATGATCTATGTCTAATATAAAACATGTTCCGGCCCAGTTATACTGTCAAAGCACTGTTACGTCCGCCTGTCATTAGCACAATCCCACCGTGCCTGATGATAGTAGGTCTATGTGTGAAACGTCATAAAATCCGCTAAACGTCAATAGACCGCTAAGCGTCATACAAAAACAGCTATACATGTACGTCAATAGACAGCTAAACGTCATACAAAACAGCTATACATGTACGTCAATAGACAGCTAAACGTCATACAAAAACAGCTATACATGTACGTCGATAGACCGCTAAACGTCATACAAAAACAGCTATACACTATACATGTACGTCAATAGACTGCTAAACGTCATACAAAACAGCTATACATGTACGTCAATAGACCGCTAAACGTCATACAAAAACAGCTATACATGGTAGAAACCGTATTGATCAAAACGAAAGGTTATGTTTATTGTGTAATACAAACAACGTGGAAGACGAGTTTCATTTCATGTTTAAATGTGAGGTGTATAGTACATTAAGAAACAAATATATTAAACGTTTATATTCTAATCGACCAAGTATGTTCAAATTATTGCAAATATTTCAATGTGACAATTCCCCAGAGCTGGTTAACTTTAGTAAATATATTCATGAAGCTTTATCCCTTCGTAATTCACTTGTTTAGGATATATGAGTTACCAGTTGAATACTCCCTACACTCTTAATACAGTCATGATCATGTTTTGCATAGTCTAAAATCCATCATGACATTGTCATTATTTTTCCATGTATGTCCATAATCATTACATCATTTGTCCATCCTCATCATGATTGCATATATCATAATATTGTACTATATATATTGTAAATATGTTTAAATGTTACAGACGAGAAACTGTAAAGTTTAAGTCTTAATAAAGCATTCTTCTTCATTACGTCAATAGACCTTCTTCATGTACGTCAATAGACAGCTAAACGTCATACAAAAACAGCTATACATGTACGTCAATAGACAGCTAAACGTCATACAAAAACAGCCGTATACATGTACGTCAATAGACCGCTATACGTCATAACAAACAGTTATACAAGTACGTCAATAGACAGCTAAACGTCATACAAAAACAGCCGTATACATGTACGTCAATAGACAGCTAAACGTCATACAAAAACAGCTATACATGTACGTCAATAGACCGCTAAACGTCATACAAACGTCCACTAAACGTCTCGTAATCGCTGACGCTTAATGGTGCTACATGTGCTATTCTGTACACTGCGATAATATAGGGGGTAGAATTTTACATTATTCTAGTCATGCTAAACTCTTTTTCCCCCGCGGGATATATACGGCTGTCAACATGAGTGGTACCCTCTGAAGAGAGTGCATTTAGTTACAGACGGGTCTATATTCCAGTGGTAACACGCTTGGTAATCCAGGGATCGCAGGTTCGATCCCCCGTCTGACCCTAATACAATTAACAGTCTTTCAGATGGAACATTAAACCGAGGTCTCGTGTCGGTGCTGTACACCGTGCACGTAAAAGAACCAGAGGAGACTCTGGATATGGTTCTCTGTCTGTATCATTGCACTAACCTCCAACAATCTAAAATGACTAATCTCTTCAGGAGGCGTCGTTCATATGGGCAACCGGTAGCGACGATAAATAAACGTAAAACACACACGCCTTTAGTTATTTTACGGTTTGGAGGAGCTCTCCCCCCCCCCTCTCTCTCTCTCTCTCTCTTTACTGTATAAACATGTTATCAATTAATTAACCTGTATTTGATAAAATCACACGTATCATACCGCAACAACTGGTTAGGGAACAACAGTAAAAACAAAGGATTCCAACTAAAACGACCAATATCCAGTTCGTGATAAATCGGACTTTATCTGTCAAGGGAGGTAATTGTAAAACAGTAATGTCGCTCATTGTACATGAAACGGGCTTGAACATGTAAGCAAACATGGACTGTAAGTAACATACGTTTTCGTCTGGTCTCGGTTTCCGATGCGCTAGCCAGAAAATGATTAATCGCTCGCGCATATCTTCTACGCTTCTAACTCCTGCCAGGCTGACCTCCCATTGCTTGGCTAAGGTACGACCTTGACCAAGGTCAAGATTTAAGATGTCCTCGTTACTCTGTATATGAGGCACGGCAGGCATGGTTTTCTTTTCTCTGAAGCAAAATATATGTATATTATGTAAATGATAAGTGTATATTTTGTATAATAATAATATTATTAATAATAATACAGTCTACATCCGTTATGTCGAATTCTGTCGGATCGAACAAAATACTTCGACATAACCGAAGTTTGACTTAACGAAATTATATTTAAACGGAGCCAGTTATATGTAAAATGATAGTGTCTGAAATGGGAATTTGGTCCGATTTCGAGATAACCGGGTAATTCGACATAACCGACTTTGACATAACGGATGTAGACTGTAATAATAAAGACTGTATTAAAATCACAAAGACTATGTACAATATCATCTGAAGTAAGAATAGTAGAAATGTATATATGCGTGTTTAGTTTTAAAATATGTTATTGCTATGCACATATTTGTACGTACGAAATGTACAGTCTTTACAAACAGCACATGCAAAAGGGTCTGGCCACAAATTATTACAGCATTTTTTCAATCAATTTTTACGTATGGGTAGCAACGCTGCTACACATTCTAACATTATACTTTGTATGCTTATGGTATGCTTATGTATGCTAACTCGAAACCGAAAGTAGGACTTTCCGAGTCGATCTGTCACGCACTTGTTTACAACCGGAACGCATCGTCCGCACTTGTTTACATTCGGAATGCATCGTCGCCATTTGTTCCACGTTGTCTTTTTTAGTTAAATTACGTGATATGTTGATTCATACCTCTGTTAGCTAAGTCTTATAGCGACATTTCTACATCCCCACGAGGGGTTCGACATTAGAGGAAGATAGATAGATAGTCTTTCATGTTCAACATATATACGTTGTTTTCTACATCCTCTGTTGTTTCACGCATGCGCGCTATGCGTGTTTACAATTCGTATGTTGATAAACAAATTCGCGTATACGACGGTTTAAATTTATTGGAATTTTATGTAATGCTGCTTTAAGCACACTATTGATGAACAATTACTATTGTTTGGCTGTCCGATTAGCGCAGTGGTTAGCTCACTCGATTCTCACCAATGCAACCCGGGTTCGATCATCGGACCGGGGAAGTATGTGAGATGGTACGATGGTCGCCAGATCGGACAGGTGGGTTTTCTCCGGGTACTCCGGTTTCCTCCCACACGAATGACCACATATACACTTTCATCCGCGCCAACGAGTGATTAATATAAGTTGTTAAAACTTGCTTCGCAATCGTTGTAAAATAAATAAAGTTTAAACTTTAAACATATACCTTTTATATAATATCTAAGTGAAACTACATATTGAACGATATACTCATATAATTGGATTGTGCTATACACTTAGGGCCACTTGTAACCCAACACTTAAATAAATCGGTATAATTGGATTATTTGTGAAAGGATTTCGTTCTAATTAGGACTATGTATAAATCAACACATCATACGTACATACAAGAAATTTCTTTTGAATTGATGAACAAAAAGGTACACAATTTAACAAATAACAAACATCACTGTAAAATCAAAATTCACAAAATAACACAGCGCAAGACCAGACACTTTTCAAATCATGGTTCAATATATTAATTTGAAATTATAGATTATATTATTCAGCTACATTATCTGAACAAAAATGATCATAATGTTCACCTGTGAGACGGAGGTGTGTGCACGTCGTAAGAGACATTGGGAGGACACACTAGATATTAGTTTCTCGGACATACTATTGGGTGACTTGTCACATTGTTCGGATTTTGCGTTGTGTCATTATTTTGTGAATTTTGATAATACAGTGATGTTTGTTATTTGTTAAGTTTTATACATTATTGTTGATGAATTAAAAAGAAATTTCTAGTATGTACGTATGACATGTTGATTTATTCTTGGTCCAAACGTGAACAAAATCCTTTCACAAATAATGCAATAATACCGAATTATATAAGTGTCGAGTTACAAGTGGCCCTAAGTGTATATACTAAATCGTATGAAAAAAACGTGGACTTGCTTCTGGTTAATACAAATTTATCTTAGCTCGATTACGAAACAAGTTCTTGCAACTTGTATCACTCTCGAGACCTCATTCCTGGTGTAATCCATCGCCACGAGGGAGAGAGAATGTGGAATTTAAATGCCTTGGCTAAGGGCACAATCGTAACGGTTCCAGCGGGGTTCGAACTCCGGGAATTTCGCACCTGATATGAACGCGCTACCACTGCGCTATCACGACTTCTATGATCCATTTTAGACTTCTATGATTACACCGGGGAGTGCTGTACCCACCCAAACAGCCGCTATTGATTAACGACAATGGTAATGTTCTGACTCATCCGGGTATGTTAATATAGTCTGTTAAACCAAATCTCTTTGTTCTAATGCTAACCATGATAACTATTTCTAAAGCACATTGTATTTCTACAATCTTGGTAGTTTGATATGCATTCCATTAATATACATCTGTGTTTGTTTGTATAGTTTATACACATTGTACAATTAAATGTATTTAGCTCGATTGCTAAACAAGTTCTTACAACTTATATTATTCACTCTCGAGACCTCATTCCAGATGGAATCCATCGCCACGAGGGAGAGAGAAGAGGCAACCTGGAATTTAAATGCCTTGCCTAAGGACACAATCGTAACGGCTCAAACGGAGCTCGAACTCCGGACCTTTCGCACCTGAAGAGAACGCGCATTCACTGCGCTATCATGGCTTCCACTGTGTGTTTGTATATTAGTTTGTGCACAGGAACTTGAAATTGTATCCATGAGCCACCAAAGGTCTCGTACCTCTACCCTAGGACACCCCCTCTATATTTGCCACCATAAACCACCAAAGGTCTCGTACATATATCCTAGGACACCCCCTCTATCTTTGCCACCATAAGCCACCAAAGGTTTCTTACCTCTATCCTAGGACACCCCCTCTATTTGTGCCACCATAAGCCACCAAAGGTCTCGTACCTCTATCCTAGGACACCCCCCCTCTATTTTTAATAGAGGTACGAGACCTTTGGTGGCTTATGGTGGCTTATGGATAAAATTTCAAGTTCCTGTGGTTTGTGTCAGTTTTAAGTCGCATCGACACACTGTATATATCAGCAAACGGGTCAGTAACCAAGTTGTTAATACGTTGGTCTGCGAATCCAGCGACCGCAGATTCGTTTGTTCTTTTGTTGCTGTTGTTTTGGGGTGGGGCTAAAGTCATACCATCATCTTAGATCATACGGCGACTCTCCATCTACAATTGGTGGAGAAAGATCCCGGATGCCCCTCCAATCAATGATGCAGGTATGGACGGGCACCCGGGTAGAACCACCGATCTACCACAAACCAGATGAAGTCGATACCCCAGTGGGATTCGAACCTATACAGCGGTGAAGGGAAAGTGATTTGAAGTTAGAGACCTTAACCACTCGGCTTGGGGGGGGGCACATGTATCGCAGGTTCGATCCTCTGTCGTACTCTAATAATATTAACAGTCTTTCCGATGGAACTATATGACCATGTCTCGTATATCGGTGCTTTTTCGCTTCCAGGGATGTTTCTAGAATTGCAGTGTCTTCTGTATCCATGGTTATTCTACATGTCCTGGTGTATTGCATCGATACATTCAAGAGTCGTCTGTTTATACTTCCATCTTTAAACGTTATTTATTTTACAACTATTGCGAAGCAAGTTCTAACAACTTATATTAATCACTTTCGTGGCGAGGATGAAAGCATATATGTTGTCATTAGTTTCCATTTGAAAGACTGTTAAATGTATTTACTATTTAGTGTCAGACGACACATCAAGCATGCGAAATCTGGATTCGTAGTTCAACGTTTTGCTTGCAAATAATTCTACAGCATATATACACGAAGCGATTAACAGCAGCAGACTGCACATATATACGAGTGTATAGTCGATCAATATTAAACCTCGTCAAATGCAGATATATAATGTATGCAAACTACATCGCTAATCGTTATGATCGATCACAGGCACCAGACATAAAAAAAAATATTTGTTGGCCTATGGTCATATAGTAACTTACTATATGACAATAGGCTAAACAAAATTGTTGTGCCTGGTGCCTGTGTGGTCGATCCCTTAATACAAGTTAATACACGTGGTCTCTTAATACAAGTGGTCTCTCAATACAAGTGGTCTCTTAATACAAGTGGTCACTTAATACAAGTGGTCTCTTAATACACGTGGTCTCTTAATACAAGTGGTCTCTTAATACACGTGGTCACTTAATACACGTGGTCTCTTAATACAAGTGGTCTCTCAATACAAGTGGTCTCTTAATACACGTGGTCACTTAATACAAGTGGTCTCTTAATACACGTGGTCTCTTAATACAAGTGGTCTCTTAATACACGTGGTCTCTTAATACAAGTGGTCACTTAATACAAGTGGTCTCTTAATACAAGTGGTCACTTAATAGATGTGGTCTTTCGAGTAAGTTCCAGTGTACATGTATATACAGTCGCACATGTAGAACGTGGGCATATGCACAGACGTATACGTAATCCAGTAGTTAACACGATGGACTGGTAACCCAGGGATCACAGGTCTGACCCTAGTAAAATTAACCGTCTTTCAGATGGGACTTTAAGCCGAGGTCTCGTGTCAGGGCTTTACGTCGTTATGCTCATTGTGTAATTCTGCAGATCAGCAATTATTCAACGATGCAAATGCATACATTTATATATATTCTGAAGAATAAAAACTTGATTACTCGCCCATTTATGCGGTGGTGAGTATAAATAAACTTAACGGATTGAAATGAAGACATACGTGTCCTTAACTATAATGACACGGGAAGGGGGTATAGCCTAACATAACCCCAATTTTAGTTTTGAATGTTTATTCATATTAATCAGACAGTGAGTAGCGAGTGTTGTGCTTACGTTTATTTATCGTCGCTACCGGTTGCCCATATGAGCAACGCCTCCTGAAGAGATTATTCATTTTAGATTTTTGGAGGATAGTGCAATGATACACGAGACATCGGTTTAACGTCCCATCTGAAAGACTGTTAATTTTATTAGGGTCAGACGGGGGATCGAACCTGCGATCCCTGGTGAGTAGCGAGATCATAATTTCGCTATAAATGTAACCCAGGTGAGAAAAACATGCAGCACAGACGGATATGTAGTCCAGTGGTAACACGCTGGATTGGTAATCCAGGGATCGCATGTTCGATTCCCCGTCTGACCCTAATAAAATTAACAATTTTTCAGATGGGACTTTAAACCGAGATCTCGTGTCGATGCTGTACACCGTGCACGTAAAAGAAACAGAGGAGACTCTGGAATGGGTCTCTGTCTGTATCATTCCACTTTCCTCCACAAATCTAAAATGACTAATCTCTTCAGGAGGCGTAGCTCATATGGGCAACCGGTAGCGACGATAAATAGACGTAGTGCCACTCGTGATACTAATGCTTTCAATGTTCATTCGGTGAAATGTAATTCCATGACACACTGCAACGAACAAATATCCTCTTAATATTTCGCTGATAAATTTCTATATTTCATTGGAAAGCATAGCATAACAAACTGCGAAATAAGCGGTAACAACTTATGTTTAATCTCTCTGTTTGGCGCAGAGGAAACCGGAGCACCCGGTGAAATACCCACCGTCCAATCGTGCGACCTCCATACCATCTCACATACTTCTCGGTCTGAGAAACGAACCCGCGTTGAATTTATGAGAATCGAGAGTGCTAACCACTTCGCTAATCGGACAACCATAAGGGGATACATTAAACTGCACACACACCATAAAACGTGAAAAGTTGACTGTGCCACACAAGACCGTCATTTTATTGCAATTTCAATTGAATGGCTCAAACACAACTGTTCAAACACAACTACAATGTACAAATAAACACACAAAACAGCCAGAACCGATTTTCTACAATTAAAAATGTGACGAATGCACAACAAGAATGACTGAATATGGTTTTGTGATTTCAACCTTAGATATCTTTGTTACCTCCACAATGGGAGAGTAATTATGTTGAACATATACAAGTAAAGCATGTAACAAAACAGAAAATACAAATACATATGGTGTGTGCATAATTGTGCAAAACCCCAATTTGCACGAAATATTTAATGTGCATGACATTAAACAGTGTCGTTTTCAATATTTCGCTGACGGAATATTATACAATTAGATTAATCCAATACTAAATCTTGTCGAAACGAAACACAAGGTCCAGAGTAGGCAACATAGTAAAATTGCGCGTGTCATATCGATATGTATGGCTAGCAAGACTGAATTTAGTTATCAGTTTAACATTGAATGAATAGCCTTAGCAACAGTATAGTTTACCTGGCAACACCATCAATATCGTATTGGTAAAGTCAGCCAGTAAACGACATATTTGGTTAATTGGTTGTTGAGAGATAACCTTGTTATAATGTATTTTAATGCAATGTCTAACAAGTACTAAAAGCAAAGCAAAAACGAATTTCAATAGGTTGACGACGCTAACCTGATTTCTTACGCCTCCAGAAGTAGTTTTATTAATTGGAGGGTATGTATGTATGTTCCATTAATGTCAAACCCCTTGCGGGGACCTATACATGTTTTCCTGGGCATGCTTAGCCGACCATAGCGGTTAACCAGTACTAAGCAATGTGTGTGAGGTGCCTTGCTCAATGACACTACATACGTGGCCTGACTGAGTATTGAACCCGGACCGTTCGATTCCAAATCCGATGCTCTACCATTAGACCACGGACGCCACACTAGTGCAAGATGACGCTCCCATTTCAGAAATCACTCCCTGGTTAACCGGGGCGACACCTCCAGAAATTATTTTATTAATTGGAGGATAGTGCAAGACGACGCTTCCATTTCAGAAGTCACTCCCTGGTTAACCGGGGCGACACCTCCAGAATCTATTTTATTAATTGGAGGATAGTGCAAGATGACGCTCCCATTTCAGAAGTCACTCCCTGGTTAACCGGGGCGACACCTCCAGAATCTATTTTATTAATTGGAGGATAGTGCAAGATGACGCTCCCATTTCAGAAGTCACTCCCTGGTTAACCGGGGCGACACCTCCAGAAATTATGTTATTAAGTGGAGGATAGTGCAAGATGACGCTCCCATTTCAGAAATCACTCCCTGGTTAACCGGGGCGACACCTCCAGAAATTATGTTATTAAGTGGAGGATAGTGCAGGATGACGCTCCCATTTCAGAAATCACTCCCTGGTTAACCTGGGCGACGTGCAAGATGACGCTCCCATTTCAGAAATCACTCCCTGGTTAACTGGGGCGACGCCTCAAGAAGTAATTTTGTTAATTGGAGGATAGTGCAAGATACAAGACGACGCTCCCATTTCAGAAGCATCCCTGGTTATTTTATATATATTATATACACAGTTAGTGGTCCCCTCTATTAAGCAGCCAACCTGTATTAAGCAGCCATATTACATATTCCCAATATGTTGTTTCACTTCACCTCTATTAAGCAGCAGTCACCTGTGTTAAGCAGCCACATTTTGTGATTCCCTTAACTGGCTGCTTAAGACAGGTTTGACTGTATTCTCTTTATTTGTTTGTTACTACACACCACTGTATGTGTGAGATTTCACATAATTAATGCAAATTAGAAATAAAATACCGTCCAATAATTGCTGAGCGTCGCGATATTTCAGAATGTCCCGTATTAATAAAGTGCATACTATACTAAATGTATTTATACGTGTATGCAAATAGTGTGTTATTTCTTACAGTTGAATCGGCGCTATCAATATGTAAGTGAAACAACAAATGAGTTAACTGTTTCCTATTCACTAGCCATACAATATAATACAAATACTAGCATATATGTTATTATTAAAAACATATTTTATATACTTTCATCAGCTATTAATTTGAATGAATGTCCACATAATCGTACTTACGTGTTTGTGTGGTAACTTGAAACTCCCAACTAAAACAGTGAACTGTGAACGCTGTTATATATATAGGCAACACTCTCTTCCGATGAGATATTTTACTTTGAAACTACACTCCTTCAAAAGCTGAAAAGAAATCAAACATATTGTAAGACTTCCTGTTTCGGGATACAAGACGCTCAACGATTGGTTAACTCGCAGACAATGGAATGTCATGGGCCTTGAGTATTTGCCAGTGTCGTAATGTATACGATATATCGAATACCCGCTTAACAGGTTTTGGAAATTCTATAGCTCTTATTCAAAACACTGAAATATTTCTATGTTTTATTGAAAAGCATACTATTATCATAAACAATCAGCTTGCTAAAAGGGTCATACTGATCCCATTTTAAACAATATTAAATATTGCATATTGTGGATGTTCCGGTGTGTGCCATCCGATTGTTATTGTACGCCTAATTGGTCCGGAGTGAATGGATTAGTTTTAAAATTAAAAACAATGTTTCTCAGGCCCGTAGCCACACTGAAGCACACCGATGCAGCAGCTGTCTTGGTTAAAATTTCCAAAGCAAAAAAAAATGAAATGCCAAAATATCCCTTTGCCGTATAAAATGTTGAGAGCTGAATTATATAATTATAACTTTAAACTTTGATTTATTTTACAGCGATTGCGAAGTAAGTTTTAACAACTTATATTAATCACTCTCGTTGGCGCGGGTGAATGTGGAGTACCCGCGTGGGAGGAAACTGGAGTACCCGGAGAAAACTCACCTGTCCGATCTGGCGACCACCGTACAATATCACATACTTCCCGGTCCGAGGATCGAACCCGGGTTGCATTGATAAGAAGCGAGCGGGTAATATAGACTAGACCAATTTTATGAAAATGGCCCTAGATAAAGTGCTAGGGGCAAATCGTAGTACAATTGGTAAACGAGCGGTTTTATTATAATGTGGGTATGCCGAATTCGATGCAGGTGTTTACCAAGCCGAAATATGTGTCCTTGACCTTCAAAAGGTCAATTCAAAATGATGACCATTTTTTACATATATTTTAATAGCAAAAAAACAATAACATTCCTGTACTTACTATATCGTGTTCACATTGGTACAAATATGTAGTTGATCAATAATTTAGTTACCACATATATTGCATGATCTTTTAGGTTTGTAATTTCAACCTCAACGGTCAAGGTCAAGGCCAACAGCGAACTTGAAGGTCAAATGATTTATTTTTTGGTACAAAGCTGCCACATTTTATCATAGTTTATACAAATTTATTTTAGCTCGATTACGAAACAAGTTCTTATAACTTATACTAATCACTCTCGAAACCTCATTCCTGATGGAATCCATCGCCACGAGGGAGAGAGAAGAGGCATGTGGAATTTAAATGCCTTGCCTAAGGACACAATCGTAACGGCTCCAGCGGGGCTCGAACTCCGGGCATTTCGCACGTGAAGCGAACGCGCTACCACTGAGCTATCACGACTTCATTTTTTATCATAATAGAATCTACAGAACACTGTTCATTGCAAACTTTTAAAAGTGTCTTGCTAAATCTAGAATCTAAACCCTAATAGATCATTACCTGTTTTCAAAGGAGAAGATGATATTTATATATCACTTGTACATGTAGCTCTGACAGTGTGTGGTGACATCATGGCAATGCCAGGACATAAAGGGTTATCTGTGAACGAAGAAGAAGCTATATCGTGTGTCCCAGACAGTCTGTACATGCTACTACAACTGTTATTTGTTGGTCAAGAAGCTCTAAATGATGACGATTGCAATAATATTGAAGTTAATCGCAGTAAAGTACTGAGTGTAGCTCAATATCTAGTGTATGGCGTGAGTGGTGGTAAGAAATGGACTCCAAAACACATCGGCCTGTGAAGTACATAACATCAGGCAACTCACTCGAACCATCTGGTGCAATTATTTCATAATGCAGGTCACTGCCTGAGCTACAATCAGGTTGTACAGGTTTGATACGACACTTGCTGAAAGCACACTCAAGTCCCTTGATCATGATACTAGTGCTGTGATCCCTACTAACCTTACAAGAAACCAGTTCATTCACTACACAGCTGACAATATAGACATTCTTGATGAGATACTCGATGGTAAAAACACATGTCATGCCACTTAGTTGGCATCCTGGCAACGTGGAGAGTCGAATGATATAACACTTCAAACCCTAGATACACCATCAGCTCGTGTACTGAATGTTCCTAATATCCTACAGGAACTACATCCAGTGAGAATATACACATCTTTGAGCGAGCCTGTTTTGACTACACCTGTTCAGCATTTGTGGTTTGATACATCAACAGAATAGTAGTGATGAGTGTGTCAAGAAAGCAAAAGCAAGCGATCTAGCTTTCTATTTTCAGCATCAGGCGTAAACGCATACAACTGGGTGGGAAATGTTCAATCAGTTAATTTCGTCAAATGACCCGGAGCAGACAACAGTTGGATATTTACCGATCATTCTAGCCCCAGCCCATGAACTTGATACCTTGAACACGGTGTCAAAAGATGTATGTCTATATCATCACATTTTGGACACTGTCATTACAGTTGATCAGGCACTTTACTCTAGGTTCATGGAATTGAAGTGGACAGTTCCCGAATACCAGCATAAACTTATCCCACGTCTTGGAGGACTTCACATATCCATGAATTTTCTAAAAGTCATAGGTGACCATATGGATGGCTCTGGTTTAGCAGAGGTTTGGGTAGAGAGTGGATTACTAGCCCCGGGACCAGTGGAACTTGCACTAGCAGGGAGGGCGTACAACAAGGGCTTGCGAGCTCATAAGCTGACGGTACAAGCATTGTGGCGTCTTTTAATACCCGATATGCTTTCCTATACAGAAAATGTCTATCAACAATGTCATGAACAGATATTACAATTAGAGAAAGATGAACAGCACACCATTCAGTTGATTGAACTTCTAACAACCAATCCATTTCAGAGAGATATGAGAGACTACATCCAAACAGAATCCAGTAAAGTCAACTTTGCCTTCTGGTGGACATACATGGAGTTAGTGTCAATCCTTCTGATGTTTACACGAGAAATACGTGATGGTTTATGGGATGTGTATCTAACATCATGAGATACGATCACCTGAAATATGCTAGATGGGGTCCAGTTTACCTAGCAGAATACACAAGCTCCCTGAATCTATCAACAGTGAATTCATGAAGGGCAACTTTGTTGTAAAACGTTCCCATACACGTTTCAATATGGTTGATCCAGATCAAGCTCAGGAAAGGTTAAATGGCACAGGCAAACGAGGTGGTGGAATAGTAGGCATTACACAATCAACAACAGCTCTCTCCAGATGGACACTATCGTACAACTTGAGGTCCCAAATTGCATCAGACACACATGCAATGTATAACCTATTCCCAGATAACATGCATCTTCTCGAGAGTGGAACATCAAGACAAAACTGTGACAGAGATGATGAAAATTCTGTGTTTACGACATTCCAGAGATTCTCCCGACTCAAACAAAGAATCATTGCAGAACATAGCCACTAAAGATTTGGCAACCGCTAACATTCAAAGTTCACTTATTGGAGTAAAAGAATATGGACAGAAAGAAGTCACTAAATTTGTAGAAGAGCGATTAGCTGTCAATAAGGGGAATTTAATTCCAGAAGTTGGGATCCATGCTTCGCTACGAAAACAGATTGCTGCAACATTTGCGAACCTATATTCTTTCAAGAAACCTAGATAAAGACAAACAGACGATATTGAAGGGAGACAGGAGTGTTCTTCACCGAATGATCACAGCATATGAAGCAGGCAGACAGGTTGACCTACGTTCCATCATGATGCATGAATTGATGCCAGTACCTGTATCCTTAGCTGAAATGAATGGCTCTCTTCGTACTGGAAACAAGTCTATCTTGGGGGAAGTGCTCACAGAAGGCATCCTGTGTCCTGAAACTATTGATTTACATGGTCCAGCAGCTTGTCTAATCATCGATGGTCAAGCACTTGCTGTAGCACTAGGGAAACCAGTCGATGCCAATACATTTGGAAATCTTGCGGACACATTTGTAAAGTGTTTTGATACAAATGGGGGCCAGATATGAGCGTATTGATATAGTGTTTGACAGATACAGGAAACTCAATGAACACACTATGGTGGCCGCAGAGGCATTTATGTGCAGGCTGTACAACATACAATAAACTGATTGCGTTAATGAAGCGCTTGTTTTACAGTTCTCCAAGAATGGAAAACCAGAAGCAATGTGTCCAACACAAGATGCACTGTACTTCCATCTAATGAGTGTACATTATCAAAGCATGATATGGCGACAAGCTCAGTGCAGTGTGCCAGTTCTACCGGATCCCGTGAATATGGGCTGGAATCAGACGGAACATGGTGTGTGTGTGTGTGTGTGTGTGTGTGTGTGTGTGTGTGTGTGTGTGTGTGTGTGTGTGTGTGTGTGTGTGTGTGTGTGTGTGTGTGTGTGTGTGTGTGTGTGTGTGTGTGTGTGTGTGTGTGTGTGTGTGTGTGTGTGTGTGTGTGTGTGTGTGTGTGTGTGTGTGTGTGTGTGTGTGTGTGTGTGTGTGTGTGTGTGTGTGTGTGTGTGTGTGTGTGTGTGTGTGTGTGTGTGTGTGTGTGTGTGTGTGTGTGTGTGTGTGTGTGTGTGTGTGTGTGTGTGTGTGTGTGTGTGTGTGTGTGTGTGTGTGTGTGTGTGTGTGTGTGTGTGTGTGTGTGTGTGTGTGTGTGTGTGTGTGTGTGTGTGTGTGTGTGTGTGTGTGTGTGTGTGTGTGTGTGTGTGTGTGTGTGTGTGTGTGTGTGTGTGTGTGTGTGTGTGTGTGTGTGTGTGTGTGTGTGTGTGTGTGTGTGTGTGTGTGTGTGTGTGTGTGTGTGTGTGTGTGTGTGTGTGTGTGTGTGTGTGTGTGTGTGTGTGTGTGTGTGTGTGTGTGTGTGTGTGTGTGTGTGTGTGTGTGTGTGTGTGTGTGTGTGTGTGTGTGTGTGTGTGTGTGTGTGTGTGTGTGTGTGTGTGTGTGTGTGTGTGTGTGTGTGTGTGTGTGTGTGTGTGTGTGTGTGTGTGTGTGTGTGTGTGTGTGTGTGTGTGTGTGTGTGTGTGTGTGTGTGTGTGTGTGTGTGTGTGTGTGTGTGTGTGTGTGTGTGTGTGTGTGTGTGTGTGTGTGTGTGTGTGTGTGTGTGTGTGTGTGTGTGTGTGTGTGTGTGTGTGTGTGTGTGTGTGTGTGTGTGTGTGTGTGTGTGTGTGTGTGTGTGTGTGTGTGTGTGTGTGTGTGTGTGTGTGTGTGTGTGTGTGTGTGTGTGTGTGTGTGTGTGTGTGTGTGTGTGTGTGTGTGTGTGTGTGTGTGTGTGTGTGTGTGTGTGTGTGTGTGTGTGTGTGTGTGTGTGTGTGTGTGTGTGTGTGTGTGTGTGTGTGTGTGTGTGTGTGTGTGTGTGTGTGTGTGTGTGTGTGTGTGTGTGTGTGTGTGTGTGTGTGTGTGTGTGTGTGTGTGTGTGTGTGTGTGTGTGTGTGTGTGTGTGTGTGTGTGTGTGTGTGTGTGTGTGTGTGTGTGTGTGTGTGTGTGTGTGTGTGTGTGTGTGTGTGTGTGTGTGTGTGTGTGTGTGTGTGTGTGTGTGTGTGTGTGTGTGTGTGTGTGTGTGTGTGTGTGTGTGTGTGTGTGTGTGTGTGTGTGTGTGTGTGTGTGTGTGTGTGTGTGTGTGTGTGTGTGTGTGTGTGTGTGTGTGTGTGTGTGTGTGTGTGTGTGTGTGTGTGTGTGTGTGTGTGTGTGTGTGTGTGTGTGTGTGTGTGTGTGTGTGTGTGTGTGTGTGTGTGTGTGTGTGTGTGTGTGTGTGTGTGTGTGTGTGTGTGTGTGTGTGTGTGTGTGTGTGTGTGTGTGTGTGTGTGTGTGTGTGTGTGTGTGTGTGTGTGTGTGTGTGTGTGTGTGTGTGTGTGTGTGTGTGTGTGTGTGTGTGTGTGTGTGTGTGTGTGTGTGTGTGTGTGTGTGTGTGTGTGTGTGTGTGTGTGTGTGTGTGTGTGTGTGTGTGTGTGTGTGTGTGTGTGTGTGTGTGTGTGTGTGTGTGTGTGTGTGTGTGTGTGTGTGTGTGTGTGTGTGTGTGTGTGTGTGTGTGTGTGTGTGTGTGTGTGTGTGTGTGTGTGTGTGTGTGTGTGTGTGTGTGTGTGTGTGTGTGTGTGTGTGTGTGTGTGTGTGTGTGTGTGTGTGTGTGTGTGTGTGTGTGTGTGTGTGTGTGTGTGTGTGTGTGTGTGTGTGTGTGTGTGTGTGTGTGTGTGTGTGTGTGTGTGTGTGTGTGTGTGTGTGTGTGTGTGTGTGTGTGTGTGTGTGTGTGTGTGTGTGTGTGTGTGTGTGTGTGTGTGTGTGTGTGTGTGTGTGTGTGTGTGTGTGTGTGTGTGTGTGTGTGTGTGTGTGTGTGTGTGTGTGTGTGTGTGTGTGTGTGTGTGTGTGTGTGTGTGTGTGTGTGTGTGTGTGTGTGTGTGTGTGTGTGTGTGTGTGTGTGTGTGTGTGTGTGTGTGTGTGTGTGTGTGTGTGTGTGTGGTGTGTGTGAACAGAGTGAAGATCCATGTATGAACATTTTGTAATGGCCGACAACGCATAAATAGAGACTGCATATAACAGCACATACAAGGTACACATAGTATGCTTTAGAGTTGCCATACATTTAAATGTGTTGAATAATACATTAGAGTAACCTACTAGTAAAGGATAGCAGGAAATGTGAACTTTGGGCATGTATGTTCTACCGAGAACGGCACATACATATTTAACTATATATTGACCATTTGTACCGCTAATATCAGTGTTAACCTTGGCCTTAAGCCATATGAGGGGTAACATGTTTATGTCTATATGCTGCATAGTATTGATTACAGTAAATTAGATGTATTGCAAGTAATTATGCACCCAAATACAGATAGATATTAGGTTACAGTAATTATTTGTGTGGTTATTAAGCATTTTAATGGTCGCCATTTTAAATTGACATTTACACGGTTAAGGACACATATTTCAGCTTGGTAAACACCTGCATCGCATTCAGCACACCCAAATTATGTTATAAATGACATCCAAATGCTTGTAATACAATTTGCCCCTAGCATGCACAATTTTGAAAAATTGGTCTAGTCTAATAGGATAAGTATACGTCTAAACTCATTAAATCAGAAAACGCAGGACATCGCATCTATACCTCAACACTTTTAAGGGGTAACATGCACCCGGGCCCCCTAGACTGCCTATGTTGAAATTTGCCTCTGGCTACGTTACTGTTTCGTGGAAATGATGACATCATTCAAGCTTCATCTTGATAGCCTTTGTATTGATATATCTACATGTATACATGTATAGTGAATCGATTTTCTACAGGTATAACAGTAAAGCAAAGTGTTTGTTTATTATAGACAGACGGATATGTAGTACAGTTGTAACACGCTGGACTGGTAATCCAGGGATCGCAGGTTCGATCCCCCGTCTGACCCTAGTAAAATTAACAGTCTTTCAGATGGGACGTTAAACCGAGGTCTCGTGTCGGTGCTTTACACCGTGCACGTAAAAGAACCAGATGAGACTCTGGAATGGGTCTCTGTCTGTATCATTGCACTATCCTCCAAAATCTAAAATGACTAATCTCTTCAGGAGGCGTAGCTCATATGGGCAACCGGTAGCGACGATAAATAAACGTAAAACACACACGTTTATTATAGTGTCACACCTATTTAAAGGGCCAGTCATTCCTGATTAACCCTAACCCTACCAATTCGCTATACATAAACAAAAAAACCAACCACAAAAAAACCAACCACATGTATATGTAGATAACCAATTCCTATACATGTATATATAGATAACCAATTCCTATACATGTATATGTAGATAACCAATTCCTATACATTATATGTAGATAACCAATTCGCTATACATTATATGTAGATAACCAATTCGCTATACATATATATGTAGATAACCAATTCGCTATACATATATATGTAGATAACCAATTCACTATACATGTATATGTAGATAACCAATTCGCTATACATGTATATATAGATAACCAATTCGCTATACATGTATATGTAGATAACCAATTCGCTATACATATATATGTAGATAACCAATTCGCTATACATATATATGTAGATAACCAATTCGCTATACATATATATGTAGATAACCAATTCACTATACATGTATATGTAAATAACCAATTCGCTATACATGTATATGTAGATAACCAATTCGCTATACATATATATGTAGATAACCAATTCGCTATACATGTATATGTAGATAACCAATTCGCTATACATGTATATGTAGATAACCAATTCACTATGCATGTATATGTAGATAACCAATTCGCTATACATATATATGTAGATAACCAATTCACTATACATGTATATGTAGATAACCAATTCGCTATACATGTATATGTAGATAACCAATTGGCTATACATGTATATGTAGATAACCAATTCACTATACATGTATATAACCAATTCACTATACATGTATATGTAGATAACCAATTCGCTATACATGTATATGTAGATAACCAATTCACTATACATGTATATGTAGATAACCAATTCACTATGCATGTATATGTAGATAACCAATTCGCTATACATGTATATGTAGATAACCAATTCACTATACATGTATATGTAGATAACCAATTCACTATGCATGTATATGTAGATAACCAATTCGCTATACATGTATATGTAGATAACCAATTCACTATACATGTATATATAGATAACCAATTCTCTATACATGTATATGTAGATAACCAATTCACTATACATGTATATGTAGATAACCAATTCGCTATACATGTATATGTAGATAACCAATTCACTATACATGTATATGTAGATAACCAATTCGCTATACATGTATATGTAGATAACCAATTCACTATACATGTATATGTAGATAACCAATTCTCACTATACATGTATATGTAGATAACCAATTCGCTATACATGTATATGTAGATAACCAATTCGCTATACATGTATATGTAGATAACCAATTCACTATACATGTATATGTAGATAACCAATTCACTATACATGTATATATAGATAACCAATTCTCTATACATGTATATGTAGATAACCAATTCGCTGTACATGTATATGTAGATAACCAATTCGCTATACATATATATGTAGATAACTAATTCGCTATACATGTATATGTAGATAACCAATTCGCTATACATGTATATGTAGATAACCAATTCGCTGTACATGTATATGTAGATAACCAATTCGCTGTACATGTATATGTAGATAACCAATTCGCTATACATATATATGTAGATAACTAATTCGCTATACATGTATATGTAGATAACCAATTCGCTATACATGTATATGTAGATAACCAATTCGCTGTACATGTATATGTAGATAACCAATTCGCTGTACATGTATATGTAGATAACCAATTCGCTATACATATATATGTAGATAACTAATTCGCTATACATGTATATGTAGATAACCAATTCGCTATACATGTATATGTAGATAACCAATTCGCTATACATGTATATGTAGATAACCAATTCGCTGTACATGTATATGTATATATGTTCATAATCAATCCACTAACATATACTATTCAAGTTAAGGCGTCCGCCTACGGAGCGGAGGGTCGAAGGTTCAAACATCGCCATGGGTTCGATCTGATATGGCCGGTTCATGAACCGCCAGCTAGTTAAATAATGGCTACCGATTGCCTACCAGCATGGCACATGGCATACAAGCATAGGGCGGTACTGATGTACATAAACAGAGATGTCTCATGAGTCATGAATGGCCCCGACGGATCTGTAGTCCAGTGGTAACATGTTGGACTGGGATCGCAGGTTCGATCCCCCGTCTGCCACTAATATAAAACAGTCTTTCAGATAGGACTATAAACCGATGTCTCGTGTCGGTACTTTACACAGTGCACAAAAAAGAACCAGAGGATAGGCGCACACACACAGTAGGTTATCTGCAGAGAATTATTTATTTAATAATTATAAGATGAGAAACGCGTTTTAAACTGATGGTAAACGATAGCATGTGGTGCAAAGGAAACAACGATACGGACAGAGGAGACCAATTAAGAGGACTAATGAGGGGCAGTAACTGACTACTCTGTGTGTTTTACGTTTATTTATCGTCGCTACTGGTTGCCCATGTGAGCGGGTTGGGTATAGAGGCCGTAATCCCACAAAACAGGTGGCAGTAAACTAAAACTGAACAGTAGAATACTCTTCAATTGAAGATCAAATTTAGCCCTAACCCTAATGCCCAGATTACTGCCAATTGTCCCAAGAGTACTGCCAATTGTATATGTCGTTACTGCCTCTATCGTTAACGATATGAGCGACGCCTCCTGAAGAGATTAGTCATTTTAGATATACGAGGATAGTGCAATGATACAGAGAGAGACCCATTCCAGAATCTCCTCTGGTTCTTTTACGTGCACGGTGTACAGCACCGACACGAGACCTCGGTTTAAAGTCCCATTTGAAAGACTGTTAATTTTATTAGGGTCGGACGGGGGATCGAAACTGCGATCCCTGGATTACCAGTCCAGCGTGTTACCACTGAACTACATATACGTCTGTTAACTGACTACTGCCCCATTTTCTTTGTAAGTAGACAACATCCTCGAAGCATCCATGCAAGGACCAGTAGACCGGAAGCTGACCACCGTCACCACGCTAATCTACTCTGTAGGTTTGGAGAGGTTTGGAATAGAAGAGGGAAGATCACGAAAGGAGCCTCCGAGACCGAACAGACGGCAAACCTGTATCCAAAACCTGAGACGTGAACTCAGACAGTTGAGGCGGAGATTCCGCAACAGTTAATCCACAGAGAGGATTGGACTAACTCAGCTAAGGGAGACAGTACGGTCACAGCTGATGTCACTACGGAAGGCCGAGAACACGAGAAGAAGGACCAGGGAAAGGGCGAAGAAGAGAGCAGCGTTCACGGTCAACCCATACAAGTTCGCAAGATCCCTACTCGACAAAGAAAGGTCAGGGAAGTTGGAAACACCACTGGAAGAGGTTGAGAGATACCTTCATGTTACCCACTCTGATCCCAATCGAGAGGACGCGCTAGGGGACTGTGATCGGATAGATCCAGCAAGTGCACCAGAGAAGCAACTGGATGTTACAGAACCAACGCTGGGAGAGGTAACGGTCACCATCAAAAAAGCAAGAACTGCTTCAGCGCCCGGACCGAACGCCATCCCGTACAAGGTGTACAAAATATGCCCACTACTTCTCAAGCGGTTATGGAAGCTCCAGAAAGTAGTCTGGAGGAAGGGAGATGTCCCATAAGCTTGGAAGGAGGCTGAAGGAACATTTACACCAAAGGAACGGAATTCCAAGACGGTCAACCAGTTCCGAACGATCTCGTTGCTCAACGTCGAGGGGAAAATATTCTTCGCCATCCTTGCAAGAAGACTAACACCTTTCCTGACAGGCAATGCATACATCAACACTTCAGCTCAGACGGGAGGAATTCCCGGTTTCTCAGGCTTCATAGAACACACAAGTGCCATCAACACAGCTAATCCGCGAGGCAAAAGAAGGTAGGAAGGACCTCACCGTAGTTTGGCTTGACTTAGCCAACGCATACGGGTTCATTCCACACCAGCTGATCTTCACAGCCCTCCGACACTACCATGTAGACTGTCACATACAGAAAATCATCACCAGCTACCTGGATGGAATCAAGCTCCGGTTTACTGTTGGTGACCAGCTGACCAGATGGCAGAAGTTGGAGAAAGGAATTGTCACAGGATGCACAGTTTCTGTGGTACTCTTCACTATGGGCATGAACCTGCTGATCAACGCTGCCCAACGAGAGACACGTGGACCAAGGACGGAATCAGGGATCTATCTCCCATCTACCCGAGGCTTCATGGATGACCTCACCTTGACAACAACAACCCATGTTCAAGCTAGGTGGATGCTGACAGCTCTGACAGACATCGCTTCATGGGGAAGAATGAAGTTCAAGGCAGTCAAATCCAGATCTCTCATCATCAAGAAGGGACAGATTACAGAGAGGTTCAAGCTCTACATACAGAACGAGGAGATCCGATCCATTGTGACGAGTCCAATCAAGTGCCTGGGCAAGTGGTTTGATGCAACGTTAAAGGACCGAAACAATGTCACGAAGCTCAAACAACAGGGAGACGATGGTCTCAAGAAGATAGACCGTTGCGGACTACCGGGCAAGTTCAAAGCCTGGCTCTACCAGCACGCACTGCTACCAAGACTGATCTGGCCATTGATGTTGTATGAGGTAGCCAGTATGACAGTGGAAGCCCTGGAGAGAACCACCAGTCGACACCTCAGGAAGTGGCTAGGAGTACCCCCAAGCTTCACCAGTATTGGACTCTATGGTAAGAGTAACAAACTACAGCTCCCACTATCTTCACTGGTGAAAGAATTCAGGACGGCCAAGACAAGACTTGTGTTGACTCTGAGGGATTCTCCGGACCAACTTATCCGTGAGGCAGGGATCGTAACCCGTAGCAGCAGGAAATGGTCAGCGACAGAATATGTGAACCAGGCAGAGAGCACACTCAAGCACAAAGACAGTGTGGGAGTGACTGCTGTCGGACGTCACGGAATCGGTGCAACAAAGGCGGTGCTGTGGAGCCGATCACACCAGAAGGAGAGGCGAGCCATGATCCAGTCAGAAATCAGGAGAGCAGAGAAACATGCCAGACAAGCTAGGGCGGTGGAAATGGGAGCGCAGGGAGCATGGACTACGTGGAACACCACAGACAGGAAGCTGACCTGGGAAGACATTTGGAAGTATGAGCCACTGAGGTTTTCATTTCTACTTAGGTCCGTCTATGACCTCCTACCATCCCCAGCGAACCTGTGCCGATGGGGACTCACGGCTGATCCCAAATGCAGCTTATGTGACAGAACAGGCACACTAGAGCATGTCCTGTCATCACTGACACAGGGCAGAAACAGATGGAGACACGACTCAGTCCTCAGGGAGTTGGCTGACTGGCTGGAGAAAGAGCGGAAGAAGGAACGTGGTAAACATCCCCACCATGGGCACATCGCCTTTGTCAAGCCGGGTGAGACCAGGAAGACACAGACACCACACAAGTCATCGATTATGGATGGCACAACGGGCTAGAACATGGAGGGTGACCTTGGGAAGAGACTTGTTTTCCCCGACGTGGTCCAGACGACCCAACGGCCAGACATCGTACTGTGGTCCAAGACAGGGAAGAAGCTCATCGTCATTGAGCTGACAGTACCATGGGAGACAAGGTGCGAAGAGGCCTACGAAAGGAAGAAGGCGAAGTATACAGAGTTTCTGGAACTCTGCAAGCAACGAGATTGGCGTACTTGGCTGTTCCCAGTAGAAGTAGGCGCGAGAGGCTTCTGTTCCCAATCCGTTTGCAGACTGATGACAGCAGTTGGGACTACTGGTAGAGAGAAAAGGATGGCTATCCAGAGACTGAGCCAAGCAGCTGAACGGGCTTCAAGCTGGCTGTGGCTGAAACGAGAGGAGAAGAGCTGGAAGCAATCAACCAACGCGCAGTGACTGATCACCACTGTGGGCCCACCGCCACCAGAGTGTCCATGGAATTAAAGGGCCGAAACACTCAAGGACGGCGGCATCCATGCTGATGATGTTGGTTGAGAAGCAGTCTACATTCCATATCAGATTATAGACTGTATTATATCACAATATCACGAAACCCTGTCCAACATAATAGTATATACCACATCCATGCTGGAACATCCGTGATAGTATATACCACATCCCTGCTGGAACATCCGTGCTAGTATATACCACATCCCTGCTGGAACATCCGTGATAGTATATACCACATCCCTGCTGGAACATCCGTAATAGTATATACCACATCCATGCTGGACGCCCGTGATAGTATATACCCATGCTGGAACATCCGTGCTAGTATATACCACATCCATGCTGGAACAGCCGTGATAGTATATACCACATCCCTGCTGGAACATCCGTGATAGTATATACCACATCCATGCTGGAACATCCGTGCTAGTATATACCACATCCATGCTGGAACATCCGCGATAGTATATACCACATCCATGCTGGAACATCCGTGATAGTATATACCACATCCATGCTGGAACATCCGTGATAGTATATACCACATCCCTGCTGGAACATCCGTGCTAGTATATACCACATCCATGCTGGAACATCCGTGATAGTATATACCACATCCAAGCTGGAACATCCATGATAGTATATACCACATCCATGCTGGAACATCCGTGATAGTATATACCACATCCATGCTGGAACATCCGTGATAGTATATTCCACATCCATGCTGGAACATCCGTGATAGTATATACCACATCCATGCTGGAACATCCGTGATAGTGTATACCACATCCATGCTGGAACATCCGTGATAGTGTATACCACATCCATGCTGGAACATCCGCGATAGTATATACCACATCCATGCTGGAACATCCGTGATAGTATATTCCACATCCATGCTGGAACATCCGTGATAGTATATACCACATCCATGCTGGAACATCCGTCATGGTATATTCCACATCCCTGCTGGAACATCCGTGATAGTATATACCACATCCATGCTGGAACATCCGTGATAGTATATACCACATCCCTGCTGGAACATCCGTGATAGTATATGCCACATCCATGCTGGAACATCCGTGATAGTATATACCACATCCCTGTTGGAACATCCGTGATAGTATATACCACATCCCTGCTGGAACATCCGTGATAGTATATGCCACATCCCTGCTGGAACATCCGTGATAGTATATACCACATCCCTGCTGGAACATCCGTGATAGTATATACCACATCCATGCTGGAACATCCGTGATAGTATATACCACATCCATGCTGGAACATCCGCGATAGTATATACCACATCTCTGCTGGAACATCCGCGATAGTATATACCACATCCCTGCTGGAACATCCGTGATAGTATATACCACATCCCTGCTGGAACATCCGTGATAGTATATACCACATCCATGCTGGAACATCCGTGATAGTATATACCACATCCATGCTGGAACATCCGTGATAGTATATACCACATCCATGCTGGAACATCCGCGAATCATATGGGAACCAAATATTGTTGCAGAATTACAACTACGTAAATAGATTGACCTGGTCATTTATGGATTCCAGCTCAAGCCTATAATTTCTATGCGCACACCAGTGAAAGCTTGGAATTAGAACTAGTGGGACTAGTTCCCTGCAAACAATAGGACAAGTTTAATACCTATAATACGAATACATAGCAGTAAGTCCGCCTCCGTGGTCGAGTGGTTAAGGTCGCTGACTTGTATACCACTGTAACCTATCATCACTGATGGTCACGACGGGTTCGAGCCCCACTCAGGCCGTGTCTCATTTATATGAAAAAGTTGGCAGTTTCTTACGGAGGTTGGTGCACCCAAGTACTGGTTAACCGCTGGAGCCTGCCCAGCAAAGGTGTTGTTAAGTAAACTGCCCGTCGGCGATATAGCCCGAAATGGTGCTGATGCAGGCGTAAAACCCGAAATATAAGGAAAAAATAACATGGCAGTAATTCTTATCATAGTAATTCCCATTCGTCCAGAAAATAACAATCATAAGCAAACGGTTGTTGAGTTTGTATACAGATGTTGGTGCACCAAATACTGGTTAACCGTTGGAGCCTGTCCAGGAACGCTGATGTTAGGCAAACTGTCCGCCGCTCAAATGAGCAACCGGTAGCGACGTTAAATAAACTTAATTAAAACACTGTTGTGACGTCATACCTTTGTACTTATTTTTTTTTACTTATTTTTTTTTATACAAATTTATTTTAGCTCGATTGCGAAACAAGTTATTTCAACTTATATAAATCACTCTCGAGACCTCATTCCTGATGGAATCCATCGCCACGAGGGAGAGAGAATTTTAAGGGCACAATCGTAACGGCTCCAGTGGGGCTCGAACTCCGGACCTTTCGCACCTGAAGCGAACGCGCATTCACTGCGCTATCACGACTTCCACCTTTGTACTTGCAGTCCATTATTATTAATTTTGGACTTGTGTCAAAAGGCCAGAGTATTATTTTAAATACTAAGCGTAAATGCATGAAATTAACAATTTTAATTAGTATGATATTGTTATTTATATAAGTGTGTTTATTAAGTATGTGTGTGTTTTACGCCCATCACAGTCCAATATTTTACATATTGGATCGTTTTCGGTTTATATCCTATACATAAAACAAGTCAAACTACCATCACACCTGTAAGAGCTAGCTTTATGGAAGAGTGGTGTTCAAAACAAGTCAAACTACCATCATACCTGTAAGAGCTAGCTTTATGGAACAGTGGTGTTCAAAACAAGTCAAACTACCATCATACCTGTAAGAGCTAGCTTTATGGAACAGTGG
>CM026389.1:23096511-23243368 GCA_014843695.1 Archivesica marissinica
AACCCTATAGTTCTATTAAAACCTCACTGTGATATTGTATACAAGACTGATTTATGGTCCTAGACTCTGCAGAGAAGAGACGAAGTGGAACATCTATGTCCTTTGGCCACATTTCTAGTTTTGATATAACTACTATAATCGACTATTTTTGTTTGTCAGAGAAATAATGTTGTATGTGTTTTATCATGTGATATGTTTCTAGTATTATATTTGTAAGTGACTTATAGGCCCATTGGGCCGGGTGTATTTAATTGTATAATTTATATGTAAATATTGTCTGATATGTACACAGTTCACTATAATAAACACATTACTCACTCACTCACTCACTCACTCACTCACTCACTCACTCACTCACTCACTCACTCACTCACTCACTCACTCACTCACTCACTCACTCACTCACTCACTCACACTCACTCACTCACCTCACTCACTCACTCACTCACTCACTCACTCACTCACTCACTCACTCACTCACTCACTCACTCACTCACTCACTCACTCACTCACACTCACTCCACTCACTCACTCACTCACTCACTCACTCACTCACTCACTCACTCACTCACTCACTCACTCACTCACTCACTCACTCACTCACTCACTCACTCACTCACTCACTCACTCACTCACTCACTCACTCACTCACTCACTCATCACTCACTCACTCACTCACTCACTCACTCACTCACTCACTCACTCACTCACTCACTCACTCACTCACTCACTCACTCACTCATCACTCACTCACTCACTCACTCACTCACTCACTCACTCACTCCACTCACTCACTCACTCAACTCACTCACTCACTCACTCACTCACTCACTCATCACTCACTCACTCACTCACTCACTCACTCACTCACTCACTCACTCACTCACTCACTCACTCACTCACTCACTCACTCACTCCACTCATCACTCACTAACTCACTCACTCACTCACTCACTCACTCACCACTCACTCACCACTCACTCACTCACTCATCACTCACTCACTCACTCACTCATCACTCACTCACTCACTCACTCACTCACTCACTCACTCACTCACTCACTCACTCACTCACTCACTCACTCACTCACTCACTCACTCACTCACTCACTCACTCACTCACTCACTCACTCACTCACTCACTCACTCACTCACTCACTCACTCACTCACTCACTCACTCACTCACTTACTTACTTATTTACTTACTTATAATACTCTGGCCTTTTGACAGCAGTCAAATATATATAATTAATAATTTTAATCCGACTTAAAACTATGTCGTGACGTCACACCTTTGTATTTTCAGTCCATTATTATTAATATTGGACACTTATCAAAAGGCTAGACTATTTAGAATAAATCCTAGGCGTAAATGTATGAAATTAACAATTTTAATTAGCAGGATCTTGTTATATAAGCGTGTGTAAAATAAAAGCCACAAACGGATGCAATATGTATAATATCGCAGGTTCGATCCTCCGTCTGACCCTAATTCAATTATATATATAAACGTGTTGGACTGTGTGAAGCGCCGAAGACAGTATCAATATTTTACATAGTTGTGTGTGTTTTACGTTTATTTATCGTCGCTACCGGTTGCCCATATGAGCGACGCCTCCTGAACAGATTAGTCATTTTCGATGTTTGGAGGATAGTGCAATGATACAGACAGAGACCCATTCCAGAGTTTCCTCTGGTTCGTTTACGTGCACGGTGTACAGCACCGACACGAGACCTCGGTTTAACGTCCCATCTGAAAGACTGTTAATTGTATTAGGGTCAGACGGGGGATCGAACCTGCTATCCCTGATTACCAGTCCAGCGTGTTACCACTGGGCTACAGATCCGTCAGTGCTACGCTGTAGATGTACTACTAATATATATGCACATACATACTTATACCGATATTATTGAAATCAGAAACCATTTCTGGGATGGGTGGATTAGCATATTTTCTATAGTGCACATAAATGCATACATGAAACAGACTCAATGTTGCATAATCATTCTCCGTCAGCAACTTCCTGGATAAACATACCCGTTTTATTTATCTTTTCAAATCTTTTCAATTTATCTTTTCTTTTCTTAACAGAACAAACAGACTTGAATGTAAAGTGTCCGCATCATCAACTTTCACGTTCGCATCCATTTTTTGTGAACCGGCATACTTATGCGGTTGGTGCCCTGCTTTACATTAATATAATGGAAATAGTTATAAAAAATGAGATTCGTTGTGATTTTCAAACATATTTAGCTTAAACTTTATTTATTTTACAGCGATTACGAAATAAGCTTTAACAACTTATATTAATCACTATCGTTGGCGCGGATGAAAGCGTAAATGTGGTCATTCGTGTGGGAGGAAACCGGAGTACACGGAGAAAACCCACTTGTCCGATTTGGCGACCACCGTAGCATCTCACATACTTCCCAGGTCCGAGGATCGAACCCGTGTCGCATTGGTGATAAGTGAGCGCTTTTGATTGCATTTGATTGTATATATGTTGAGGGCCTCGTGGTAGATTAACTTTTGTTAAATGAGTACTCTCGTTAAATAAAGTCTTTATTATTATTATTATTATTATTATTATTATTATTATTATTATTATTATTATTATTATTATTATTATTATTATTATAACCATTGCGCTAATCCGACAGCTTAAATTAATTTTAGCTTGATTGCGAAACTGGATAGAATTAGAATTTTAATTTATATATTATGCCTGGTCAGTCAAATAAATATATTTTAACACCCAAACCATTAATTGAGCCGTGTTGAGTTTCTGATCATATCAACTGTCATTTTGCCAGAAGTTAAAAAGTGAAAAATCGACAGACTGCCAGACAGGCTAACATTGTACATACGCTGATATAAGCGCGATAAGCCATACAATCCAAGCATGTTACGTAAACATGGATTGTCTCCCATGCATAAGCCGATACATACGGAATTTCAAGTCCTAACTCCCAAATATTCCTACACCATCATTACATGACACACACGAATTATTATTGTTTGGTAAAATAAGTACAGTCAAACCTGTGATAGTAGTCACCTCCATTAAGCAGCCAACCTGTATTACGCAGCCAATTGCCAGATTCCCAATATATTGTTTTATTATACAAAATACCCATATTAAGCAGTCACCTGTCACTTTCTGTGATTCCCTTGGCTGGCTGCTTAATACAGGTTTGACTGTATAACATACACTCATGGTTGAAATGCATTGTTTTCATACCGCAACCGTGGCAAGCAATAGGCTATTGTGGTATTACTAACATTCCCTTTGCTTTGCACTTTTGCATTTATCTAAAAATACCATCGAAACAAGGGTAACAGGTGGTATATACATTGCCTAAACGAGCCCATATGGAGAAAATCTCAATAAGCTTTAAGCTTCCGATTTAATCCATTTTCGTTTTGTATACAATGTATATGTAATGTATATTATTATCGAATACATATGTTTAAACCAAACGAGCCCATCCACGTATACGTGCGTTAAGTGCTGGTCATGATTTATTGCAAAGAAGGTCTTTGTTTAGTTAGCACATTGACTGCATGTTTTATATTCCATAACTAAATAATTTATTATTTAACATAGTGATAGTTCTTCTCTCCCTCGTGGCGATGGATTCCCTCCGGAATGAGGTCTTGAGAGTGATTAATATAAGTTGCAAGAACTTGTTTCGCAATCAAGCTAAACTAAATTTGTATAAACTAACTTTGGGATCCAGGAAGTCGTGAGCGAGCAGTGGTAGAACATTCTCTTCGGGTGGGAGAGGGAAGAGGCAATGTGGAATTTAAATGCCTTGCCTAAGGGCACACTTGTAACGGCTCCAGCGGGGCTCGAACTCCGGACCTTTCGTACCTGAAACTAACGTGAAATCACTCACTCACTCACTCACTCACCAAAGTTGATCCCAGTTACTCGCTGACAACAGTATGCTTGTTGGTGAACAATATGATCGAGATCGACCATGCTAGAATTTGCCTGCAAGCAAACCTCAGTACACAGACGGATCTGTAGACCAGTGGTTAACACGTTGGACTCGTAATCCAGGGGTCGCAGGTTCGATCCCCCGTCTGCCCTAATAAAATTAACAGTCTTCCAGGTGGGGCTTTAACCCGAGGTCTCGTGTCGGTGCTTTACACCGTGCGCGTAAAAGAACCAGAGGAGATTCTGAAATGAGTCTCTGTTTGTATCATTGTACTATCCTCCAACAATCTAAAATGACTAATCTCTTCAGGAGGCGTCGCTCATATGGGTAACCGGTAGCGATGATAAATAAAACGTAAAACACGCAGTCAATGCATTATAGACACTCAATACCGTATTCATAGCCATAGCATTGAAGTTGGTGATTCTAGTAAGTACATGTACATTGGAGTCAATCACAATGAATTGCTATCTAGTGCGAGATGCATTATGGTATCACCAACAATGTCAACTGGACCTTGTAGTTTTTATATAGAAACATGAAAGAATGTACACTAAGGAATTATCCTGCAAGGCCATGGTCCGATCGACCGATAGTCGAGAATGCTGAGATTACCTGGAACCCCTATCAGCAATTAGCAAACCCACATCAAAACCATAAAACAAATAGCCTGCTATGTTGTCAGTGGTTATTCTCTTCTTCTTCTTCTTCTTCTTCTTCTTCTTCTTCTTCTCCTCCTCCTCTGTTAATGGCTAACAGTCAATAATTGAGCTATTATGGCCATGCACGAGGGTTAGGAAAGTGAGCTACCAGGCCTCCTCAGCTATAATTCCACCAAAGAGAACACTGGTAGTGTGATAAAAAAAGTGCAAAAACCTAACACCTTAATCATTAAAAGCCCTTAAGCCTACATTATACATATACATTGTACTAGACGTGTCCAAAGAGAGGTTTGTAGTTGCTAAGAACAAGATAAAAACAAGTGTGTTCTGTTATGGCTTCATCATCGATGCAGCCAGCGCTGACTTAAATCCTGCGATAGAGTGAGCGCTGATTACATGAGATGGCAGTATGTTCCATTGAACAACTGTTCTCGGAAAGTATGAGCACTTGAAATAGTCAAATGTTGTGAATGGAATGTGATAATGCCAAATGGTGGTCATGTCGTGACTGTCTGCTGTAAGGTGTGAGATATTGTGATGGATTGACGGCCACATGATTATTTACCATTTTATAGAACAGAGTAAGCCGGTTTATTTTTCGTCTACTTTCTAAGGAGTTCCATTTCAAATCATTCATTATCTTATTCAAGTAAGGTCATAGAATTCGTCTCCAATATGATTTAATTTACACAGTATATGATCTCTACAAATGCCAGGTCAGTGTGGGGAAGTAAAATAAGAATTTGATAAACAATGTAATAAAAAAAATGTGTTCGTGTTGGTGATGATTTTTCCATATTATTACATATAATGTAATAACATTTTTTTGCGAAACAGTTCATGAAAATAATATGGCTACGTCGTAGCAGAATTATACCACGTACATGTATAGATTTCTTTAATATGTTGTTGTGAATGTGCATAAATAAACTGTGTATTGTATGGCATCCCTCTAATTTTATTGTGGTCGAGTCGTAGTTGTAATGGAATATGTCCGGATAATAGTTACCGGTTACCGGCTTTTATAAACATCCTAACGTAACTTCGGAAGTCGGCGGTTCAAAATGGCGTCGAAAAAGAAATTGGACGAAAAGCACTTAAAAATGCTTAGAGAGATGGTGGCAATGGCTCATAACAAACAATGTCTTGACTGTCATCAACGCGGTCCCACATACGTCAATATGACAATCGGATCGTACGTCTGTACGGCATGTAGTGGATTACTGTAAGTTTCCAATACAATTATGCCTGGACATAAAAAAATAATGATTTCATGATTTGTAACAAGCTTGTTAAATGTTGTATATATATATATATATTATTTCTTGAGACCACCATCCAATGTACACTCATTTAGTACCCAAGCACCATTAGGGTACTTTCCAGTTTAGTGTCCCCACTGACTGACAATTGACCTTTCTGCAAACGCTACTTAGGCACGCCCCCCATAGTTACAGGTGCTCGCTGTAACCACGCGAGACAAGCTATCTAACAAAATGGCGTCTAACGCAGACCTGCATCGAGTTAATCTAGATAAAATTCCGTCGAATTTCTCGGTTTTATTTCACCCAGATAAGAATATCTCGTTGAAAGCAAGAAGGCAATGGTTTTAGGTGAATTCAGGTGATTTCGTATAATCCCTTGTTCGTCTAATGGTAGTTTCGTATACTAGTGCATTCGTATAATCACAGGTTCGTATTTTATATATATATAGTACTGCACTATACAGGCCCATTAGTACGTTCACTGAGCTAATATGGGAATCCCACAGCTCTGCACATGCATGGGTACTATTACTACTATCTGATCCCTAGTACACCATCCACGACAATATGTATGAACCACATGTATAATTGTAATCACCATTATACTCACATATCTCTTGTGAACAGTAGATCTATAAATGCAGAATATATATTTTCGAAATATTTTATTATGCATAAATAAATTAATTTCAACTTACTTTTGTGCAAATATATCTGTTTGCATTAATTGTGGATGTATTCAACTGGTCGTTTGGTCGTTTGGTCGTTCACACAACTTAATCCACCTTAGACATGTTTTCAAGATTTGTCTTAGGTTTTGAAAATGGCACGAATTTAACGTCACCTATCAATCGATCTGGATATCTACATCACTGTCACACAGCCCGTAACTACATCTTTTCACCATTGTCAATGACAGACAGCATTAATTAATTTTAAATATTTTTCAAAAAATAATTTCAGATCACGATCACTCATTATCAAATTTGATTAAAATTTTACTACATAACTCGTTTATCTAACAGAACGATAAAACAATGACTCGGTGTAGTAATCAATTATATAATTATGTGCACACATTTTATAATTGACCAATTAGCACAATCAGTGCTAAATTCCGATGTGAAATACTTTGATCTTGATAGCAGTGGCCCCTATCGGGTATTATAACTCGGCGGTCTCTGTGATGTACCGTTAGTGGGTAAGTTGTTGATTGCTCCCAATAAACAGTGTGACAGGCTTAAATTTGATTGCTGTGTTTGTGAGAAAAGAATGACATATGGGGTCAGTCGGTGTTTTTATAGATGCATTGTTTTTAAAGCAGCTGTCTGGTATTTTGTGGTTCATATACACACTTAGATTTGTCCAAGGATTTTGAAATGGGTTGAATTTAACGTCGATCACCAGGATATCGACTAATTTTGTACTATAACTAACCCACACACCAAAGCTACACATTTTCAACATCATTAAAACAATTTTAAACCCGTATTTTCGATCAAATTCACGCCTTTTCAAATTTGTCTACTCGTTACTAGTGTGTCTAATATGTATTGTTTGTCTAACAAGATGGCGGCGATAAACCGTTGCCGGGGGTGTGCGCGAATGGTGCGATGCGATTGGCTAACGCCAGCTGTCAATCAAAATCGGCAGAAAGGTCAATTGTTAGAAGATTTTGGAATACATCTTTTCATTATTGAAAATAGTAGGGGGTGGGGTAAGGTTGGTGAAGGAATGTATGTTCCATTAATGTCAAACCCCTTGCGGGGACGTAGACATGTTTTCCTGGGCAAGCTTAGCCGACCTAAGTGATTAACCAGTACTAAACAATGTGTGTGAGGTGCCTTGCTCAATAACACTACATACGTGGCCTGACAGAGTATCGAACCCGGGACGATCGATTCCAAATCTGACGCTCTACCATTGGACCACGGACGCCACTCAATGTGTTTAGTGTGCGAGTGATTGCAGCCCCCATAATAATTACATGACTTGCTCTTCCTAGTACCGCTAAACTTAAGACCTACATAACCCCAGAAACCTTCCATATTCATTAAAAATTATAATTTACTGGATTTTGAATTTTTTTTTCAATCTGTTATTTTAAGGTCTTATCATTGAAGCTAAATTTCGCATTGCACTTTCTGCCCCAATTCTATGGTGGGATTTTTGACCAAGATTTTGAAGCTTCTTCCAACGATTATAAATTTGTACATTGGTGTAAAAAATAAAATGAAAGTATTAAGTTTTAATCCTCTTAAGATATAATTCAGTAACATTTTACTCTCTGATGACAGCTTTGATCACATAACAAGTTGAGCAATAATTAATAAGTCAGACTTGTATACCACTGTACTCTATCATCACTGATGGTCACAGGTTCAAGTCCTGCTCAGATTATGTCTTTTAATATGAAAAAGTTGGCAGTTTCTTATGAAGGTTTGTGCACCAAGTACTGATTAACCGCTAGAGCCTGCCCAGGAAAAGTGTTGTTAGGTAAACTGCATGTCACTCATTGTCATATGGGCAACCAGTAGCTGTAACAAATTTTTTTTACGGGACTTTGATCCGACTTCGAGGTAACCGGATAATTCGACATAATTGACATGATGTGTGTCTGTATGTATAAAAGTTTTGACTATATTTAAATTGTTTACATTATCATTGTGTCTTGTCATTATACAATTAAAATATAAAAATCAACAAAGTCACTTCATGATATGTTGTCATAGTAACTATGATTGATACATGTACTTTGTTCAATATGAGAAAAATGCAAACTATACCGTGTGGAAAAAACCGTATGGAGGACAGTGCAAGTACATTATTTAACTAGTTCATGTACCTATATGTCGTATTTCCCCCGCAAAATTGTCAGAATTCATCTTCTGAACACCGAGATATCAGGTCTTTTAATATTTGGCACGGAAATGTAGCCAACTAGATGAGAGAGTTGGAAAGGGCAAATTGTCCACGAGCATAGACTACATGTGTGTATGAATGAAACACATCAATATTTTGTAAGGAAAACATTTTGTCAAGGCCGTCGGATTGTCTTTGCTATAAATACAAGTATACACCCATTAGCAAAATCATTATATATGCATTTACCTAACATTGTCAACTATTGTTTAATTTCAGACGAGGACTGAATCCACCACACAGGGTTAAATCTATATCCATGGCTAGCTTTACACAAGATGAAATGGAATTTATCAAATGTCATGGAAATGAGGTAATTAACATGAATATCAGTAGCCAGAACTCCAGATACATGTTCAGGGTTACCTCTGACAGAACCGTTGTCTGTGATACTTCTAATACCAGTTTAATAAAATTGGAGCCATTGAGAGCCAACTATTTAAGCCAACTGAGAGCCAAATATTTCTGCCAACTGAGAGTCAAATATTTCTGCTAACTGAGAGCCTAATATTTCTGCCAACTAAGTCAAATATTTCTGCCAACTAAGTCAAATATTTCTGCCAACTGAGAGCCAAATATTTCTGCCAACTAAGTCAAATATTTCTGCCAACTAAGCCAAATATTTCAGCCAACTGAGAGCCAAATATTTCTGCCAACTAAGCCAAATATTTCAGCCAACTGAGAGCCAAATATTTCTGCTAACTGAGAGCCTAATATTTTCACCAACTGAGAGCCACATATTTCAGCCAAATATATCCACTAACTGAGCCAAATATTTCAACCAACTGAGAGCCAAATATTTCAGGCAACTGAGAGCCAAATATTTCAGCCAACTAAGAGCCAAATATTTCAACCAACTGAAAGCCAAATATTTCAGGCAACTGAGAGCCAAATATTTCAGCCAACTAAGAGCCAAATATATCCACTAACTGAGCCAAATATTTCAGGCAACTGAAAGCCAAATATTTCAGGCAACTGAGAGCCAAATATTTCAGGCAACTGAGAGCCTAAATATTTCAACTATGGCCTTTTGCTAGTGTTGTATTCTTTTGTTTATGATAATTGTACTAATTACATACGTGTAATGACTCTGTTTTTCAACATCTGCAGTGGACAGCCATCTCAAATGTTGCTATGTGATATGATGTCAACTTATGATACGTCACATGTCATGTATGACAAATGTAATTGGATGATAATTATCATTCTACGGGTTACATGTGTGTTTGACAGAAACTGTCAAGAGGACTGTGTTAACCCATGGAAATTGCCAAATACCACAACATTACCTTATTGTCTCTTCTAATTTCGTAATATTCGGAACATATTATTCCTAACAAATACGTGAGCAGAATTTTTGTGTTTTACGTTTATTTATCTTCACTACCGGTTGCCCATATGAGCGACGCCTCCTGAAGAGATTAGTCATTTTAGATTTTTGGAGGATAGTGCAATGATACAGACAGAGACCCATTCCAGAGTTTCCTCTGGTTCTTTTACGTGCACGGTGTAAAGCACCGACACAAGACCTCAGTTTAACGTCCCATCTGAAAGACTGTTAATTTTATTAGGGTCAGAAGGGGGATCGAAGCTGCGATCCCTGGATTACCAGTCCAGCGTGTTACCACTGGACTACATATCCGTCTGTACCTGAGCAGAACCACAAAGATGTTGTCTTATCAATACCCCAAAACCATCTAAAAACAAGTGCACAAAAATAGCCAAATAAACATGTACAAAAATAATTTATATTTATAAAATGCACACCTCACTTGTCTTACTCGCATATAAGACGCCCCCCACACACTTTGGTCCTGACTCGCAGGGGTTCATAAACTGGACACCCGGCCTGGAAGTTGTAAAACTTTTCTCCAATCTCTAAGCTCAGTCTCAATTGTCTGATTGGTTCAGTTGACAGTAACACTCAGAATCAACCAATCAGATCAATTGAGCTTGAGTTTGAGATCTGAGAACAGTTTTATAACCGCAGGGCCAGACCCAAGTATAAAGTGCATGTTTGGCCAGTGACCATTTAACACATTTAAAAAGTAACTATTTAAACTCACTTATGAGAGTGGAGGCCACTTTGAGGCCATAATCTGGTGGTAAAAAACTTGTCTTATAGCAGTTATATAATATAACATAACTTATAGCAGGGCCGGCATGATTTAAATCAAGTCGACTTTTTGACTTTTTTGTTTTTCTAAAAATTCATTTAAAAAGACATCTTACAATTAAAGTGAAATAAACAAGTTATCTGAATTCAAATTTAAAGTTATTTGGTGCATAAGGTTAATCTTTTTTACCTGTGTGGATAGGGCACACAATGTTAGGCAGTGGTTTATGGCCAGGGGTGACAGTGGACAGGTTACATAATTAATAACACTTAGCAGTCTCCCTTGAAGTCAACCCTGGCCATACCCCGGCCCAGCCATCCCCCCCCCCAGCCCTGGCCATACCCCGGCCCAGCCATCCCCCCCCAGCCCTGGCCATACCCCGCCCAGCCATCCCCCCCAGCCCTGGCCATACCCCGCCCAGCCATCCCCCCCAGCCCTGGCCATACCCCGCCCAGCCCCCCCCCAGCCCTGGCCATACCCCGGCCCAGCCACCCCCCCAGCCCTGGCCATACCCCGCCCAGCCATCCCCCCCAGCCCTGGCCATACCCCGGCCCAGCCATCCCCCCCAGCCCTGGCCATACCCTGGCCCAGCCATCCCCCTCCAGCCCTGCCATACCCCGGCCCAGCCATCCCCCCCCAGCCCTGGCCATACCCCGGCCCAGCCATCCCCCCCAGCCCTGGCCATACCCCGGCCCAGCCCACCCCCCCCCCCCAACCCTGGCCATACCCCGGCCCCCCCCCCCCCCCCCCAGCCCTGGCCATAACCCCGGCCCAGCCCCCCCCCCACCCTGGCCATACCCGGCCCAGCCCCCCCCCAGCCCTGGCCATACCCCCGGCCCAGCCCCCCCCCCACCCTGGCCATACCCCGGCCCAGCCCCCCCCCAGCCCTGCCATACCCCGGCCCAGCCCCCCCCCAGCCCTGGCCATACCCCGCCCAGCCCCACCCCCCAGCCCTGGCCATACCCCCGCCCACCCCCCCCCCCAGCCCTGGCCATACGGACCCAGCCCCCCACCGCCCTGGCCATACCCCGGCCCAGCCCCCCAAGCCTGGGAAGTTGACACCTCAGCATGGGTGCTAGCCAACTCACTCTTCCCCAAGAAGAAGGGAAACCACAGGTGACCAGATCTTTGTGAAGTCACACCAGCTCAATTAGCTTAGCTAAGCCAAACAATTAAACATCAGGTTTTTTTTTATTACGTTTATTTATCGTCGCTACCGGTTGCCCATATAAGCGACGCCTCCTGAAGATATTAGTCATTTTGGATTTTGGAGGATAGTGCAATGATACAGAGAGAGACCCACTCCAGAGTCTCCTCTGGTTCTTTTACGTGCACAGTGTAAAGCACCGACACGAGACCTCGGTTTAACGTCCCATCTGAAAGACTGTTAATTTTATTAGGGTCAGACGGGGGATCAGGTGACAGTACAGGTGTTATATATCAACAGGGGAGACACTGGAGTCCCTGCATGTGCAAAATAGAGGAAATGTCTGTACTCAGTGCTCAGGTGTGAATGGGCACAGATATGTAACGTAATAAATTTTTTATTTCAAACTGTTGACTTTTATTGGTGATTTAAATCGATTTTTTTTATTTAAATAAAAAAAAAAGCCGGCCCTGTCTTATAGGCTTATATGTACAGTACATCTGTGTTCTAAATACATGTAGCAGTGTACAAAAAACAAAACTCTGTTCAAATGAGTTAACTGGCGACGATCACAGAGTTCCCTCTGTCTGAATGTTTGTCTGCGCCACTTCTGTCGCCAATTGAAAAATACTGGAGCCAATTAAAAAAACTTGGAGCCCCAACTAAGAGCCATATAATTCACAAATAAATATATGAAGCCATGTATTTGCCGAAAAAATAATTATTTTTTTTAAGTTGCGCAAACTATTTTCGCCAATTCACAAAATTTAGCGCCAATATTTGTTTTTTGTCGCTATTGGCGACCGACAGCGGGAACCCTGCGATCAATTAAGATAAGATCAATTTTATTTTGAGTCGGCAAGATATCAACAGTACAATACAAAGCTCTGAGTGAGCGTTTGAACCGACTATATAACATAAAATAATGGTAACAATTGTGCAACAGCTATAAAATTAGAATCACTGATAATGAATAGTATGCATATTTATTTAAATATGTTTCTAAGATAAATGCTGAACAATGTTAAAACATAACTAAGTAGGTAAGACAAATGTGCTTGTTAGCCATAAAGAATATTAACCCAGTAAATCAATGACTTAATTGGTAAAAGTAATATAAATCTATATGGAAACATACATATTTTACAGGAATATCAAATTTTTAAAATATATAATAATTATATTCATCGCCCTGAGCTAGGGGTATCGTTATAAAAGATATTCGAAGTTTCATTGGAACAGGAACATAATTTACGTCGTTTGTATTACATGACTAAAATGGACAATATTTAACCCATTTCAATCTGGATACATTTAAAAGCTTTTGCAACAACATAGATCCAGATCAGCCGCAGCGTAACGCTGCATGCTGATCAGGATCTATGTTGTTTGCTACATAGCCAAGTGTCTTAGCAAGATCATCTGAATAGCAAACAGCATAGAGCCTGATCAGACAGCACGTTCCGTGGCGGCTGATCTGGGTCTATGTTCTTTGCAAATACTGTTTGAACGGTATCCAGAATGAAATGGGTTAATAAGACAATTAAAAAACAGCCAGCATACTCGCATAAAGGATATTTAAAAGATTGTGCATGCCTTACATTTACAATTGTTTCAGGGTTCATTCTAGGTCAGAATTTTTGGGAGAAGTGAGAAAGCGCGTGATCACTTCCATAAATGGTGTTCTTTAATATACTTCTGCAAAATAGGGTTAAAATGCACAGTACAACCATTAAATACAACATTTGAATAGAAGGAGTGCTTTATGTAGGGCCAGTGTATCTTACTAGACAAAATTTTGTTTGGAAATCGTAAAACCCAATTTTTTTTAGGGAGAAGTGGGGCCCCCCAGAGGGCGAAGTCAGGGTCCCTAGGGCGACTATTTCGCTCATATCGCCCTCTAGAATGATCCCTGTGTTCTCATCCCAGTAGGACAACTGATTTTTAAAATTGTTAAAATCTGTTTTGGCTCTCAAGTTTACTGGTAGTGAGTTCCACAATACTGGGGCTGCAAACTTGGAAGGAGTTTTTACCATAATGTGTTGTCCTCACCTGTGGTACCTGAAGGATATTTAAGTATCTGATGTTATATTTTGTTTGTTTTCTTACAATACGGTCTGATAAAACTGGTGGGGGCAATGTTGTACAAAATCTTGAAGGCCATAGTTCTGCATCGACGCAATAAAAAATTGGTGATCCTCTTTCAAGATTTCTAGAATTATGTCGCTTTGTCTTAGAATACAGATGTAATGTGCCTATGTAGGTCACTGGTGTACATGTATGTACATGACTTTTATTTTTGTATGTAGTTTTCCTTGCCAATTCAGTACCTGTTTTATATACAGACGTCACATAATTCAAACAACGTATTTTGTACATTGTCATCTTTCCGCGATATGTTTTCAAAACCATATTTTCACAATTATTCATTCACTACTTGAAGACATACAGATACCAAACTAATTGGCATGTGAATACATTAAGGCCAAAAATAATATCTGTGTTTATTGTTTCCCGACCGACCCCCTGACCCTGAATCTTTGAATCTATGAAATTAGAACAGATTGTTTTTCACATTTTTCTGTGTCCATAGAGAGTATGGTAGAAACAAATATTTCCTACCTACCCTAATTTTTTGCATTTATTTATTTGTGTGCATGAAACAGTAAATGCTGGTTTTTCTTTTTAGCCTAAATCAACATGTAGCTATTGGTCGCATGCGAAAATATTGTTGCTGTGATCTTAAACTTTAATCGTATTAATTAATTTTTACGAAACTTCTTGCTTTCTTTCAGTACTGTAGAAAGGTGTGGTTAGGACTGTATGACAGCAGACAAAGTAGTCAAACTGAAAGTAGAGATGAGGCCAAGGTCAAGGACTTTATGGCACAAAAATACGAGCGCAAACGGTATTATGTGGCGCCGACTGAGAACATGAAAGAGGAGGCGAAACGAATGAACGAGTCGGCAATTAAAACAAAAACTGGGACAAAACCATTGAAATCTCTACTTGGGGACAACGTTCCCAAACTGCAAGTTGGAAATACTCAGGTGTGTGTTTGTTTTACGTTTATTTATCGTCTCTACCGGTTGCCCATATGAGTGACGCCTCCCGAAGAGATTAGTCATTTTAGATTTGTGGAGGATAGTGCATGATACAGACAGAGACCCATTCCAGAGTCTCCTCTGGTTCTTTTACGTGCACAGTGTAAAGCACTGACACGAGTCCTCAGTTTAAAGTCTCATCTGAAAGACTGTTAATTTTATTAGGGTATCGAACCTGCGATCCCTGGATTACCAGTCCAGCGTGTTACCACTGTACTACAGATCCCTCTGTAAATACTCAGGTGAGAGTGATATGTCTCTTTATAAATACAATAATTGGCAGAGTAGAGGCAGGTCGGACATGTTTGTACCCGGGGTTTGCCATGCTTCAGTTTGGTCCGCTAATGTGTACGTGCAACTAATATTGAACAAGGCAAAATATAAATATTGTAATAGTTTACAGCACAGGCACAATACACACATTCTTTTTTTGCCCTATGGTCACATAGTAAGTAATGTAAACATTACTTAACCCGTTCCTTCCTAGAGATTTAGGTTAATATACTATTATATCTACATACAAACGACAGCTATCATGCGGTAGATAAGTAGTCGCCATATCTATCCCACTAAAATCGATATTATTGGGACTACATGAGATTCTGGCCTTTATTATGAACATTATTTAATATAATCTAACCCTTTCCCTCATAGAAGCACCTCTTGATGACATTACCAATACGACATACATTGACAATGTAGTAACCAAACCAATGTTCATACTGAAGGCCGGAATCTCATGTAGTCCCAGTAATATCTTTGGAGGTGGGATGGGATATATATGGTGACTACTTACCAACTGCATGATAGCTAAATGGCTGCCGTTTGTATGGAGATATAATAGTATATTAACCTAAATCTCTATGAAGGAAAGGGTTAATTGATAAATTTATACCATAATATTGCAGATAACGTGGGATTTAATAATATATCATAATACTTATAAGGGTGAGAAAATGGATGTAAATTTGTAATAGGTGGTGCAAAGGAAACAACGATAAAAACAGAGGAGACCAATTAATCCTATCAAGGGCGTAAATCCTAATTCTGTCCGCCTCCGTTGTCGAGTGGTTAAGGTCGCTGACTTGTATACCACTGTAACCTATCATCACTGATGGTCACGGGATCGAGCCCCGCTCAGACCGTGTCTCATTTATATGAAAAAGTTGGCAGTTGCTTACGGAGGTTGGTGCACTCCCAGGAAATGTGTTGTTAGGTAAACTGCTCAGCGGGGAAATATGGGCCCAGGAAAGGTGTTGTTAGGTAAACTGCCCGTCGGCGATATAGCCCAAAATGGTGCTGATGCAGGAGTAAAACCCGAAATATAACATAACATAAATCATAATTCTTAATTGGCCGAGTGATTATGGTTGTTGACTTGCCCGTTACATCTGTAGGTTTGAACCTCACGTGGCATGTTGAATTATTTCATGTCAGGTAGCTATCTAGCTGGCTTGTGGAAGGTCGGTTGTTCAACCCGGGTGTCCAACCGTGCCTGAAATACTGCTCAAAGGGGCACCTGAGGTCTTCCTTTAAATCCCAAAACACAGAAACCTTCATTGGCTATATTTAATCAACAAAATCAAGCTGGCCTTCCCTCACAACTATCCTTGTTCTTAATTAAAATTGCCAGGCCCGTAGCCATACTGAGGCAAATGAGGCACTCGCCTCGGTTAGAATTTGGCATGTAACGACAGATATAGAACAACTGATAAAACTGCCTCCAGAATGCACGTGTACACAAGCATCCACAAAATAATTCGGTGGGGGGGGGCGGCGTCTCGGTTATTTTCAGATTCTGGCTACGCCACTGATTGCATATCCTATCTTGTAGAGAAGCTTTTCAAAACAAAAAAAATACAAAAATAGCGATCATGTATCTTCTAAGAAATATTTGTTCTTTAACTTCCAGGCACTGTCAGACAAATATAGCAATGTTATCCAACTTCTGTAAATCAATGGTCTTTAGATTGATTGTTTCCCTATTGGAATGCTCTCCCAAAATACCACTAATTGATCTCAAACTGAGCCACATACCAAGCACAACTTGTACTACAGACAAAGTATGTGGGGGCTATATTGGAGTCACGCAGCATGTCCGTCTGTTTCTTGTCATGTCGTCATGGATTTTCCTGTATGAAATATTCACCTCATCGAGTCATATAGGGTTTATTTTAAGAGTGGAAAAAATGGCAGGGGATGGTCAGAAAATGGGCAGGCAATAGGACGGTACATGTTGAAAAGGGCGGACACGTTCTTGTTTATATAGGTCTGCCCATCTGAAGGCTTTTTATCTGTTGAGGCTTATATAATAAATACAAAATATAATTTAAAACAAATATAAAAACAGGGTGTTGTGGGCGAAATAGTCACCATAGGGACCCTGAATTCGTCATCTGGGGGTCCCATTTCTCCTTAAATTAAAAAAAAATTATTTTCATAACAAAAATTAATCTTTTTAAAGCATTCTATTCAAATGTTGTATTTAATGGTCATACTGTGCATTTTAACCATATTTTGTTGGCATTTATTAAATAACTCCATTTAAGGACTGGATAGCGCGCTTTCTCACTTTTCCCAAAAATTCTGACTTAGAATGAAACCTGTAAAAAAAAAAGCAAATGTGCGAGGCTGGGGCTGGCTAAGAAGGGACAGAGGGTGCCCTGTCATTCCGCTCTAGGAAAAACACTAGAATATATATTGTACATTGTACTTTACGGTAATAGACTGCTTCCATTAGACTGCTTTCATTATTACTCAACATCAGCATCCATAAACGATAGGTCATGCAATCAAGCTAAAGTAAATTGGTATAAACCAGTTTGCACGTTATAGGTGAAAATAACACTCAAAATTGAAAACTATATCACAGGTGGTCTTTGGCTGTTTGTATCCTCGCATTTGATTATTGTTGTTTATTTCAATGTTAATGCTTAGTCATACCAGGGATCATTCTAGAGGGCGATGTGGGCGAAATTGCGAAACTTCGCCCTCTGGGGGCCCAACTTCCCCCTAAAAAAAAAAAATATTCAAATGTTGTATTTAATGGTTGTACTGTGCAATTTAACCCTGTTTTGCAGAAGTATATTAAAGAACACCATTTAAGGACGCGATTGCGCGCGTTCTCACTTCTCCCAAAAATTCTGGCCTAGAATGAACCCTGTCGTACATGTGTATCTTTTGAAATATTTATGCAATGTTCGCTTGAAAATAGTTGCCTTGAAAAACATTTGAAAATCACTGAAGTGCTTGAAAAATTCATGAGAAGTCCTTGAAAAGTACTTACATGTAGTGCCTCGTTGTGAACAATTTCTGCCAAAAAATAAAATTCAATAGTTGACACTTATGGTACGACTGACTCGCTGTTTTGTTAATTCCGCTAAAGGACAAAGTACACCTAGTGTGAGCGCACTGGGTCCGAACAGTCAATGGTGCAAATGTATCAGTTTTTCAAAACTTGTCGGTCCTGAATGGTGGGTTATAAAAGAGCCAAGGTGAGATGGGAAGAGGGTATTTTGGTGTTAGCCACTAGAATCTAGCAAATGTTGCTACCTACGATGGTTAATCAAAGAGGCAGTAAGACAGTACATATTGGTGAAAATGGCGGAAAAGTTCTAAGTTATATAGGTCTGCCCGCCCGATACACTCGTCTGTTGAGGCATATATTTAGGGTAACTTGGTGGGGCTAAAAAGGGCAGGGTGCCATGCCATTCCGCTCTAGTATAAACCCTAAGGTTGCCTGTCCATTTTGAGTGCTTGCATAACTTTTTTTTTGTTCAGTCTTACTGGTATCGTACATTTCATATGTTTATCAGTTAAGATTCATTGTACGACAGTTTGCACTGTTTGTTATTGATCACATTGTTGACATACTCGGGACTGATAGAACATGTTGGACCGAGAGATCACTAATTAACCATCTGCCTGCTGAGTAAATAAAATCACATTTGCAAACAGCATAGATCCAGATCAGCCACGGCATAATATGTTGTTTGCTATTCAGTCAAGTGTTTTAGATCCACTATTCGAATAGCAAACAGCATAGAGCCTGATCATATTCCGTAGTGAAAGCTATATTGGTGCAACGTCCAAGTCAGTGAATGTTAAAATGTGTATCGTACTGTGAAATGAACAAGATGTATGTTGGTAGTATCCTATATATATACCTGCACGACGGGGAACTTAGTCCAGCGATATTATCATGTTATCACCGTATACTGCTGCATACGGTTGTCACAAGTTAATTAATTGCTTGATTTTCATCCCATTATCTTTTTAATTTATACAAATTTATTTTAGCTCGATTGCGAAACAAGTTCTTATAACTTATATTAACCCTTTCCTTCATAGAGATTTAGGTTAATATACTATTATATCTCCATACAAACGACAGCCATTTAGCCATCATGCAGTCGATAAGTAGTGGCCATATCTATCCCACCTCCATAGAGGGACGTCATAGAGATTTAGGTTAATATACTATTATATCTTCATAAAAACGACAGCCAATTAGCTATTATGCAGTGGATAAGTAGTCACCATATCTATCCCCACCTCCAAAGATATTATTGGGATTATATGAGATTCTGGCCTATATTATGAACATTGGTTTGGCTACTACATTGTCAATGTATGTCATATTGGTAATGGCCGTCAATAGGTGCTTCTATGAGAGAAAGGGTTAATCACTCTTGAGACCTCATTCCTGATGGAATCCATCACCACATGGGAGAGAGAAGAGGCATGGGGAATTTAAATGCCTTGTCTAAGGGCACAATCATAACGGCTCCAGCGGGGCTCGAACTCCGGGCCTTTCACACATGAAACGAACGTACTACCACTGAGCTATCACGACTTCCACTATCTTCATTATCACTTTCATTATCTTTTTGATGACCTCCCCCACCTCTCTCTCACCCTCTGAAAGATAAAGTAAAATATTAAAATGTTACTGAAAATCCATCAATTAAATATATAATGGCCTTACCAATACACAATAACATTATTTGAATATGTGAAATATTTGTACAATATTTAACATGCCACACTCTGCTGGATATGAGCCAACAAGTCCATTTACATTGTACATACAGCTGTATGCCGTGACCCCGTTGTGTGGTTAGGGGTTATGACACTGTATCAGTTGGAGCAAGACACTGCTTGAGCTTGTCTTGTTTAGGGTGTTCAATTAGCATCTACAATGTATACAGCTGTTGCTACTCTACGCCTTTAAACTTAATCTCTCTCAACCAATACCACATACATTGTATGCTGACACAACACAGCCGAATCAATCAGACAAAAACACAGGGCTCATTCTAGAGGACGACATAGGCTAAATCACAGACACTCGGCATGTACCTAGGACACAATAAAGGAGAATATATATTATAGTCTCCCCCCCCCCCCCCGACCAGATCTTCTCCACAGATATGTACAGAAATGTAAATTTACCATCAAAATGGTCTTATACCAACATGAATGTGCACACTATTTAGAAATACACAGATTTATTATAATACATACCCCCATATACTATAGTGAGCTAAATAGTTACCCTTAGGGACCCTGACTTCAACCCCTGGGGGGCCTCACTTCTCCCTAAAAAATCAAAATTACCATTACAATTATTGTTGTTTTTCCCCCTCAATTTTCTTCCTAAATTTTGTTCAGCAAGATATAATGTAAACTGGCCATTGTAAAGCACTCCTAATCAAATGTTGTATTTAATGAAATTGATTAAATAATAGCATTTAAGGTCGCACTCGCGTGCTTTCTCACTTCTCCCAAATAGCCTAACCTAGGATGAACCCTGTGTTGCTTATTCATCGATTACAATCGGTAAATGGCTGTTCCATGTATATATGGAAATACCGTAACAGATACGTAGCATATAAGCCTACACTACAGGGCGAAGTAGTTGCCCTTGGACCCTGACTTCGCCCTCGGGGGCACCATTTCTCCCTATGTTTTTTCTACAATTTTTGGACAAAAGTTTGTCTGGTTTGCAGGGATCAGTTTAGATGGCGATGTGGGCGAAATTGTCGCACTAGGGACCCTGACTTCGCCCTCTGGGGGCCCCACTTGTCCCTGGTTTTTACGATTTTCAAACAAAATTTTGTCTAGTAAGATACACATTATAAAGCACGCCTTCTATTCAAATGTTGTATTTAATGGTTGTACTGTGCATTTTAACCCTATTTTGCAGAAGTATATTAAAGAACACCATTTAAGGAAGCGATCACGCGCTTTCTTCACTTCTCCCAAAAATTCTGGCCTAGAATGAACCCTGGTTAGATACACTGGCCAGTGTAAAGCACTCCTTCTATTCAAATATTGTATTTCATGGTCATACTGTGTATTTTAACCATATTATGTTGACATTTCTTGAATATTACCATTAGATGATGCAATCACGCCCTATCTCACTTCTCCCAGATATTTGGGTTTAGCACGAGTCCTGATTGATGCAGATTGAGTATCAAATTTTCGAAGCAAAAATAGTTGACTTATATCATGCAACGTTGGCAATCGACCGGTCAATAAGAGTATTAGTTTATACAAATTTATTTTAGCTCGATTGCGAAACAAGTTATTTCAACTTATATAAATCACTCTCGAGACCTCATTCCTGGTGGAATCCATCGCCACGAGGGAGAGAGAAGAGGCAATGTGGAATTTAAATGCCTTGCCTACGGGCACAATCGTAACGGCTCCAGTGGGGCTCGAACTCCGGACCTTTCGCACCTGAAGCGAGCGCGCATCCACTGCAATAAGAGTATTGACCGGGCCGGTGGTCAATACTGGTCAATACCGGTCAATACTGGTCAATACCGGTCAATACTGGTCGATTGAAAATTTGGCTCAAATATGCACTTACAGTGTCCACTTAATTATTCTTAAAGTGTTAGTAGTGTGTTGTAGTTTATTTTCTTATATAGTAAATCATAAAATATTGATCATTGAATGTTTTTTAGTGAATATTGTTAAATATAATTAAATACTTTTTAGTGAATAGCAATATTATAGCATATACCAATTACCATATACTTATTTGTTCAGTGGTCAATACTTGTGCACATGGTCATAACTATGCCTAAGATGCTAGTTAATATACTCCCAAGGTATGTGAAATAGCTATACAAGCAGTGGGACCCTTTCAACAACATCTCAACAAAATTAATTTAATTACACACACTTATTACATTGGGGTATACATGAGGCAGTCAAACATGAAACGAAACAAGACTCAAGTCTCAACGCTTGCTTCACTTGCTTGAGTTGCTTCTGCATGACACATTTAATGATTTTAGTAATGATCAGCAATCGACCACCTGAATCGACCAGCAAATATATGCCACTTTGTGAGTATTGACCATACCCAATAGGGTATTACAATCACATGAACAGCCCAAAGGTAGCAACACACATTATTGCACAATGCAGAGTATAATGATTGACTAAAATCATAAATTCTTTGTTGAATTTAGTATTGACCACCAATTGACCAGTATTTACCACTTTGTGAGTATAATATTATTGACCACTTCGTGAGTATTGACCCTATAGAGTACAATAATCACATAAATATATTCTCAATACAACCCAAAGTTAGTAACACACATTATAGCACAATGCATAGTATATAAAACCATTAAATAATGTTTTATTTAATATTGACCACCAATCGACCAGTATTGACCACTTTGGGAGTATTGACCGGGGCGGTTTTAACCGGTTAAAACCGGCGGTTTAAACCGCCCCTTATTAAACCGCCCCTCGAATCGACCGGCCAACGTTGCTTATATGGGAGAGTGTGTATTGTAATATTGTGTTTGTTTGTTTATTTTACTGTGATCAGTAAAAGTTATCAGATCTGTACCACTTGGCTGCCTGGCCATAACTGATACAAACCAAAACAAATTGATAAGCGACGGGGGAGGGAGGGGATATTGGTCTTGTATGCACTCAAAGCTGTTATGTAGGGTTTTTGCGTTTATTTATTGTTGCTACCGGTTACCCATATGAGCGACACCTCCTGGAGACATTAGTGTACTAATGTACTTACTAGAATCACCAACTGCAATGATATGCATGAATATGGTATTGAGTGTCTATAATGTTTTGACTGTGTTTTACATTTTATTTATCGTCGCTACCGGTTACCCATATGAGCGACACCTCCTGAAGAGATTAGTCATTTTAGAGTTTTGGAGGATAGTGCAATGATACAGACAGAGACCCATTCCAGAGTCTCCTCTGGTTCTTTAACGTGCACAATGTAAACCATCGACATGAGACCTCGGTTTAAAGTCCCATCTGCAAGACTGTTAATATTATTCGGGTCAGGCGGTGGTTATAAATGTAACACATTGTATATTGTCAGCTGATTGTAACTGATTGAATCATGCAGGTACAGGTAAATGTACACTGTAAATACTCAAATGTTGAAAATATTGGATTATTATTCATTCTCAGTGTAGCAAGGCAGTTCAATTCGATTGCCATGTTCATATCAGTTGTACAACCATTATTGTGCCATGTTCATACCAGTAGTACAACCATTATTGTGCCATGTTCATATCAGTTGTACAACCATTATTGTGCCATGTTCATACCAGTAGTACAACCATTATTGTGCCATGTTCATACCAGTAGTACAACCATTATTGTGCCATGTTCATACCAGTAGTACAACCATTATTGTGCCATGTTCCTACCAGTAGTACAACCATTATTGTGCCATGTTCCTACCAGTAGTACAACCATTATTGTGTCATGTTCCTACCAGTAGTACAACCAGTATTGTGTCATGTTCATACCAGTCATACAACCATTATTGTGCCATGTTCATACCAGTAGTACAACCATTATTGTGCCATGTTCATACCAGTAGTACAACCATTATTGTGCCATGTTCATACCAGTAGTACAACCATTATTGTGCCATGTTCCTACCAGTAGTACAACCATTATTGTGCCATGTTCCTACCAGTAGTACAACCATTATTGTGTCATGTTCCTACCAGTAGTACAACCAGTATTGTGTCATGTTCATACCAGTCATACAACCATTATTGTGCCATGTTCATACCAGTAGTACAACCATTATTGTGCCATGTTGTGCCATGTCATGGGTAGTGTAGGGTGATAATAACGTTGACACGGATTGCATAGGGTGATTAATAACGTTGACACAGATTGCATAGGGTGATAATAACGTTGACACGGGTAGCATAGGGTGATAATAACATTGACACGGGTAGCATAGGGTGATAATAACGTTGCCACAGATTGCATAGGGTGATAATAACATTGACATGGATTGCATAGGGAGATAATAACATTGAAACGGGTAGCATAGGGTGATAATAACATTGACACAGGTAGCATAGAGTGATAATAATGTTGTCACGGGTAGCATAGGGTGATAATAACGTTGACACGGGTAGCATAGGGTGATAATAACATTGACACAGGTAGCATAGGGTGATAATAACGTTGACATGGGTAGCATAGGGTGATAATAACATTGACACTGGTAACATAGGGTGATAATAACGTTGACACTGGTTGTGTGGTGTAACATTAACTTTGACATGGGTTTTAGGGTGAGGCTATAAGTGTAACAGTTAACCCCTTCGAGGATCTTTCATCTGCCACTGTTGTTCCTGCTGCTGCCGTGTCTACGGTCAGTCATTCCGATTTACTTAGCGGGCAAACCAATATAACAGAAACTTTCGGAAACACAGGGAATCCTACAACTGTCGGACCTGATCCATTTGGAGAACAAAGAACTGTTCATGATACTTTCGGAAACACAGGGAATCCTACAACTGTCGGACCTGATCCATTTGGAGAACAAAGAACTGTTGAGGATACTTTCGGAAACACCGGGAATGCCTCCCTAGTCGGTGAATTGACCAGTCAGCGGACTGTTATTATTCAAGAGGTTGTACTATGAAAGCCCATGTACATGTCAAAATAAACTACACCCGATTCCCAAATACAAGGCACATATTTATAGTCGGTCATACTTGTGTATTTTATTCTGTTGAAATTTATTAAATAACACCATTTAACCCTTTCCCCCATAGAGATGTAGTTTTAACCCTTTCCCTCATAGAGATGTAGTTTTAACCCTTTCCCCCATAGAGATGTAGTTTTAACCCTTTCCCTCATAGAGATGTAGTTTTAACCCTTTCCCTCATAGAGATGTGTTTTAACCCTTTCCCTCATAGAGATGTAGTTTTAAACCTTTCCCCCATAGAGATGTAGTTTTAACCCTTCCCCCATAGAGATGTATTTTTAACCCTTTCCCCCATGAGATGTATTTTTAACCCTTTCCCCCATAGAGATGTAGTTTTAAACCCTTTCCCCCATAGAGATGTAGTTTTAACCCTTTCCCCATAGAGATGTAGTTTTAACCCTTTCCCCCATAGAGATGTAGTTTTAACCCTTTCCCCCATAGAGATGTATTTTACCCCCCCAAAAAAACCCCCCCCAAAAAACCCCCCCCAAAACCCTTCCCCCATAGAGATGTATTTTTAACCCTTTCCCCCATAAGATGTATTTTAACCCTTTCCCCCATAGAGATGTAGTTTTAACCCTTCCCCCATAGAGATGTAGTTTTAACCCTTTCCCCCATAGAGATGTAGTTTTAACCCTTTCCCCCATAGAGATGTAGTTTTAACCCTTCCCCCATAGAGATGTAGTTTTAACCCTTTCCCCCACCCCCCCATAGAGATGTAGTTTTAACCCTTTCCCCCATAAGATAGTTTTAACCCTTTCCCCCATAGAGATGTAGTTTTAACCCTTCCCCCTAGAGATGTAGTTTTAACCCTTTCCCCCATAGAGATGTATTTTTAACCCTTTCCCCCATAGAGATGTAGTTTTAACCCTTTCCCCCATAGAGATGTAGTTTTAACCCTTTCCCTCATAGAGATGTAGTTTTAACCCTTTCCCCCATAGAGATGTAGTTTTAACCCTTTCCCCATAGAGATGTAGTTTTAACCCTTTCCCCCATAGAGATGTAGTTTTAACCCTTTCCCCCATAGAGATGTATTTTTAACCCTTTCCCCCTAGAGATGTATTTTAACCCTTCCCCATAGAGATTAGTTTACCCTTTCCCTCATAGAGATGTGTTTTAACCCTTTCCCCATAGAGATGTTTTTAACCCTTTCCCTCATAGAGATGTAGTTTTAACCCTTTCCCCCATAGAGATGTAGTTTTAACCCTTTCCCCCATAGAGATGTAGTTTTAACCCTTTCCCTCATAGAGATGTAGTTTTATTTCATACATTTGGCTGTAATTTACCAATTGTACGTAATAGATAAGCTGTGAACTTGCCTACTCCACCTTCATAGAGGTTACTAGGAATTATTAAGTGTTGTATACACTAAGTTGTTCCGATCTTTGTTATAGCTTGTTTGACTACTAATGTGTCGATCTATGTCAATAGGCATTGGCGTCGAGAAGTGCTTCTAAGGGGGAAAGGGTTAAAAGGATGCATTTGCGCGCTTTCTCACTTCTCCCAAAAAAAACTTTGACCACGAGTGAGTCCTGTAAATTTGTCCATTTTGTACCCTCCCAAGGATAAGCATATATACCTTCTCAAGGATGCCAGTCACCCTGAAGGGTGAAATATTTGTGCACTGAAGACCCTCCATGAATGGACATACATCTATGATATTATCCATAAATATATTAACGGGTATATCTATACGTATTAATCGGTGTGCAAGATTTCTTCATTCTTTCTGTGCATAGAGAATTTGTCTAATGGCATTTCAGATTATCCCTATACAGTGTAACCCCTCAAAACCGGAACCCCTCTAAATCGGAATTCCCTCAAAACCGGACAGTTTTCCCGGTCCCAATATTTTCCCTTTATTTATTGTATAAACCGAAACCCAAGTTTTTTTTCCGGAACCATTTCGGCACATTTCTATTGCAAATTACCCCCTGAAAACTGAACAGCCGGCGGCGAAAAATTCAGATCCATACAACCTTTGTCTCACCTGAAACTTAACACCTTTTGTTTTTTCACAAGTCAATTAATCAAGTCGGCATATTTGTGGTCTACCTGTATTGTTTACATCTCCGGTGGTGTTGTGAGAACATAAAGGCGTGATAAAAAGATATAGATGTTGCAAATTTGTTTTAATTGTGTTCATTGTTTCACTGGACACTATTTAATGATGTCTTTTGTAAGGAATCGGAGGTTTGTTAATCACTGTTTTCTGGAAATGGCCCGACATTTGCAGTCAATCACTGAAAAGAAGCTAGTAAGCATGCACTGGACACAGAAACAGACTTTAACCCTTTCAACACTACAGGCCTCTAAATAGACTTACAAAAAGGGTTGATCCAGATGAGACGGCTCGTGACGAGCCATCTCATCAGGATCTGCACTTTTTGCCAGTAATAATTATTACTATTTTTAGATAAAATTAACCATTTTGATAAATGAACAGGTCCAAAGGCAATTATCTTATCAATGTATTGGTCTAAAAATATCATGCACCAGTCCATGTCAGTTACTTGGGGTTGAATGGGTTAATGGACAGTTTTATTATGAAGTAACGTTGCGCCATGCTATATACTATGTTGAAGTATACATATATATTTTTATTATTAAGAGAATTTAATGCCATTTCTTGTTATTCCTGTATTTATATGGAAATTTGTTCAAAACGTTATCCCCCCCCCTCTGAAAACCCCTCTAAGCCGAAAACCCCTCCAAAGCGAACTTCTCTTCTGACCCGGAAGCCGTTCAGTTTAGAGGGGTTTCACTGTATAATATAACGTATTTCGCCATTTTGTTCAGTAGTGTCACCCACACACAAATAACAAACAATTAATTACAACTAATTAGGGACAATGTTCCTGTACAATGTACGTCATATTTTTAATATGGCATTTCATGAAAATTGAGAGCATCATGCATGTGAGTATTAAGTTATACGTAGTGATTGGATCAGAGCGTAACAGTTAGTGGCTGATACTACCAAACCCGGTTATCAGCGGGAGCGATTCATAGATAATTAACTTGTAGCATATAAGTGGTCCTTTTGATGAGATACTACAGAATACGGACGCGACTACATTTTGTCGGATAGACTTAATTTTGTGTGCATTCAAGTTGATTGCTACTATTGTTGTAATCTTTTCGTGTATAACAGTCTGGAGAAAAAAATCAATAAATTCAGGATTTTTAATTTTTTTAGGCACTTCAGTATTGAATACATATTGATTACAGACTTACACAGTGTACAGCTGGTTTTACATTGGACTGGACAAAGTAAACATTGCTAACTTTACAGAAACTTAAAATTTTACAAAAAGTACTTTAATTTGTCGTTGCTTTAATGGGAACTTCAGTCACAATGTCTGGTGAATTGATGCAGTATTTACATAAACGATCCACTGCTGTGTATGGCAGACGGGTAAGCAGTAGCCCTATGATAACCCCTTTATCAGTCCACTAATGTCGCCGATCATCCCTGTTATCCATTTTTGCCAGTCTCTAAATGCTATACATCATGTGTTGTTTTCCCTTTTGCTAGTCTCCTAATGGTACAGATCTTCGCTTTGTTATCCATTTTAGCCAGTCCCCTAATTTTAGAGATCAGTCCCTTAATGTTACATTTTGAAAACTTTTTGCTGGTTCGCTAATATAGGTTACAACCTCTACTACTACCATAATTTAGTGCACATAACACGCTGTTATTTGTAATGCACAACTATATATAAATTTTGGCCATTTTGAAAATCTTTTTCGACATTTCCTCCTCAACCACATGTGTAGTCTTGGTGAAACATTGTATGAGGTATTGGGGCAACTTGGATATCAAAATTAGCCGTCTTAGCAGCCATCTTGAATAGAATTTTCCTTCCACTCCCGAACCGAAAAGATTTGTTGTAGTATAATAATACATACTATTTTGTTTCACTAGTAAAATAGAACATTGTTAATTGGTTTCCTGGTTACGTAAAAACCTTGCGGATACTGTAGGAATTACACATCTTGACCCAATTGTTTATATTTGGTTAGAATACAATGTACAGTCGAACTTCGTTGCCTCAAACTCGATGGGTTCGTGAGTAATGGTTCGAGTCATGGGAGGTTCGAGTCAAGGGTAGCTGACTTAGGTATCCCCCCGTTGCCGGGTCCTTCGCTAACTTGCTCGGCGTTAAGAACAGTAGATTTTGGTTTTGACATGATTAATAATAATGAATTTGATGAAGAGATGACAAAATCGGTTGTTTATATTTAAATGTCGTAGCTTGGCATCTTTAACTCAATAAGTGTGTAATATGTTTATTCTATACATAATTACGTTTAATACCAATTTAAACTATGGATAATATCATCACTGATGGTCACGGGTTCGAGCCCCGCTCAGACCGTGTTTCATTTATATGAAAAAGTTGGCAGTTTCTTACGGAGGTTGGTGCACCCAAGTACTGGTTAACCGCTGGAGCCTGCCCAGGAAAGGTATTGTTAGGTAAACTGCCCGCCGGCGATATAGCACAAAAATGGTGCTGATGCAGGCGTAAAACCCAAAATATTTTTATTATAAACTATGGATAAAAAAGCCGCCATGATTGAAACCCAGTCACAATAGAATAGTAATTGCCAATCTCACTAGGTGTAAATTACGCGAGTGTACCGATCAAAAGGGATGTCATTGCCATAACAAAAGCTGTGAAAACCTTTTTGTGACACGCGGACCTGGACACTCGGCCAATTGTGTTCGACCCAAAGGTGTTAATTTAAGTACTAATTGATTTCATGGGACCAGTGATGTGGTTCGATAGTTCCAGTCATCCGTGTTCGAGTCATCGAAGGTAGAACAATATGCATTATATAGAGATTATCGCCGGGACCAGACGACATGTTCGAGCCAACCGAGTTTGATGCAACGAAGTTCGACTGTATATAGTTTGGATACCGCCTGATCCTTTGATAACCATTTATTTCTAATAAAACTGTGGAAAAATTAGGTCACTGTGTCTGATTAATGAAGCCCATACAACAAGGAGCTATTTTTATATGGCGAAAAATGTTCTATTCTAGTGGCAGGTCTCTCAATCGTGTATGTTTTACCAATTGGATTAAGAGACCACTTTTTCAATTCCCGCTTGTGTTGTTAAAGAACAAATTAGTTTGTATTAAGAGACCATTCCTACACAAGTTTTGACTCTATACTCATTTCCAGCACAGTAAGGGTTTTAAATGTCCCCACCCCCACTTTGGAATGTGAGGTGTCCCAGAAAGTTCTAGGTTCTAGAAAGTGTGACATGTAGAATACCATAATACAGATTTTAACATGTTTATGGCTACCCAACATTTTGGAAAACATGTCTAGTACTGAGTAGTAATGACTTCTTTAGAACAGAAAGTACAAGCTGATTGGGTGTGTGTGTTTTACGTTTATTTATCGTCGCATATGATCGACGCCTCCTGAAGAGATTAGTCATTTTAGATTTTGGAGGATAGTGCAATGATACAGACAGAGACCCATTCCAGAGTCTCCTCTTGTTCTTTTACGTGCACAGTGTAAAGCACCGACACAAGATCTCGGTTTAACGTCCCATCTGAAAGACTGTTAATTTTTATTAGGGTCAGATGGGGGATCGAACCTGCGATCTCTGGATTACCAGTCCAGCATGTTACCACTGGACAACATATCCGTCTGTCTCTCAATCCCTGTGGTAGTTCTTATTTATTTGCTAAAATCATGAAAGATATTGCAAAAGTTTGTTAACCTACTGCAGCTGATAAAGAAATAAATCAACATAGCTGCTAATTGTGTAACTGTAAATGATAAAGGTAATTATATGGTTGGGGATAGCATGGCAGAGATATTGATGTCCTTCTGCATTCCTAACTTCATATGTTTAGTGATTTAAATAGTTTATACAAATTTATTTTAGCTTGATTGCGAAGCAAGTTCTTACAACTTATATTAATCACTCTCAAGACCTCATTACTGATGGAATCCATCGCCACGAGGGAGAGAGAAGAGGCATCGTGGAATTTAAATGCCTTGCCTAAGGGCACAATTTACCGTAACGGCTCCAGCGGGGATCAAACTCCGGACCGTTCGCACATGAAGCGAACACGCATCCACGGCGCTATCACGACTTCCACTGTGATTTAAATCAATACCAACTTGGCATCGATTACTCAGATATTCCTTAATAGTCCTTCAAGCATGTTTTGAAAGTTTTTATGACCAATTTATGGTATTAACCCATTTCATTCTGGATACCGTTCAAACAGTATTTGCAAAGAACATAGAGCCAAATCAATCGCCACGGAACGTGTCGTCTGATCAGGCTGTATGCTGTTTGCTATTCAGATGATCTTGCTAAGACACTTGGCTATGTAGCAAACAGCATAGATCCTGATCAGCATGCAGCGTCACGCTGCGGCTGATCTGGATCTATGTTGTTTGCAAAAGCCTTTAAATGTATCCAGAATGGGTAAATGAAAATTTTACAGACACATTTTTGAACAAATTTTGGTTTAGAAGCGGTTTTCACAGCCATAATGGCATATTAGCAGCTCTGGTGATTGGTAGATAACATCCCTACATAATGATATCATAAGTAATCTTTTGTTACATGCGCCGTGTATACAATTTCCCCACATCATGATCTTGTTTTTTTTGCACATATAACCAGTATACAATTTCCCAACATCAACCTATGATCAATTCATGTATGTTCATTTAGGACACAAAGCCCGAAAGACATGATAAACCGGCAATTATAAGGTTACGTGTTATTTTGTAAATAACTATCCAGGGCTCAACATAGAGGGCGACTGGGGCCGAAATACTCGCCCTAGGGACCCTTACTTCGCCACCTTTTACAATTTTCATTCAAAATATTGTCCAGTAAGATACACTGGCTCATTATGATGCACTTCTTCAATTCAAATTTGTCACAAATTGTAACTTTTAACCCTATTTTGTTGAAATTGCTTAACCCTTTCAACCCCAAGTAACTGACATGGACTGGTGCGTGATATTTTCAGACCAATAAATTAATAAGAAAATTACCTTTGGACCAGTTCATTTATCAAAATGGGTAATTTTATCTAAAAATAGTAATAATTATTACTGGCAAAAAAGTGCAGATCCTGATGAGACGGCTCGTGACGAGCCGGCTCATCTGGATCTACACTTTTCATAAGCCTATTTAGAGGCCTGTGGGGTTGAAAGGGTTAAATAACACGATTTAAGGGTGCAATCGCGCGCTGTCTCCACTTCTCCCAAACATTCTGATCTAGAATGAGCCCTGCTATCCATAATGCGAGTAAGGGTGCGAATAAAAATTTGGCAAAAAATGTGCATTTTACTTAAAATCTGAATAAATTATTATTGAAAATTTGACGTATAACAATGTCAAATCCTTAGCAAATCTTATTATACAGCAATTGTTATTTAGCCCTTTCTTTCATAGCAAATCTTATTATACAGCAATTGTTATTTAGCCCTTTCTTTCATAGAGATTTATGTTAATATACTATTATATCTCCATACATGTACATTCGACAGCCATTTAGCTTATCATGCAGCGGATAAGTAGTCACCATATCTATCCCACCTCCATAGATAGTACTGGGACTACATGAGATTCTGGCCTTTATTATGAACATTGGTTTGGCTACTACATTGTCAATGTATGTTGTTGGTAATGGCGTCAAGAGGTGCTTATATGAGGGAAAGGGTTAATGTATGTCGTATTGGTAATGGCGTCAAGAGGTGCTTCTATGAAGGAAAGGGTTAATGTATGTCGTATTGGTAATGGCGTCAAGAGGTGCTTCTATGAGGGAAAGGGTTAATGTATGTCGTATTGGTAATGGCGTCAAGAGGTGCTTCTATGAAGGAAAGGGTTAATGTATGTCATATTGGTAATGGCGTCAAGAGGTGCTTCTATGGGGGAAAGGGTTAATGTATGTCATATTGGTAATGGCGTCAAGAGGTGCTTCTATGGGGGAAAGAGTTAATTAATTAATAATGATTTGGCATGTGGTTGTTGATAATTTAGATTTCATGTGTACCTTGAAATCTTTATCATAATTATTTGTCATGTTTATCTATGAGCAAATATTGATAGTTGAATTCTCAACATTTAATCTCGGTTGCTTCAAAGATGCCTCACATATTCAACATATCCGTATGAGGTTGTGATTACTTATAGTTTGAAGTTTGAAAATGTGAGAGGTCATTGAGATACCAGGTACGGTATGGTATGGTGTGTATGGTACAGTATGGTATAGCCTTTACAGCGGGTGGTCTGCCTCCGTGGTCGAGTGGTTACTATACGGTCACTGACTTGTATATCACTGTGACCTATCATCACTGATGGTCACAGGTTTGAGCCCCACTTTGAAAAAGGAGGTTGGTGCACCAAGTACTGGTTAACCGCTGGAGCCTGCCCAGGAAAGGTGTTGTTTGGTGAACTGCCCGCAGGCGATATATACCAAAATGGTGCTGATGCAGGCGTAAAACCCGAATAAACAAACAAACAAAACTTTTTACGGCGGTCTAACCTGGTACGGATGGTAATATTTTCTGAGTTATCTTTGATTCTTCAGGTGTAAAAGTGCATTGTGGGTGTACAAGACTTCAGCCACGTTATTAACTTATTCCGATCATTATGTTAAGTCATGCATTACATATTGCTTGCGACTTTGAAAAAGTTAAAAATTGAAACGAAATATTTTGAAATTGAACTGTTTGTTTTTATCTATTCAGCAGAAAGCACCGGTTTCCGCGACCCCTCCACCCATTGGTTCCAATCCACAAAGTCCTGGGAACCAGAGTTTACAGTCGTCCAAGTCATCAGGGTCGACAGCAATGGATTTACTAGGAGAATTGGGCGGTGATCCGTTTGCAAGTTCAGCTCCGCAAACACACACACCAGGGGGAGGTAACTACAGTCAAACTGACAAAAATAAATTATTGTCGTCGTGTACATGAATAAATTATATAAAGTATAAACATGAAAGCATATGTGTGGTTCTTCGTGTGGGAGGAGATCGGAGCACCCGGAGAAAACCCACAAAATGTATGTTCGATTTGGCGACCACCGTAGCCTCTCACATAACCCCCACTCCGAGGATCGAACCAGGTTTGCATTGATGAGAAGCCAAATATAAATATATATGTCTGGATCAAAATAGCCGGTTAGAGTCATCAAACTTGCCATCCTGCATCAAGATCTTGGTCAACACATCGCTGCAACAGTAGATAAACTGCTGAACCGATCTCATAAAACGCTACTAGTGAATGCAAACATTAACAAACCTAGTTTAACCTTGTCAGTACCATGTGTTTTTCAACATACTTCTTGTCTGTACCATGTGTTCTTCAACATACTTCTTGTCTGTACCATGTGTTCTTCAACATACTTCTTGTCTGTACCATGTGTTCTTCAACATACTTCTTGTCTGTACCATGTGTTCTGCAACATACTTCTTGTCTGTACCATGTGTTCTTCAACATACTTCTTGTCTGTACCATGTGTTCTTCAACATACTTCTTGTCTGTACCATGTGTTCTTCAACATACTTCGTCATATTGTATCTAAGATATAGATATCATTTCTAATTACAATTACGCCATCCAGTGCTTCATTGTTGTGTACAAATTTAAATACGATAATCAGGGTTCCCTCTGTCTGAATTACTGTCTTGCGCCAATTGAAGAAAAAACTGGAGCCAATTTGGAGCCTCAAAATAATGAACCACCGGCTGGACACTGGCACTAAATTTTCTGAAAAGCCCTTAGGGATCCCCTCTGTCTGAATTATTGTCTGCACCACTTCTGTCGCCAATTGAAAAAAACTGGAGCTAATTTGAAAAACTTGGAGCAAGCTAAGAGGTATATAGTTCACAGATAAATAGTTGAAGCCATTTGACAAAACATGTTATGCCAAAAAAACAAAGAAAAATAGTTCCGCCAAATATTTTCACCAATTCACAAAAAAATAATTTAGTGCCAGTATTTCTTTTTTGTCGCAATTGTCGCCATTGGCGACCAACTGAAAAAACTGGAGACAGTTTGAAAAACCAACACTAAGAGCCAGATAAACAGTTGAAGCCATTTGATAAAATGTGTAGTGCCAAAAAAACAAATGAATCGCCAATTCACAAAATATAGCGCCAGTATTTGGCAACCAACAACGGGAACCCTGGATATTGCTCAACATCTCTCTTTAATTATGGGTGAATGAAACGTTTGTCCAAACTCATGCCCTACAAACTATACTATATTACACTGTTTGTTATGTTTGTCGACAGGTGGTGGTTTTGCTGACTTTGGTAACTTTGGTAACACATCTACAAGTACACAGGCACCAGCATTCTCGCATGGGGGTAAGAGTTCAATACAGATTTTAGCAACTCTACATTGGCATGCAAAAGCACCAGAAGGCATTAATGACAAGAATAGTGAATTTCACCACCAGGAATTAAATATTTGGCAATCTCAATCTATGACCCCACCCACCCCCGGAACTTCACCATCGTTACACTATCTGACAAACCCATTCTCTGACCCCCCCCCCCCCCAAATAATGAATAAACTCATTCCCATTACTTTCATGCAGTAAGAAATTGCACCCAGATGTGTGTGTATGTGTGTGTTTTACGTTTGTTTATCGTCGCTACCGGTTGCCCATATGAGCGACACCTCCTGAAGAGATTAGTCATTTTAGATTTATGGAGGATAGTGCAATGATACAGACGAGACCCATTCCAATGTCTCCTCTGGTTCTATTACGTGCACGGTGTAAAGCACCAACACGAGACCTCGGTTTAACGTCCCATCTGAAAGACTGTTCATTTTATTAGTGTCAGACGGGGGATCGGACCTGCGATCCCAGTCCAGTGTGTTACCACTACCAGGATAGTGTTATGATACAGATAGAGACCCATTCCAGAGCCTAAAATAATTTGTTTGTTTAAGTGAATGATTGAATAATATTTCATTTATGAACATAGAAAGCTATTATTATCACTCATGGTCAATCGTGATATATTAATGCTTTCAATGTTCATCCGATTAAATATCAATTGATCCTGCACTTGCTGAAACTATCCTCTTAATCTGTTACTTTCAGCTCCCCTGCAGCCTGCAGGCTCCGCTCCACAACCCTCACAGCAGTCGTTTAACGGCTTCATGTCGGCGCCCACATCTATAGCGCCACCTGGAGTGGGAAGCAAGTACTCGGACCTGACAGATCTGTTTAGTGTACCCGCAACCACAGAGGAGAGTACTCCTGCAGGTGAATATATGAGCCATGAGCATAATGCAGTAACCCACCATAAATAAATATAGTCCCGCGGGCTAATGCTTAGCATCCAGGACTATCAATCCGAAGGTAATGCATTCAATACCAGCCAGTAACATAGCCAACTTGAGGAGCTGAATTTACATAAGTTTTGTATTAACCTTGTTTTCAAATCCTATTTGTCTTACAATCATTTATAATAGCTGTATATGTATATATATGTAACAGAACAAATAAATAATGTTTAAACTAACTTGAGGAGTGCATTTGCAGTACAGTATTCATATTTGACACAGAGACAAATGCTTAATTATACTGCGGTATATAGTCAATTCCACTGGCCATGACAAATTATACCGCGGTATATAGTCAATTCCACTGGCCGTGACGAATTTCTCCCAAGTCAAATCACGTCTTCTGGTTTGACACTATATATGTCCTCAAAGTTTCATCAAAATGCATCAACAACTTTTCGAGTTATCCTGTATGCAAACAGAAACACGCACAGACGCACTCAAAAATAATAACCCACATTTGTAATGGCGGGGTTACCTTAGTTTATTCAAATTTATTTTAGCTCGATTGCGAAACAAGTTCTTACAACTTATATTAATCACTCTCGAGATCTCATTCCTGATGGAATCCATCGCCACGAGGGAGAGAGAAGAGGCAACGTGGAATTTAAAAGCCTTGCCAAAGGGCACAATCGTAACGGCTCCTGTGGGGCTCGAACTCCGGACCTTTCGCAACTGAAGCGAAACCAAATCTCGAAATAAAAACAAAACCAAATCTCGAAATAAAAACAGGACCAAATCTCGAAATAAAAACAGGACCAAATCTCGAAATAAAAACAGGACCAAATCTCGAAATAAAAACAGGACCAAATCTCGAAATAAAAACAGGACCAAATCTCGAAATAAAAACAGGACCAAATCTCGAAATAAAAACAGGACCATATCTCGAAATAAAAACAAGACCATATCTCGAAATAAAAACAAGACCATATCTCGAAATAAAAACAAGACCAAATCTCGAAATAAAAACAGGACCATATCTCGAAATGTCTATCATTTTACAATTTTATACCACATAATAGCTCTCAAGACCTCATTCCAGATGGAATCCAATCATGGAGAGAGAGGTGGCAATGTGGATTTAAATGTATTGCCAATGACACAGCTTCCATGTTCTGGTACGGCTTGCCATGATGTCATCGCTATCAATAATCAATCTGCCACTGTGCACTCACCACAATCCCCATAGGCTGTCCGATTAGCGCAGTGGTTAGCTCGCTCGCCTCTTACCATTGCAACCCGGGTTCGATCCTCGGACCGGGAAGTATGTGAGATGGTAAGGTGGTCGCCAGATCAGACAGGTGGGTTTTCTCCGGGTACTCCGGTTTCCTCCCACACGCATGACCACATTTACGCTTTCATCCGCGCCAACGAGAGTGATTTAATATAAGTCGTTAATGCTTGTTTCGCAATCGTTGTAACACTTCTCTTCAGGGTGGGGTAGTACTGCGAGCACAACCAGCGGTGGAGTAAACTGGAATGGCGCACCAGGTTCTACCAACCCCCCCAGCAGTATGAACTGGAGAAGTGATGGCAACAGCACAAGTTCTGGGGGAATGAATTGGAGCAACACTTCCACTCAGCCGGCTCCCAGCTCATCGGGGATGAATTGGGGAGGAGGAGGAGGAGGCGGTGCTACAACTTCCTCTTGGGGAGGGGCACCAGTAACAGCACAATCAAATGGTGTGTATGAATTAAATTTGCTTCCTCTTTGTGTAGCAATAGTAGAAATTAAGTTCTTAACCCATTCCATTCTGAACACATTTAAAGGCTTTTGAAAACAACATAGATCCAGATCAACCGCAGCGTGACGCTGCATACTGATCAGGATCTATGTTTGCTACATAGCCAAGTGTCTTAGCAATATCATCTGAATAGCAAACAGCATAGAGCCTGATCAGACGGCAATTTCCGTGGCGGCTGATATGGGTCTATGTTCTTTGCAAATGTTTGAACGGTATCCAGAATGAAATGGGTTAAAAAAGCTTGGTAAACGCTGCTACTGATGTGTTTGTATTGTGAGTTTTGTGAGTTATTAGTCACTGAGATGGCCGGGTGAACTGGCAAAGCTTCACATTTAGATCATGATTATAAAAGTTTATAATTCCAGTGAAACCTCTATAAATTCTTCAGTGGACCGTACCCAATCAGACGGATCTGTAGTCCAGTGGTTAACATGCTGGACTGGTAATCCATGGATCGCAGGTTCAATCCCCCGTCTGACCTTAATAAAATTAACAGTCTTTCAGTTGGGACTTTAAACCGAGGTCTCGTGTCGGTGCTGTACACCGTGCACGTAAAAGAACAAGAGGAGACTCTGGAATGGGTCTGTCTGTATCATTGCACTATCCTCCAAAAATCTAAAATGACTAATCTCTTCAGGAGGCGTCGCTCATATGGGCAACCGGTAGCGACGATAAATAAACGTAAAACACACCCACCCAATCAGCTTGTACTTTCTGTTCTAAAGAAGTCATTACTACTCAGTACTAGACATGTTTTCCAAAATGTTGGGTTCTAAGAGTTAATTAATGCCTGTAGCCATAAACATGTTAAAATCTGTATTATGATATCCTACATGTCAACAATTTCTAGAACCTAGAACTTTCAGGGACAGTCCGCCTCCGTGGTCGAGTGGTTACGGTCGCTGACTTGTATACCACTGTAACCTATCATCACTGATGGTCACGGGTTCGAGCCCCGCTCAGGCCGTGTCTCATTTATATGAAAAAGTTGGCAGTTTCTTACGGAGGTTGGTGCACCCAAGTACTGGTTAACCGCTGGAGCCTGCCCAGGAAAGGTGTTGTTAAGTAAACTGCCCGCCGGCGATATAGCCCAAAATGGTGCTGATGCAGGCGTAAAACCCGAAATATAACATAACTTTCTGGGACACCTCACATTCCAAAGTGGTGGTGGGGACATTTAAAACCCTTACTATGCTGGAAATGAGTATACAGTCAAAACTTGTGTAGGAATGGTCTCTTAATACAAACTAATTTGTTCTTTAACAACACAAGCGGGAACTGAAAAAGTGGTCTCTTAATCCAATTGGTATCTTAATGGACGTGGTGTTTTTCGAGCATATTTGACTGTATTCATTTTGGCAAACAGCATAGAGCCAGATCAGACGGAATAGAATGTGCCTCCTTATGATTAGGTTCTATGTTTGTTTGCTATTCGGATAGTGGAGCTAAAGCACTTGACTGAATTGCAAACAACACAGATCCTGATCAGACAAACCACTGCTGATCTGGATCTATGTTGTTTGCACATTCCTTCCAATTTGTTCAGCATGTTAAGGGTTAAAGAAAGCAAGGTCACAGTTCTCAAATGGGAGGTTCAGCTTTTTTTGTGTGAAAAAATAGCTACTTTTAAAAAGCCTTATGAACCGGCTTATAAATATACAGTCAAACCTGTCTTAAGCAGCCAGCCAAGGGAATCACAGAAAGTGGCTGCTTACACAGGTGGCTGCTTAATACAGGGCAAATGTATTGGGAATCTGGAAACTAGCTGCTTAATACATGTTGGTTGCTTAATGGAGGTGACCACTAACACAGGTTTGACTTTAATCGCTTTCTTTTTTTAATCTGTTAACAGATCTATTGGAACGCACTCAAAGAATGCTCAGTCTTCACGAAACTTTTCCAGAGTTTGTCTGACACCTGTCAGACAAATGATTAAAATGCACCTAAACTTTCAATATATTTTGTTTGACCGAAGGATTTTTTGTCTGACATGTCAGGCGGTCCTACGGATTTCGGGAAGACTGAATGCTGCCCACAAAATTATTATTTCGTATGATTGTAAATTAATTTTGCTTTTGCTTAGAAGAGCAGTATTTTCATCACTTACACATGCTTTGATTACATTGTTTAACTTTAGGTCAAATAAATTCTTATTCCACATGATTGCAGATTTACTGATATTCATTTAGAGATATTTTGTTTTATGTCGTTTCATACTGTATTATTACCTAATGCTCTATATAACTTGTAATTCGTTATTTTTGCCTGTTTCATTGCATTTTTTATCCTTCGCTCAGGTCTGGGCAACAGTTCAAACTGTTGACCGGGCAATAGTTTGAACTGTTTCATACTAGACTTTTGAACCAATCATACTCTGAGTATGCTTTCACTGTGCGCAGTAGGATGCGCAATAGGGTGTTATGGAAGTCAAAGTAAAAAATACGTCCCGAAATATATTTTAGCTCTGACTGCGCTTGAAGTCATCGATATACATTATGTGAAGCCCTCCTTTCCGTTCATTAATTCCTTTCCGTATTTTATTGCATACTTACCGGCGTACCGGCTTTTAGACCAAAACCAAGTGTTTACAAATGATGATTGATTAGTCATCAGCCGACAAACTGGGAAAAACAGAAATTTATCTTGAATTATGGCCCAGGCTAGGTTTGAAGACATGACTGAGGATGTTTTTTGAGTTAGTCAAATATTATAGAATATAAGGTATGTACAACAGTTATATAGAGCATTAGGTAATAAAACAGTTATTTCATGGGTGTTTGGGGAACAGTCAAAACTATTGTCCCGAGGTATCAGGGAAGACAGTTCGAAATGTCTTCCCTGATACCTCGGGACAATTTGACTGTTCCCCAAACACCCATGAAATAACTGTATACTGTGAACCCATGGCTTAGCATGGTCATTTCAAATTGTTGCTTTATAAAATCTTAAATTCCCCTCATCTCTTTGAGACGTTTTGCTACTAACCTCACCTACTGTGCATTGGTCATCATTAATATTCATTATCAACTAACCTAACATACTGTATGGTCATTGGTCGGTATCAATCATCATTTTGTGACTAACCTCACATACTGTATGGTCATTGGTCAGTATTGATCATCATTTTGTGACTAACCTCACATACTGTATGGTCATTGGTCAGTATTGATCATCATTTTGTGACTAACCTCACATACTGTATGGTCATTGGTCAGTATTGATCATCATTTTGTGACTAACCTCACATACTGTATGGTCATTGGTCAGTATTGATCATCATTTTGTGACTAACCTCACATACTGTATGGTCATTGGTCAGTATTGATCATCATTTTGTGACTAACCTCACATACTGTATGGTCATTGGTCAGTATTGATCATCATTTTGTGACTAACCTCACATACTGTATGGTCATTGGTCAGTATTGATCATCATTTTGTGACTAACCTCACATACTGTATGGTCATTGGTCAGTATTGATCATCATTTTGTGACTAACCTCACATACTGTATGGTCATTGGTCAGTATTGATCATCATTTTGTGACTAACCTCACATACTGTATGGTCATTGGTCGGTATCAATCATCATTTTGTGTCTAACCTCACATCCTGTATGGTCATTGGTCGGTATCAATCATCATTTTGTGACTAAGCTAACATACTGTATGGTCATTGGTCGGTATTGATCATCATTTTGTGACTAACCTCACATCCTGTATGGTCATTGGTCGGTATCAATCATCATTTTGTGACTAACCTCACATCCTGTATGGTCATTGGTCAGTATTGATCATCATTTTGTGACTAACCTCACATCCTGTATGGTCATTGGTTGGTATCAATCATCATTTTGTGACTAACCTCACATACTGTATGGTCATTGGTTGGTATTGATCATCATTTTGTGACTAACCTCACATCCTGTATGGTCATGTGTATATCATCATTGGACTAACTACATCTGTATGGTCATTGGTCGGTATCAATCATCATTTTGTGACTAACCTCACATCCTGTATGGTCATTGGTCAGTATTGATCATCATTTTGTGACTAACCTCACATCCTGTATGGTCATTGGTCGGTATCAATCATCATTTTGTGACTAACCTCACATCCTGTATGGTCATTGGTCAGTATTGATCATCATTTTGTGACTAACCTCACATCCTGTATGGTCATTGGTCGGTATCAATCATCATTTTGTGACTAACCTCACATCCTGTATGGTCATTGGTCAGTATTGATCATCATTTTGTGACTAACCTCACATCCTGTATGGTCATTGGTCGGTATCAATCATCATTTTGTGACTAACCTCACATCCTGTATGGTCATTGGTCAGTATTGATCATCATTTTGTGACTAACCTCACATCCTGTATGGTCATTGGTCGGTATTGATCATCATTTTGTGACTAACCTCACATCCTGTATTGTCATTGTTCGTTATTAATGAGGGTGCCTCCGTGGTCGAGTGGTTGCGGTCGTTGACTTCAAATCACTTGCTCACTGCTGTAGGTTCGAATCCCAATGCAGAGTGTCAAATTGTTTCATTTGAGGGAACTATCCAGCTGGCTTACAGCAGGTCGGTTGTTCTACCCGGGTGCCTGTCTGAAATACTGGATTGGAGGGCACCCGGTGGTCTTCCTCCACCAATAATAGCTGGAGAGACGCCATTAGACCTAGGTGCAACTTTACCCCCCCCCCCTAAAAATGATTACGCCTCATTATGCAACTAACCACCTTCAATCACATAGTTTAGTTAATTCTTTGCTCAATCTTCTCTTATTAACCCTGTATTTGTGTATGTGTTTGCATCTCATAGTATATACAGTCAAACCTGTCTTAAGAACAGGTTGGCTGCTTAATAAAGGTCAAATGTATAGCAAAACAACATATTGGGAATTTGGAAATTGGCTGCTTAATACAGGTTGGCTGCTTAATAGAGGTGACCACTAACACAGATTTGTACACCTACCACGAAACGAAAGATTATGTATTTATTGTAATTCGAGAATCTTGGACGATGACTTCATATTAATTTGTCAACATTACTCAAACCTAAGATCGAAATTCATTAAAAGATACTACCATACTTGGCCGACTGTACAGAAATTTATTAATCTTTTGTCATGCCAATAAAAAAAATCACCATTGATCTTTCCAAATTTATATATTTGGCAAATAAGCAACGAAACTAACGCATATTTTACATATATATTTGAACTTGTGATTGTGCTCTTTTGTAAAGTTCCATGTCACTGCCTGTTTTTTTACTTAATTGCTACAAACCTGTATACTGTTTCAACAGTTTGTATTGTATTGTATAGATCACTATTAATTGTTATTTTCCTTCTCGTCTGTCGCACAGTCTTGGTAATGATAAATCGCGAATTCACTCATGCTGTTTCAGGGTTCATTCTAGAGGGTGACTTGGGTGAAATAGTCGCCCTAAGGACACTGACTTTGCCCCCTGGGGGCCCCACTTCTCCCTAAAAAAATTCAATTTGAAAAAAATAAAATCTTTTTTGTTTTAAATTTTCATACACAATTTTGTCCAGTAGGCAACACTGGCCCATTATAAAGCATTCTTACTATTCAAATGTTTGTATTTAATGGTCATAATGTGTAGTTTAACCCTATTTTATTAATATTTATTAAATAACACCATTCAAGGACAGAATCGCACGCCTTCTCACTTCTCCCAAAAATTCTGACCTAGAATGAGCCCTGTGTTTTAGTGAGATTTGCCCCCACTAACCTCATATGCTTTGATCACATTATATAGGTCTCGGAGCACCAGGCAATCCATTCTTGTCAGCAAGTGGTAACTGTGCATTGCAACTACATATATAAAGACTAATATTTGGCATATCTATACGACAGTTTAATTTTACTTTCTGTTCTTTAACCTATTTCATTCTGGATACATTTAAAGGCTTTTGCAAACAACATAGATCCAGATCAGCCGCAGCGTGACGCTGCGTGCTGATCAGGATTTATGTTGTTTGCTACATAGCCAAGTGTCTTAGCAAGATCATCTGAATAGCAAACAGCATAGAGCCTGATCAGACGGCGCGTTCCGTGGCGGTTGATCTGTCTCTATGTTCTTTGCAAATACTGTTTGAACGTTATCCAGAATGAAATGGGTTAATACTGTGAACTAGGAAATTATGGGAACTCGTTTTCGTTGCACACAAGTTTACTTGTTTTTCACCGTATGTTTGAGGCGTTTCATGGCAGTAACTCTGGATAGTTTTTGCAAACAGCATAGAGCCAGATTCTGTGCCGTCTGATCAGGCACTATGATGCTTGCTATTCGGATAGTGGAGCAAAACTAATCTGAATAGCAAACAACTTAGATCCTGATCAGACGCGACATTATACGCAGATGTTGTTTGCACATTCCGTCCAATTTTATTCGTCAGGTTAAAGGTTAAGCTGCCGCACGCCATTGAATAACAATTTAATTTGCCATCATTCCCTCGTTCACAGTGTTATATTTAGTATCTGCTACTAGTCTGCTAGTGGTTGAATTTGGTCATGTGACATTACCTTCATAATGCTATTTTGGGCGATGTGTATTACTTTAATTTAAACAATTAATTAGTTAATTGATTAAGCTCAATTACATATAGTTACATGCATTTACAAACATTTACGTGCATTTAAATACATGTGCAAACATTTACACACATCTACGCCGCATTTAGTTTAGATTTAAACATATTTTATTCCGCTCATTTACCAACATTTATGTATATTCACACGCACTTACGCACACACTTACGCACACACTTACGCACACACTTACGCACACACTTACGCACACACTTACGCACACACTTACGCACACACTTACGCACACACTTACGCACACACTTACGCACACACTTACGCACACACTTACGCGCACACTTGCACACACATTTACACACATTTATATACATTTATATACATTTATATACATTTATATACATTTGCATACATTTATATTTATATACATTTATATACATTTATATACATTTATATACACTTATATACATTTACATACATTTACATACACTTATATACATTTACATACATTTACATACATTTATATACATTTCCATATATTTATATACATTTATATACATTTATATACACTTATATACATTTACATACATTTATATACACTTATATACATTTACATACATTTCCATACATTTACATACATTTATATACATTTACATACATTTATATACATTTACATACATTTACATACATTTATATACATTTACATAAATTTACATACATTTGTATACATTTATATACATTTACATATATTTATATACATTTATATACATTTACATACATTTGTATACATTTACATATATTTATATACATTTGTATACATTTACATACATTTATATACATTTACATACATTTATATACATTTATATACATTTACATACATTTATATACATTTATATACATTTACATATATTTATATACATTTATATACATTTACATACATTTATATACATTTATATACATTTACATACATTTACATACATTTGTATACATTTATATACATTTATATACATTTATATACATTTACATACATTTACATACATTTGTATACATTTACATACATTTACATATATGTATATACATTTATATACATTTACATACATTTACATACATTTATATACATTTATATACACTTACATACACTTATATACATTTATATACATTTATATACATTTATATACACTTACATACACTTACATACATTTATATACATTTATATACACTTACATACACTTACATACATTTATATACATTTATATACATTTATATACACTTACATACACTTACATACATTTATATACATTTATATACACTTACATACACTTACATACATTTACATACATTTATATACATTTATATACATTTATATACATTTACATACATTTATATACATTTACATACATTTATATACATTTACATACATTTATATACATTTATATACATTTACATACACTTAAGCTAAATATGAATACCAATGATTAGAAGAAAATATAAACAAATCTTGATTTTCATTGGTTGAATGTAATATCACATGAATGACATGACAGTGAATGTTTATAAGTTTATTATATGTTTGCATTTTGTCTTTTCACGTTTCATGTATGCATTTTGCAGTCGGGGACTTCTATCTTGTGGTCAGATATCAGGCCGATGTTACAGTCATGCATTGTGACATTTTTATTTCTTGCTAACTGTCTTGCTAATGCGACCATACATGTATATACTCGGCCATAATTCAACTTTATTTGCTTCAAAACAAATTCTCTGAAATGATCCATCGACATATGGCTGAATTACGCACACAATTATTTGTATAGAAATTTATGTTTGAATTGAAAACTAAGACCAGTCCTATATTGTTATCGTTAGATATGCTGATTCCACTGTACAGTCAAACCTGCCTTAACCCATTCAACCCCAAGTAACTGACATGGACTGGTGCGTGATATTTTCAGACCAATAAATTAATAAGAAAATTACCTTTGGACCAGTTATCAAAATGGGTAATTTTATCTAAAAATAGTAATAATTATTACTGGCAAAAAAGTGCAGATCCTGATGAGACGGCTCGTCACGAGCCGGCTCATCTGGATCTACACTTTTCATAAGCCTATTTAGAGGCCTGTGGGGTTGAAAGGGTTAATTAAGCAGCCAGCCAAGGGAATCACAGAAAGTGGCTGCTTAGCATAGGTGGCTGCTTAATAGAGGTCACATGTATAGTAAAACAACTGATTGGGAAGCTGGATACTGGCTGCTTAATACAGGTTGGCTGATTAATGGAGGTGACCACTAATGCAGGCTTGACTGTATCTCTTTCTCATTGGTTGATCATAAACGCTTTGAACAACTTTTATATATGGGAATTTTCTGATAAAAATGGCATACACTTATAGTGTATGTAAAATATATCTTTTCACGTACCACGTTGACTCGTGAGCGAGGTTGACTTATGGCCAAGTACATACGGTCATTTATATTGTTGGCTGAAGAATTTTGAATTGCATCAATTACTTCATCCTGGTGTAAGATTAAGTATAAAATGATGTTGATTTACATGTATGATTAATTAGATCACTTAAAGAGTATGTCTGAAATGATGTTGGGCAAGCAGTAATTACTGGTTATGGTTGTTGCAATATGGCATCTACCGAGTACATATCTTGCTTGTACATATAGTTGGAACCATTTCTAAAACAAAAGGGAGAAAACTCTTCCTACTTGTGAACCATTCCTAGAGTCCAAGGGGGGAACACTAATACTTGTGGACCATTTCTATGACCGGGGGGGGGGGGGGGGGGCGCAACTCTCGTACTTTTGAACCATTTCTGTACTCAAAGAGGGACAACTCTCATACATGTGAACCATTTCTAGAGTTCAAGGGGGACAACTCTCATACATGGGAATCATTTCTAGAGACCAACTTTCCGCCTCCGTGGTCGAGTGGTTAAGGTCGCTGACTTGTATACCACTGTAACCTATCATCTCTGATGGTCACGGGTTCCAACCCACGCTCAGACCGTGTCTCATTTATATGAAAAAGTTGGCAGTTTCTTACGGAGGTTGGTGCACCAAGTACTGGTTAACTGCTGGAGCCTGCCCAGGAAAGGTGTTGTTAGGTAAACTGCCCGTCACTCAAATGGGAAACCGGTAGCGACGTTAAATAAACTTAAATCATTTTTTTTTTTAAAAACAATGTGTGGAGGGGGGTATTCCAAAGGCGGAACATTGTCAATATTTGCATAGAGCAATAGATAAGTCTAGAGTTTTTACGGGTATTTTGGTGGGAACAAAAATGTGATCCCTCTCACAGAGTGTATCCCCCATAACGTCACTGGGGGGGGGGGGGGGCTCCTAAAGTTGGATACTTTGCATGCAAGCTAGTATTGGTATTGCATGAAATTTCTTCAAAGGTACCAGGCACTCCATGAAAGAGGATGTTTACTCTAAAATGAAAGTTCAGAATTTGATACCGTAATGTTTGTCTTTTAAGCCGCAGGAAGAATGTGCATAAATATATTAAATTTTGAAAGTTTATCGAATTACACGACAATGAAGGCAAGTGTTTGTAAGGTTAAAGGCAAGTCAAATGTTTGTAAGGTTAACGGCAAGTCAAATGTTTGTACGGTTAAAGGCAAGGCAAATGTTTGCAAGGTTAATGGCAAGGCAAATGTTTGTAAGGTTAATGGCAAGGCAAATGTTTGTACGGTTAAAGGCAAGGCAAATGTTTGTGACGTTAAAGGCAAGGCAAATGTTTGTAAGGTTAAAGGCAAGTCAAATGTTTGTAAGGTTAAAGGCAAGGCAAATGTTTGTAACGTTAAAGGCAAGGCAAATGTTTGTAAGGTTAAAGGCAAGTCAAATGTTTGTAAGGTTAAAGGCAAGTCGAATGTATGTAAGGTTAATGGCAAGGTAAATGTTTGTAACGTTAAAGGCAAGGCAAATGTTTGTAAGGTTAATGGCAAGGCAAATGTTTGTAAGGTTAAAGGCAAGGCAAATGTTTGTACGGTTAAAGGCAAGGCAAATGTTTGTAACGTTAAAGGCAAGGCAAATGTGTGTAAGGTTAAAGGCAAGGCAAATGTTTGTAAGGTTAAAGGCAAGGCAAATGTGTGTAAGGTTAAAGGCAAGGCAAATGTTTGTAAGGTTAAAGGCAAGGCAAATGTGTGTAAGCTTAAAGGCAAGGCAAATGTTTGTAAGGTTAAAGGCAAGGCAAATGTTTGTAAGGTTAAAGGCAAGGCAAATGTTTGTAAGGTTAATGGCAAGGCAAATGTTTGTAAGGTTAAAGGCAAGACAAATGTTTGTACGGTTAAAGGCAAGGCAAATGTTTGTAACGTTAAAGGCAAGGCAAATGTTTGTAACGTTAAAGGCAAGGCAAATGTTTGTAAGGTTAATGGCAAGGCAAATGTTTGTACGATTAAAGGCAAGGCAAATGTTTGTACGGTTAATGGCAAGGCAAATGTTTGTAAGGTTAAAGGCAAGGCAAATGTTTGTAAGGTTAAAGGCAAGGCAAATGTTTGTACGGTTAATGGCAAGGCAAATGTTTGTAAGGTTAAAGGCAAGGCAAATGTTTGTAAGGTTAATGGCAAGGCAAATGTTTGTAAGGTTAAAGGCAAGGCAAATGTTTGTACGATTAAAGGCAAGGCAAATGTTTGTACGGTTAATGGCAAGGCAAATGTTTGTAAGGTTAATGGCAAGGCAAATGTGTGTAAGGTTAAAGGCAAGGCAAATGTTTGTACGGTTAAAGGCAAGGCAAATGTTTGTAAGGTTAAAGGCAAGGCAAATGTTTGTAAGGTTAAAGGCAAGGCAAATGTTTGTAAGGTTAATGGCAAGGCAAATGTTTGTACGGTTAATGGCAAGGCAAATGTTTGTAAGGTTAAAGGCAAGGCAAATGTTTGTAAGGTTAAAGGCAAGGCAATGTTTGTAAGGTTAAAGGCAAGTCAAATGTTTGTAAGGTTAATGGCAAGTCAAATGTTTGTAAGGTTAAAGGCAAGTCAAATGTTTGTAAGGTTAATGGCAAGACAAATGTTTGTAAGGTTAACAGCAAGACAAATGTTTGTATGGTTAAAGGCAAGGCAAATGTGTGTAAGGTTAAAGGCAAGGCAAATGTTTGTACGGTTAAAGGCAAGGCAAATGTTTGTAAGGTTAAAGGCAAGGCAAATGTTTGTATGGTTAAAGGCAAGGCAAATGTTTGTAAGGTTAAAGGCAAGACAAATGTTTGTACGGTTAAAGGCAAGGCAAATGTTTGTGACGTTAAAGGCAAGGCAAATGTTTGTAAGGTTAAAGGCAAGTCAAATGTTTGTAAGGTTAAAGGCAAGTCAAATGTTTGTATGGTTAAAGGCAAGACAAATGTTTGTAAGGTTAATGGCAAGGCAAATGTTTGTAAGGTTAAAGGCAAGGCAAATGTTTGTATGGTTAATGGCAAGACAAATGTTTGTAAGGTTAATGGCAAGGCAAATGTTTGTAAGGTTAAAGGCAATACAAATGTTTGTACAGTTAATGGCAAGACAAATGTTTGTATGGTTAATGGCAAGGTAAATGTTTGTAAGGTTAAAGGCAAGGCAAATGTTTGTAACGTTAAAGGCAAGGCAAATGTTTGTAACGTTAAAGGCAAGGCAAATGTTTGTAAGGTTAAAGGCAAGGTAAATGTTTGTAAGGTTAAAGGCAAGTCGAATGTATGTAAGGTTAATGGCAAGGTAAATGTTTGTAACGTTAAAGGCAAGGCAAATGTTTGTAAGGTTAAAGGCAAGGCAAATGTTTGTAACGTTAAAGGCAAGTCAAATGTTTGTAAGGTTAATGGCAAGACAAATGTTTGTAAGGTTAATGGCAAGGCAAATGTTTGTATGGTTAATGGCAAGGCAAATGTTTGTAACGTTAAAGGCAAGAAAATGTTTGTAAGGTTAAAGGCAAGGCAAATGTTTGTAAGGTTAAAGGCAAGGCAAATGTTTGTAACGTTAAAGGCAAGGCAAATGTTTGTAAGGTTAATGGCAAGTCAAATGTTTGTAAGGTTAAAGGCAAGGCAAATGTTTGTAAGGTTAAAGGCAAGGCAAATGTTTGTAAGGTTAAAGGCAAGTCAAATGTTTGTATGGTTAAAGGCAAGGCAAATGTTTGTATGGTTAATGGCAAGGCAAATGTTTGTAAGGTTAAAGGCAAGGCAAATGTTTGTAAGGTTAAAGGCAAGTCAAATGTTTGTAAGGTTAACTGCAAGACAAATGTTTGTATGGTTAAAGGCAAGGCAAATGTTTGTACGGTTAAAGGCAAGGTAAATGTTTGTACGGTTAAAGGCAAGACAAATGTTTGTACGGTTAAAGGCAAGGCAAATGTTTGTAAGGTTAAAGGCAAGGCAAATGTTTGTAAGGTTAAAGGCAAGGCAAATGTTTGTAAGGTTAAAGGCAAGGCAAATGTTTGTAAGGTTAAAGGTAAGACAAATGTTTGTACGGTTAAAGGCAAGGCAAATGTTTGTAAGGTTAAAGGCAAGGCAAATGTTTGTAAGGTTAAAGGCAAGGCAAATGTTTGTAAGGTTAAAGGCAAGGCAAATGTTTGTAAGGTTAAAGGCAAGGCAAATGTTTGTAAGGTTAAAGGTAAGACAAATGTTTGTACGGTTAATGGCAAGACAAATGTTTGTAAGGTTAACTGCAAGACAAATGTTTGTAAGGTTAACTGCAAGACAAATGTTTGTAAGGTTAAAGGCAAGGCAAATGTTTGTAGGGTTAAAGGCAACATATTATAAGGTAGAGGGTCACATTTCTGTACACATCTTTAAATTTATAACTTAGAATGCCTGCGATATAGCCCAAAAATGGTACTGATGCAGGCGTAAAACCCAAACAAACAAACAAACAAAAACGACTGCCATTTAGCTATCAATATGTGGATAAGCAGTCAGCATATCTATCCCACCTCCATAGATATTACTGGACTACATGAGATTCTGGACATTACTGTGAATGTTGGTTTGGCTACTACATTGTTAACGTGGTATTGGTAATGGTGTCGAGTGGTGCTTCTATGTGAGAAAGGGTTAAATTAATATTCATTGTTCATGGCATCAGTTGATCACGGCAAAAACAGAATGTTTAGGGCTAAAGCTACAGGACAACTTTGGAAGGAGAAGTAATCTCCGTACACTGTCTCGCCGCTCCCTGTTTGCAATTGAGGGAGATGGTACAGTGGTCGCCAGATCAGACAGGTGGGTTTTCTCCGGGTACTCCGGTTTCCTACCACACGAATGACCACATTTACGCTTTCATCCACGTCAACGAGAGTGATTAATATAAGTTGTTAGAACTTGCTTTGCAATCGTATAAATAAATAAGTTTTAAAATAATATATATAGTAGCATTTGGTTGTAGCACCAAACTTTGTGATAACTTATCCCTGTTTGATAGAAGGACTAGCTTTGGCCCTGGGATCGAGGTTATCAAATTTTCTTCAATCTCAGACTCAACCAATCAAATTTCTTTGAGTTTGAGATGTAAAAAAGTGTTTTATATCCTCAGGACCTGGCTTAGACATTATAAAACGTTTCTCTAATCTCAAACTCCGTCGCAAGCTTCTGATTGGTTCAGGTGAGTTTAGATCTCAGAAACAACCAATCACATCACTTGAGCAGTGAGCATGAGTGTGAGACTTGAGAAAAGTTTTTCTATCCTCCAGACCAGATCTTGTATCGGGTTGCACAAGGTGATTAAAATACCCGGCAGTATAAACATTTGTTTAAGTAAGGATATAACTGAATGCCTAACCAGTAACCACACAGAGTTAAAGACTATAACATCACTAATATAGGCATGTTCTCACAGAATAATAACATTAACCTACTCCCGCCCTCCTCCCCCGAGATCTCGACCTAGTGGCGTAGTTCGTCCGCTTCAAATCACTTGTCCCTTCCTCACAGCTATTGGTTCGATTGCTACTGGGGTGTCGATTTCATTCATGGGATCAAGCAAGACGGCTTGCTGAAGATCGGTTCTTCACCTGGGTATCCGCCCGTGCCTAATATACTACACGGAGGGGCATATGGGGTCGAACTCCTACCAAAAATAGTTGGAGAGTCGCCATATAATCTAAGTTATAGGTGCAATTTTAAACCACAAAAACAAACAACCCAATTTCTCGAGATCTGACGATACGGCGAAAATAGTAGCTGTTGCGGGTTGTTTTCTAAATTAAATTTTTGATGAGGCACCGTGTTTTTCCTATTCACTCAATACAAGCAAAAGGTTTCTGCCATGTTACAGTCTTCACGAAACTTTGCCAGAGTTTATCTGACACCGGTCAGACAAATGATTAAAATGCACTTAAACTTTCAATATATTTTGTCTGACCGAAGGATTTTTGTCTGACATGTCAGGCGAGGTCCTACGGATTTCGGGAAGACTGATGTTATATGTTTGTTTGAGTACCGTACTCGTCTATATGTAAGACGCAGGTTTTTCCCCCATCCAAAATAGTGTCCAAAAGTCTACTGCGTCTTATACTCCAGCTTAGAACTAAATATCATTGTTTCAGGACGCAAATGGCGTATTACAACAAAGGGAAATAATTGTTTCGTACTATATTTCTCCAAGTCCCGTACGTGCCTACTTGTCATTTTCTTCACTCTAAGATCATGTGCGTTTTATACACAGCAAAATAAAGGCTATAAATAGTTTAAACATTTTTAGCAGACGACAATTTATTAATCTGTTTTTCCTATTTGTAACTGAAAAACTCTGGAAATATGCCATGGGAATTTTGTTAGAATTGTGTTGTTGCTAGGTGGCCAAGTTGCTACAGTCGTTGAAGTCAAATCACTTGCCCCTCAACGCTGTAGGTTCGAATCCCACTGGGGGTGTTGAATTATATCATGTGATCACCGTGAGGGATAGAAGTGGCAATGTGGATTTAAGAGTTTTGCTCTAAGGACGTAGGACGTCGCCACCACAGTTCTGGCGGGCTTTGAACTGACAACCTCTTGATTACGTGGTGGACCCCAATATGCATTCTACCATGCTCTTTCACCACAGGTTCAAGTAGAGAGATGTTTTAAACTATTGTGGTTATTTTCATTTCAGTAGCTAATCCATTCGGAGGTGGGAGTAACACAGTTTTGACCTCACAAACTTCAGCGGGTGTTGGCGGTGTTGCACAAACCCCTAATGCTAACCCCTTTAGTGGCCAGCAAGGGGCAAATGCAGGATTCGGTGCTTTTGGAGCACAAAATGTGGCAGTATCTCAGAACGCTGGATTTGGACAGTTTGCTGCCCCTGCTAGCACAACAGGGGCAGGATTTGCACAATTTGGTAGCACAGTCAGCAACCCTGGTAACCCTGGGGCAGGATTTGGACAACAATTCGGTAGTGTACAAAATGGTGGATTTGGTGCTAATACGCCAGCAGCTGGGTTTGGGGGACCCCAGGCACAAGCTTCAGCTGGATTTGGGGCTCAGCCTGGATTTGGTACTGGACAAGCAGGGTTTGGTGGACAAGCACAGCAGCAGGCCAGTTTCGGGGCTGGGTTCGGAGGTCAGCCTGGGCAGGGTTTCCCGCAGCAGCAGCAGCAACAGCAGCAGCAGCAGCAACAGGCAGGGTTCGGTAGACAGCCTACACAGATGCAAGGATTTGCTGGAGCTCCTGCCGGTGGAAGTTGGGGCCAGGTTCCAGGTTCATCAGCTACGGTAAACCCATTTATGGTAGGTACACAAACCAACAGGATTGAGATGACCGAGTGGTTACGGTTGCTGACTTCAAATCACTTGCCCCTCACTGCTGAAGGCTCGAATCCCACTCTAATCTAATAGTATCTAATTCTTTCAAGTGAGGTAGCTATCCAGCTGGCTTGTGGCAGTTTGGTGGTTCTACCCAGGTGCCCGTCAATACGTGAAATACTGCTCGAAGGGGCACCCGAGTCGAAGGGACACCCGAGGTTCCTACACCTGGAAAGTCGCCATATGACGCAAACTGGTCGTGCAACATTCAACCCCCAAAAAAAAACAACTCGAAACTTAAATTTAGAAATTGCATGATATTCATTTAACCCTTTCCTTCATAGAGATTTAGGTTAATATACCATTATATCTCCATATAAACGAAAGCCATTTAGCTATCATGCAGTGGATAAGTAGTCGCCATATCTATCCCACCTCCATTGATATTACTGGGACTACATGAGATTCTGGCCTGCATTATGAACATTGGTTTGGCTACTACATTGTCAATGTATGTCGTATTGGTAATGGCGTTAAGAGGTGCTTCTATGAGGGAAAGGGTTAAGAAATAATATTTGTCTTTCAGTAATAACACGTGTTGTGGAGTTCTGAGAACTGCACGCTCAGTAGCAAATTCAAAATCACTTGTGCAAGATCCTGTATGTAGTTCCTGTTTTCCATTACTCAGTTTATTCAGATTTTAAGTAAGATCTACCCTATAAAACTGATCTCAAACTCAGTCTCAAGCTTCTGATTGGTTCAGCCAAGTTTAAATCTCAGAAATATCGACCAATCAAATCACTTGAGCTCGAGTTGAAAAAATATATATTAAACGGTTATTGTGAGCGATTTCCTATTCTGGCAGACAAGAATGTGTTTACTACAGGTTGGATCCGTTCCGGTTAGATCCAATAAGGGCACACCAGGCAAGCAGCTCAGCTCACACAAAGCTTGTGCCATTCAGTACTTTCATCAGGAAGATGATATAAGTTCACAGACCAGGACTGTATATTCGAAAGTCACCCATATTGATATAACATGCATATAATGAATGGTCCCGTCCACTTTTAATCAGGGCCTGTCCACTTTAAATCAGGGCTTGTCCATTTTAAATTGGGACCTGTCCATTTTCAGAGGGGACAAGCCCTGGGCCTGTCTGTTGAAAATATTTTCCGTGTGCACTTGTATAACCTCGAGGCCAGAGTGAATAATACATACCGTAATTATAAATCCCCCCTTTTTTTTCAGTCTACAGCACAGCAATACTCGGCGGCACCAAAGACGGGGGCGACCAACCCGTTTTTGTGATACTCTCCACCATCACTAGGGTGGGGCCTAGTGTTCTATTTCATATTATGATATTATATTGACTAGGAAATATCAGATGTAATATATATAGCGGCTAATGGCTTCATCAGTGAAGACTCTTCAATCGTGATGAAGCAAGAAATCCGTTATTCATGATATACAAGAAACTGGTGATTCGTGATGAATTCAGTAACTGGTTATCCGTGATGAAGCAAGAAATTCGTGATTCATGATATACAAGAAACTGGTGATTCGTGATGAATTCAGTAACTGGTTATCCGTGATGAAGCAAGAAATTCGTGATTCATGATATACAAGAAACTGGTGATTCGTGATGAATTTAGTAACTGGTTATCCGTGATGAAGCAAGAAACTGGTCATTTGTGACCATGCTAGAAACTGGTGATTCATATGAAGCTAGAAGCTGGTGATTTGTGATGTATTTAGCTAGAAGCTGGTGATGCTGCATGATGGATCTAGTATCTGTTGTTGTGAAATGAAACTAGAAACTGGTGATGCTAGAAACTGGTGATGTTAAAACTGGTTATGTTAGAAACTGGTGATGCACGGTGATGCTAGAAACTGGCGACTTGTGATTAAACTAGTGACTGGTGATTTGTGACGCGAAGTTTAAACTGGTGATTTGTAATGTAGCGAGAAGCTGGTGATTCTTGATGAAGCAGGAAACTGGTGATATGTTATGGATACCCATCTCAAAAACTGTTTATCTGGTTTCATTCATTTATCGAAACTGAACGTGAAACCAGGTGATGAAATGATCCAACATGTAAACTCCAGGCTGTTACTCTTATTCCTGTCCATTGTGATCAATCACATAAGCAGGATTAAAATATATGGAGCTGCGCGATAACAGGGGAACCAGCAGTTGTTTGTGTACAAAATATGCCGAGTCATTGCCTCTTCCAAGGGAAGTAATGCTCTATCCAAGGGAAGTAATGCTCTATCCAAGGGAAGTAATTCCCACTATCCAAGGGAAGTAATGCTCTATCCAAGGGAAGTAATACTCTATCCAAGGGAAGTAATACTCTATCCAAGGGAAGTAATGCTCTATCCAAGGGAAGTAATACTCTATCCAAGGGAAGTAATACTCTATCCAAGGGAAGTAATTCCCACTATCCAAGGGAAGTAATACCCACTATCCCCTATTGTATAAGTTGCAGGACATAAAAAAGGTGCAGAAAAGATCACGAAAAGATCATTTTTCCGCATGCTGTAAATGTTCTGGAAATGTGCATGTTAAATGTACAATTGTCTACAATTTGAAAATCTTTTGTGTTCTTTTCCAATTATTAGGAGAAAACGAGTAATAAGTTGTCTCCAGGTTAATTAAGTCACTTAATGAACAACTGTGATGTTTCAGTGTTCCCTTTGTCTGAATTTTTGTCTGCGCCAGTTTTGTCGCCAATTTGAAAAATTTGGAGCCAACTAAGAACCATATAGTTCACAGATATTATTTTTTTTATAAAAATAATTTTCGCCAAATTCACAAAATTTAGCGCCATTGGCAACTGACAGCGGGAACCGTGTGTTTGTTATATATTATAAACCTCAGTGTATACATGTTGCAGTTTCACAAAGTATTTGTGTCCTGTTTACAATAGAAAATTTCTGAAAATTTACAGGATGAGACGAGATTTTATCCAACTTGTGAGGCATTAATGGATATAATTCCATAGACTAATATTTAGTTCTTCCCCTAGGTTTGTTGTATCCTCTATGGTACCTTTACTGTGGTTATAAACATATTATTAAATAATGATATCAATGTTTGTATTTAATGTGTTGGTCAATCATTTGTGAATACTTGGTGAATGGTTAATTGGCATTCAAATTACTTCCCCTTCATCGCTGTACGTTTGAATCCCACCAGGGTGCCAAATTCTTCATTTGTAAGACTATCAGATTTGATCATCTTTCTCAGGGATCATTCTAGAGGGCGATGTGGGCGAAATTGTCGCCTTAGGGACCCTGACTTCGCTCTCTGGGGGCCCCACTTCTCCCTAATAAAAAAAATAAATTATTTTTTGGTTTTTACGATTTTCAAACAAAATTTTGTCTAGTAAGATACACTGGCCCATTATAAAGCACTCCTTCTATTCAAATGTTGTATTTAATGGTTGTACTGTGCATTTTAACCCTATTTTGCAGAAGTATATTAAAGAACACCATTTAAGGAAGTGATCACGCGCTTTCTCACTTCTCCCAAAAATTCTGACCTAGAATGAACCCTGTTTCTGTCTTGTTACCAAGCGTTAAGCACTTCATTCTTGTATAAAATTCCATATGAATTTGATTTAGCAGAATGAAAGCGTTCGGCCCTGAGACCTCGCACACTTTTTAAGAATTTAAGCATCGCAAATGTATTGTATACTAAAAAAAAAAACATTGGTTGTTTTTATTCCTTATTCTACATTCCTGTTGAGAAGACAAAATTGCACTGTACATCAAGGGCGTAGCTAGCCTTATTGAATTAGTAGGCCTGATTACGGCCCGACTAATAAATTGAGCACTGAAGGTACAATGATTCTGGAAGGGTCTTGGGGCATGCTCTCCATGAACATTTTGATTCTTAGAAACTTAATTGTAAATAATACCAAATTTAGTATGAAATTGCTATACACAGATGATATGTCACATTGACTAGAACAATATATGATCGTATGTATGTATGTTCCATTAATGTCAAACCCCTCGCGGGGACTTAGACATGTTTTCCTGGGCAGGCTTAGCCGACCTAAGTGGTTAACCAGTACTAAGCAATGTGTGTGAGGTGCCTTGCTCAATCACACTACATACGTGGCCTGACCGAGTATCGAACTCTGGACCGCTCGATTCCAAATCCGACGCTCTACCACTGGACCATGGACGCCACACTCGTGTCATGAGATATGTGGCGGCTGGTCTAGATTCTATACCATACAGACATGCTAATCTCACTACACTTTTATTGCATTTTTGGCCGTTCTGGATTTTTCATTTTCTGTGGCAATCTGGCGGCGGCCCGGTCCTTCAGTGCCTTATAGGAGCTACACCGCCTGTACGTGTATATATTGTCAGAATGTTAGCAATTTTACTAATCATGCTAAGGGTGGTTCACAATTTTACTAAACATGCTAAGGGTGGATCACAATTTTACTAAACATGCTAAGGGTGGTTCACAATTTTACTAAGCATGCTAAGGGTGGTTCACAATTTTCCTAATCATGCTAAGGGTGGTTCACAATTTGACTAAACATGCTAAAGGTTGTTCACAATTTTACTAAACATGCTAAGGGTGGTTCACAATTTTACTAAACATGCTAATGGTGGTTCACAATATTACTAAACATGCTAAGGGTGGTTCACAATTTTACTTAACATGCTAAGGGTGGTTCACAATTTTACTAAGCGTGCTAAGGGTGGTTCACAATTTTACTAAATGTGCTAAGGGTGGTTCACAATTTTACTAAACATGCTAAGGGTGGTTCACAATTTTACTAAACATGCTAAGGGTGGTTCCCAATTTACTAAACATGCTAAGGGTGGTTCACAATTTTACTAAACATGCTAAGGGTGGTTCACAATTTTACTAAACATGCTAAGGGTGGTTCACAATTTTACTAAACATGCTAAGGGTGGTTCACAATTTTACTAACATGCTAAGGGTGGTTCACAATTTTACTAAACATGCTAAGGGTGGTTCACAATTTTACTAAGCATGCTAAGGGTGATTCACAATTTTACTAACATGCTAAGGGTGGTTCACAATTTTACTAAACATGCTAAGGGTGGTTCACAATTTTACTAAACATGTTAAGGGTGGTTCACAATTTTACTAAACATGCTAAGGGTGGTTCACAATTTTACTAAACATGCTAAGGGTGGTTCACAATTTTACTAAGCATGCTAAGGGTGGTTCACAATTTTACTAAGCATGCTAAGGGTGGTTCACACTTTTACTAAACATGCTAAGGGTGGTTCACACTTTTACTAAACATGCTAAGGGTGGTTCACACACTTTCATTATCTTTGCTATTATGAATTGTTAGAAAGTAAAGTAAAACGGAGATATGAAGAGCTAAACAAACAAATATGACTTATTACACAATACAGGGCTCATTCTAGAGGGTGACTAGGGACCCTGACTTCGCCCTCCTGCACTTCTCCCTAAAAACCTTTTTTACAAAATTTTGTCCAGGTAAGATACACTGCCTAGTTTAAAGCATTCCTTGTATTCATATGTATGGGTCATAATGTTTATATTAACCCTGTTGTGTTATACAATTTATGGGCTCGATCGCTCGCTTTCTCACTTCTCCCTAACCTTAGTTTATACAAATTTATTTTAGCTCGATTTCGAAACAAGTTATTTCAACTTATATAAATCACTCTCGAGACCTCATTCCTGATGGAATCCATCGCCACGAGGGAGAGAGAAGAGGCAACATGGAATTTAAATGCCTTGCCTAAGGGCACAATCGTAACGGCTCCAGTGGGGCTCGAACTCCGGACCTTTCGCACCTGAAGTGAACGCGCATCCACTGCGCTATCACGACTTCCACTCCCTAACCTTCTGACCTATGATGAGCCCAGTGATGGTAACCTATTTACAAATTGTGACGGTCATCTCGAGCAGGAATGTGACAATAAAGGTTGTACGAATATACAAACATATGGTCTCAAATACGCATGTAATTCGTGATACTCAGGCTGTGGAAATTAAACCGAACAGAACAGCATGTTCTAGCGTGCACTAAATCTGTGGGTTTACTTTCTGTGACAGGTGGCTGAGTGGTTACGGTATCACTGCTGTAGGTTCAAAGCCCACTGGGGATGTCGTATTGTTTCATGTAAGGAAAACTATCTAGCTGGCGTGTGGAAGGGTTGTGGTTGTACCTGGGTGCCTGAAATACTGCTTGGAAGGGCGGTGGTTGTACCTGGGTGCCTGAAACACTGCTTGGAAGGGCGGTGGTTGTACCTGGGTGCCTGAAACACTGCTTGGAAGGGTGGTGGTTGTACCTGGGTGCCTAAAACACTGCTTGGAAGGGCGGTGGTTGTACCTGGGTGCCTGAAACACTGCTTGGAAGGCCGGTGGTTGTACCTGGGTGCCTGAAACACTGCTTGGAAGGGCGGTGGTTGTACCTGGGTGCCTGAAACACTGCTTGGAAGGCTGGTGGTTGTACCTGGGTGCCTGAAACTCTGCTTGGAATGGTGGTGGTTGTACCTGGGTGCCTGAAACACTGCTTGGAAGGCCGGTGGTTGTACCTGGGTGCCTGAAACACTGCTTAGAAGGGTATCCACGTCTTCTCCACCAATAATAGATGAACAGTCGCCATAATAATAGCATAAGCTGTTTGTTTGAATTTAATTGTCAAAAACAAACTAAGCTTTCTGTGTAACCTAAAATGTTGATATACTGTTAGATATGTCATTGATATATACTGCTAGATATGTCATTGATTGACTGGTACACCTATGGTAGAATTGTCATTGATTGACTGGTACACCTATGGTAGAATTGTCATTGATTGTCTGTTACACCTATGGTAGAATTGTCATTGATTGACTGGTATACCTATGGTAGAATTGTCATTGATTGACTGGTATACCTAAAATGTTGATAAGACTGCTAGATATGTCATTGATTGACTGGTACACCTAAAATGTTTATAGACTGCTAGATATGTCATTGATTGACTGGTACACCTAAAATGTTGATAGACTGCTAGATATGTCATTGATTGACTGGTACACCTAATATGTTGATAGACTGCTTAGATGTGTCATTGATTGACTGGTACACCTATGGTAGAATTGTCATTGATTGACTGGTACACCTAAACTGTTGATAAACTGCTAGATATGTCATTGATTGACTGGTACACCTATGGTAGAATTGTCATTGATTGACTGGTACACCTAAAATGTTGATAAACTGCTAGATATGTCATTGATTGACTGGTACACCTATGGTAGAATTGTCATTGATTGACTGGTACACCTAAAATGTTGATAGACTGCTAGATATGTCATTGATTGACTGGTACACCTAAAATGTTGATAGACTGCTAGATATGTCATTGATTGACTGGTACACCTAAAATGTTGATAGACTGCTAGATATGTCATTGATTGACTGGTACACCTATGGTAGAATTGTCATTGATTGACTGGTACACCTAAAATGTTGATAGACTGCTTAGATATGTCATTGATTGACTGGTACACCTATAGTAGAATTGTCATTGATTGACTGGTACACCTAAAATGTTGATAAACTGCTAGATATGTCTCTATGTTGATACAGGTAGATTGTCAGGCAGGGAAAGGGGTGTTCTAGAGACTATGGAAGTTGAGCCTGATTTAGCACTGTTCCTGTATAGTTAACCTTTTCAACACTACAGGTCTCTAAATAGACTTACAAAATGTGTAGATCCAGATGAGCCAGCTCGTGACGAGTCATCCCATCAGGATCTGCACTTTTTGCCAGTAATAATTATTACTATTTTTAGATAAAATTACACATTTTGATAAATGAACTGGTCCAAAGGTAATTTTCTTATTAATTTATTGGTCTAAGAATATCATGCACCAGTCCATGTCAGTTACTTGGTGTTGAATGGGTTAAATATCATGCACAAGTCCATGTCAGTTACTTGGGGTTGAATGGGTTAAATATCATGCACCAGTCCATGTCAGTTACCTGGGGTTGAATGGGTTAAATATCATGCACCAGTCTATGTCAGTTACCTGGGGTTGAATGGGTTAAATATCATGCACCAGTCCATGTCAGTTACTTGGGGTTGAATGGGTTATGGGTTGACGGATGCTTTCACTGTTATCACAGGTTTTGCTAACCTATCGTAAACTGATCGTGTTTATAGTGATTATGTGTCTGGGAGTACAGATGATTCACTGCCTTGTGTATGAACCAATTAACTCTTTGCATGCTGGGTACGGCGGTGCAATAAGGGCTATAAATAGTTCACATAATGGGAGCAGACGACATTTCATTTTCTTATTTGTAGCTGAAAACTCTGGAAATATGTTCTGGAATTTCGTTATGACACAATTCTAAGAAAATTGCATGACATATTTGACTGTTTTGTTCACCGCTAGTGTGCAGAGAGTTAAAAATGTACTTACAAATCGGTTTATATCAGTCCCCCTACATTTCCGAAAGAAATGAAAAATAAATGACATGTCAACATACGGAAAAGAATTTATGTTTATATATTCAATTTTTGACTATTGGAACTGATCTCTTGTATATTCTGCTTGGCAGTCATTTTCAGGTCGGTTCTTTTTTGATAATCGGGGGACACGATATCGGCCAGAAGTTGCACACGTATGCCTTTGTAATACTTGCAGACACCATTGTTGTTCATGTACAATTATGTACACATGTATATTTGATAAGGATGGCAATGAGTAGCAATTTTGAAACTCGAGTACTAGTCAAGAACTCGGACACAGTTCTGATCACGTACGCGGAAACGACCGTTTGGTTATTGGTTGTGCTTTGCATTAATTGTGATGGAATATTTGGTAAGTATTTCGGACGAGTCATGTCCGGATACGGTTGTTAGTTTATCTGAATGTTTGATTAAAAATGAAGTTAACACCGAGATGAGACAAAGTAACCTATTTATAGATATATGAATATTTGCCGTTTGGTTGTTAATTGATTTGGTAGTAATTGTCAATTGAATAATCGTGCGTCGTGCTATGACCCCTCTTTACCCTTTCCCCCATAGAGATGTAGTTGTATTTCATACATTTGGCTGTAATTTACCAATCGTATGCAATGGATAAGCTGTGAACTTGCCTACTCCACCTTCATAGAGATTACTAGGTTATTTAAGTGTTGTATACACACTATGTTGTTCCGATCTTTATTATAGCTTGTTTCACTACTAATGTGTCGATCTTTATTATAGCTTGTTTCACTACTAATGTGTCGATCTATGTCAATAGGCATTGGCGTCGAGAGGCGCTTCTAAGGGGGGAAAGGGTTAAAAGATTTCTTCACCAACCTACGGACATGGGACACCAGGAAATTACTTGAAGTTTTTTCCATTTATTGACTAACAGTACACTGCAAGTATATGGCAACTATCATTGATCAATATATCAAAAATGATTCTATAAAACTTATAAGTGGCAATTATTTTGAATTTGTTAATTGAATGAATACCTGTAAACATTGATTATTTTCACACTTATGGTTGAGCGTGTGGATTATTGACTCCTGGATATGGTCCCGGATTAAGATAATCATTGGTTTAAACATATTTATTTTCTATCATGTACATTGTTATTTACAACAATTGAAATAAGGAATTGGACAGAAAGCTATACAGCTTATGGTTGTCCTCTCCAAGGTCGGAGAATTGGTTTAAACATATTTATTTTCTATCATGTACATGGTTATTTACAACAATTGAAATAAGGAATTGGACAGAAAGCTATACAGCTTATGGTCGTCCTCTCCAAGGTCGGAGAATTGGTTTAAACATATTTATTTTCTATCATGTACATGGTTATTTACAACAATTGAAATAAGGAATTGGACAGAAAGCTATACAGCTTATGGTTGTCCTCTCCAAGGTCGGAGAATTGGTTTAAACATATTTATTTTCTATCATGTACATGGTTATTTACAACAATTGAAATAAGGAATTGGACAGAAAGCTATACAGCTTATGGTTGTCCTCTCCTTATAATCATTGGATATTGAAAATTTACGTCTGCTGACATTGCAGACCCTCGGTTCTGTTTCCGTCGATTTTATTTTCGAATACTCGATTGTCATTTTGCTATTCGATACTCGGGACGTTTTAACGAGTACTCGAATAATCGTTGTCATCCTTAATGTTTTATTATACCTCTGAACAAGTTTAATATCATTTTTTTAAATTATATATTTAAACTATCTTGTCATTTGTTGGAAAGGGAATGTGTGTTTAGGGTTGTACTATAGATAAAAAAAATGTGCAGAGATGGAGCAACCAACCCCCCTTTTTGATAAATTGACCAAATAGTTGTGTGAAAATGTTGCTAATAATCTTGTGTGTTTTTTACGGTATGCAAATTGATTTTAGCTTTATTGCGAAACAAGTCTTTTACAACGTTAGATTAATCACTCTTGTGTCCACATTCCGTGATGGCATCCATTGTGATGATGGAGAGAGAAAATACAATGTGGATTTAAGTGACATGCATAAGGACACCACCAACCGTGGAAGTCGTGATAGCGCAGTGGAAGCGCGTTCGCTCCAGGTGCGAAAAGTCCGGAGTTCAAGCTCCACTGGAGCTGTTACGATTGTGCCCTTAGGCAAGGCATTTAAATTCCACGTTGCCTCTTCTCTCTCCCTCATGGCGATGGATTCTATCAGGGATGAGGTGTCGAGGGTGATCAATATAAGCTATAAGAACTTGTTTCGCAATCGAGCTAAAATCAATTTGTATAAACTAACCGTGGGTTCTGACTGGGCTTGAACTCAACAAGCACAGGGTTACGAGGCGGACACCATGTCCATTATACCACAGATGCTCCACATAAATATTCTCGGGAATTGTTTGGAAAAAGATGTTATTTTGTAAAGCTATTGTATCATTCAATATGTTTAGGTTTTAAAATAATACAACAGTACATTTTTTTAAAATCTTGTGACAGAATTATCTGTCCTTGGCTAATTTCAAATTTATGAAATCAGTGATGAATGTATATTAAATGGCTGTCGTTTGTATGGATATATAATAGTATATTAACCTAAATCTCTAGGAAGGAAAGGGTTAAATGGCTGTCGTTTGTATGGATATATAATAGTATATTAACCTAAACCTCTAGGAAGGAAAGGGTTAAATGGTTGTCGTTCTAGGAAGGAAAGGGTTAAATGGCTGTCGTTCTAGGAAGGAAAGGGTTAAATGGTTGTCGTTCTAGGAAGGAAAGGGTTAAATGGCCGTCGTTCTAGGAAGGAAAGGGTTAAATGGTTGTCGTTCTAGGAAGGAAAGGGTTAAATGGCTGTCGTTAAACAAACACATTTCTTTTATGTTAGACTGAATAGTGTTTTTTTATGATAGAAAATTATGAAGCCATGCGCTAAATTACTCAGAATGTTGCATTTAGACAAAGTTATAAATCTAGACACTGATGGCTTGAATCCAAGACCGTTCACATTGTATTTCAAACTGCCCCAGTGGCTGGGAGAAGTAGTGAGAATAAAATGTGTTATTTCACTGATAAATTTCTATAGTTCACTGATAAATTTCTATTGTTCACTGATAAATTTCTATAGTTCATTGATATAATTCTATAGTTCACTGATACATTTCTATAGTTCATAATATAAAGCAATTTATTTATGTAGCGAGTGGACTCTGGTGTGCCGCCCTATATACACATTCTCCTTTCCATTACTGAATACCTCTGTACACATTCGTCATAGTCATTATGCCATTGTAGTTATGTATTGTATTAGCATATTATTCCAGTCATTTCATTTGTCTGCCATTATTTTCACACTCGTGTGCTTATAAGCCTACTGGCATGCTTCCTAAGTATTGCACTTAATGTATATACTCGCCTTTGGAGGAATACAGTAAAACCTGTGTTAGTGGTTAGTATGGGTACCTGTTAGTATAGGTACCCATGTCTTCCTCCACCAATAACAGCTGGAGTCGCCATATGACCAAAGCTGTAGGTGTTCCTTTAACCCATTTCATTCGGGATACATTTAAAGGTTTTTGCAAACAACATAGATCCAGATCAGCCGCTGCGTGCTGATCAGGATCTATGTTGTTTGCTACATAGCTAAGTGTCTTAGCAAGATCATCTGAATAGCAAACAGCATAGAGCCTGATCAGACGACACATTCCGTGGCGGCTGATCTGGCTCTATGTTTTTTGCAAATACTGTTTGAACGGTATCCAGAATGAAATGGGTTAAATCCCAATAACAAATATTCATCTCGTTTTTATAAGTGGAGGTCAAGGATTGCCATTATTTGTGTTTGGATCATCAATATGTTTGTGATTAGCAGGACATCAGAGCTAGATTCCGGTAGAGCTATATATAGCATATATTTCAATTTGTTTTCCCCGAGACCTCCATGGCCTAGTGGTAATGGTAGTTGTCTTTCAATGACTTGCCCATTCACCGCTGCAGAATGATTTGAATCCCACTGGGATGTAGAAATCTTTCATGTGAGAAAGCTGGATGAAAGCTATCCAGCTGGTTTGCAGAAGGTCGATGGTTCTACCTGGGTGCCTGACATACTGCTCTGAGGGGCAGCCAGGGTCGTCCTCCACCAATAATAGGTCGGAAGTCTCCATTAATTATGACTAATTAAACTCCAAAAAAACAAACAAAATGCATTTGTTTTCGGGTATGCAGTAATTTGTTTGACGTGCTATTGCTTGTGTGTTTTGCGTTTATTTATCGTCGCTACCGGTTGCCCATATGAGCGACGCCTCCTGAAAAGATTAGTAATTTTAGAGGATAGTGCAATGATACAGACAGAGACCCATTGCAGAGTCTCCTCTGGTTCTTTTACGTGCACGGTGTAAAGCACCGACACGAGACCTCGGTTTAACGTCCCATCTGAAAGACTGTTAATTTTATTAGGGTCAGACGGGGGATCGACCCTGCGATCCCGGGATTACCAGTCCAGCGTTTTACCACTGGGCTACAGATCCGTCTGTATGCTATTGCTATGTGTGGAATGCTGGGCTGTTTCCATGGACATACAGAATTGTATGTTTGCTAGTGGACCATATGGCTGTTTTCTCATTTGTCCAGAATGAAGAAATCATCTGCATCTAAGCATGTCTGAAACATGCATTGAGTTATGTCTTCCTGTACTTGATTATATTTTAGAAATAATAATATGATGTCCGATTAGCGCAATCTCTCACCAATGCAACCTGGGTTTGATCCTCGCACCGGGAAGTATGTAAGATGGTATGGGTGTTCTACGGGTACTCCGGTTTCCGCCCACACGAATGACCATATATACACTTTCATTTACGCCAACAAGTGATTAATATAAGTTGTTAAAACTTGTTTCGAAATCGTAAAATAAATAATGTTTTTACTAGATTACAGATATTGTCCCCTGCAATGCAGTGCAACGCCTCCATAAGTATATTAGTCATTTTATGTTTTGGAGGATAGTGCAAGAGACAGAAAAGGTTCAAATTCCGGAAGCATCCTTGGTTCCTTTACATGCCCGCTTCCGCCTCTGTGGTTAAGGTCGCTGACTTGTATACCACTGTAACCTATCATCACTGATGGTCACGGGTTCGAGCCCCGCTCAGACCGTGTCTCATTTATATGAAAAAGTTGGCAGTTTCTTACGGAGGTTGGTGCAGTCAAGTACTGGTTAACCACTGGAGCCTGCCCAGGAAAGGTGTTGTTAGGTAAACTGCCCGCCGGCGATATAGCCCAAAATGGTGCTGATGCAGGCGTAAAACCCGAAATATAACATATAATTTACTTGCCAGGTGTATAGCACGGATACATGAAGATATATAGGTATTATGTAGTTTCAAATTTGCAGTCTTTTAAATACATATAAATAAACATTGATGCTGTTATATTATGTATTAACATATTATGGGCGGCGATGCACGAAAATGGGGGCACTCTGACCTAATTAACCAAAATAAAGTCAATGTATCTGGTCTATGCTATACCACAATGTCTCAAACACAAATCCTGAACATTTCAATTCGATATGTTACCAATTGGGAAAGTTGACTTGTTTAGTGACACAGATAAACAAATGTTTTTGAAAGACCATTTAAAATGTTGCGCCAATATTAATGATTATCTACAATCTGTAATATTGGTTGATTATGACATCAGCATATTTTTACTATCAATTTAAGAATATATATAAGATAAGAAATTCCTATTGTTCACAACATCGTTCACACGTAGAGTGCACAACAATATTTTATGTCATGATTTGACTAAATGTGTTAATTTTTTTTTCTAACAAAATATTGGTTGGAAATATTTGTTCCTATGGAAACAGTTCCGAAATGTGTACGCCATTTTAAATAGAAATTTAATTTAAAACAGCATAGCTTTAACAAATAATCCATTGAAATTATACAGTAATGTACTGTAGATGGAAAGATGTGTAATTTTAGTCTAGTTTAAACATTTTCTTCCCATTTTTATGAAAAATGTCCCGAGGGTCCATTTTCGCATGGCGGCGGCCATATTATGTAGTAAGCTTTGTGTAAAATGTGTGAATATTTTGAGTGTCAACAACATATCAGTCAGTGTTAGGAAATATCACCAATGTTCGTGCACACACTCGGTACCAACCTCTCCGCAGGATTACCCCCCCCTTTGTGTAGGTAATGCTACGACCGTCTACATGTCCTCACACGTCTGCTGAAATGTTGGTTTACGAATGTGTGTGTGTGGACATTGGTGATATATATATAATTCCATTATTTTAGGAATATTTGCAAGCTGCTAGGCAATTGTTTTTTCATTTTCTGTCAGTGTAGTATGTCTGCGGAATGTACACATGTGTGCACTTGCTTTGACGTCCTTCATTTATTGAGGTGATTACAGTGAAACCTGTGTTAGTGGTCACCTCCATTAAGCAGCCAACCTGTATTATATATACAGTCAAACCTGTGTTAGTGGTCACCTCCATTAAGCAGCCAACCTGTATTAAGCAGCCAGTTTCCAGATAGTATACATTTGACCTCTATTACTTTCTGTGACTCCCTTGGCTGGCTGCTTAAGACAGGTTTGACTATATAATTTACAGTACAGTCAAAACCTGTGTTAGTGGTCACCTCCATTAAGCAGCCAACCTGTATTAAGCAGCCAGTTTTCAGATACCTAATATGCTGTTTTATTATACATTTGACCTCTATTAAGCAGCCACCTTCTGTGACTCCCTTGGCTGGCTCTTTAAGACATGTTTGACTGTATATAATATACAGTACAGCCAAAACCTGTGTTAGTGGTCACCTCCATTAAGCAGCCAGTTTTCAGATACCTAATATGCTGTTTTATTATACATTTGACCTCTATTAAGCAGCCACCTTCTGTGACCACCCTTGGCTGGCTCTCACAGGTTTGACTGTATATATTTATGGTTAATGGCAGTGTCTGCGCTCGTGCACAGTAATTTTGTTTTGTTTCGGGACCGTGTGTGATTCCGTGACATCCTGGTAATTTGAATAGGGACCAATTGCATGATCGTATGTTGCGACTAATACTGTCCGGACACATCGTTTGGCTTTCACATCTCTGTAATTCCAACAGGTGTGAATGTTTTGGTTCCATGCCGCAAACGTGTAAATACGATGTAATATGGAAGGTTTTTATTTCTGTTAGGCGCCATATAGCCTACACTATATATGTGCTTATATGCCACATTGCCTCTTCTCTCCCTCGTTGCAATGATATCCATCAGGAAAATAGGTCTCGAGAGTGATTTCACTAATGTTGTATATTATAGATGTGTACACAGGCACAAGACACAAATTTTTTTTTTTTGGCCTATGGTCATATATTAAGTAATGTTTACTAAACATTACTTACTATATGACCATAGGGCAAAAATAATTGTCTCTTGTGCCTGTGGATGTGTATAGACTAAACTGTGTGTGTCTACTCCAAAGACTACAAAAAAAAATCTCACTTTCGTCCAATGCATCACTTATGTGCTCTTTTGTGCTGAGATGATTTAAAGCGACATTACATCGCACAAAACAAATAAAATGCATTTTTCACGTATAGATGCATTGCTACTACAAATTATTCCGAATACATTTGAACACTAACATTGAATCAATAAACAGTGTTTTTGTGGTCTACAAACTTTCAAAATTGAAAGTAGGATTTCATATAACAGTCATCCATGCTCCTGAATTGACGTTTGTTTGTCATCGGAGTCAATACTAAACGCGAGATAATGTCGTTTAAAGATAATTTAAACTACTAAGATTAGTCTACAAATAAATAGGCACAAATGTGAGATATAACGGTAAATCTGTACCATAAATCATGTTCTAGTACGCATGGATGTCGACCCTATTTACATTATTTTGTTATGTCAACAAACCGTGTATATGACGTTTGTTTGTTAGTTGAAATACTCAGTTTTTGAGGCAACTATTTTGAAAACAATTACACCATATAATAGGAAAATAGATTCTGTAGAAATTTGTGTTTTCACTGATGTAGTGTTGCTTTAAGCTGTCGGATACCCATTAGAGAGATAAATGTAGGCTAACTTGGGAACCATGTCTTTACATGGCTCAGTGTTTATACTTTTGCCCTTAAACCGTAAGTGGTACCTATCCATGTCCATTTGTTTCCCTGTCCGTGCGTTGACACCAAGGTTTAGCCGCCCGTGATATAATCCTCTCATTATTATCTAATCTTCGAGTTAGCTGCCATATTTCTCCAGTAGCACTAGAGGTATGTCAGAATTTTATCAAAAATGTTGTTTTCTATTTGGCAACTATTTTGGTATACAAGCAAACCCAAAGCTGGTGGACTATCTTATCCGCAGTCAGTGGCTCCTGTTACCTCCCCCTGACAGTCCGGCACGAGAGTGATAATAACTACCACAGGTTGGACTAGGGGCTTTCCATCTCCTTATGGTCACATCTGATCTCTTATGATAAATTCCTCCCCTGACAGTCCGGCATGGATGGCACGAGAGTGATAATAACTACCACAGGTTGGACTGGGGGCTTTCCATCTCTTATGGACATATCTCTATGATAAATTACGAGGGATGTATCGGATTTCAATTTAAGGATTTGTCGAAATCTGGCATCGAGTCGGATGTACCGTTATGTGTTATGCTCCACTCTGAATCCGGCTTAATTTGACGCATGTACTGATGACCGACATTCCTATTGCATCGGTTTTCTTGCCCTAGTTTTCATTGCTTCTCATGATCGGAGTATGTTTGAAATACGTGTATTCGATGCCCAACCGTTTATCCTTGCCTACTTGGCTCGAAATGAAAAACTGACAAATGGCATGTTTTAACTTTTGTTTCATGCTGTTCGGACAAAACATTTCTTGAAGAAAGGTCACAGCACGTCTATATTATATCTCATATTGTTGATTGTAATTACATATACAATATACCGTCTCCGTGGCCCAGTGGTTAAGGCGTCCGCCTACGGAGCGGGAGGTCGAAAGTTCGAATCTCGTCAGGGGTTCGTTCTGATATGGCCGGTTGGTGAGCCGCCAGCTAGTTAAATAATGGTTACCGATTGCCTACCAGCCTGGCGCCTGGCATACAAGCATAGGATTCGGGAAGTACTGATGTTCATAAAAAGAGGTGTCTCATAAGTCAGAAATGGCTGGCCCTTTAAATAGGGGTGACACTATAATAAACAAACACTTTACTTTACTTTTATACAATATACAATGTATACAAAAATTGTGGATGCACGTTCGCTCCAGGTGCGGAGCTCGAGCCTGCTGGAGCCGTTACGATTGCGCCCTTAGACAAGGCATTTAATTTCCGCATTACCTCTTCTCTCTCCCTCGTGGAGATGGATTCCATCAGGAATGAGGTCTCGAGAGTGATTAATATAAGTTGTAAGAACTTGTTTCGCTAAAATAAATTTGTATAAACTAAATGTATGATTACAGAGCTACCAAGCACGCAGGATCAGCAGGTTTGGTTTGTACCAGTATATATACCAATCATTTTATACTGGTGCTCCCCAAATGCGCCGAATCCCCGTGTTTTACCAAATGGCAGGTGGTGACGGGTAAGGGAAACATGTTTTGTTCGATGGTGACTATTAAGCCATCCATTTATCCTGTTATTATCTTATGTTATTTGTGATATGTTTATTGTAGCCTCTAAGTCTGAATAAAATTTGAAAATTTTAATGAATCATTTGTACATGATTATCTCCCTGGAAATTGCTCTTCATTACAGAAGACAGAATCATAGTTGTTTGAAGTCATTTATAGCAGGACTTGTGCGTGCAGAGAAGTGGATGTCGTGATAGCGCAGTGATGCCGTGTTCGCTTCAGGCGTGAAAGGTCTGGAGTTTGTGCCCAGCTGTAGTTGTTACGATTGTGCTCTTAGGCAAGGCACATATAATTCTACGTTGCCTCTTCTCGATGGATTGCATCAGGAATGAGGTCTCGAGAGTGATTTATCTAATGTTGTAAAAACTTGTTTCGTAATCAAGCTAAAATATATTTGTATAAACTTGCGCATACATTGACTGTCGTCACATATTTCAGTGTCTACAAGATCATTAACCCATTCAACACCAAGTAACTCACATGGACTGGTCCATGATATTCATAAACCAATAAATGAATCAGAAAATCACATTTGGACCAGTTCATTTATCAAAATGGGTAATTATGTCTAAAAATAGTCATATCACTGGCAAAAAGTGCAGATCCTGATGAGACGGCTCGTCACGATAACCTATAATTACTGATGGTTTCGGGTTTTACGCCAAACCCAGGTTTATAGCGATAATTATTAAATGAACCAAGTGCTCATCTAAATACAACTTGTCATCAAGTATAACAAAATCCATATATATACATATATTGACTTCTTGCAGCGCTTACATGGAGACAGTATACCTCGTTTATAATAGAAACGCCAGCGAAGTCACTCATTATGAGCCCTCAGTAGGCGTTTATTTAGGTTGGGATAGAGGCAGTAATCCCACAAAACAGGTGGCAGTAAACTAAAGCTGAACAGTAGAATACTCTTCAATTGAAGATCAAATTTAGCCCTATACCCTAATGCACAGAGTACTGCCAATTGTCCCAAGATTACTGCCAATTGTATATTTCGTTACTGCCTCTATCGTTAACGGTTTATTTACCCCATTACTCTTTCACATATGATAAAGAAATACCAACTGATGTGACGACTCCTAATGATCGACCTTGTTGGCATTTCTATTACCTCCCTTGGCTGATAAATTTACCCCAAAATGAAGAGTGATCCTTTCAGTTGTTCCCTTACCAGATGTTGCGGTCAAGTAACTGACATGGACTGGTGCGTGATATTTTCAGACCAATAAATTAATAAGAAAATTACCTTTGGACCAGTTCATTTATCAAAATGGTAATTTTATCTAAAAATAGTAATAATTATTACTGGCAAAAAACTCGAGTACAACATATTCTAACATGACTCGGCATTTTGTCTGTATACGCACAGAAGGAATTTACCGTGTTTAATTCTGCAATAAACCATGTTTTAACATGTGATGACGTCATTTTACTAGAAGTTTTGTAGTTGTATGGTGTCATTTACCCTTTCTAAAAAATTAACACCAACTATTTTTGCACATGCGTTGTTAACCCATTCAACACCAAGTAACTCACATGGACTGGTCCATGATATTCTTAGACCAATAAATGAATAAGAAAATTACATTTGGTGAGTTCATTTATCAAAATGGGTAATTTTTTTCTCTAAAAATAGTTATATTACTTGAAAAAAGTGCAGATCCTGATGAGACGGCTCGTCATGAGCCGGCTCATCTGGATCTACACTTTTGTAAGACAATTTAGAGGTGTGTGGTGTTGAAAGGGTTAAAAGAGAAATATTGTTTCTTAACCCTTTCAACACCACAGACCTCTAAATAGGCATACAAAAAGTGTAGATCAAGATGAGCCGGCTCATGACGAGCAAGCAGGATCTGCACTTTTGCCAGTAATATTACTATTTATAAAATGACCCATTTTGATAAATGAATTGGTCCAATGTTCTTATTAATTTATTAGTCTAAAAATATCATGCACCAGTCCATGTCAGTTACTTGGTGTTGAATGGGTTAAACGACCCACATGACCGACTTTGCTCCGCCCTCAACGGATATTGCTTATTGCTTAGAAATTATTTAATAATACATATCCACAAACATCTCTCGTACGCATGAACAACAACAAGACAATAAACCTATAAAGCATCCTGTCCATAACATACTCTATTTCGATAGTATTTACAGTCAAACCTGTCTTAAGCAACCAGCCAAATGAATCACAGAAAGTGGCTGCTTAGCGCAAGTGCTTGCTTAATGGAGGTCAAATACATAATAAATGAGCATATTGGGAATCTGGAAACAGAGGTTTGACTGTAGGTCATATAAATTCTGCTTAGCACGATAGCGAAACATGTTCATACAACATTATCGAATCACCCTCGAGACCTCATTCCTGATGTAATCCATCCCCATGAGGGAGAGAGAAGCAGGTTCTGAAGGGGTTCAAACTCGAAACTTCTCGATTACGAAACAAACACAGTATTTATTACAAAACGGAGGTTATACTTGGATATAATAGCTGGTGCAAAATCACTTGTCATTGCATACAATTTATTATAATATGTGCACTTTATTGATATAATTCGTATACCGTATTTACTCTCCTATAAGACAGGATTTTTATCACCAGATTATGGGCTCAAAGTGGCTTCCTGGATGGTAAAAAAACAATTCTCAAAGTAGCTTACCAGATGGTAAAAAAACAATTCTCAAAGTGGCTTCCTGGATGGTAAAAAAACAATTCTCAAAGTAGCTTACCAGATGGTAAAAAAACAATTCTCAAAGTGGCTTCCCGGATGGTAAAAAACAATTCTCAAAGTAAGCCGGCTTCCCAGATGGTAAAAAACAATTCTCAAAGTGGCTTCCTGGATGGTAAAAAAACAATTCTCAAAGTGGCTTCCTGGATGGTAAAAAAACAATTCTCAAAGTGGCTTCCCGGATGGTAAAAAAACAATTCTCAAAGTGGCTTCCCGGATGGTAAAAAATAAAAATCACATTGTTCCGATAATTGATGACCGTATATTGAAATAATAAAATGAATGGGTGAAATAAATACATAGACTTACAAAGCTGAACTTGAAATAGCAAATCAAATTTATTGATTTTTTTTATGATTTCCATTTTCTCAACCCGTCTTATTTGTCTATGCAAATTATCACTGATTTACTACCAGAGTTGAGAGGTCGTCTTATAGTGGAGTATGTACGGTAATAGGATTATGGACATTTAAAGTCAAATCAACAGTTTAAGCGACTCCCCAGCTATTATTGGTAGAGGAAGATACAGGATGCCCCATGGCTCATTCTAGAGGGCGATTTGGATGAAATAGTCGCCCTATGGACCCTGACTTAGCCCCCTGGGGGCCCCACTTCTCCCTAAAAAATTACAATTTTCATACAAAATGTTGTGCAGTAAGACGATACACTGTACCATTATAAAGCACTCCTATTCAAATGTTATATTTATGGAATATATATGGAAATGAATTTATATAAGCTTTGTATAAAGCTTGTTTTCAGATCCTTTTTGTATTACAATTATTTTATGACATTTGTATATGTATACATAAATATGTAATAGAACAAATACATACTGCTTAAACTAAATGTTATATTTAATGGTCATACTGTACATTTTAACCATATTATGTTGACACTTCAAATAACCGTAGTCTCCACAATAATAGAAAAGTATATATTACCCCCCCCCCCACCCACCCACCTACTTATTAAAGTCACCAATCAAAAAAACCCACCCACCTACTTATTGTGAATGCTAAAGTCACCAATCAAAAAAACCCACCCACCTACTTATTGTGAATGCTAAAATCACCAATCAAAAAGTTGAATCTAGATGTTTACTTTCTACCACCCTGGACCTTTTCTGTTGCCGACTCTTAATGTCCATAACAAATCATTAGTTTAGATGTTATGTATTGCTGTCCATTCTCGCATACAAGACAATCTTGCCTATAAGACGACCCCCTACTTTGGTCCTTAAATCGTTGGGTTTTGGCATACACTTGCATATAATAATATATAATATACCGTCTCCGTGGCCCAGTGGTTAAGGCGTCCGCCTACGGAGCGGGAGGTCGAAGGTTCGAATCTCGTCAGGGGTTCGTTCTGATATGGCCGGTTGGTGAGCCGCCAGCTAGTTAAATAATGGTTACCGATTTCCTACCAGCCTGGCACCTGGCATACAAGCATAGGATTCGGGAAGTACTGATGTTCATAAATAGAGGTGTCTCAGAAGTCAGAAATGACTGGCCCTTTAAATAGGGGTGACACTATAATAAACAAACACTTTACTTTTATTTTTATAAGACGGGTTGATAAAATGGACATCAGACACAAGTATAAATTGCATGTTTAGCCAAAGAAATGTTCAGTGTCGGGGTGGTCTCTTTTCTAAAACGTAATTATGGATACCATTTAACACATTTAAAAATAAATTAATTCAAATTATGTTTTTTAACTCACTTATAAGACTGGAAGCCATTTTAAGGCCATAATTTGGTGGTATAACACTTATAGGCAAGCATGGTCAGTAGCATGATCACAGATTTCTCCAAACAGTAATTATTAAACATCAATGATTTTGGATTATTTTTACTGACAGATCATTATGTCAATAAAGTGACTAATTAAGCAATAAAAAAATCGAGGACACAGTTTCTATTCACAATTAAATTTGTGTTAATTGGCTGTCAAATAAAAATGTGTGCTTGTTCAATGTTGCTTGATTGGTCAGCAATGGAAGTGTTTAAACTTGCTACAATACCAATACTTGTTTATTGACAGGATCTGTGATGAGCACGGCCGCCTCTGTGGTCAAATTGTTACGGCCGCGGACTTGTATACCACTGTAACCTATCATCACTGATGGTCACGGGTTTGAGCCCCGCTCAGACCGTATCTCATCATATGAAAAAGTTGGCAGTTTCTTACGGAGGTTGGTGCACCAAGTACTGGTTAACCACTGGACCCTGTCCAGAAAAGGGGTTGTTTGGTGAACGGCCCGTCGCTCAAATGGGCAAACGGTAGCGACGTTAAATAAACTTAAATAAAAAATAATAATTCGGGATGAATACTTTAAAAATTAATATGGAGAGAAATCCAATAAGCTCTTAGCTTTCATTACAATCACTTGTATTTATATGTTACATAAAGTCAAATAAATATGTTTACATTTGTAAACCAAAAAGTAATACGATACATTTTCAAAATCTTACATACATGAATGATCTTAGGCGCTGAAGTCAGATTGGCAAAAAACCTCCACTTTTACGTATTTTTATTTTACTTAATTTAGGTTGATACCTACTTTAAGCAACACGCTGTAGGCCTGTGCAGAGACATATCATAGATCTCTGTCCTGAGAGAAGCAATTGCATAAGCATAATGTAATGTCGATACGATCGTCAACCAAATTTGGACTCCATTAAGAAACGGTTATATTATAATCATAGATGACACTGTAGGCACTGGTATGTATGCTGGACATACATTTATCCACACTCCTGTTTCACTGTCTTTAGGATGAGGTTGGTTTGATATGTTAGGTAGTTGGCACTGAGCGATACACTCTGGTTCCTGTAACATAAGATAAGATTTTATTTTGAGTCAGCAAGATAGCAACAGTACAACACAAGCTCTGAGTGAGCTTTTGAACCGACTACATGTATATATAACATAAAATAATGGTGGAAGTTGTGATAGCGCAGTGGATGCGCGTTTGCTTCTGGTGCGAAAAGGCCTTGAGTTCGAGCCCCGCTGGAGCAGTTACGATTTTGCCCTTAGGCAAGGCATTTAAATTCCACGTTGCCTCTTCTCTCTCCCTCATGGCGATGGATTCCATTAGGAATGAGGTCTCGAGAGTGATTAATATAAGTTGACAGAACTTGTTTCGCAATCAAACTAAAATAAATTTGAAAAATCTAACAGTACAACACAAGCTCTGAGTGAGCTTTTGAACTGACTATATATAACCTAAAATAATGGTAACAGCTATAAAATTAGAATCCCTGATAATAGTATGCATATTTATTATTAATTATTCCCAAGATAAATCCAACATAAAATACATGCTTTACAATAACAAGATGTAGAGGATATTTATGTTTTCTTGTGTAAGATTGGAATTGATTTCATCAAATGCTCACTAACATTTGTAGTTCCGCAGGTGGTACCCAAGGGCCGACGAGTTCCAAGTTATATAGGTATGCCCGCCCGAGAGCACTCACCTGTTAAGGCATATATATAAAAACATAATACAAAATAAATATAAATAAATTTTACATCACTTATAAGATGGGAATAAGAAATACATTACTTTAAAAAGGCAAACGGGCGGGGCTCAAGGGCAATAGGGCGTGACTCAAGGGCAATAGGGTGGGACTCAAGGGCAATAGGGTGTGACTCAAGGGCAATATGGCGGGGCAATAGGGCGACTCAAGGGCAATAGGGCGGGGCAATAGGGCATACTCAAGGGCAATAGGGCGGGGCTCAAGGGCAATAGGGTGTGACTCAAGGGCAATAGGGCGGGGCAAGGGCAATAGGGCGTGACTCAAGGGCAATAGGGCGGGACTCAAGGGCAATAGGGTGTGACTCAAGGGCAATAGGGCGTAACTCAAGGGCAATATGGCGGGACAATAGGGCGGGACTCAAGGGCAATAGGGCGGGGCTCAAGGGTAATAGGGCGGGACTCAAGGGCAATAGGGCGGGGCTCAAGGGCAATAGGGCGGGACTAAAAAGGGTAGGACAGCCGCCTTGCCATTACGCTCTATAAAAATCCTATGGTCTGAGCCAAAAGTGTCTGACAGATCTGTAATCCAGTGGTAACATGCTGGACTGGTAATCCAGGAATCGCAGGTTCGATCCCTCGTCTGACTCTAATTAAATTAACAGTCTTTCAGATGGGACGTTAAACCAAGGTCTAGTGTCGGTGCTTTACACCGAGCACGTAAAAAAACCAGAGGAGACTGTGGAATGGGTCTCTGTCTGTATCATTGCACTATCCTCCAAAACTCTAAAATGATAAATCTCTTCAGGAGGCGTCGCTCATATGGGCAACCGTTAGCGACCATAAATAAACGTAAAACACACACCAAAAGTGGAAAAACATTTTTCGGTGATCACAAGATGAAATCAAAATCCTATCTTACACAAATAAACACAAATCATCCTTTTCTTTCATGATTTCCAACGATTTTTAGCTAATTTATTCATAATCCACTTCTAATCATTTTTACTGCCACCACTGTTTAACTACATATTTATGTTGTGTTGTTTACACTTACTGGTTGGTGTCCCTGAAGAACTCTTTCAACGTGTTACTAAACTTCTTAGAGTATCGTACAAACTCTTTCTTCCTGTCCTCAAGTATCTGTAACGAAACATATACATATAGTACACATCAACATTACATTAAGCTTGTTTCTCGACCCATATCGGTTCGAATGTATAAAAATTGTGTTTATATATGTATATATGTATTTGATCCGAATAAAATATGTTTAAACTAACATTACATATACAAACACATACATACATACATACACACACTATGCACCAAAATTACATTTTACAAACACACATACACTACACACCAGAATTACATACAGTCACCTCTATTAAACAGCCAACCTGTATTAAGCAGCCAGTTTCCATATTCCCTATATGTTGTTTTACTATACATTTGACCTATATTAAGCAGCCACCTGTGCTAAGCAGCCACTTTCTGTGATTCCCTTCGCTGGCTGCTTAAGACAGCAATAGAAAAATTTGAAAGGTTTTTTAAATACTTTCCAGCGGAATTTAGAATAAACTAATGCTTGAAACGAGTGACATCATTTGAACATATACTAAGCACGTATTGCTAGGATGCTATATACCAACCAGTGCTTCATAACAACGTAGACTCTCATAATAGATTCACTGACCCTTTGAGGCCCGGTGTCACTGACCCTTTGGGGCCCGGTGACCTATCAACCATATTTCCCCTATAAGACGACCCCCCTACTTTGGTTCTGAAATCTGTCGGTTTTGGCATGCACTCGCATATTGAGACGTGCTGATAAAATGGACACTAGACAAGTATAAATGGCATGTTTGGCCCCAGTGCAAGTTGAAGAAATGTTCAGTGTCAGGGTGCTTTCTTTTCTAAAACGTAATTATGGATACCATTTAACACATTTTTAAAAACACAATTTTTTTAGGCACTCTCTTATACGACGGGAAGCCATTTTGTGGCCATAATCTGCTGGTCTTATAGGTGGTTCAGTGACTTACTAACAGCTTAAGTCGTGCGGATTACCTGGCAGGGTCTGATCTCTAATGTGGACTCGGGCGGATGGACCTATATTGATCATCTAATGTGGACTCGGGCAGATGGACCTATATTGATCATCTAATGTGGACTCGGGCGGATGGACCTATATTGATCATCTAATGTGGACTCGGGCGGATGGACCTATATTGATCATCTAATGTGGACTCGGGCGGATGGACCTATATTGATCATCTAATGTGGACTCGGGCGGATGGACCTATATTGATCATCTAATGTGGACTCCGGGCGGATGGACCTATATTGATCATCTAATGTGGACTCGGGCAGATGGACCTATATTGATCATCTAATGTGGACTCGGGCGGATGGACCTATATTGATCATCTAATGTGGACTCGGGCAGATGGACCTATATTGATCATCTAATGTGGACTCGGGCAGATGGACCTATATTGATCATCTAATGTGGACTCGGGCAGATGGACCTATATTGATCATCTAATGTGGACTCGGGCGGATGGACCTATATTGATCATCTAATGTGGACTCGGGCGGATGGACCTATATTGATCATCTAATGTGGACTCGGGCGGATGGACCTATATTGATCATCTAATGTGGACTCGGGCGGATGGACCTATATTGATCATCTAATGTGGACTCGGGCAGATGGACCTATATTGATCATCTAATGTGGACTCGGGCGGATGGACCTATATTGATCATCTAATGTGGACTCGGGCAGATGGACCTATATTGATCATCTAATGTGGACTCGGGCGGATGGACCTATATTGATCATCTAATGTGGACTCGGGCGGATGGACCTATATTGATCATCTAATGTGGACTCGGGCGGATGGACCTATATTGATCATACAACAATATACATGTACCTGTTTGCTACCATTTTCCGATGACGGGACTTCACCAATCACTCGATTCACAGCATCCAAAAGAAACTTTATAGCACTGGCTATTTCTCTAAAACATACAAACAGACACATAATACCCGATAATTGTGACAGTCGATAAACACGCTGGAACAGAAATAGGACTTTAAGAAAGCAGGGTTCCCAGTCTCAATTTTTGTCAGTGAAAAACTTGGAGCCAACTAACAGATAAATATCTGATTCCCTGTATTTGACAAAACATGTTGTGCCAAAAAAAGAAATAAAAAGAAAGTTGTGCCAAATATTTTCGCAAATTCAGAAAATTTAGCGCAAGTATTTTTTTTATTGTCGTAATTGGCACCATTGGTGAATGACAGCGGGAACCCTGAGAAAGTTTAATTGTCATATTTTGCGTTTGATCCCAAAATTAGCAAGTACTTTAAAGTGAGTTATGTTATCACTAAAATGCAAACCCCCCCTTCCAAACATCCCCTTCCAAGCACCTCCCTTCCAAGCACCCCCCTTCCAAACATCCCCCTTCCAAGCACCCCCCTTCCAAGCTCAGAAAGCTCCCTATTGGTATGAGAAAATGTGATCACATGTATACAACATATCTGGTGTGATTCGAGTCTACAGAGGCGAGAACTTTGATTTAAGGAACAACGTTAATCACTCTACCACTGGAACACTTCTGTACTGGGGATCAATTCATAAATATATCCTTACTTTATGGTTTCCAGGAACTGTTTTCGGTCATATATTTGATCCGGGATTCTGCTCAGTATTTTCTTTAAGTGTACGGCACATCGGTTCAATTCCTGGTACGTGAGTTCAGGTCGTGTGATGCGTAAATCTGAAATTACACGAGTGCATAAAACACATTATGCAATCTGGCCAGGAGGTTATAAAACTTTTTCTCAAATCTCAAACTCAGTCTCAAGTCATTGATTGGTTAAGCTGAAACCAAGCCTCAGAATCCAGTTCAGTCTGAAGCCATTTGATTGGTTGAGAGCTAAAACCACACCTCAGAATCCAGTTCAGTCTGAAGCCATTTGATTGGTTGAGAGCTAAAACCACGCCTCAGAATCCAGTTCAGTCTGAAGCCATTTGATTGGTTGAGAGCTAAAACCAAGCCTTAGAATCCAGTTCAGTCTGAAGCCATTTGATTGGTTGAGCTAAAGCTAAAACCACGCCTCAGAATCCAGTTCAGTCTGAAGCCATTTGATTGGTTGAGAGCTAAAACCACGCCTCAGAATCCAGTTCAGTCTGAAGCCATTTGATTGGTTGAGAGCTAAAACCACGCCTCAGAATCCAGTTCAGTCTGAAGCCATTTGATTGGTTGAGAGCTAAAACCAAGCCTTAGAATCCAGTTCAGTCTGAAGCCATTTGATTGGTTGAGAGCTAAAACCAAGCCTAGAATCCAGTTCAGTCTGAAGCCATTTGATTGGTTGAGAGCTAAAACCAAGCCTAGAATCCAGTTCAGTCTGAAGCCATTTGATTGGTTGAGAGCTAAAACCACGCCTCAGAATCCAGTTCAGTCTGAAGCCATTTGATTGGTTGAGAGCTAAAACCACGCCTCAGAATCCAGTTCAGTCTGAAGCCATTTGATTGGTTGAGAGCTAAAACCACGCCTCAGAATCCAGTTCAGTCTGAAGCCATTTGATTGGTTGAGAGCTAAAACCAAGCCTTAGAATCCAGTTCAGTCTGAAGCCATTTGATTGGTTGAGAGCTAAAACCAAGCCTTAGAATCCAGTTCAGTCTGAAGCCATTTGATTGGTTGAGAGCTAAAACCAAGCCTTAGAATCCAGTTCAGTCTGAAGCCATTTGATTGGTTGAGCTGAAGCCAAACAGAATCATTCAATAAAATCAACTTTGCTCGAGATCTGAATATTCCTTTTATAATCTTTAACCCCGACACACAGATCTACTTGGCGAGACAGCATCACTTAGTGCTGGAGACGACGGATAGCTGTTTTTTTTTAGCTGGCTCCTTCAAGGGGAGCGATCTCCTTCAAGGAAGACGGTGGGACGCAGACTTATTGATGGCGTGAGGACCCCAGTGAAGAAACCGGAACCATTATTGCTGTTGTGAGCTGACAAATCGTGGAGGACGTGGCCCTACAAGGGACCCCTTCGAAAGAGGATACAGGACTTGTCACCCTGCGAAGAACGAAGATGCCTTCCCAGTTGTCTACATAAACAACTTAGATGTCTACATAAACTTCTTAGAGAAACCAGTCGCCCATGTGCCTCGGCGGAGGCGACTATAAAGAAAACTACTACTACTACACAGATCATATATGTACTGTGAAAATTGATGCAACGAAATAAGATTGAAACTAGTACGGCCACTTCCAGATATTTGAATGGATTTTTCGTGTTCCGTTGTATGAAATCTTCACAGCAAAGATGAGTTGCTGCATGGTGATTGCAGTTGTATTGATTTTGGGGTATATAGTCAAACCTGTATTAGTGGTCACCTCTATTAAGCAGCCAACCTGTGATTCCCTTGGCTGGCTGCTTAAGACAGGTTTGACTGTATACAGGGTTCATTCTAGGTCAGAATTTTGGGAGAAGTGAGAAAGCGTGTGATCGCTTCCTTAAATGGTGTTCTTTAATATACTTCTGCAAAATAGGGTTAAAATGCACAGTATAACCATTAAATACAACATTTGAATAGGAGTGCTTTATAATGGGCCAGTGTATCTTACTAGACAAAATTTTGTTTGAAAATCGTATAAACCAAAATATAATTTTTTTTTTTTAGGGAGAAGTGGGGCCCCAAGAGGGCGAAGTCAGGGTCCCTAGGGCGACAAATTCGCCCACATCGCCCTCTAGAATGATCCCTGTTATAGTCACACCAACAGATCAGGTCATACGGCAACTCTCCAGCTGTTATTGGTGGAGGAAGAACATGTGTGCCCTTCCCTGTATTTCATTGACAGTCATCCGGGTTGAATCACCGACCTCCCGCAATCCAGCTGGATAGCTTCCTGACATGAACAAATATGACACCCACAGTGGGATTCGAACCTACAGTGACGAAGGGCATCTGATTTTAAGTCTCAATGATGTTAACCACTCGACCACGGAGGTCCTCAGCAAAGGGCGTATGTATGTATAAGTATGATAAACTATCAGATATATGTATATCTGTGCTAATGATATGAACAAGATAATAGAACATAGCTGATAGCTTATAGCTTATTTGCTAAGCCATTAAAGTTTAAATTTTAATTATTTTATAACGATTGTGAAGAAAGTTCTAACAACTATCAAACTAATCACGCTTGTCGACGAGGATGAACGTTTCTAATGTACAGTAGCAAACCTTTAGATTCGGGAGATATGTTTCTAATGTACAGTAGCAAACCTTCAGATTCGGGAGATATGTTTCTAATGTACAGTAGCAAACCTTCAGATTCGGGAGATATGTTTCTAATGTACAGTAGCAAACCTTCAGATTCGGGCGATATGTTTCTAATGTACAGTAGTAAACCTTCAGATTCGGGAGATATGTTTCTAATGTACAGTAGCAAATCTTCAGATTTGGGAGATATGTTTCTAATGTACAGTAGCAAACCTTCAGATTTGGGAGATATGTTTCTAATGTACAGTAGCAAACCTTCAGATTCGGGCGATATATTTCTAATGTACAGTAGCAAACCTTCAGATTCGGGAGATATGTTTCTAATGTACAGTAGCAAACCTTCAGATTCGGGAGATATGTTCTAATGTACAGTAGCAAACCTTCAGATTCGGGAGATATGTTTCTAATGTACAGTAGCAAACCTTCAGATTCGGGCGATATGTTTCTAATGTACAGTAGCAAACCTTCAGATTCGGGAGATATATTTCTAATGTACAGTAGCAAACCTTCATATTCGGGACATATATTTCTAATGTACAGTAGCAAACCTTCAGATTCGGGCGATATGTTTCTAATGTACAGTAGCAAACCTTCAGATTCGGGCGATATGTTTCTAATGTACAGTAGCAAACCTTCAGATTCGGGAGATATGTTTCTAATGTACAGTAGCAAACCTTCAGATTCGGGCGATATGTTTCTAATGTACAGTAGCAAACCTTCAGATTCGGGAGATATATTTCTAATGTACAGTAGCAAACCTTCAGATTCGGGAGATATGTTTCTAATGTACAGTAGCAAACCTTCAGATTCGGGAGATATGTTTCTAATGTACAGTAGCAAACCTTCAGATTCGGGCGATATATTTCTAATGTACAGTAGCAAACCTTTAGATTCGGGCGATATATTTCTAATGTACAGTAGCAAACCTTCAGATTCGGGCGATATATTTCTAATGTACAGTAGCAAACCTTCAGATTCGGGAGATATGTTTCTAATGTACAGTAGCAAACCTTCAGAGTCTGGCGATATGTTTCTAATGTACAGTAGCAAACCTTCAGATTCGGACGATATGTTTCTAATGTACAGTAGCAAACCTTCAGATTCGGACGATATGTTTCTAATGTACAGTAGCAAACCTTCAGATTCGGGAGATATGTTTCTAATGTACAGTAGCAAACCTTCAGATTCGGGAGATATATTTCTAATGTACAGTAGCAAACCTTCAGATTCGGGCGATATGTTTCTAATGTACATTAGCAAACCTTCAGATTCGGGAGATATGTTTCTAATGTACAGTAGTAAACCTTCAGATTCGGGCGATATGTTTCTAATGTACGGTAGCAAACCTTCAGATTCGGGCGATATGTTTCTAATGTACAGAAGCAAACCTTCAGATTCGGGAGATATATTTCTAATGTACAGTAGCAAACCTTCAGATTCTGGCGATATATTTCTAATGTACAGTAGCAAACCTTCAGATTCTGGCGATATGTTTCTAATGTACAGTAGCAAACCTTCAGATTCGGGCGATATATTTCTAATGTACGGTAGCAAACCTTCAGATTCGGGCGTTCCCCCAAGTCTCAGTAATGTCTCGCTGGTGTCAAACTTGTCATGTAGGTCCGCCTTCCTCAGGATACCTTTAGTGAAGTCATATGTGAAACCTGGCAAGGCAGAGTCAACCTGTAACATCAAGTTAAAGCTGGCATTACATTTCAACTAAATTTAGTAAAGTTGTACTGGAAACCCGGCAAGACGGAGTCAACCTGTAACATCAAGTTAAAGCTGGCATTACATTTCAACTAAATTTAGTAAAGTTGTACTGGAAACCCGGCAAGACGGAGTCAACCTGTAACATCAAGTTAAAGCTGGCATTACATTTCAAATAAATTCAGTAAAGTTGTACTGGAAACCCAGCAAGGTGGAGTCAACCTAAAACATCAAATTAAAGCTGGCATTACATTTCAAATAAATTTAGTAAAGTTGTACTGGAAACCCGGCAAGACAGAGTCAACCTGTAACATCAAGTTAAAGCTGGCATTACATTTCAAATACCTTTAGCAAAGATGAACACGAAACACGAAAAGGCCTAAAAATACTGATACTGGCATTACATTTAGAATACATTTAGTAAAGTTGACTGAAGATCACTTAAAATTTCCTGTCGAAATAATATTATAGACTGTACAAACAGGGGGGGGGGGGGGAAGTCTTGGGATTGCAGACAGCAAACTTTGCTGCTAAAAGCACATTTCTAATTTGTGTCCAGTTGCACCATGCCAAGTTTCGTCACATTTGACGGCGTGGTTTACGAGAAGTACGTGGAGACGTCGTAAAAAAACATGTAGGAGATGGCGGCCATCTTGAAATATAGATCACAACATTTCCAGTCATAAATTATCATCAAAATACATACAACACTTTCTGATGAGTTGTCATTTGAAGCAACTGTGAACAGACTTACAGATGACAGAAACACGCCGGTCAATCTGTCGATACTGTAACATCCCATCTTCAGCATTCGCTAATGCCAGCAAGGAACAAGATCTGGGAACTGTGGGACGTTTACAATGCGAGACACTGCTGGTTTTTCTATTACCTCCCTTGGGCAGATAGAAGCCAGATTTATCCCGATTTGTATATTAGTCCATTTAGTTGGAATCCTTTATTTTTACTGTTGTTCCATAGCCAGATGTTGAAATATGATAAATTTGATTTTAACAAATACAGGTTAATTAACAGGGATCATTCTAGAGGGCGATGTGGGTGAAATTGTTGCCATAGGGACCATGACTTCGCCCTCTGGGGGCCCCACTTCTCACAAAAAAAAGTTTTGGTTTTTACAATTTTGAAACAACATTTTGTCTAGTAAGATACACTGGCCCATTATAAAGCACTCTTTCTATTCAAATGTTGTTTTTAATGGTTGTACTGTGCATTTTAACCCTATTTTGCAGACATATATTAAAGAACACCATTTAAGGAATACACACGCTTTCTCACTTCTCCCAAAAATTCTGACCTAGAATGAACCCTGATTAATTGAACAAAATCATTTTTTTACAGTAAATAATTCATAGGATAACTGTATGATGCCTGTCGAGATTTAATAACTTAATAATTCTAAGATGAGAAAATGGTTGAAAATTGATAGCATGTGGTGCAAAAGAAACCAGGATTAAAACAGAGGAAACCAATTAAAAAGACTTATCCTCCTTAACTCTTTGCACATGGAAGTCGTGCTTCAGGTGCAAAAGGGCTGGAGTTTGAGCCCCGCTGGAGCCGTTACAATTGTGCTCGTAGACAAGGCATTTAAATTCCACGTTGCCTCTTCTCTCCCTCGTGGCGATGGATTCCATCAGGAATGAGGTCTCGAGAGTGATTAATATAAGTTGTAAGAACTTGTTTCGCAATTGAGCTAAAATAAATTTGTATAAACTAACTTTGGCGTTATAAATAAAAGTCAAATATGTCATGCAATGTTGTTACAATTGTGTTGTTACATGCAGAGTTAAAGTGACACTACATCAGTGAAAAAGCAAATTACAGAATGTTTTTTTTTTAGGGAGAAGTGGGCCCCCCAGAGGGCGAAGTCAGGGTCCCTAGGGCGACAATTTCGCCCACATCGCCCTCTAGAATGATCCATGTATGGTATAATTGTTTTCCAAATATTTGCCTCAAAAACTGAATATTTCAGAAAATAAACAAACGTCGTATACGCGGTTTGTTGACATAACAAAATAATATAAAATAGGTCGACAGTCATGCGTAATACAACTAGTGTATCCTGAATAGCACTATTTATGGTACAGATTTACCATTATGTTTCACATGTGTGCCTATGCATATTTATTTGTAGACTAATCTCAGTCAAATTATCTCTAAATGACAGTATCAAGCATTTAGTATTGACTCCAATGACAAACAAATGTCAATTCAGGAGCGTGGATGAACGTTATATGAAAAGCTACTTTCACTTTTGAAAGTTTGTAAACCACAAAAATACTATTTCTTGATTCAATGTTATAGTGTTCGAATGTATTCGGAAGAATTTGTAGAAGCAATGCATTCATACGTGAACAAAAAAAGCATTTTATTTGCTTTTTGCGATGTAATGTCACTTTAAATATAATACTATAAAATACTATTAGTTTGCTAACACTCTTTCATGATTTCAAACATGTTCAATTACTTCGCGAAGTTTTGAATTTGTGCATCCTATCTCGGATAATAAGGTGTTGATAAAATGTACATATTTATGGATTTAACTCTACAGTATTATTCACGAGAATCATGCATTTGCGATCAACTTAGATTGCGAAAATTAGCGAAATGTAAATGCTCGCGAATTAATAGTGTTCTACAGTATCCCGAGGGCACTAACTGATCAATGTCTCCCGTACCTTTGTAAATGCAGCTCGCAATGTCTGTGAAGCTGCCAGATCTTTCTTGTCCAGCTGAAAATATCACAACATTTACTTTGAGGTTTGCATAGTTTATACAAATTTATTTTAGCTTGATTGCGAAACAAGTTATTTCAACTTATATAAATCACTCTCGAGACCTCATTCCTGATGGAATCCATCGCCACGAGGGAGAGAGAAGAGGCAACATGGAATTTAAATGCCTTGCCTAAGGGCACAATCGTAACGGCTCCAGTGGGGCTCGAACTCCGGACCTTTCACACCTGAAGCGAATGTGCATCCACTGCGCTATCACGACTTGTATACAAGATATATATAAAGTTTTGTAAACTAAACTACATACATGCACTTCAACTTTGAAGAAATCTTTTATAACGAGATATATCTTACAAAGAAATCAGGTTGTACATTTATACAATTGCTATGTTGGGAGTAGTTTAGTGTATACTATACATAAGGTATGCAACTACATCATACATTTTATATTTAAACAGGAAATCACTATAAGCACGGTCATTTTCATTGCATACGCAGGGTTCCCTCTGTCTGAATGTTTGTCTGCGCCACTTCTGTCGCCAACTAAGAGCCATATAGTTCACAAATAAATATTTGATTATGACAAAATATGTACCCAAAAAAATTATTTTTTAAAAAAGTTGCACCAAATATTTTCACCAATTCACAAAATTTAGCTCCAATATTTGTTTTTTTGTCGCAATTGCCGGCATTGGCGACCGACAGCGGGAACCCTGATATGTACATGTATCAAGCTCTCTCCATAAATGTACTAAATTACTCTCCTCTAGCCCAGAAGTGTGTATACCAAAAACATTCTATGTATATATAATATATATTTAAAGCAAAATGGCGAAGAAAATCAACATATATATATATAAAAGTTTAACCTTTATTTATTTTACAACGATTGCGAAGCAAGTTTTAACAACTTATATTAATCACTCTCGTTGGCGTGGATGAAAGCGTATATGTGGTAATTTGTGTGGGAGGAAACCGGTGTACCCGGAGAAAACACACCTGTCCGATCTGGCAACCACCGACTCCATCTCACATACTTCCCGGTCCGAGGATCGAACTGGCTTGCTTTGCTAACCACTACGCTAATCGGACATCCATTATATATACATTGTTGAAACAACAGTGGTAATACCCAACTTGCCAGCATTACATAGTAAAGCTTAGAAAAGTGAATATTTGGATAATCATAGTCCGGATGATAAACAACAACCAAGTGATGTCTACATACTGTCATTGATTTATATAATAATAATATTATCAAAAGTTACTATTTTTAGCACACTTTTAGTGATTACGAATTTCGTAATACTAAATAATATAAATCTCCGAGATTCCTACCCGTTCGAAGATGGGTGCAAGTACCACATCTCCTATCATCTTTGCATACAATGTTTTATTGCTGTCACTCATTGTGAAGTTGTCACTTCGGTTCCCAGCTCTCATCTAGCGGTTGTTGTCTGAAAGTCAATTTAACGTACATGTAAATATATCATAATGTTGTTTGATCAACCACCTAGTAAGACAGGTTGTTCCACAGTACCTTCCAGTGTGGTCTGGTCAACTGCCCAGTAAGACAGGTTGTTCCACAGTACCTTCCAGTGTGGTCTGGTCAACTGCCCAGTAAGACAGGTTGTTCCACAGTACCTTCCAATGTGGTCTGGTCAACCATCTAGTAAGACAGGTTGTTCCACAGTACCTTCCAATGTGGTCTGGTCAACCATCTAGTAAGACAGGTTGTTCCACAGTACCTTCCAGTGTGGTCTGGTCAACTGCCTAGTAAGACAGGTTGTTCCACAGTACCTTCCAATGTGGTCTGGTCAACTGCCTAGTAAGACAGGTTGTTCCACAGTACCTTCCAATGTGGTCTGGTCAATCGCCTAGTAAGACAGACAGGTTGTTCCACAGTACCTTCCAGTGTGGTCTGGTCAACCATCTAGTAAGACAGGTTGTTCCACAGTACCTTCCAGTGTGGTCTGGTCAACCATCTAGTAAGACAGGTTGTTCCACAGTACCTTCCAGTGTGGTCTGGTCAACTGCCTAGTAAGACAGGTTGTTCCACAGTACCTTCCAATGTGGTCTGGTCAACCACCTAGTAAGACAGGTTGTTCCACAGTACCTTCCAGTGTGGTCTGGTCAACCACCTAGTAAGACAGGTTGTTGACAGTACCTTCCAATGTAGTCCTATATATAACACCTCTACATTTAATTTTTTTATCTGTTATTTGAAAAATGCCTTGATAGTAAAATGTACATTTTTCAAGTCTAAATATTTGGACTACTTCCAGTGTGGTCTGGTCAATCGCCTAGAGCAGGGTTCATTCTAGGTCAGAATTTTTGGGAGAAGTGAGAAAGCGCATGATCGCTTCCTTAAATGGTGTTCTTTAATATACTTCTGCAAAATAGGGTTAAAATGCACAGTACAAACATTAAATACAACATTTGAATAGATGGAGTGCTTTATAATGGGCCAGTGTATCTTACTAGACACAATTTTGTTTGAAAATCGTAAAAACCAAAAAAATATATATTTTTTTTTTTTAGGGAGAAGAGGGCGACAATTTCGCCCACATCGCCCTCTAGAATGATCCTTGCTAGAGTAAGACTGGGCAAAAACTCCGGGCCTCTTGCCCATGAAACGAAAACGAACGCGCTCAAAACTAAGCAAGACTTCCACATTATCGAGACGTGATGTTTGTGGTAGTCATTACGAAATGGAATACAATTTTAATCATGTGACATATGAGCGACACCTCCTGAAGAGATTAGTCATTTTAGAGGATAGTGCAATGATACAGACAGAGACCCATTCCAGAGTCTATCTATCTATCTATCTTCCTTTAATGTCAAACCCCTCGCAGGGACGTAGACATGTTGCGCGTCAAAAACCGCAAAGAAGTATGAGTAGTTAGCGGGGTTGACTTGTCCCCTTTTTTGTAAATGGGAGCAACATGTGCTGACTTCCACATAGATAGATAGACTACAGATCCGCCTGTGATACTGTGGATGTGTGTTTTACGTTTATTTATTTACCCATATGAGCGACGCCTCCTGAAGAGATTAGTCATTTTCGATTTATGGAGGATAGTGCAATGATACAGACGAGACCCATTCCAATGTCTCCTTTGGTTCTATTACGTGCACGGTGTAAAGCACCAACACGAGACCTCGGTTTAACGTCCCATCTGAAAGACTGTTCATTTTATTAGTGTCAGACGGGGGATCGGACCTGCGATCCCAGTCCAGTGTGTTACCACTGGACTACAGATCCGTCTGTGTCACACCACATATCCCGGCGCGACGAGTTTTCGCCCAGAACAGATTTTCGTCTAACTGTGGGAATAGCAAGTCGCGAGAGATCACGCAATATTTCACGCTCCAGTTACCGGAACTATAAATAAACATACCTTGTGCACTTCCAATCTATTTCTAACCGATCTTAGAGATCAGACAGGTAAATTAGCGGTGAAAACTTTAAACCTACCCCAGTTTTCACTAATTTCACTATATCCGTTTTATGTCACCATATAAATATCATTTTTTAAAGAAATTAGCAACTTTTTCTCCAAAATGACATATGCATCGTCTGCCACGCCAATATATTTACGAATAAAAATGTCATTATAGTCTCACTGCTCCGTGTTTATGAGTTCCGTCCGTTATTACACACAAGGGGTCCTTATGCATAATATCGATTTTCACCGTTTTTCGCCTTCAGGTCCATGTGTTGTCACAGAGGTTCTCCAACTGATATACATGGTTGTGTAAACCTAGTTATTCTCTGTTAGGCACCGTGTGATGTGTTCGATGGATGGGTCCAGCTACGGTTCTGCACCCAGTCAGAGTAATTAGGAGGGGCGACGACTTCTTATGCCCCGTGTGTTTGTCTAAGTTAAACTAAATTAGTGTTTTAGATACAGTATATAGACAAAATGCTCTCCAACAAATGAATTTTGAGTGAAAATGATAAATTAAGCCTATTATTAAAGTAAGTGTTCCTTATTTATATTGTTTTGTTAAAAAAAACTGTTGCTTATATACCAATGCTCGCGCTGTAGGCAATTTCCACAGTTAGGCGAAAACATGTGACGTCATTCCGGATTACCGAGAATGAGGTACCGCTATTTTGTTTCTCAATAAGTAAACAATCGGTTTTCTTCGAGATTTTTGTGAATGAAAGGTAAAATATTGTTTATTTGGTGACATAAAATTGTTTGCAGTGTATGACAATTCTAAACCTATAGTAGTCCATTATGTACTACATCGTCGAAAACCAGTAACACCGGGATACTTAGATTATATAAATAGTATGCAGGTCACCTGGCTAGCGTTATGCCAATCAAAACCATGTCATCTTCGACGAGTAATAAAATGAAACATAATTATCTCATCCCTGGGTTACCAGTCAAGTGTGTTACCACTGGATTACAGATCCGTCTGTGGATCTCTTTATTTCTTTGTTATATCCTGTTAGGTCACACCTCAAATATTCAGATAATTGTAGGAAAAACTGTCAAAACTCAGGTGTGGCAAATTTGTGTACTGAAAAAAATAATTGTTGTAACTCTCACCTCAACGACGAATAGTGTAATATGCGTCCTGTGTTACTTCTTCTATATCATAAAAATCTTAACAACGTTAATTGCAAAACAATGAATAGAAATCATAAAATTTGTTGATTCTTTTCTTCCTTATTGTCACCTCCACTGTGAAGAGTTGATTTGTTCGGTCTTCGTACTCAAATAATTTCGCACTAATTATTTATTATAATCGTCTAATCAGGTAATCGGACGACACACACATGCACAACACATACTCTTTCTGAGTTCACTAACATTTTTCGGACTCGACATATACTATGAAGCGCAATAGTTAGACGTAGACATCTTTAGAAGTAACAAAACAAGCTGGCAGGCAAGCAGACGGGATGAATAAAGTGAACATTTTGGACGGTGGTAGCGCCACAGAACTGATCAGACTCGGCCACACGTCAATTGATGTAATATTATGCTTTATGGTTTTAGAACTTATTAGACTTGGCCACACGTTAATTGGGGTACTATTATGGGTTTAGAATAGTCCTATATATAAGACCTCTACATTTCTTTTCCTGTTATTTCGAGACTAGGCCACACGTTAATTAATGTATCCCGGGTTCGATACTCTGTCAGGCCTCACACACATTGCTTAGTACTGGATAACTGCTTAGCATGCTCATGAAAACATGTAGACCTAGGTCCCCGCAATTGGTTTGACAGTGTGGCGTCCGTGGTCCAGTGGTAGAGCGTCGGATTTGGAATCGAACGGTCCCGGGTTCGATACTCGGTCAGGCCACGTATGCAGTGTCATTGAGCAAGGCACCTCACATACATTGCTTAGTACTGGTTAATCGCTTAGGTCGGCTAAGCCTGCCCAAGAAAACATGTTTAAGTCCCCGCGATGGGTTTGACATTAAAGGAACATACATACATACATTAATGGGACATACATACATACATATGTCGAAAGCGAAATCAAATTAATTATAATAATATTAGCTAGTATATAGTAATAATATATAGTGGAAGTTATGATAGTGCAGTGGTAGCGCATTCGCTTCAGGTGTGAAACGCCCGGAGTTCGTGCCCAGCTATAGCTGTTACGATTGTGCCCTGAGGCAATGCATTTAAATTCCACGTGCCTCTTCTCTCTCCCTTGTGGCCATGGATTCCACCAGGAATGAGGTCTCGAGAGTAATTTATATAAGTTGTTGGAACTTGTTTCGCAATTAAGCAAAATTAAATTTGTATAAACTAATATAATTACTTTGTTTAACCCTTTACTTCACATAAAGTTTGATAAACGACATACAACTTGTATTGCTTCCAACCAGCCACGCTGTTATCCCATAGATATTGATTTTTGATTATGAAGTCACGGTGTGCCTAATGCTTATCAGCAGCTAGTATGAAGATAAAATGAGTAATTGGCCTCTTCTGTTGTGGAGTTGTAAGAACTTGTTTCGCAATCAAGCTAAAATAAATATGTATAAATTAATGTGATCAAAGACAATTATAAATGCCATATCTAATATATATTACTATTATTAGTCTATGCAAATTTATATTAGCTAGATTGCGAAAGAAGTTTTACATGGTTAGATTAATCACTCTCGAGACCTCATCATTCCTGATTTAATTCATCGCCATGAGTGAGAGACAAGAGGCAATGTGGAATTTAAATGCCTTGCCAAAGGGCACAACTGCTACAGTTTGAACTTGTTTGAACCTGAGTACCCAAAGAAAACCCACCTCTCCGATCTGGCGACCACCATACCATCTCACACACTTCCCGGTCCGAGGATCGACCCCGGCTACAGATACCTCCAGGCTTTTCGCATCTGAAGCGAACGCGCTACCTCTGCTGCACTATCACAACTTCCACTGGTCGATATATATTGAGGTGGTGAATTGATTACCAGAGAGAACTGCAAATCCCAGAGATAAGGAAGTATGTCGAACACGTTGTGTTGATTACTACAAACACACGAAACTAGTATATATAGCAATACTGTCAGCTTCGTTGTTAACCTTCTTCAGGCTGTCCGATTAGCGCAGTGGTTAGCGCGCTCACTTCTCACCAATGCAACCCGGGTTCGATCCTCGGACCGGGAAATATGTGAGATGGTACGATGGTCGCCATATCGGTCAAGTGGGTTTTCTCCAGGTACTCCAATTTCCTCCCATATGAATGACCACATTTACGCTTTCATCCGCGCCAACGAGAGTGATTAATATAAGTTGTTAAATCTTGCTTCGCAATCGTTGTAAAATAAATAAAGTTTATAAATTTATAACGTTCTTCATATTGCGAAATACATAAATGTAGTGGTAGATTATAAAAATGTTAATGTTTTATTTTTCAGAATGATCCACTCTGGTCTGCGAGACTTCTTCATAATAATCCAGATGCCATTTTAACAGCTCATAAGAAGTATGTCGACTTTTGGTTGCCTTGTATGACTTCAGCTATTTTCTTATTTGCATTTAGTTTATTTATCATTGTTACCCGTTGCAGTGGGAATCTGACAACTGGCTGCTTAATACAGGTTGGCTGCTTAATACAGGTTGGCTGCTAAATACAGGTTGGCTGCTTAATAGAGGTCAAATGTATAATAAAACAGCATATTGGGAATCTGGAAACTGGCTGCTTAATACAGGTTGGCTAGATGTGACCATTAACACAGGTTTGACTGTATACACCTCTATTAAGCAGCCACATGTGCTAAGCAGCCGCTTTCTATGATTCCTTTGGGTGGCTGCTTAAGACAGGTTTGACTGTATATGTAGTTACAAGTTCAGTTGGACCCGAGGTTCAGTTCCGTACACCATATTATATCATTGTCCTCTATGTTCCTCCAATATAATTGCAATACATATGTAGTACTTTTTATTTAATCATATTTTATTGCAAATCAATAGTACATAATTATATCATACACATAAAGATACAATACATAGCATGAAAATACAAATGGTTTGGGCCACAAGTTTTAACAACATTAGACAACGGCTCCTACTAGAACAAACAAAATAGAATATGCCAACAATGTGATATGACTGCTGTAGAAACTGAGTAGCACTTATTAATGACATGCAAATATTGGCCAGATCAGCTGGATTAATGTGAACCGCATTAAAAATTTCATGATGTGTTTTTACTATTTTGTAATTTCTAGTTTTCTGAGAGCTGGCGCTAACATGGTTGTGACGGTGAGCTATCAGGCCTGGATCCCTGGGTTTATGCAACATCTTGATGTCACCGAGGCTGAAGCCTTTGACCTCATTAAAAATAGTGTACATATTGCGAGACAAGCATGTATAGAGGTTGCTACTGAACAGGGTATAGTTTATACAAATTTATTTTGGCTCGATTGTGAAACAAGTTCTTACAACTATTATTAATCACTCTCGAGACCTCATTCCTGATGGAAACCATCGCCACGAGGGAGAGAGAATAGCCAATGTGAAATTTAAATGCCTTGCCTAAGGGCACAATCATAACGGCTCCAGCGGGGCTCGAACTCCAGGCCTTTCGCACCTGAAGCGAACGCGCTACAGATGCGCTATCACGACAAGGTATATAGTTTGTTCGGATTAAACTGTCTATTTATTGGGTATACGTGTAGATAGAAGGTTTTATTTCATCAAATACAATGAAACAATATAATTGAGAAATATTTACGTATAACTAAGAACGTGAATATCGAACCAGGACAGATAGTTTGTTAATAATATAAATACAGGTAGTGCGCTTCATTGATACGGGCATTAATCGATTATGGATTAAAAAATCTTAAATTTACGTGTTTGGACAACAACAATCTACATCATTGTATGTAGACAATCAGGGTAGACACGTAGACAATCAGGGTAGACAGGGCGCACGTGACAACAGGTATAGACAATGGGCAAAAGACAATCAGGGCAGTCAGGTAGACATCAGGTAGTAGACAATCAGGATGTAACAACATGTATGTAGACAATCAGGGTAGACACGTAGACAATCAGGGCAGACACGTAGACAATCAGGGTATGTAGACAATCAGGGCAGACAAGTAGACAATCAGGACAACAACAAAACAACAAACCAAACAAAACAACAAAACAAAACAACAAAACAAAACACAAAACAACAAACAGTAGACAATCAGGGTATGTAGACAATCAGGGTATGTAGACAATCAGGGTATAACGTAGACAATCAGTATGTAGACAATCAGGGTATGTAGACAATCAGGGTATGTAGACAATCAGGGTATGTAGACAATCAGGGTATGTAGACAATCAGGGTATGTAGACAAGTAGACAATCAGGGATGTAGACAATCATATGTAGACAATCAGGGTATGTAGACAATCAGGGTATGTAGACAATCAGGGTATGTAGACAAACATCATTGTATGTAGACAATCAGGGTACGTAGACAATCAGGGTAGACACGTAGACAATCAGGGTAGACACGTAGACAATCAGGGCAGACACGTAGACAATCAGGGTATGTAGACAATCAGGGCAGACAATAGACAATCAGCAGACAATCAGGGTAGTAGACAATAGGTAAGTAGACAATCAGGGTATGTAGACAATCATTGTATGTAGACAATCAGGGTACGTAGACAATCAGGGTATGTAGACAATCAGAACACAGACAATCAGGGTATGTAGACAATCAGGGTATGTAGACAAAACAACAGGTAGACACGTAGACAATCAGGGTATGTAGACAATCAGGGTAGACACGTAGACAATCAGGGTATGTAGACAATCAGGGTATGTAGACAAGTAGACAATCAGGGTATGTAGACAATCAGGGTAGACAGTAGACAATCAGGGTATGTAGACAATCAGGGTATGTAGACAAGTAGACAATCAGGGTATGTAAGTAGACAATCAGGGTATGTAGACAATCAGGGTACGTAGACAATCAGGGTATGTAGACAATCAGGGTATGTAGACAAGTAGACAATCAGGGTATGTAGACAATCATTGTATGTAGACAATCAGGTATGTAGACAATCAGGGTATGTAGACAATCAGGGTATGTAGACAATCAGGGTATGTAGACAAGTAGACAATCAGGGTATGTAGACAATCAGGGTATGTAGACAATCAGGGTATGTAGACAATCAGGGTAGACACGTAGACAATCAGGGTATGTAGACAATCAGGGTATGTAGACAAGTAGACAATCAGGGTATGTAGACAAGTAGACAATCAGGGTATGTAGACAATCAGGGTAGACACGTAGACAATCAGGGTATGTAGACAATCAGGGTATGTAGACAATCAGGGTATGTAGACAATCAGGGTATGTAGACAATCAGGGTATGTAGACAATCAGGGTATGTAGACAAGTAGACAATCGGGGTATGTAGACAATCATTGTATGTAGACAATCAGGGTATGTAGACAATCAGGGTATGTAGACAATCAGGGTATGTAGACAAGTAGACAATCAGGGTATGTAGACAATCAGGGTATGTAGACAATCAGGGTATGTAGACAATCAGGGTAGACACGTAGACAATCAGGGTAGTAGACAGTAGACAATCAGGGTAGACACGTAGACAATCAGGGTATGTAGACAGTAGACAATCAGGGTATGTAGACAATCAGGGTATGTAGACAATCAGGGTATGTAGACAAGTAGACAATCAGGGTATGTAGACAATCAGGGTATGTAGACAATCAGGGTATGTAGACAATCAGGGTAGACAATCAGGGTATAACAGTAGACAATCAGGGTATGTAGACAATCAGGGTATGTAGACAAGGTAGAGACAATCAGATGTAGACAATCAGGGTAGACAAGTAGACAATCAGGGTATGTAGACAATCAGGGTATGTAGACAAGTAGACAATCAGGGTATGTAGACAATCAGGTATGTAGACAAGTAGACAATCAGGTATGTAGACAATCAGGAGTAGACAACAATGTAGACAATCAGGGTATGTAGACAATCAGGGTATGTAGACAAGTAGACAATCAGGTATGTAGACAATCAGGGTATGTAGACAATCAGGGTATGTAGACAAGTAGACAATCAGGGTATGTAGACAAGTAGACAATCAGGGTATGTAGACAATCAGGGTATGTAGACAATCAGGGTATGTAGACAAGTAGACAATCAGGGTATGTAGACAATCAGGGTATGTAGACAATCAGGGTATGTAGACAATAGAGTAGACAATCAGGGTATGTAGACAATCAGGGAATGTAGACAATCAGGGTATGTAGACAAGTAGACAATCAGGGTATGTAGACAATCAGGGTATGTAGACAATCAGGGTATGTAGACAAGTAGACAATCAGGGTATGTAGACAATCAGGGTATGTAGACAAGTAGACAATCAGGGTATGTAGACAATCAGGGTATGTAGACAAGTAGACAATCAGGGTATGTAGACAATCAGGGTATGTAGACAATCAGGGTATGTAGACAATCAGGGTATGTAGACAAGTAGACAATCAGGGTATGTAGACAATCAGGGTATGTAGACAATCAGGGTATGTAGACAAGTAGACAATCAGGGTATGTAGACAATCAGGGTATGTAGACAATCAGGTATGTAGACAATCAGGGTATGTAGACAATCAGGGTATGTAGACAATAGGTAGTAGACAATCAGGGTATGTAGACAATCAGGGTATGTAGACAAGTAGACAATCAGGGTATGTAGACAAGTAGACAATCAGGGTATGTAGACAAGTAGACAATCAGGGTATGTAGACAATCAGGGTAAAGTAGACAATCAGGGTATGTAGACAATCAGGGTATGTAGACAAGTAGACAATCAGGGTATGTAGACAAGTAGACAATCAGGGTATGTAGACAATCAGGGTATGTAGACAATCAGGGTATGTAGACAAGTAGACAATCAGGGTATGTAGACAATCAGGGTATGTAGACAATCAGGGTATGTAGACAATCAGGGTATGTAGACAAGTAGACAATCAGGGTATGTAGACAATCAGGGTATGTAGACAATCAGGGTATGTAGACAAGTAGACAATCAGGGTATGTAGACAATCAGGGTATGTAGACAAGTAGACAATCAGGGTATGTAGACAATCAGGGTATGTAGACAAGTAGACAATCAGGGTATGTAGACAAGTAGACAATCAGGGTATGTAGACAATCAGGGTATGTAGACAATCAGGGTATGTAGACAAGTAGACAATCAGGGTATGTAGACAATCAGGGTATGTAGACAAGTAGACAATCAGGGTATGTAGACAAGTAGACAATCAGGGTATGTAGACAAGTAGACAATCAGGGTATGTAGACAAGTAGACAATCAGGGTATGTAGACAATCAGGGTATGTAGACAAGTAGACAATCAGGGTTGTAGACAAGTAGACAATCAGGGTATGTAGACAATCAGGGTATGTAGACAAGTAGACAATCAGGGTATGTAGACAATCAGGGTATGTAGACAAGTAGACAATCAGGGTATGTAGACAAGTAGACAATCAGGGTATGTAGACAATCAGGGTATGTAGACAATCAGGGTATGTAGACAATCAGGGTATGTAGACAAGTAGACAATCAGGGTATGTAGACAATCAGGGTATGTAGACAATCAGGGTATGTAGACAATCAGGGTATGTAGACAAGTAGACAATCAGGGTATGTAGACAAGTAGACAATCAGGGTATGTAGACAAGTAGACAATCAGGGTATGTATACATTAGACAATCATGGTATGTAGACAAGTAGACAATCAGGGTATTTAGACAAGTAGACAATCAGGGTATGTAGACAAGTAGAAAATCAGGGTATGTAGACAATCAGGGTATGTAGACAATCAGGGTATGTAGACAAGTAGACAATCAGGGTATGTAGACAATCAGGGTATGTAGACAATCAGGTATGTAGACAAGTAGACAATCAGGGTATGTAGACAATCAGGGTATGTAGACAATCAGGGTATGTAGACAAGTAGACAATCAGGGTATGTAGACAATCAGTGTATGTAGACAAGTAGACAATCAGGGTATGTAGACAATCAGGGTATGTAGACATGTAGACAATCAGGGTATGTAGACAATCGGGGTATGTTGACAATCAGGGTATGTAGACAAGTAGACAATCAGGGCATGTAGACAATCAGGGTATGTAGACAAGTAGACAATCAGGGTATGTAGACAATCAGGGTATGTAGACAATCAGGGTATGTAGACAAGTAGACAATCAGGGCATGTAGACAATCAGGGTATGTAGACAAGTAGACAATCAGGGTATGTAGACAATCAGGGCATGTAGACAATCAGGGTATGTAGACAAGTAGACAATCAGGGTATGTAGACAATCAGGGTATGTAGACAATCAGGGTATGTAGACAAGTAGACAATCAGGGTATGTAGACAATCAGGGCATGTAGACAATCAGGGTATGTAGACAAGTAGACAATCAGGGTATGTAGACAATCAGGGCATGTAGACAATCAGGGTAGACACGTAGACAATCAGGGTATGTAGACAATCAGGGTATGTAGACAAGTAGACAATCAGGGTATGTAGACAATCAGGGCATGTAGACAATCAGGGTATGTAGACAATCAGGGCATGTAGACAATCAGGGTATGTAGACAATCAGGGTATGTAGACAATCAGGGTATGTAGACAATCAGGGTATGTAGACAATCAGGGTATGTAGACAATCAGGGTATGTAGACAATCAGGGTATGTAGACAATCAGGGTATGTAGACAATCAGGGTAGACAATCAAGGTATGTAGACAATCAGGGTATGTAGACAAGTAGACAATCAGGGTATGTAGACAATCAGGGCATGTAGACAATCAGGGTAGACACGTAGACAATCAGGGTATGTAGACAATCAGGGTATGTAGACAAGTAGACAATCAGGGTATGTAGACAATCAGGGCATGTAGACAATCAGGGTATGTAGACAATCAGGGCATGTAGACAATCAGGGTATATAGACAATCAGGGTATGTAGACAATCAGGGTATGTAGACAATCAGGGTATGTAGACAATCAGGGTATGTAGACAATCAGGGTATGTAGACAATCAGGGTAGACAATCAGGGTATGTAGACAATCAGGGTATGTAGACAATCAGGGTAGACAGTCAGGGTATGTAGACAATCAGGGTAGACAGTCAGGGTATGTAGACAATCAGGATATGTAGACAATCAGGATATGTAGACAATCAGGGTATGTAGACAATCAATTTTACCAAACCAAATTTCTCGAATTTTCAAGGCTTTCTTTCATGAATTATCTTGAAAATAATATGCATGCTTTCGAATAAGTAATAATTTATAACCTATTTGTTGCCGTTATTTGCCTACAATAATACTGTCTACCACCCAGGATGATACGTTGTGTTTTCCAGTCTGATATTACATTTGCTGGTTTGATACGGTCACGAGCCCGTATCTAGCCTAAATCTCTATGATGGCAAGGGTTAAATGGCTGTCGTTTGTATGGAGATATAGTAGTATATTAACCTAAATCTCTATGAAGGAAAGGGTTAAATGGCTGTCGTTTGTATGGAGATATAATAGTATATTAGCCTAAATCTCTATGATGGAAAGGGTTAAATGGCTGTCGTTTGTATGGAGATATAATAGTATATTAACCTAAATCTCTATGAAGGAAAGGGTTAAATGGCTGTCGTTTGTATGGAGATATAATAGTATATTAGCCTAAATCTCTATGATGGAAAGGGTTAAATGGCTGTCGTTTGTATGGAGATATAATAGTATATTAACCTAAATCTCTATGAAGGAAAGGGTTAAATGGCTGTCATTTGTATGGAGATATAATACTATATTAACCTAAATCTCTATGAAGGAAAGGATTAACGAGGGTGCTCTTTCTCGGATTATCACAAATTTTACGACTTACAGTGCATGAAATATATATTTTTAGGTACACCACAAGGTAAAGTTGCTGGTTCTGTTGGTCCCTACGGGGCCCCGTTACACGATTGTTCAGAATACACAGGGAAATATATAGAAAACATTTCCATTAAGGTACTTCACCCTTTAGAGAGGTTGGCTTATTGTATAAACTTTATATAATTTACAATTATTGCGAATGTGTGTGTTTTACGTTTATTTATCGTTGCTACCGGTTGCCCATATGAGCGACGCCTCCTGAAGAGATTAGTCATTTTAGATTTGTGGAGGATAGTGCAATGATACAGACAGAGTCTCATCTGGTTCTTGTACGTGCATGGTGTACAGCACCGACATGAGACCTCGGTTTAAAGTCCCTATTGAAAGACTGTTAATTTTATTAGGGTCAGACGGGGAATCGAACCAGAAAGGGTTGTTCTGGTTAAGAGATTTGGAGGCATCGTAGTTCGGCTGTAGCTATATTTTGTATATTGCTGGGATGCAGGAGTTACAGAAGTGGCATCAGCCGAGATTGAAGGCGTTATACGAGGCAGGCGTAGATCTGGTTGCTATAGAAACCATCCCAGTCCAACAGGAAGCAGAAGCTGTCGTCGGCCTGATTGAAAAAGAATTTCCAGATCTGAAAGCCTATGTTACATTTTCGTGTAAGGTAAAAGAAATTGTTGTCTTTGCAGCTATTTAAAATATTATTTTAAATATCAATCAAATAAAATGCCACAACAGCAAAATATCCACAATTCCTAAATACAGCCAAACCAGATACCACCACAGCCAAACCAGATACCACCACAGCCAAACCAGATACCACTACAGCCAAACCAGATACCACTACAGCCAAACCAGATACCACTACAGCCAAACCAGATACTACCACAGCCAAACCAGATACCACTACAGCCAAACCAGATACCACTTACAGCCAAACCAGATACCACTACAGCCAAACCAGATACCACTACAGCCAAACCAGATACCACTACAGCCAAACCAGATACCACCACAGCCAAACCAGATACCACTACAGCCAAACCAGATACCACTACAGCCAAACCAGATACCACTACAGCCAAACCAGATACTGCTACAGTCAATCCAGATACCACTACAGCCAAACCAGATACCACTACAGCCAAACCAGATACCACTATCTAATGAACACCACCTGTCTCTTAAACACCACTATTTTGGTCTTATGTCATGCCATTATTAATACATTCTAACCTCTGAATAGATAACAAAAATATTTAAAAACTTTATTTATTTTACAACAAATACGAAACAAACTTATATTAAGCACTCTCGTTGACGCAAATGAAAGCGGTGTATATGGCCCTACCCATACAGATATGTACCCGGAGAAAACCCACCTGTCCAGTTTGACGACCACAATATCCATCTTATATATGTTCCAGTCATGATGATATATTCGGATAGATGTGTACAAAATTGTTTCAGATAAGGCCATTTTACTGATCGATGCGAAATCTGACATCCCACAGAGTAGAATCCCTGTACTTAAATATATATACTAGTACCCCAAACGTGCCGAATCCCTGTGTCTTATATATGTTCCAGTCATGATGAGAAGCGAGTGTGCTAACCACTGCGCTAATCAGACACACTCCGAATAAAGACCACCATTTTAGTCTCCCATCATGCCAGTATCAATGCATTTTCACGTATGTGTTGGAAGTATGTATGTATGTTCCATTAATGTCAAACCCCTTGCGGGGACCGAGACATGTTTTCCCTGGACCTAAGCGGTTAACCAGTACTAAGCAATGTGTGTGAGGTGCCTTGCTCGATGAATCTATATATGTCACCTGACCGAGTATCGAACCCGAGACGGTTCAATTCAAATTCCGACGCTCTACCTCAGCACCAACACGAGACCTTGTAGATTAATCGCTATCGAGTCCTCATTCCTGATGGAATCCATCGCCATGAATGAGAAGAGGTAATGTGGAATTTAAATGCCGTCCCTACATAATTGTAATGGCTACAGTAGGGATGGAACTCCGGGCCTGTCGCACCTGAAGCGAATGCGCTACCACAGCTTTATCATGACTTCCACAAAAGCGAATGCGCTACCACAGCTTTATCATGACTTCCACAAAAGCGAATGCGCTACCACAGCGTTATCATGACTTCCACAAAAGCGAATGCACTACGACAGCATTATCATAACTTCCACAAAAACGAATGCACTACCACAGCATTATCATAACTTCCACAAAAGCGAATGCGCTACCACAGCTTTATCATGACTTCCACAAAAGCGAATGCGCTACCACAGCGTTATCATGACTTCCACAAAAGCGAATGCACTACGACAGCATTATCATAACTTCCACAAAAACGAATGCACTACCACAGCATTATCATAACTTCCACAAAAGCGAATGCGCTACCACAGCTTTATCATGACTTCCACAAAAGCGAATGCGCTACCACAGCGTTATCATGACTTCCACAAAAGCGAATGCACTACGACAGCATTATCATAACTTCCACAAAAACGAATGCACTACCACAGCGTTATCATGACTTCCACAAAAGCGAATGCGCTACCACAGCATTATCATGACTTCCACAAAAGCGAATGCGCTACCACAGCGTTATCATGACTTCCACAAAAGCGAATGCGCTACCACAGCGTTATCATGATTTCCACAAAAGAGACACCTTTTTCTGTCACATTTTCATGATTTGAACTGGTTGAATTACACTTATAGCACAATGTACATACAGCTTATTTACAATGAGTGATGGTGGTGGTGGTGGTGGTGATGATGATGGTGGTGGTGGTGGTGATGATGATGATGATGGTAGTGGTGATGATGATGGTGGTGATGATGGTGGTGGTGATGGTGGTGGTGGTGATGATGATGGTGGTAGTGGTGGTGATGATGATGATTGATGATGATGATTGATGGTGGTGGTGATGATGATGATGGTAGTGGTGGTGATGATGATGATGATGGTAGTGGTGGGGGTGATGATGATGATGATGATGATTGATGATGATGATGATGATGATGCTGCTGTTGTTGAGGATGAGGATATTATACTTATAGTACCATTATATTTCAGAACGGTGAAGAAACGTGCCATGGGGAAAGATTTCGGGATGCAATACAGAGTGTGTGTTCTTCCGATAATGTTATCGCTGTGGGAGTCAACTGCACTGGCCCAGAGTTTATTACCTCTCTGCTGAAGAGTATCCAGGGCTTAAATCTGCAAAAACCAGTCATTGTGAAACCAAATAGCGGAGAAACGTGGAACTCTAGCGATGGGTAAGGAGCATTTTTTGCTGGGCCAAACATTCATGAAACTTTTACTGCAAATAAACAACAGTATAAACACCATCACCACCTCTTGACACCATTACCAATACGACATACATTGACAATGTAGTAGCCAAACCAATGCTCATAATGCAGGTCAGAATCTCATGTAGTCGCAGTAATATCTATGGAGGTGGGATAGATATATAGATAGATAGATATTCTTTATTATCCTCCAATTGAAGAGACATTGAACATATATATACAATGTTATACAATGTCTCATTTATATGAAAAAGTTGGCAGTTTCTTACGGAGGTTGGTGCACCCAAGTACTGGTTAACCGCTGGAGCCTGCCCAGGAAAGGTGTTGTTAAGTAAACTGCCCGCCGGCGATATAGCCCAAAATGGTGCTGATGCAGGCGTAAAACCCGAAATATAACATAACATAACAATGTTATACATAAAAATCAAAGTAAATATGTACATGTAATTAGGCAATGGATGATATGTACATGTACAAGTAGTACAACATATAAGATATAATGCATAGTATACAATGTAGTGGTACACAATACCACAATGCAATGCAAGTCCGCAGACCCATGGTCACACAATAATGGTGTTTCTTGCGATGCGGTGCAAGGAATACCAGGACGTCGGCAATATAGTTAGCAGGTATTATAGTGACTATTGTCAAGCAGCATTGTTTCAGCGAAAGCGAAATGAAACGATGACTGAAGCACTAAAATATTTATATAAAATTACACAACATCAGTGCAAGGCCAATGAATTTGCAGATTTGCACAGCATTGGGTCACATTAGGTCAATATGAATCAAACTGTAGTTATTATACTACAGGTGATGAATACCCCCCATACAGAGCTATGATTGAGGAGGGTGACACGAGTGTCCAAATATAATAGTATATTAACCTAAATCTCTATGTAGTCCCAGTAATATTCTATGGAGGTAGGATAGATATGGCGACTACTTATCCACTGCATGATAGCTAAATGTCTGTCGTTTGTATGGAGATATAATAGTATATTAACCTAAATCTCTATGTAGTCGCAGTAATATCTATGGAGGTGGGATAGATATGGCGACTATTTATCCACTGCATGATAGCTAAATGGCTGTCGTTTGTATGGAGATATAATAGTATATTAACCTAAATCTCTATGAAGGAAAGAGTTAACTGGCTGTAATTTGTATGGAGATATAATAGTATATTAACATAAATCTCTATGAAGGAAAGGGTTAAATGGCTGTCGTTTGTATGGAGATATAATAGTATATTAACCTAAATCTCTATGAAGGAACGGGTTAAATGGCTGTTGTTTGTATGGAGATATAATAGTATATTAACCTAAATCTCTATGAAGGAAAGGATTAAATGGCTGTTGTTTGTATGGAGATATAATAGTATATTAACCTAAATCTCTATGAAGGAAAGGATTAAATGGCTGTCGTTTGTATGGAGATATAATAGTATATTAACCTAAATCTCTATGAAGGAAAGGATTAAATGGCTGTTGTTTGTATGGAGATATAATAGTATATTAACCTAAATCTCTATGAAGGAAAGAGTTAACTGGCTGTAATTTGTATGGAGATATAATAGTATATTAACATAAATCTCTATGAAGGAAAGGGTTAAATGGCTGTCGTTTGTATGGAGATATAATAGTATATTAACCTAAATCTCTATGAAGGAACGAGTTAAATGGCTGTTGTTTGTATGGAGATATAATAGTATATTAACCTAAATCTCTATGAAGGAAAGGATTAAATGGCTGTTGTTTGTATGGAGATATAATAGTATATTAACCTAAATCTCTATGAAGGAAAGGATTAAATGGCTGTCGTTTGTATGGAGATATAATAGTATATTAACCTAAATCTCTATGAAGGAAAGGATTAAATGGCTGTTGTTTGTATGGAGATATAATAGTATATTAACCTAAATCTCTATGAAGGAAAGGATTAAATGTCTGTCGTTTGTATGGAGTATATTAACCTAAATCTCTATGAAGGAAAGGGTTAAACTATTTTGTTCCGCTCATGTCAGTTTCAGTGTAATTCGGATATATTGAATAGGTCGATGATCATCATTTGCGAGGCTATATTGGTATATCTCGGCGTGCAGTAAACAAATAATGGGGCCTTTAAGCTGAGGCGATGAATTATTTTATCATCTGTACGTTTGTAGGTGGTCTGGCAGGAAAACAGCTCTCAACTTATCGGATAAAGTTCAAGAGTGGATGGAACACGGGGCATCCTGGATCGGCGGCTGCTGTCGAGTGTATCCTGCAGAAATCGAACAAATCGCAAACACCATTTCTAGCTTACAAAACTGATGGATAAAACTTTTGCAAAATGAAGTTAGAAAAAGTGACGACTAAAATACACAAAGTCTTGTGTTAGAAGATGGACAGGATTTAATAGACATTTATACATTAATCTGGATCCAATTTTGAGATCATAATCTGATAAAATGACCAATGTAACCCAGGTTCGATCCTCGGACCGGGAAGTATGTGAGATGGTACGGTGGTCGCAAGATCGGACAGGTGGGTTTTCCCCAGGTACTCCGGTTTCCTCCCACATGAATGACCACAGTTACGCTTTCATCTGCACCAAAGAGAGTGATTAATGTAAGTTGTTAAAACTTGCGCGCAGTCATTGTAAAAAAAAGGACAGAGCAATTGAGGGGTCATCTGAAAACAAAAGAATAATGTGTGATTTGTGTGTTTGACTTCCTGAATAAATGTTGACGGACGACGACGGACATAGGGTGATCATAATAGCTCGCCTGTGAGCACTTTGTGCTCAGGAGAGTTAATAATATAATGGCCTGTAACATTTGACTTCGGGACAAAATTGCTTTATTTATCAGAGCTAGACTGTATTAAATCTCTCTGTCCCAGAGATGTACGTTTGAGATTTATACACAAGTGTATCATACATGCAGCAACCAATCCATAAATTGCAATCATGTGACCCCGTAACACAGCAGGCGCGTAGCTAGGCTTATGCATGTACGCACGTGCGTAAGATTTATTTTGACAGTTCCTGAAAATTATATAAATGCGAAAAATGCAATAAAAACTGGATCGTAAGGGGGGACACAGACATTGGTCATTCACAAGAAAGTAGACGTGATCGAAATGCCAACAGATATTGATTGTAACTGATGTTCATAGTATGCAATAGTCACCTGAGACCATATAGCGGAAACAATTCTACCCCTAGAATGGTGCGTAATCCATATTTATGCCTAGCTACGCGCCTGCACTTGATGCCGCCATCGTGTGTGTCAAAAGTGAAGAAATCTTATTATCAATAAAGTGAAAACAGTGGAAAGTCAATATACGCAGGCCGTAGCCCCAAGTGGTTAATTCCTATGCATCGGCATAAACAACGGCAAGACAAATATTATTTCCATTCTAACATGACCCAAAATAATGATATAAACGAATAAATGTGTTTGGTAGATGTCTCCTTGTCTGTTATTTGGCTGATGGCTGTACAAAATACCTCCCTGTAAAATACCTTCCGTATTCCAGTGGCACTGACAATCATCTTCCAGCTATCAACAGTATATTCCCTGTATGGCTGGTTATTAACACTACAAATCCTGCCCAATCGCTGTATATCATCTTCCAGCTATCAACAGTATATTTCCTGTATGGCTGGTTATTAACACTACAAATCCTGCCCAATCGCTGTATATCATCTTCCAGCTATCAACAGTATATTTCCTGTATGGCTGGTTATTAACACTACAAATCCTGCCCAATCGCTGTATATCATCTTCCAGCTATCAACAGTATATTTCCTGTATGGCTGGTTATTAACACTACAAATCCTGCCCAATCGCTGTATATCATCTTCCAGCTATCAACAGTATATTTCCTGTATGGCTGGTTATTAACACTACAAATCCTGCCCAATCGCTGTATATCATCTTCCAGCTATCAACAGTATATTCCCTGTATGGCTGGTTATTAACAATACAAATCCTGCCCAATTGCTGTATATCATCTTCCAGCTATCAACAGTATATTCCCTGTATGGCTGGTTATTAACAATACATATCCTGCCCAATCGTATTCAATTCCAATGTAAATTTGTAAAAAGTTGTGCAAATGACGACTATTTGAACGTTACACATACAAGGATAGGCTATTAGAAATGGTTGTCCCTTTGAATATGACTGACACTGTAATAAGCAAACACTTTATACTTTCTATATTACCGGTAGGTCACACAGACAGAAACTGCACCAACTATACGTTTTTCAGTCTCTAAACACTTTTCCTGTTTTACAGAACTTGTTTTCCAGCCCATTTTGTCTGGAATTCAATATCTGTATAATGCTTTATCACATAACTTTGCTTGTATTCAGTGTAATACACAGCCATCACATATTTTCTTATATCAACACACGTGTAATAACACCTGGAAAGATTCTGATTGGTCGCGACATGACAGCTTGCAATACACATTTGTAGCTTGTGTTCATGCTTTATTTGTTTAAAAAAATCAACTTCTTAGATCAATAAAATGCTAAATATGCACTAGTTGGTTATAGTGATTAAAAATATTGTGTCGATTATTTACGTGACATTGCTTAATATAATAAGGCTCAAAAATATACTGGAAATCAGAAACGTTTGTTTCTGTTCAAATTTATGGTTGTTGTTACTGTGGTAATGTGATAAAATGGATTTTACTCTTGGCCAATGGCTCGCTTAATAGCAAAATTCCAAAACTTGTTTCATAAAGTATGGTATAAAATCAGCAATCATGTAAGATCCTATATGGCTGTCCGATTAGCGCAGTGGTTAGCTTGCTCACTTCTCACCAATGCAACTCCGGTCGGGAAGTGTGTGAGATGGTATGATGGTCGCCAGATTGGACAGGTGGGTTCTCTCCGGGTACTCCGGTTTCCTCCCATACGAATGACCACATTTACGCTTTCATCCGCGCCAACGAGAGTGATTAATATAAGTTGTTAGAACTTGCATCGCAATCGTAAAATAAATAAAAGTTTAAACTTATATGTATAACATTGTATAGAGAGCAAATACAATGTAAAAACCTAAACTAAATGACATATTTGGGTCGCGTCCGTAGCCAGGTGGTTAACATTAATGTTAATCAAATGATTTACCTGTCATCGCTGAAGGTTGGAATCTCACAAGGGGTGTTGAATTCTTTCATGTGAGGAAGCAATCTAGCTGGGTTGTGGAAGGTCGGTGGTTCTACCTGGGTGCCTGACATACTGCTCTGAGGGGCAGCCAGGGTCGTCTTCGAACAATAACAGCTGGAGTCGCCATATGACTTAAGCTTGCATACAGGAATTTAGCTGATATTGGCTTACAGGAATTTAGCTGATATTGACATACAGGGATTTAGCTGATATTGACTTACAGGGATTTAGCTGATATTGACATACAGGGATTTAGCTGATATTGACTTACAGGGATTTAGCTGATATTGACATACAGGGATTTAGCTGATATTGACTTACAGGGATTTAGCTGATATTGACTTACAGGAATTTAGCTGATATGGACATACAGGGATTTAGCTAATATTGACATACAGGGATTTAGCTGATATTGACATACAGGGATTTAGCTGATATTGACATACAGGGATTTAGCTGATATTGGCTTACATGGACTTAGCTGGTATTGGCACAGGGATTTAGCTGATATTGACATACAGGGATTTAGCTGATATTGACATACAGGGATTTAGCTGATATTGGCTTACAGGAATTTAGCTGATATTGACATACAGGGATTTAGCTGATATTGACATACAGGGATTTAGCTGATATTGGCTTACAGGAATTTAGCTGATATTGACATACACAGGGATTTAGCTGATATTGACATACAGGGATTTAGCTGATATTGACATACAGGGATTTAGCTGATATTGACATACAGGGATTTAGCTGATATTGGCTTACAGGAATTTAGCTGATATTGACTTACAGGGATTTAGCTGATATTGACATACATGGACTTAGCTGGTATTGGCACAGGGATTTAGCTGATATTGACATACAGGGATTTAGCTGATATTGACATACAGGGATTTAGCTGATATTGACTTACAGGGATTTAGCTGATATTGACATACAAGGATTTAGTTGATATTGACATACAGGGATTTAGCTGATATTGACATACAGGGATTTAGTTGATATTGACATGCAAGGATTTAGCTGATATTGACTTACTAGGCGTTATTGCACCACCTGAACACAAGGCTTTAGTCCATAACGTGTTTGAAGGTAAACTAGAGAGCAGCACTCCGAGAGATGCAAGTGCATGCGATTGTATTTGACACAAAAAGAAATGCTTCATTTCACATGACCTAGATTGACCTTGAAAGGTCAACATCAATGTCACGGGGTATGGTTTATTTGAAAGCATTTATTGTTTACTATGGAAGTCAATGGGAGTGGACAATTCACACACACCCTGGCCACTGGCCGATTTCTCCCTTAATTATAGTTAATTGAATCAGATCCTGGCCGATTTCTCCCTTAATTATAGTTAATTGAATCAGATCCTGGCCGATTTCTCCCTTAATTATAGTTAATTTAATCAGATCCTGGCCGATTTCTCCCTTAATTGAATCAGATCCTGGCCGATTTCTCCCTTAATTATAGTTAATTGAATCAGATCCTGGCCGATGTCTCCCTTAGTTAATTGAATCAGATCCTGGCCGATGTCTCCCTTAATTATAGTTAATTGAATCAGATCCTGGCCGATGTCTCCCTTAATTATAGTTAATTGAATCAGATCCTGGCCGATTTCTCCCTTAATTATAGTTAATTGAATCAGATCCTGGCCGATGTCTCCCTTAATTATAGTTAATTGAATCAGATCCTGGCCGATTTCTCCCTTAATTGAATCAGATCCTGGCCGATGTCTCCCTTAATTATAGTTAATTGAATCAGATCCTGGCCGATGTCTCCCTTAATTATAGTTAATTGAATCAGATCCTGGCCGATGTCTCCCTTAATTATAGTTAATTGAATCAGATCCTGGCCAATGTCTCCCTTAATTATAGTTAATTTAATCAGATCCTGGCCGATGTCTCCCTTAATTATAGTTAATTGAATCAGATCCTGGCCGATGTCTCCCTTAATTACAGACAGACAGACAGACAGACAGACAGACAGACAGACAGACAGACAGACAGACAGACAGACAGACAGACAGACAGACAGACAGACAGACAGACAGACAGACAGACAGACAGACAGACAGACAGACAGACAGACTCGGCCAATCACATCTCCATAGAACCAGGAACATGTCAACCTAAACGTCGGCCGGATTCCATATTACACTATTATCTAGTTTCCGTTTCTTTTCATTGGCTTCAGAATCTATTGGATTGACTATCACGGTACCTGATGGACAGACGGATCTGTAGTCCAGTGGTAACACGCTGGACTTGTAAACCAGGGATCGTAGGTTCGATCCCCCGTCTGACCCTAATAAAATTAACTCTTTCAGATGGGACATTAAACCGAGGTATTGTGTCGGTGCTTTACACCGTGCACGTAAAAGAACCAGAGGAGACTCTGGAATGGGTCTCTGTCTGTATCATGCACTATCCTCCAATAATCTAAAATGACTAATCTCTTCAGGAGGCATCGCTCATATGGGCAACCGGTAGCGACGATAAATGAACGTAAAACACACACACGTTCCTGATGGCTTTTCCTCTGCTAATCACCTTTAACTATCGAACCTGCTGGGTTACCTGGAATACGTCACATGGGGGAATTCTTCAATTAGTGTAACGCAAATTCCCTTCATATCTTAATTAATATATACAATCTATTTCACTCTAGTCTGTACACATTACTGATGGTCACGGGTTCGAGCCCCTCTCAGATCGTGTCTCATTAATATATGAAACGTATATGAAAAGTTGGCAGTTTCTTACGGAGGTTGGTGCCTGTCCAAGAAAGGTGTTATTCGGTAAACTGCCCGTTGCTCAAATGGGCAACCGGTAGCGACGTTAAATCAATAACAGTCTGTACACTAGCAATCGCACGAGCCGTTGCAACTGAATTTAATAATTACTGAATTCACAATTTCCATATTGATGAAAACAGAAGTTTGCTCTTAGCTACAGTGAAGGTAAGCAATCCATGATTGTCTTATTTCTCTGTCTTAACTTGATTACCTCCCTTATCAACATTGTTAAAAGCCTCTGCCAATCACCTTTAACTATCGAACCTGTTCAGTTACCTGGATGACGTCACGGGGGAATTCTCCAATTAGTCAAACGCGAATTCCCTTCATATCTTAATTAATCATGATTGACAGGCAACCTTGTCAACACTTAATTTGTTTTATTGATTATATTAAAGAAATTAAAATACAATTTAGAGAGCATATGGTCGAGTGTGGGTGTTTTTCACGACCAGGTGGACTATATAATTGGACAGGTGACGTCACCTGGAAAACTCTGTACATGTTCCGTGAAGCATAAACGCTTGACAATTATTGGGTGTGCCGTGAAAGGATACGAATTTCACCTGTGTAGTTTTGGAATTACTGACAACTATTTACAAAATGAAGTGATTAACAATTGTTACAGGTAAATTCATTACGGGTTAGGTTTCATTTGTGATATTTTACCGGTTTAATTTTACGACGATATTGATGTGCATGTTCTCGAATCAAAATACGCCTACCCCACCATATACAAACATGAAAGTCACGAAATCACTGGGTTGGAACCGGTATTCTTGTGATCTGTCAATTATTCATTATGAAATCTGTGTATAAATGTAATTGGTGGTTTGTTACCCCCCCCCCCCTCTCCCCCACCCAACAGACGGATCTGTAGTCCAGTAGTTAACACGTTGGACTGGTAATCCAGGGATCGCAGGTTTGATCCCCCGTCTGATCATAATAAAATTAGCAGTCTTTCAATTGGGACTTTAAACCGAGGTCTCGTGTCGGTGCTTTACACCGTGCATGTAAAAGAACGAGAGGCGACTCTCGAATGGGTCTCTGTCTGTATCATTGCACTCTCCAGTCTCTCCTCCAAAAATCTAAAATGACTATATCTCTTCAGGGGGCGTTGCTCATATGGGCAACCGGTAGCGACAAATAAATTAACATAAAACACACATTATCGCCAATCACGTGCAGTAAGTCAATGACAAATCTATTTCTACTTTATTACTACCAAACAATAAATGTCTGATTATGACTGGCAGGTCCCTTTTTTGAGGGGGGGGGGCATACTCAATCCCGATGTATCTCTATCTATCTTCCGCTAATGTCGAACCCCTCGCGGGGACGTAGACATGTTGCGCGTCAAAAACCGCAAAGAAGTTAAAAGTATGAGTAGTTAAAAGATGTAACCCACTCAGAGAAGCAATGTACAATTTAAGTTCCTTGCCTATTAAAGAGCTCAAACATCGTGGCTACAGCTGGGCTCAAACTTCGGTTTCGAAGCAAACTCGCAACCGTTGCATTATCACAACTTTCACTTTTATACTGCCGAACAATCGAGCTCTGGCTGGCATGTACTTTTTTGCAAATTTCATTTTGGTTTGGGACACACTGTTGTAACCCACAGAAAAAGAGAGAGGCAATGTGAAATTTAAGTGCATTCACTGCATTGCCTAAGGGCACAATCACAATGGCTACATTAAAGGCACAATCGTAATGGTTACAGCTGGGGCACAAACTATGCACCTCTCACCCTTGAAGCTAACATGCTATCACAGTTTTACAAACCCATTTGCGTAGCAACTTTAAAAACAATTGATTTTGAAGTAACATTCGGTGAAAAAGTCTTCATGCCATGTGTGGGACTTAAACCCATGACAAAGCGGACTTAAGCCCATGACAAAGCCACCTGTCTCTCCCAGTTGAGCTGACCTGGCAGTCTAATACGGCTACGCTTTTCTCGTCTTACTTGTAGCATCTACTGCCTTTAACAGCTTCAGAGCATAGCCTTCATAGGTGGCTTTTTCTCTAACTATTTATGTATCCTGAGGGCATAATATTATATCTGTAAGAATGTTCCTATGTTATTGACCAGTGTTCCCCGTCACCTAGGGAGTGTGTAACTAACTTAGGATGAGATTAGTTTAAACAATTGCGAAACAAACTTATATTAAACATTCTCGTTATCACGGATGAAAGCGTATATATGGGGTCATTTGTGTGGGAGGAAACCGGAGTACCCGGAGAAAACCCACCTGTCAGATCTGCCGACCATCGTACCATCTCACATGCTTCCCTGTCCGAGGATCTAACCCAGGTCTCATTGGTGAGAAGCGAGCGCGCTAACCACTGCGCTAATCGGACATCCCTAGGATGAGATTGAAGTGTGTATCTGTTGCTGGGGTCCAGCCCATGAATGAAGCACATGAAATATTGTGAAATAGCAGTTTGTGACTGATCGAACCGATGATCTGCTTGAAATCCTGCTAATCAACTGCGCTAACTCAGAGCCAAGACAGTCTGAGACTGATTCGATTCACTACAAGTTTGTGTCCGTCCGTCTGTATGTATGTGTGTGTGTATTAAGATTCAGGGCCTGTCTGACAGTTTTTTCTTGTGGTTAGTTTCGTGGCCATGGATCCTAGCAAGCACATGTTCTTCAATTATAATTTATTATTCAGCTGTTTTTTTACGTTTATTTATCGTCGCTACTGGTTACCCATATGAGCGACGCCTCCTGAAGAGATTAGTCATTTTAGATTTGTTGAGGATAGTGCAATGATACAGACAAGAGACCCATTGCAGAGTCTCCTCTGCTTCTTTTACGTGCACAGTGTAAAGCACTGACACGAGACCTCGGTTTAACGTCCCATCTGAAAGACTTAATTTTATTATGGTCAGACGGGGGATCGAACCTGTGATCCCTGGATTACCAGTCCAGCATGCTATCACTGGACTACAGATCCGTCTGTTGGGTGGGGGAGAGGGGGGGGGGGTAACAAACCACCAATTACATTTATACACAGATTTTATAATGAATAATTGACAGATCACAAGAATACCGGTTCCAACCCAGTGATTTATTATTCAGCCTACCCGGTAATACAATGTACTTGTAAGCTCATCCATCCACAGTAGTTCTCGGGACTCACTCATGGTCAGAATTTTTGGGAGAAGTGTGAAATTCTTTGCATCCTTAAATGGTGTTTATTTAATAAATTTCAACAACATTCGGTTATCGTACACAATTATGACCATTAAATACAACATGTGAATAGAAGGAGGGAGTGCTTTATAATGGCCGACTAAATTTTGTATGAAAATTGTAAAAAAAAATTAACATGTCTACACATATTGTATATTATATTCCATATTTGGACTTTCTGTTGTTTTGTTGTTGGAGTTGCCATTATCCAACCTTAATATAAGTTTGCTTGTAAGTTAAGTATTGTTACTGTATTAAAAGCACACAAAGCCTTTTATCACCAAAATCACAGACAAATATTTTCAAAACCACAAAACTAAAAAACATTTTTTTATATAGCCATGATAGTTACGGTGAAGGGGGGGGGGGGCATTTTAAAAAATGCTTGGAATGGCCTAAAAATGTTTGTATAGTGTCAAGCCTATAGTGTAGCATATATACTTCATGGGCGTAACATATTCACGACTAGTCTGACCATAGTCGCCCCAATCGGGCATCTGGAATCTCTCTGGACGTCCCAATAATTATGACAATACATGTTGGCCTACATAAATATAATTTGTGTGTATATTTAGCGAAATTAACAGTACATATGGAGTATTATGGAGGAACCAGTATTTCTATTTTATATACTCTGGAAAACTTGTTCAGGCCCGTAGCCACACTGAGGCACACTGAGGCAGATGCCTCGGTTAAAATTTCCAAAGCAAAAAGAAAAATTAAATAGATAAAATGCAAAAATATCCTTTGCTGTATAAAATGTTGACTGCTCGAGAGCTGAAATGTCAGTACATAATTTATTATATGTCTAAAATCAGAAAACACAGGAAATATCTTCTATACTCCAACAATTTTAAGGGGGAACATGCCCCCGGGCCTCCCTAGATTGCCTCGGTTGAAATTTGCCTCTGGCTACGGTACTGGTTGTATGAATCGGTTCTCATTCATGCTGTTATCAAAATGTTAACTTTTAAAAACATATGGACGCTCCCCAATATATCAAAGCCTTTTTGACGCCCCCTGTACTTAGAATGTTTCGGACATCTGTTGAAGGTCTGTCAATTATTTATGACGTAGACGCTGATTGTGTGCTGGCTGCCATATTTGACAAGATTCATTGATTACCCACAAATCTCATTAATAATTAAACCGGAATCACGGTTATCTTTCTGCCTGCCTTTAGATGATGAGCTGTGATTATTTCCTGCACTCTGATTGCTATTATTATGACAATCAAGTAAGGCCATTATGAAATTAATTGCTATAGTTTATGTTTTCCCCAATGAAATATTGAAATTTATCAGTGAAATAAAATGTGTTATTGCACTGCATCCTTTGTTGAAAGCAGTTGAATAACACACTGTATTTCATGCTTTCCCAATGAAATATAGACATTTATTTAGTGGAATAAAATGTGTTATTCCGCTGGTTAAAGAGGCTACATGTTGCAATGTTGTCAATGCAAACGTTGTCAGACTTGTGCTGTCAGTGACGTTGTCTAAGCACTAAGTTACAGCCATATTCAGCACATTGTTGCATCATTTTCTATCATCAAAACACATTGTCAGTACTCAAGAGCATGTGAAATGATTGTGTTTCTGAAGCCTAAATGATTGTGTTTCCGAAGCCTAAATGATTGTGTTTCCGAAGCCTAAATGATTGTGTTTCCGAAGCCTAAATGATTGTGTTTCCGAAGCCTAAATGATTGTGTTTCCGAAGCCTAAATGATTGTGTTTCCGAAGCCTAAATGATTGTGTTTCAGAAGCCTAAATGATTGTGTTTCTGAAGCCTAAATGATTGTGTTTCCGAAGCCTAAATGATTGTGTTTCCGAAGCCTAAATGATTGTGTTTCAGAAGCCTAAATGATTGTGTTTCCGAAGCCTAAATGATTGTGTTTCCGAAGCCTAAATGATTGTGTTTCCGAAGCCTAAATGATTGTGTTTCCGAAGCCTAAATGATTGTGTTTCAGAAGCCTAAATGATTGTGTTTCAGAAGCCTAAATGATTGTGTTTCCGAAGCCTAAATGATTGTGTTTCAGAAACCTAAATGATTGTGTTTCCGAAGCCTAAATGATTGTGTTTCAGAAACATAAATGATTGTGTTTCAGAAGCCTAAATGATTGTGTTTCAGAAGCCTAAATGATTGTGTTTCAGAAGCCTAAATGATTGTGTTTCCGAAGCCTAAATGATTGTGTTTCCGAAGCCTAAATGATTGTGTTTCAGAAGCCTAAATGATTGTGTTTCCGAAGCCTAAATGATTGTGTTTCCGAAGCCTAAATGATTGTGTTACAGAAGCCTAATTGATTGATAAAACAACACAGTATTGATTACGACACTGTTGCATGCATGGATTATACTTGTACTATAATTATCATGTACATCATCACAGGCAAAAGACACTAATTTGTTTGTTTTACGTTTATTTATCGTCGCTACCGGTTGCTCATTTGAGCGACGCCGTCTGAATAGATTAATCATTTCAGATTTTGGAGGATAGTGCAATGAATGCCAATGATACAGACAGAGACCTATTCCAGAGTCTCGTCTGGTTCTTTTACATGCACGATGTAAAGCACCGACACGAAACCTCTGTTTAAAGTCAAATAGAATATAGATTTGAGTGATGTAGCACATAGTTTACTGTGAGATAGTCTGCCTCCGTGATCGAGTGGTTACGGTCGCTGACTTGTATACCACTGTAACCTATCATCACTGATGCTCACGGGTTCGAGCCCCGCTCAGGCCGTGTCTCATTTATATGAATAAGTTGGCAGTTTCTTACGGAGGTTGGTGCACCCAAGTACTGGTTAACCACTGGAGCCTGCCCAGGAAAGGTGTTGTTAGGTAAACTGCCCGCCGGCGATATAGCCCGAATGGTGCTGATGCAGGCGTAAAACCCGAAATATAACATAACATATGGTACTGGATTGTGTTGGGTAGTTTGTACTGTGCTAGTTTACAAAATAAAGTAAAGATTTTCTTTATCTGTTGTTTGCACGCACTGTGTATACAGAGATAACAGGTTTTTAGAGACACCCAAGCTACTTCCTGATATTTCCATTGATAGTGTGAATCATAGGACTGTGACTGGGTGTCATTTTTAAACTTGCTTGGAATGACCTAACACAAATGTATGTATAATATCAAACCTATAGTGTATCATAGTGTTCTTGAAACAATAAACAAAAGAAAACTTGTTTTGGTATTGTACCCGAAACCATTTGTCCAGACCCCCAAGCGTCTGTGGTTTATATCACCAATGTTTGGCTTTGTGTGAGCTGTTACTTGTTAGTACCTGTACAATGTATAGACAGTCTTGACTGCTTGCCCTTTATCCAGTTTCATTCATCGGCATAGACTGGTTGTCACTCTTCTGAATAGACTGGTTGTTATTACTCCTCAGAATAGACTGGTTGTTGTCTCTCCTAGGCATAGACTGGTTGTTACTCCTCTGAATAGACTGGTTGTTGTCACTCCTAGGCATAGACTGGTTGTCACTCCTCTGAATAGACTGGTTGTTGTTACTCCTCAGAATAGACTGGTTGTTACTCCTCTGAATAGACTGGTTGTTGTCACTCCTAGGCATAGACTGGATGTCACTCCTCTGAATAGACTGGTTGTTGTTACTCCTCAGAATAGACTGGTTGTTGTCACTCCTCTGAATATTGGTTGTTGTCACTCCTCTAAATATACTGGTTGTTGTCTCTCCTAGGCATAGACTGGTTGTTGTTACTCCTCAGAATAGACTTGTTGTTGTTACTCCTCAGAATAGACTGGTTGTTGTCTCTCCTAGGCATAGACTGGTTGTTGTTACTCCTCAGAATAGACTGGTTGTTGTCACTCCTCTAAATATACTGGTTGTTGTCTCTCCTAGGCATAGACTGGTTGTTGTTACTCCTCAGAATAGACTTGTTGTTGTTACTCCTCAGAATAGACTGGTTGTTGTCTCTCCTAGGCATATACTGGTTGTTGTTACTCCTCAGAATAGACTGGTTGTTGTCACTCCTAGGCATAGACTGGTTGTCACTCCTCTGAATAGGCTGGTTGTTGTTACTCCTCAGAATAGACTGTTGTTGTCACTCCTCAGAATAGACTGGTTGTTGTCACTCCTCAGAATAGAATGGTTGTTGTCACTCCTCAGAATAGACTGGTTGTTGTCACTCCTCAGAATAGACTGTTTGTTGTCTCTCCTAGGCATAGACTGGTTGTCACTCCTCTGAATAGACTGGTTGTTGTTTCTCCTCCTAGGCATAGACTGGTAGTCACTCTTCTGAATAGACTGGTTGTTGTCTCTCCTAGGCATAGACTGGTTGTCACTCCTCAGAATAGACTGGTTGTTGTCACTCCTCAGAATAGACTGGTTGTTGTCTCTCCTAGGCATAGACTGGTTGTCACTCCTCTGAATAGACTGGTTGTTGTTTCTCCTCCTAGGCATAGACTGGTAGTCACTCTTCTGAATAGACTGGTTGTTGTCTCTCCTAGGCATAGACTGGTTGTCACTCCTCAGAATAGACTGGTTGTTGTCACTCCTCAGAATAGACTGGTTGTTGTCTCTCCTAGGCATAGACTGGTTGTCACTCCTCTGAATAGACTGGTTGTTGTCACTCCTCAGAATAGACTGGTTGTTGTCACTCCTCAGAATAGACTGGTTGTTGTCACTCCTCAGAATAGACTGGTTGTTGTCACTCCTCAGAATAGACTGGTTGTTGTCTCTCCTAGGCATAGACTGGTTGTTGTTACTCCTCAGAATAGACTGGTTGTTGTCACTCCTCAGAATAGACTGGTTGTTGTCACTCCTAGGCATAGATTGGAGACTGGTTGTCACTCCTCTGAATAGACTGGTTGTTGTCACTCCTATGAATAGACTGGTTGTTGTCACTCCTAGGCATAGATTGGAGACTGGTTGTCACTCCTCTGAATAGACTGGTTGTTGTCACTCCTATGAATAGACTGGTTGTTGTCACTCCTAGGCATAGACTGGTTGTTGTCACTCCTAGGCATAAACTAGTTGTCACTCCCAAGAATAGACTGGTTGTCACTCCTAGGCATAGACTGGTTGTCACTCCTAGGCATAGACTGGTTGTCACTCCTAGGCATAGGCTGGTTGTCACTCCTCTGAATAGACTAATTGTTGTCACTCCTAGGTATAGACTGGTTGTTGTCATTTCTCAGTATAGACTGATAGCATATCATTGTAAATAGCCACCAATTACCTTAAGTAATCTACCCATAATATTATTTATACAGTAAGAAGTACTGAAGTATTAAAAATCATATTCAAATATAAAACAATGCCACTTCTATATTTTTGTTCAAATAAAATTTTGAATAAATTCAGGTTAAATCATATAGGCGTCGACTTAATTTTCAATCAATTTAGATTCAAACACAGATCAATTGCCCCATGTATAGCTGTAGGTGATAAAAGTTGTCGAGTCTCTGACCCCAATTATTAACCCTTTGACTGCTTAGTAAATAAAATCACATTTGCAAATAACATAGATCCAGATCAGAATCTATGTTGTTTGCTATTCAGCCAAGTGTTTTAGCTCCACTATCCGAATAGCAAACAGCATAGAGCCTGATCAGACGGCACAGAATAGAAGGTACATTCTGTGCTGTCTGATCTGGCTCTATGCTATTTGCAAAAGTGATTTTATATGTCGCTAGCGTGCATAGGGTTAACAAAGACAAGTGATGACTGCAGGTGTTACTAATTGAAAGATATTATAGTGAATATACAGTCAAACCTGTCTTAAGCAACCAGTCAAGGGAATCATACAAAGTGGCTGCTTAGCACAGGTGGCTGCTTAATAGAGGTCAAATGTATAATAAATCAACACATTGGGAATCTGGAAACTGGCTGTTTAATATAGGTTGGCTGCTTAATATAGGTTGGCTGCTTAATATAGGTTGGCTGCTTAATAGAGGTGACCACTAACACAGGTCTGACTGTATTCAAATTTTTGTTCGGAATATCATCCGATTATTCGAAGGCCAAGATCAACATTCGTTGCTATCCCTAGTAAAAAACCACCCCAGTTACGTGAACAGCCACCGTACCTAGAGCAAAAGTTAGGTTTAGATCTCCATGAGATATTTCACTTCTGTCTTTGAGTTGTCTCGGTTGGGTCACACTTAGTTCTCCCGAAACTACTTACATTTATCCTGAACCGCTAGGCTGTCTGATTAGCACAGTTGTTAGCGCGCTTCTCACCAATACAATCCTAGTTCGATCCTCGGACAGGGAAGTATGTGAGATGGTATGGTGGTTGACAAATCGTATAGGTGGGTTTTCTCCGGGTACTCCGGTTTCCTCCCACACGAATGACCACATTTACGCTTTCATCCGCGCCAACGAGAGTGATTAATATAAGTTGTTAGAACTTGCCTCACAATCGTTGTAAAATAAATAAAGTTTAAACTTAACGGAAGGAGAATATTGGAATGGTCTCCGTCTGTCTGTCCCTCACGTCTGCTTTCTCTCGTTGGTCTGCACTCACATTATTATCTATATATACTAATTTTAAGCCTCGCTGAAATTGCGTCTTGAGGAAAAAGTTGAAAAAGGTGAGCTCATGATGCAATGTTTTGTCGACCTCAGGTGTATTGTAACAGTTGTTCAGAATGTATTATGTTCTCATTATTGACGTTGAGAGGTAGTGCATGATATCTAGTCAGACATTGTGGAAATGAACAAAAATGTTATGACAGTATAGCAGGAATCATTCTAGAGGGCGATGTGGGCGAAATTGTCGCCCTAGGGACCCTGACTTCGCCCTCTGGGGGCTCCACTTCTCCCTAAAAAAAAAAGAAGTTATTTTTCGGTTTTTACGATTTTCAAACAAAATCGTGTCTAGTAAGATACACTGGCCCATTATAAAGCACTCCTTCTATTCAATTGTTATATTTAATGGTTATACTGTGCATTTTAACCCTATTTTGCAGAAGTATATTAAAGAACACCATTTAACCCATTCAACACCAAGTAACTGACATGGACTGGTCCATGATATTTTTAGACCAATAAATTAATAACAAAATTACATTTGGATCAGTTCATTTATCAAAATGGGTAATTTTTTTTCTAAAAATAGTTATATTACTTGAAAAAAAGTGCAGATCCTGATGAGACGGCTAGTCACGAGCCGGCTCATCTGGATCTACACTTTTTTGTAAGCCAATTTAGAGGTCTGTGGTGTTGAAAGGGTTAAGGAAGCGATCACGCGCTTTCTCACTTCTCCCAAATATTCTGACCTAGAATGAACCTTGTATAGTAAAATCCTTCGTTATATACATGTAGCTAGCTAATCATGAGTGAACTTGACCTTGAAAACAGTGCAAGAACATGTATACTGAACAGTGAGTGCAATGTTCAATCTACCCCTGTATCATATCTCTTATGTTTCTCTCAACTTCACTCTTCCTCGTTTTTTGACATTTTATGTGACATGTTGTTACCGTAAATCATTAATAATTCACGCAAGTTTTATTTTCACAACCATTTGTGAAATATAACGCTCAAATATTCCAGTGGAGAAAATCTAAATAAGCTACCAGCTTCCGATTTAATCCATTTGTTCTTGTATATTAATGTTACAACATGATGTAAATATTGATAAAATAAAATATGTTTAAACTAAAAATTCCAGTTATTGAAATGTTATTGATTGTTGTCTATATATATATATATATATACATATCCTGTTTACATGGCTGTGTACGTAAAAGAACCAGAGGAGACTCTGGAATGGGTCTCTCGCTGTATCATTGCACTATCCTCCAACAATCTAAAATGACTAATCTCTTCAGGAGGCGTCGCTCATATCGGCAACCGGTAGCGACGATAAATAAACGTAAAACACACATACATGGCTGTCCAATTAGCACAGTTGTTAGTTAGCACGCTCTCTTCTCACCAATGCAAACCGGGTTCAATCCACACTCCGGAAACTACGTCTATGTGATGTGAGATGGTATGGAGGTCGCCAGACAGGACAAGTTTTTTTCCCGCCGCATACTCTGGTTTCCTGTCACACAACTGACCACATATACGCTTCCATTCTGTGCCAACAGGAGTGATTAAATATAAGTTGTTTCAGCTTGTTTCACAATCGTTGGAAAATAAATAAAGTTTCTGTGTATCCCGATGGGAAATGTGGGTGTCGCACTATCATGATTGTAAGAATACATCAAAATATTGGACATGTGGGTGTTGCACAATCATGATTGTAAGAATTCATGAAAATATTGGACATGTGGGTGTCCCACTATCATGATTGTAAGAATTCGTGAAAATATTGGAAATATGTGGGGAAAACTGCGATAAAAAAGCTCGCACGAATATTGTGTGACTTACAGTAATTACACATGAAGAGTTTTCAGAAATATAATACATGTAGGTACATTGAGCTTCTGTGTAGATATATGAAGAATGTACTCTACTATGGGTATGTCCGCCTCCGTGGTCGAGTGGTTAACTACTATGGGTATGTCCGCCTCCGTGGTCGAGTGGTTAACTACTATGGGTATGTCCGCCTCCGTGGTCGAGTGGTTAACTACTATGGGTATGTCCGCCTCCGTGGTCGAGTGGTTAACTACTATGGGTATGTCCGCCTCCGTGGTCGAGTGGTTAACTACTATGGGTATGTCCGCCTCCGTGGTCGAGTGGTTAACTACTATGGGTATGTCTGCCTCCGTGGTCGAGTGGTTAACTACTATGGGTATGTCCGCCTCCGTGGTCGAGTGGTTAACTACTATGGGTATGTCCGCCTCCGTGGTCGAGTGGTTAACTACTATGGGTATGTCCGCCTCCGTGGTCGAGTGGTTAACTACTATGGGTATCCGAGAGACGGTGTGTTTTCATGTTAGACAGGCTGAACGATATCTTCAATCTAATCTATCTAATTTTTCACATTATCTACCTTTGAACTAGTTAGGTACTTGTCCAATTTGGATCGTCAAGTAGTACTGTAATGATCAGGAAGTCGTGATAGCGCAGTGGATGCGCGTTCGCTTCAGGTGCGAAAGGTCCGGAGTTTGAGCCCCGCCCGCTGGAGCCGTTACAATTGTGCCCTTAGGCAAGGCATTTAAATTCCACGTTGCCTCTTCTGTCTCCCTCGTGGCGATGGATTCCATCAGGAATGAGGTCTCGAGAGTGATTAATATAAGTTATAAGAACTTGTTTCGCAATCGAGCTAAAATAAATTTGTATAAACTAATGATCAGGAATTGTTAGAGGGACTCGCACGTGTGTATTGGGAAGGATATTGCCCCTCTGAATCAGCTAGTGGGTACCGTATAAGTAATAACATGCCAGAAGTGTTAATTAGCTCATTATTATAATTACAATATTTGGACGACATTACTTGCCAATGTGTGATTTGTTTAAAACAATGATACAGTATGTTTTTACATGTCATTTGAAGCAACCTGGCAAACATGGATATAGGCATCCTCCATCATATCCCCTCCCCCACCCCCCATCCCTGGAACAGAAACTAAAACTAAGGCTGTCCGATTAGCGCAGTGGTTAGCGCGCTCGCTTCTCATCAATGCGACCTGGGTTCGATCCTTGACCGAGAAGTATGTGAGAGGTACGGTGGTCGCTAGATTGGACAGGTGGGTTTTCTCTGGGTACTCCGGTTTCCTCCCACAGGAATGACCACATATACGCTTTCATCCGAGCCAACAAGAGTGATTAATATTAGTTGTTACAGCTTGTTTCGCAATTGTTGTAAAATAAATAAGTTTTAAAAAAACAAACTAAAGCATGAAGGAGCATGATATATTACAATTGTCTCAAAATTGAGATGTAAACCCCTGTCCTGTGCAGAAGGTCAGTGGTTCTACCCGGTAGCTAGCTGAAATAAAGCGTGGAGAAGCAAATAAAGCGTTGTTCCTCCACTGAATAGCAGTGCAATTTTCAATTCAAATTCACCAACTTTAGACACATTTGCTTTCATTAACCCCTCACTGTGCTGGAAACGAGTATAGTCGTTTTTGTAGACAACAGAGAGCCAGATCATATTGCACAGAACGTGCCATCTGATCAGGTTCTATGCTGTTTACTATTTGGAGAAAATCACTTGGCTGAATACTAGTAGCAAACAACATAGATCCTGATCAGACGGCTGATTTGGATCTTTGCTGATTGCGCATTCCTTCCAATTTATTCAGCATTTTAAGGGTTAAAATATTAAACTTATTTAAAAACTATGTAAGACATGAATGGTAGTTTAGTTTATACTTTTTGTGGATTTCGTGGTAGTGTGTTCGTTTCAGGTATGAGAGGCCGTGTTTGCACCGAGCAGTAGCCATGACGATTGTGTCCTTAGGCAAGGCACTTAAATCGTACATTTCCCCTTCTCTCTCCATCATTGCGATGGATTCCATCAGGAATGAGGTCTCGAGAACGATTATGCTATAATGTTGTAACTTGTTTCGTAATTGAGCTAAAATAAATTTGTATAGACTAATCTAAACTATAGAGGGTCGGGGTCATGTATTTAGTGAGTGACCTTTGACCTCTCGCTTCCAGTGGCTTCGTGTGCACAGACCTATATAAACTCGAAACACAACAATGATATCGCCGACTGAGATCCTAAATGTTGCAGCATTCTTTGTAATGCACTTGTATTTGGTATATCTTTGCCCGCTTTATATCTCGCATTCTAATCTGTTTATTATTCAAGTTGGTTTTTGGTTTAATTCAAAGTATTTAAATAGTTGAATTTACAAATATTTGCTAAATTTGTACCTTTTGTTGAAATTTTGTTTGTATTGTCTGCACATATCTTCACTTAGTTCGCTTGTACTTCTTGTCTTAGGTGTAGAGCATAATTTTATACAATCTTGAAGCAGCTTTCTTCATTCATTCCATGGTGCAAGCTAGATTCAAGGCGATATTTAGCTGAATGATTACATGTAAGGCTCACCGCTGTAGGTTCGAATCCCACCGGGGGGGGTGTACAATTCTTTCAAATGAGGAAGCTATCCACGCCGAGTCTTCTACCAATAGTAGTTGGAGAGTCACCATATGACTCACTCTAGCGCTGTTGGAGCAACATTAACCCATTCAACACCAAGTAACTGACATGGACTGGTCCATGATATTCTTAAACCAATAAATGAATCAGAAAATCACATTTGGACAAGTTCATTTATCAAAATGGGTAATTATGTCTAAAAATAGTAATATTACTGGCAAAAAGTGCAGATCCTGACAATATGGAACTCTTGTTTTACTCCCAAGTTTATAGGGTACCAGTAAATATTGTCGCTCATTTAGTCGCTGTGTACCTGATTAATTAATAACCTGGTGTTTCACTATGTTAATTTTAATTGCCAGTACACTACATGTAGATCTAAAGAATATTTGTTTGTTTCTGTGGTTAATTGACCCATTCAACACCAAGTAACTGTAATGGACTGGTCCAGCATATATTTAGACCAATAAATTAATAGGAAAATTACATTTGGATCAGTTCATTTATCAAAATGGGTAATTTTTGTCTAAAAATAGTAATATTACTTGCAAAAAGTGCAGATCCTGATGAGACGGCTCGTCATGAGCCGGCTAATCTGGATCTACACTTTTTGTAAGCCTATTTAGAGGCCTGTGGTGTTGAAAGGGTTAACATGATGTTATTGCATGACGGATGGAGTCCGAAAACATTCTCATTAACAATAATCAAACCTAAGTTTACTGGGAACCATACAGCGTAGTGTGAATAGAATATGGGAACCATACAGCGTAGTGAGAATAGAATATGGGAACCATACAGTGTAGTGAGATATGGGAACCATACAGCGTAGTGAGAATAGAATATGGGAACCATACAGCGTAGTGAGAATAGAATATGGGAACCATACAGCGTAGTGAGAATAAAATATGGGAACCATACAGTGTAGTGAGAATAGAATATGGGAACCATACAGCGTAGTGAGAATAGAATATGGGAACCATACAGCGTAGTGAGAATAGAATATGGGAACCATACAGTGTAGTGAGAATAGAATATGGGAACCATACAGCGTAGTGAGAATAGAATATGGGAACCATACAGCGTAGTGAGATATGGGAACCATACAGCGTAGTGAGATATGGGAACCATACAGCGTAGTGAGATATGGGAACCATACAGTGTAGTGAGATATGGGAACCATACAGCGTAGTGAGATATGGGAACCATACAGCGTAGTGAGATATGGGAACCATACAGCGTAGTGAGAATAGAATATGGGAACCATACAGTGTAGTGAGATATGGGAACCATACAGCGTAGTGAGAATAGAATATTGGAACCATACAGTGTAGTGAGATATGGGAACCATACAGCGTAGTGAGAATAGAATATGGGAACCATACAGTGTAGTGAGAATAGAATATGGGAACCATACAGCGTAGTGAGAATAGAATATGGGAACCATACAGCATAGTGAGATATGGGAACCATACAGCGTAGTGAGATATGGGAACCATACAGCATAGTGAGATATGGGAACCATACAGTGTAGTGAGATATGGGAACCATACAGCGTAGTGAGATATGGGAACCATACAGCGTAGTGAGATATGGGAACCATACAGCGTAGTGAGATATGGGAACCATACAGCGTAGTGAGAATAGAATATGGGAACCATACAGTGTAGTGAGATATGGGAACCATACAGTGTAGTGAGATATGGGAACCATACAGCGTAGTGAGAATAGAATATGGGAACCATACAGCGTAGTGAGAATAGAGGAACCATACAGCGTAGTGAGAATAGAATATGGGAACCATACAGTGTAGTGAGAATAGAATATGGGAACCATACAGTGTAGTGAGATATGGGAACCATACAGCATAGTGAGAATAAAATATGTTATTTCACTGTGCTGTCAATCAGTGATATGAAACATCTTACTTCACTGTAAATTTGTTTATTTCAAAGCCTAACTTATGTAAAAGAACGTGTTTAAAATTATTATTCAAATCGTGCTATAATATGGGATCCACTCTTCCATTCACCATCGTATGAATCACCTGAAACATGATGTGTACTATTTACTAATAGTTTATTTAAAGAGCACCATTAAAGCCGTGAACTATTCATCATGTTCTCGATTCTAACCTTGGAAGAATAAAATTCACGTAAAACGTTTTAATATATTGCCTATATTATGATTCACCCTGGATGTTTATATTAATTCAATTTAATATACAGGCCATGACTTTGTAAATGGTTATTAATTGGAGGAAAATCAAATGATCGTTTTATGACATGCATATTGAAATTTTTGGAAATTTCCTAATGTCCCCCCCCCCCCACTTAACCAGGGCTCATTCTTGAGAGTGACTGGGGCGAAATAGTCGCCCTAAGGGCCCTGACCCCTGGAGGCCCCACTTCTCCCTAAATAAAATAATTTTAAAACATTTTTTTGTTTACAATTTTCATATAGAATGTTGTCCTGTAAGATACACTTGCCCATTATAATCACTGCTTCTATTCATATGTTCTATTTAATGATGATATTGTGTATATTAACCCTATATGATTTAACTAAATATTAACCCTATTTTGATGAGATATATTAAATAACAACATTTAACCCTTTCAACACCACAGACCTCTAAATAGGCTTACAAAAAGTGTAGATCCAGATGAGCCGGCTCGTGACGAGCCGTCTCATCAGGATCTGCACTTTTTGCCAGTGATATGACTATTTTTAGACATAATTACCCATTTTGATAAATGAACTTGTCCAAATGTGATTTTCTGATTCATTTATTGGTTTATGAATATCATGGACCAGTCCATGTGAGTTACTTGTTGTTGAATGGGTTAAAGATGCCTGCCTGCCGCCTGTTGTTTGTTATTTAGCCAAGTCTCTTAGCTCCACTATCTGAATAGCAAACAGCATAGAGCCTGATCAAACGGCATATTCTGTGCCGTGCCATCTGACTTGGCTCTATGCTGTTTGCAAGAATGAATATACTCGTTTCCAGTACAGTAAGGGTTAAATAATAAACCTGCCACACTGGGAAATTCTAGGAAATGTTGAATGTGTCGATTTTATGCCTCATTATAATTATTATGCAAAGTAATTGTGAATACAAAAGTTCTTCCCACCTGGAAGCCATTTTTCATGGTGTCCATCACCTAACCCAACGGATGCGAGTTTGAGTTCCGCTAAAACCACGGTGCTGAGCAGAATTTCAAATGTTATTAGTTGGACAAATCACCGAATTCCACACATTACCTGTTGCTCTTTCCGTTCTGGCAATGGAATCTGTCGGGTAACTACGACGTCTCGAGATCGAATGGAATCTATCACATCTCGAGAACGATCAATAAACTTGTTTGGAAATTGATAGGCAATCAATTTGTAATTAATCTATCCTTTTAATTTGTTTGTTTTCAGTTTAATGAGAGAACAGAGTAACACGAGAAATAGCAACAGGATATAGGAAGATATTGTGAACCTCCAAGATGGTGATCCTAGGCAAGGTAAAGCAGACAATTTTCAGAAAGCAGTGTGTTTCTCCGGGGTTGAAAGATCCTCTTTGTCAGGGCATGTACGCAAAGCAGTGTGTTTCTCCGGGGTTGAAAGATCCTCTCTTGTCAGAGCGTGTACGCATTGCTGAACATTTGCATTGAAAATTAACCCTTTCAACACTACAGGCCTCTAAGTAGACTTACAAAAAGTGTAGATCCAGATGAGCCGATTCTCAGGGTGTATCGGGATTCTCATGTTGTATCGGGATATTCCAGATTTGTATCGGGATTCTCGTGGTGTATCGGGATTCTCAGGGTGTATCGGGATTCTCATGTTGTATCGGGATTCTCATGGTGTATCGGGATTCTCATGGTATATCGGGATTCTCATGGTGTACCGGGATTCTCATGGTGTATCCTGATTCTCATGTTGTATCAGGATTCTCGGGGTGTACCGGGATTCTCAGAGTGTACCGGGATTCTCACGTTGTATTGGGATTCTCGGGGTGTACCGGGATTCTCACGTTGTATCGGGATTCTTGGGGTGTACCGGGATTCTCGGGTTGTATCAGGATTCTCATGTTGTATCGGGATTCTCATGGTGTATCGGGATTCTCATGGTGTATCGGGATTCTCATGGTGTATCCTGATTCTCATGTTGTATCGGGATTCTCATGTGTATCGGGATTCTCATGGTGTATCGGGATTCTCATGGTGTACGGGATTCTCAGGTTGTATCGGGATTCTCATGGTGTATCGGGATTCTCATGTTGTATCGGGATTCTCAGAGTGTATCGGGATTCTCATGGTGTATCGGGATTCTCAGGGTGTATCGGGATTCTCATGGTGTATCGGGATTCTCATGGTGTATCGGGATTCTCAGGGTGTATCGGGATTCTCAGGGTGTATCGGGATTCTCAGGGTGTATCGGGATTCTAAGAGTGTATCGGGATTCCCAGGGTGTATCGGGATTTCAGGGTTTCTGATCGACTTCAGTCAAATGTCCAATATCGAAACACTGACTTGTTATCATCTACCTCCGTGGTCGAGTGGTTAAGTTCGCTGACTTGTATACCACTGTAACCTATCATCACTGATGGTCACGGGTTTGAGCCCCGCTCAGGCCGTGTCTCATATATATGAATAAGTTGGCAGTTTCTTACAGAGGTTGGTGCACCCAAGTACTGGATGAAGGCATAAAACCCGAATAAACAAACAAACTGACTTGTTATCGCTTTACGTTATCGCTTTATGCAGGTTATTCTATCCCAGTTAAGTCGAGAACAAGTTCATAGGGTGGGTTTATTAAAGGAACTATCTATTGGATACCATGTTGTTTTTATCAACATAAGCATCTGCAAGTGGAAGAGATGTTGTGAATCAATAGGTAGTCGTGACTAGGATGAATTTGTAACATGATTGTTAGTATATGCACCACACATTTCCACTGTAATCTGTCAAAAATGTGTAATGAGCAGGACAATCGTAGTTTAATTGGCAAAAACGTTATCATATGGATGAGAGACAGTTTACTAAGGGCGAGTATATTATTCGGGTCATCGAGTTCTACATTACGAGTATCTCTGAATAAATTCTTCAACCCCTGTCGTGTTGATTCAGTTGCATTGTTGGGAATGCAGTGCATCGTAACTCCGGAAAACAGGGTGTGTATTTAACCCTTTCAACACTACACACCTCTAAATAGACATTAAAAAAGTGTAGATCAAGATGAGCCTATTTTGATAAATGAACTGGTCCAAATGTAATTTTCCGATTAATTTATTTGTTTAAGAATATCATGCACCAGTCCATGTCAGTTACTTGGTGTTGAATGGGTTAAGCACCACGGGTATTCAACCATGGCTAGAAGTGGACACATGTCAGTTACTTTGTGTTGAATGGGTTTAGCACCACGGGTATTCAACCATGGCTAGAAGTGGACACATGTCAGTTACTTGGTGTTGAATGGGTTTAGCACCACGGGTATTCAACCATGGCTAGAGGTGGACACATGTCAGTTACTTAGTGTTGAATGGGTTTAGCACTACGGGTATTCAACCATGGCTAGAAGTGGACACATGTCAGTTACTTAGTGTTGAATGGGTTTAGCACCACGGGTATTCAACCATGGCTAGAAGTGGACACATGTCAGTTACTTGGTGTCAACCAAATATGTACGGATATATTACAGAAGCACTTCTCATTAATATCCAATAGATGTCGGCATTTATATTAGTTAAGTTTATACAAATTGATCTTGGGGGCGTCCATTGTCCAGTGGTTAAGGTGGTTGACTTCAAATCACTTGCCCGTTGTGGGTTTGAATCCCACTTGGGCGTCTTAATTATTTCATGTGAGGAAGCTATCCAGCTGGTTCTCGATATGTTGGTGGTTCTACCTGGGTGCCCGCCCGTCCCAGCAATACAGCTTGGAGGGGCAGCCGGGTTCTATCTCCACCAATAATAGCTGGAGAGTCGCCGTATGACCTAAGCTGTTGGTGCAACTTTATACCCCAAAAACTGATGCAGGCGTAAAACCCGAAATATAACATAACATACCCCAAAAACAGAAAAACAGAAAACAAATTGATTTTAACTCTATTTTACAACATTAGTATAGTCACTCTTGAGACCTCACTCCTGATGGAATCCATCGCCATGACGGAGAGAGAAGGCAATGCGGGATTTAATTTTCTTAATTGCCTAAGGACATGGTTCTACCCGGGTTTGAATTATTATATTTTTTATATATATATTAGTTTATACAAATTTAATTTAGCTTGATTGCGAAACAAGTTCTTATAACTTATACTAATCACTCTCGAGACCTCATTCCTGATGGAAAACATCGCCACGAGGGAGAGAGAAGAGGCATGTGGAATTTAAATGCCTTGCCTAAGGACACAATCGTAACGGCTCCAGCGGGGCTCGAACTCTGGGCCTTTTGCACGTGAAGCGAACGCGCATCCACTGAGCTATCACGACTTCCTATATATATTAAGTTCAATGGTGATTTATTTTAAGTCTATGTGATGCGGCATTAAGGTTGAATGGATCCAGGAAGTTTAAGTCCAAGCAATGGAATAATTGTATGTGTCTCATTCATATGAAAAAGTTGGCAGTTTTTTACGGAGGTTGGTGCACCCAAGTACTGGTTAACCGCTGGAGCCTGCCCAGGAAAGGTGTTGTTAGGTAAACTGCCCGCCGGCGATATAGCCCGAAATGGTGCTGATGCAGGCGTAAAACCCGAAATATAACATATATAACTGCTGGAGCCTGCCCAGGAAAGGTGTTGTTAGGTAAACTGCCCGCCGGCGATATAGCCCAAAATGGTGCTGATGCAGGCATAAAACCCGAAATATAACATATATAACCGCTGGAGCCTGCCCAGGAAAGGTGTTGTTATGTAAACTGCCCGCCGGCGATATAGCCCAAAATGGTGCTGATGCAGGCATAAAACCCGAAATATAACATATAACCGCTGGAGCCTGCCCAGGAAAGGTGTTGTTAGGTAAACTGCCCGCCGGCGATATAGCCCAAAATGGTGCTGATGCAGGCGTAAAACCCGAAATATAACATATATAACCGCTGGAGCCTGCCCAGGAAAGGTGTTGTTAGGTAAACTGCCCGCCGGCGATATAGCCCAAAATGGTGCTGATGCAGGCGTAAAACCCGAAATATAACATATATAACCGCTGGAGCCTGCCCAGGAAAGGTGTTGTTAGGTAAACTGCCCGCCGGCGATATAGCCCAAAATGGTGCTGATGCAGGCGTAAAACCCGAAATATAACATATAACCGCTGGAGCCTGCCCAGGAAAGGTGTTGTTAGGTAAACTGCCCGCCGGCGATATAGCCCAAAATGGTGCTGATGCAGGCGTAAAACCTGAAATATAACATATATAACCGCTGGAGCCTGCCCAGGAAAGGTGGTGTTAGGTAAACTGCCCGCCGGCGATATAGCCCAAAATGGTGCTGATGCAGGCGTAAAACCTGAAATATAACATATATAACCGCTGGAGCCTGCCCAGGAAAGGTGGTGTTAGGTAAACTGCCCGCCGGCGATATAGCCCAAAATGGTGCTGATGCAGGCGTAAAACCCGAAATATAACATATAATCAAAGTATAATGTGCTTTACGAAATGATTTACAGTCAAACCTGTCTTAAGCATGCAGTCATCCAAGGGAATCACAGAAAGTGGCTGCTTAGCACAGCTGGCTGCTTAATAGAGGTCAAATGTATAATAAAACAACATATTGGGTATCTGGAAACTGGCTGCTTAATATAGGTTGGCTGCTTAATACAGGTTTGACTGTATAAACTTCTTAATATTCACATGGCTGCTTAATAAAGGGCAAATGTATAATAAAACAACATATTGGGTATCTGGAAACTGGCTGCTTAATATAGGTTGGCTCTTTAATAGAGGTGATAACTAACACAGGTTTGACTGTACAAGTTGTGTGCAGTATCACGGCAGCTAGTTTTACTGTTTACGAAATGAAATAAAAACTTATGATATATATAATGTTGCAACAATTCAACACATCTATAACTTTTAATGTAGCAGTTGTGATTTGGAACACACCTAATTTAAATGCAATGTCAAGTCGAATGGAACAGGAGTTTTAAGTATCATGATTTGTCAATGTTTCGGCAAATGATGATGTACTTTCATTGTCAAACGTTTACTTAAGTATCGTCTACATTTTAAAACTGGATCGTTTGATAGCAATGAGGCAATCAGTCCATTTGCGTCCTGCCCTCCATTAAGATTGTGGTTTTCCCGAAATAAAATGGTATCCATGACTACAGATCAGTTGTGTAAAGTGCAGTACCACATAATTTTGAGTAATGATGATACGCCCTATATATATATACAACTTTATGCAACAATTTGTCACTTTTACTATGTTGAAAACGGGCGTATTCATTTTGCAACCAGCATGATGATGATAGAGCCAGATATAGATTCAGGTAGAATTTGTCAAGAGAGATTACTGTAAGTTGTTAAAGCTTGTTTCGCAATCATTGTACAATACACACAGTTTATACTGAAGTTCTCGGAGAAAACCCACCTCTTTGATTTAACGACCACCATACTAGCTATCTCATATTCTTTGTGGAAGTCGTGATAGCGTGTTCGCATCAGGTGCCAGAGGCTCGGAGTTCGCGCCTCGCTGGAGCCGCTACGATTGTGCCCTTAGGCAAGCAAGGCATTTAGATTCCACATTGCCTCTTCTCTCTCCCTCATGGCAATGGATTCCATCAGGAATGAGGTCTCGAGAATTATTAATACAAGTTGTAAGAACTTGTTTCGCAATCGAGCTAAAATAAATTTGTATAAACTATATTGTTTCCAATTCCGAAGATTGGCACTATAATGTGTTTCTGGGGCCCATTAGTCTACTATATATCTTCATACATTGTTGCCTCACCCCCTCATTACCGGTATCCAGCCCTGTTAATTTAATAGTACCGCTATATTCAATCCAAAAAAATCTTGTCTACAATCCGAAGAAAACTGGATTCAAGTTCATGTGAATTGCAGCTGTTGCCAAGAGTACACAATCTGCTACCATTGTAAGTAAATAAGACATTGATCATAAATTGACCATCATTTTGTCATAACTAGACAAATCTAGACACAAAATACCTGCTATATATACTCAAGTAGGTGTAAACCGATATAAATGCTCATGAAATATGAATATAGAAATACCCTTGTAAAATATTGGGTAGGAAGGAGATGAGATGTTTAAAACAAGAAGGAACATAAAAACGTAACGCTACATAGATCTGTATTTGATTTTAATGCAGCTGTTTAACCCTTTCAAACACTACAGGCCTCTAAATAGACTTACAAAAAGTGTAGATCCAGATGAGCCGGCTCGTGACGAGCCGTCTCATCAGGATCTGCACTTTTTGCCAGTAATAATTATTACTACATGTATTTTTAGATAAAATTACCCATTTTGATAAATGAACTGGTCCAAAGGTAATTTTCTTATTAATTTATTGGGCTAAAAATATCGTGCACCAGTCCATGTCAGTTACTTGGGGTTGAATGCACCAGTCCATGTCAGTTAGTTGGGGTTGAATGCACCAGTCCATGTCAGTTACTTGGGGTTGAATGCACCAGTCCATGTCAGTTACTTGGGGTTGAATGCACCAGTCCATGTCAGTTACTTGGGTTGAATGCACCAGTCCATGTCAGTTACTTGGGGTTGAATGCACCAGTCCATGTCAGTTACTTGGGGTTGAATGCACCAATCCATGTCAGTTACTTGGGGTTGAATGCACCAGTCCATGTCAGTTACTTGGGGTTGATTGCACCAGTCCATGTCAGTTACTTGGGGTTGAATGCACCAGTCCATGTCAGTTACTTGGGGTTGAATGGGTTAAATCTGCTAATGCAGTGTAGTCCCATTTAACCCTTTCATCACTACAGACCTCTAAATAGGCTTGCAAAAAATGTAGATCCAGATGAGCCGTCTAATGTGCAAATGATCACTGATTTACAACCAAAGTTGAGAGGTCGTCTTATATTAGAGTATGCACGGTAATAGGATTACGAACAAGTGTTTTTGTTCTGTTTGTATTGCGATTTGATTCAAAGTCAAATCAACAGTTTACACTTTCAATACCACAGACCTCTAGGCTTACAAAAAGTGTAGATTCAGATGAGCTGGCTGCTGGTAGGGGGCCGGCGTGTGATGCTAAATAAATACTTAACATATTGTCTTGTAGCCGAGCTGTTACGGTCTTTAACTTCAAATCACATGCCCCTCACTGGTGTATGTTCAAATCACTCAGGGAGGGGGGGGGGGTGTGTGTAGAATTCTTTCAAATGAGGAAGCTATCCACATGGAATCTTCTACCAATAGTAGTTAGAGAGTCACCCATTCTACCGCTGTTGGAGCAACATTAAACCACAAGAACAGAGGGGTGGGGGGGGGGAGAAATGTTTCTTTGAAACTATCTACCTTGCTTGTAGGTCTGTTCACCCTTGTGCCCATCTGTCCACACCCATAAACTGGCACTTACACGGCTAATAGATTTACTGTCTAGTGGTTTAGGGTTATGGGTTTTGGTGTTATGTGTCTATAAAGACTTTTATGAGGCTATCAATTTCGTCTATGCGGCTATAGAGAACAAAAGACTAGCCACCTAATATACAATTTTGGGTCCGTCCGGCTGAGTCAATATTTCCAGTTCAGGCTATAACTTCTTCAGCTATTTTTGTTCCATACTACAATAGTACAGCTTTAAGTACACTCAAGCTTAAAAGCAACTGTTTAACCCTTTCAACACTATATATACCGTGTATATATATATATATAAATATAAATATTATGTCCGTCCATGGTCGAGTGGTTAAGGTCGCTGACTTGTATACCACTGTAACCTATCATCACTGATGGTCACGGGTTCGAGCCCCGCTCAGACCGTGTCTCATTTATATGAAAACGTTGGCAGTTTCTTACGGAGGTTGGTGCACCCAAGTACTGGTTAACCATTGGAGCCTGCCCAGGAAAGGTGTTGTTAGGTAAACTGCCCGTCGGCGATATAGCCCAAAATGGTGCTGATGCAGGCGTAAAACCCGAAATATAACATATAACATAATATAAATATTATATACAGTGCCGTATGATCAGGCTATATAATGTTTGCAAAAGTGACTTTAGTTGTGATTAGCAGGTTAAGGGTTAATATGCATGCTGTCATTAAAAGTAATTAAGTAATTACTGATAAGATAATAATTGTATGCTATACACATACAGGCACAACTGAAACATGTAGATATATATAATTGAGGCCTACGTGTATTGTGCAGATTATTTGGTGAATTATACATAATACACATACAGGCACAACTGAAACATGTAGATATATATAATTGAGGCCTACGTGTATTGTGCAGATTATTTGGTGAATTATACATAATACACATACAGGCACAACTGAAACATGTAGATATATATAATTGAGGCCTACGTGTATTGTGCAGATTATTTGGTGAATTATACATAATACACATACAGGCACAATTGAAACATGTAGATATATATAATTGAGGCCTACGTGTATTGTGCAGATTATTTGGTGAATTATACATAATACACATACAGGCACAACTGAAACATGTAGATATATATAATTGAGGCTTACGTGTATTGTGCAGATTATTTGGTGAATTATACATAATGCACATACAGGCACAACTGAAACATGTAGATATATATAATTGAGGCCTACGTGTATTGTGCAGATTATTTGGTGAATTATACATAATATACATACAGGCACAACTGAAACATGTAGATATATATAATTGAGGCCTACGTGTATTGTGCAGATTATTTGGTGAATTATACATAATACACATACAGGCACAACTGAAACATGTAGATATATATAATTGAGGCCTACGTGTATTGTGCAGATTATTTGGTGAATTATACATAATACACATACAGGCACAACTGAAACATGTAGATACAGTCAAACCTGTCTTAAGCAGCCAGCCAAGGAAATCATAGAAAGTGGCTGCTTAGCACAGGTGGCTGCTTAATATAGGTCAAATACATAATAAAACAACATATTTGGAATCTGGAAGCTGGCTGCTTAATGCAGGTTGGCTGCTTAATAGAGGTGACCGCTACCACAGGTTTGACTGTATACATATAATTGAGGCCTACATGTATTGTGCAGATTATTGAATGTTATTTTCAGAAATTAATTTCCCAATGATATCTGTAATTACACACAAGAGTATCTGATTACTCTAGTTAATAATGCTGACATTTCCACACTGGATGTTCATCTACATAATGTATATGAACAATAATATGTTCATACAAATATTTTATTCCTGACAATATATCTGAATAATGTAGGAAATGAGTCGTTAAACGTTTGCGGTGTGTTGTGTTTATATTAATTTTGTCATTTACTAAGAAGTTTCTACTGACTGGATTTTAGATTTATAAATATATAATTGAATTATTGTATTGTTTCTGAAGTTATTAAGTTGGGGCTGAAATCTAGGGGGGATATATAGAGAGAAATATTCTCCCTGAAGTGCCTCATTTCTTTCTATTATGGAATGAGTTATATACAGGACACTTCTCTCTTGTATACCTTACACTTCTCTGTTGTATACCTTACACTTCTTGCTTGCTTGTATACCTTACACTTCTCCCTTGTATACCTTACACTTCTCTGTTGTATACCTTACACTTCTCCCGTGTATACCTTACACTTCTCCCTTGCATACCTTACACTTCTCCCTTGTATGCCATCAACTTCTCCCTTGTATACATTCAGCCTCTCTCTTGTAACACCTTACATTCTCCCTTGTATACCTTACACTTCTCCCTTGTATACCTTCAATTTCTCCCTTGTATACCTTACACTTCTCCCTTGTGTGCCATCAACTTCTCCCTTGTATACATTCAGCCTCTCCCTTGAAACACCTTACATTCTCCCTTGTATACCTTACACTCCTCCCTTGTATACCTTCAACTTCTCCCTTGTATACATTCAGCCTCTCCCTTGTATACCATCAACTTCTCCCTTGTAGACCTTCAACTTCTCCCTTGTATACCATCAACTTCTCCCTTGTATACATTCAGCCTCTCCCTTGTATACCTTACACTTCTCTCTTGTATGCCATCAACTTCTCCCTTGTATACATTCAGCCTCTCCCTTGTATGCCATCAACCTCTCCCTTGTATACATTCAGCCTCTCCCTTGTATACCTTACACTTCTCCCTTGTATGCCATCAACTTCTCCCTTGTATACATTCAGCCTCTCCCTTGTATACCATCAACTTCTCCCTTGTATACCATCAACTTCTCCCTTGTATACATTCAGCCTCTCCCTTGTATACCTCACACTTCCTAGAAGTTATTAAATTGCATGGCAGGTACTAAATGCCCTAAAGAGATAAAATGAGTTCAGGAACAGTAGTGTATGGTTTCAAGGTCAGTGTGTTTACGTTATTATCGCTATTATATTCTATGTCGACTTATTATGTCATATTACCGTAATCCTCTGGGGGTGTCGAAATCTTACATGTGAGGAAGCTTATACAGCTGGCTTGTAGTAGGTTGGTGGTTCTACTTGGGTGCCCGTCCGTGTTTGCACAGAGGGTACCCGGGGTGTTCTTACACCAATACTAGCTGGAGAGCCGCCGTATGACATTAGAGAGCTGTTGTTGCGACGTTAAACCCATAAACCAACAAAGGAAACAATTACCGTAATCCACACTTCCTGGTGTTTCACCTGTCTTAACCCTCAACCTGCCAATCACGACTTAAATTTGCTTTTGTAAACATCATAGAGCCAGATCAGACGGCACAGAACTGATCAGGCTCTATGCTGTTTGCTATTCGGATAGTGGAGCTAAATCAATTGTCCGAATAGCAAACAACATAGATCCTGATCAGGCTGATCTGGATCTATATTGTTCACACATTCTGTCCAATTTATTCGGCAGGTTAAGGGTTAAACCATTTTAGCTAATTTTTGAAACCTGATTTACAAGATTCTTATAATCTTCATAGTATAGTTGCTAATATTGGGATAGAAAGTAAAGTTTTTTATGAAATTCTTAAGAAACCTGTCCAATTGATTTCATTTGTAGATTACTTCCCTTTATGGATATATATTTACAAAATAATGAATCACTTCGTAAATGGTTTGCACCAGGATAATTTTGTAATAATGAATCACTTCGTAAATGGTTTATACTAGGATAATTTGTCCGCCTCCGTGGTTGAGTGGTTAAGGTCGCTGACTTGTATACCACTGTAACCTATCATCACTGATGGTCACGGGTTCGAGCCCCGCTCAGGCCGTGTCTCATTTATATGAAAAAGTTGGCAGTTTCTTACGGAGGTTGGTGCACCCAAGTACTGGTTAACCGCTGGAGCCTGCCCAGGAAAGGTGTTGTTAGGTAAACTGCCCGCCGGCGATATAGCCCAAAATGGTGCTGATGCAGGCGTAAAACCCGAAATATATAACTAGGATAATTTTGCATTAATGAATATTTTCGTAAATGGTTTACACTAGGATAATTTTGTAATAATGAATAACTTCGTAAATGGTTTACACTAGGATAATTTTGTAATAATGAATAACTTCGTAAATGGTTTACACTAGGATAATTTTGTAATAATGAATAACTTCATAAATGGTTTACACTAGGATAATTTTGCATTAATGAATATTTTCGTAAATGGTTTACACTAGGATAATTTTGTAATAATGAATAACTTCGTAAATGGTTTACACTAGGATAATTTTGTAATAATGAATAACTTCATAAATGGTTTACACTAGGATAATTTTGCATTAATGAATATTTTCGTAAATGGTTTACACTAGGATAATTTTGTAATAATGAATAACTTCGTAAATGGTTTACACTAAACAAGCTACTAACAAACATGCAGAGGATCACTCCTTGCACGGTAGTGGTGAAAATAACAGTTGAAATATATCATGGAATTTAATTAGAATTATGTCGGTAATTATGACACATAATGAAATTCCATGACATATTTCCCAAGGTTTCAGTTGCAAAACACTAAAAACACAATAATGAATTGTCGTCTGCTACAACTATTTTTGAACTATTTATATCCTTTATTTCACCCAGCATGCGAAGAGTTAAACATTTTCTCTCATAGCCTACAGCTGAGTGAATCGGTCGAATAGAGATGTCTAAAGAATGTTCACCGGGCAGTCTCTCGCACGTAAAGTGTCCTTGTCACATGTAACTGTCGCAGTTAGTGTCTAAAATCATGTATCATTATTGTTATGACTGTGTTATGCTGACCACAATTACTTAACTTGTCTAAACATTGACATCCAATCAATAATCGATGTAATGTATGTTATAGTACATGATTCATTTCATTTAATTGGCTTTTTATTTTCTTCCGATGTGATGAGTTATTGTCGTTCCCTGGTTAATTGGGGTGACACCTCCATAAGTATGTTGGTGAGTTTATTTTATGGAGGATGTAGCATGGCTTGTCCTTGGGTCAGAATTGGGGGGTGACACCTCCATAAGTATGTTGGTGAGTTTATTTTATGGAGGATGTAGCATGGCTTGTCCTTGGGTCAGAATTGGGGGGTGACACCTCCATAAGTATGTTGGTGAGTTTATTTTATGGAGGATGTAGCATGTCCCTGGTCAGAATTGGGAGAAATGAGAAAGCACGTGATTACGTCCTTAAATGGTATTATTTAATCAATTAAAACAGAATAGCATTAAAATACACATTGTCGCCATTAAATACAACATTTGAATATAAGGAGTGCATACAATGCCAGTGTATCTTACTGGACCAAATTTGGTATGAAAATTGTAAAAATTATTTTAGGGAGAAGTGAGGCCCCCAGGGTGCGAAGTCAGGGTCCCTATGAATGAACTCTGATGCAGAAGGCGCTCCCATTCCAGATTAGCATCTCTTGTTCTTTTAATTACATGCCCAGTGTATAGCACCGATACATGAAACCACGGGATTATAGTCTCATCTGAAAGACTTCATATTATTTGAGCTGGATTCGCAGTCCAACGTGTTAACCACTGGAGCACTTCCTCAAGCCTAATTAGCAGGCCTGCAGAAAGTGGATGGTTCAAACCTGCTATCTGGAAGTCGTGATAGCGCAGTGGATGCGCGTTCGCTTCAGGTGCGAAAGGTCCTGAGTTCGAGCCCCACTGGAGCCGTTATGATTGTGCCCTTAGACAAGGCATTTAAATTCCACGTTGCCTCTTCTCTCTCCCTCGTGGCGATGGATTCCATCAGGAATGAGGTCTCGAGAGTGATTAATATAAGTTATAAGAACTTGTTTCGCAATCGAGCTAAAATAAATTTGTATAAACTAAACTAAACCTGCTACCTGCTCATGCCAGAAATCATTGGAATTGTCTGGAGGGGAACAATTTTCCCCTGAAAAGCTGAAAAGGTCCATCTCTAATCGTCTTAATACAAATTGTCGTTGTGACATTTAAAGCCCACAGTAAATAAACAAGAACACCAATGGGCGTGAAAAGCCAACAGGTTGGTATGCACCATTGGTCTGCCCCTGGAATGTATAAAAAATATTATTACAATGTAGTTGTCTAAAACAACAATAAAATGTCAACATTTACCTTCAATAAGGAGTCTTAAAGATCACATAGAGGGTATCATTAAACGCGGATATAACGTGCCTATTACAGGAAGATGTACAACAATTAAGACACCTGGTTTACGAGATAAATTACGACATTTCACCTTTATTGTTGCTTTTGTACTTGAGGGCGACAACTAATGATGATGTGACACCTACTAATTATTTCCCCATTCAATTGATTTCGTGTTTGCGAAACATCAGTTTAAAAAAAAATTATTATTTTTTACTCCTTGTATGCTGGGTAAAATAAAGGCTATAAATAGTTCAAATAATTGTAGCACAGCAATTCATCAATATGGTTTTCTTATTTGTAACAGAAAACTCTGGAATATACCATGGAATTTCATTATAGCATAATTCTAATGAAATTGCATGACATATTTAATAGACGCCCTAGAGACCCTGACTTCACCCCCCTGGGCACTGCTCTTGACCTACCCTACCATCCTAGGGTTCATTCTAGCTCATCAATAGAGACGCCCTAGAGACCCTGACTTCACCCCCCTGGGCACTGCTCTTGACCTACCCTACCATCCTAG
>CM026389.1:23244368-23328710 GCA_014843695.1 Archivesica marissinica
CTTCGTAAATGGTTTACACTAAACAAGCTACTAACAAACATGCAGAGGATCACTCCTTGCACGGTAGTGGTGAAAATAACAGTTGAAATATATCATGGAATTTAATTAGAATTATGTCGGTAATTATGACACATAATGAAATTCCATGACATATTTCCCAAGGTTTCAGTTGCAAAACACTAAAAACACAATAATGAATTGTCGTCTGCTACAACTATTTTTGAACTATTTATATCCTTTATTTCACCCAGCATGCGAAGAGTTAAACATTTTCTCTCATAGCCTACAGCTGAGTGAATCGGTCGAATAGAGATGTCTAAAGAATGTTCACCGGGCAGTCTCTCGCACGTAAAGTGTCCTTGTCACATGTAACTGTCGCAGTTAGTGTCTAAAATCATGTATCATTATTGTTATGACTGTGTTATGCTGACCACAATTACTTAACTTGTCTAAACATTGACATCCAATCAATAATCGATGTAATGTATGTTATAGTACATGATTCATTTCATTTAATTGGCTTTTTATTTTCTTCCGATGTGATGAGTTATTGTCGTTCCCTGGTTAATTGGGGTGACACCTCCATAAGTATGTTGGTGAGTTTATTTTATGGAGGATGTAGCATGGCTTGTCCTTGGGTCAGAATTGGGGGGTGACACCTCCATAAGTATGTTGGTGAGTTTATTTTATGGAGGATGTAGCATGGCTTGTCCTTGGGTCAGAATTGGGGGGTGACACCTCCATAAGTATGTTGGTGAGTTTATTTTATGGAGGATGTAGCATGTCCCTGGTCAGAATTGGGAGAAATGAGAAAGCACGTGATTACGTCCTTAAATGGTATTATTTAATCAATTAAAACAGAATAGCATTAAAATACACATTGTCGCCATTAAATACAACATTTGAATATAAGGAGTGCATACAATGCCAGTGTATCTTACTGGACCAAATTTGGTATGAAAATTGTAAAAATTATTTTAGGGAGAAGTGAGGCCCCCAGGGTGCGAAGTCAGGGTCCCTATGAATGAACTCTGATGCAGAAGGCGCTCCCATTCCAGATTAGCATCTCTTGTTCTTTTAATTACATGCCCAGTGTATAGCACCGATACATGAAACCACGGGATTATAGTCTCATCTGAAAGACTTCATATTATTTGAGCTGGATTCGCAGTCCAACGTGTTAACCACTGGAGCACTTCCTCAAGCCTAATTAGCAGGCCTGCAGAAAGTGGATGGTTCAAACCTGCTATCTGGAAGTCGTGATAGCGCAGTGGATGCGCGTTCGCTTCAGGTGCGAAAGGTCCTGAGTTCGAGCCCCACTGGAGCCGTTATGATTGTGCCCTTAGACAAGGCATTTAAATTCCATGTTGCCTCTTCTCTCTCCCTCGTGGCGATGGATTCCATCAGGAATGAGGTCTCGAGAGTGATTAATATAAGTTATAAGAACTTGTTTCGCAATCGAGCTAAAATAAATTTGTATAAACTAAACTAAACCTGCTACCTGCTCATGCCAGAAATCATTGGAATTGTCTGGAGGGGAACAATTTTCCCCTGAAAAGCTGAAAAGGTCCATCTCTAATCGTCTTAATACAAATTGTCGTTGTGACATTTAAAGCCCACAGTAAATAAACAAGAACACCAATGGGCGTGAAAAGCCAACAGGTTGGTATGCACCATTGGTCTGCCCCTGGAATGTATAAAAAATATTATTACAATGTAGTTGTCTAAAACAACAATAAAATGTCAACATTTACCTTCAATAAGGAGTCTTAAAGATCACATAGAGGGTATCATTAAACGTGGATATAACGTGCCTATTACAGGAAGATGTACAACAATTAAGACACCTGGTTTACGAGATAAATTACGACATTTCACCTTTATTGTTGCTTTTGTACTTGAGGGCGACAACTAATGATGATGTGACACCTACTAATTATTTCCCCATTCAATTGATTTCGTGTTTGCGAAACATCAGTTTAAAAAAAAATTATTATTTTTTACTCCTTGTATGCTGGGTAAAATAAAGGCTATAAATAGTTCAAATAATTGTAGCACAGCAATTCATCAATATGGTTTTCTTATTTGTAACAGAAAACTCTGGAATATACCATGGAATTTCATTATAGCATAATTCTAATGAAATTGCATGACATATTTAATAGACGCCCTAGAGACCCTGACTTCACCCCCCTGGGCACTGCTCTTGACCTACCCTACCATCCTAGGGTTCATTCTAGCTCATCAATAGAGACGCCCTAGAGACCCTGACTTCACCCCCCTGGGCACTGCTCTTGACCTACCCTACCATCCTAGGGTTCATTCTAGCTCATCAATAGCTGCCCTAGAGACCCTGACTTCACCACTGGGCACTGCTCTTGACCTACCCTACCATCCTAGGGTTCATTCTAGCTCATCAATAGAGACTGCCCCTAGAGACCCTGATTCACCCCCTGGGCACTGCTCTTTGACCTACCCTACCATCCTAGGGTTCATTCTAGCTCATCAATAGACGCCCTAGAGACCCTGACTTCACCCCCCTGGGCACTGCTCTTGACCTACCCTACCATCCTAGGGTTCATTCTAGCTCATCAATAGACGCCCTAGAGACCCTGACTTGCCCCCCTGGCACTGCTCTTGACCTACCCTACCATCCTAGGTTTCATTCTAGCTCATCAATAGACGCCCTAGAGACCCTGACTTCACCCCCCTGGGCACTGCTTTTGGACCTACCCTACCATCCTAGGGTTCATTCTAGCTCATCAATAGAGACACCCTAGAGACCCTGACTTCACCCCCTGGGCACTGCTCTTGACCTACCCTACCATCCTAGGGTTCATTCTAGCTCATCAATAGACGCCCTAGAGACCCTGACTTCACCCCCCTGGGCACTGCTCTTGACCTACCCTACCATCCTAGGGTTCATTCTAGCTCATCAATAGACACCCTAGAGACCCTGACTTGCCCCCTGGGCACTGCTCTATAAAGATTTACATTTTCAAACAACTTTTGTCACTGACCCATACATTTAGAAAAGACTGACCTTCTATTCAAATGTTGTATTTAATGGTCATACTGTGTATTTTAACCCTATTTTGAGGACAAAATAACTGCATATAAGGGTGCAATCGCGCTCTCTCTAACTTCTCCAGAACATTCTGACCCTTGAATGAGTCCTGCCATCCACCAGATACCGAACATGAAGCTTCCCATTTCATCATAGATTTTGTGGAAGTTTCTTTCACCAACCCAACCTACCATGTTAGTTTATACAAATTTATTTTAGCTTGATTGCGAAACAAGTTCTTACAACTTGTATTAATCACTCTCGAGACCTCATTCCTGATGGAATCATCGCCACGAGGGAGAGAGAAGAGGCATCGTGGAATTTAAATGCCTTGTGCTTAAGGGCACAATTGTAACGGCTCCAGCGGGGCTTGAACTCCAGACCTATCGCACCTGAAGCGAACGCGCATCCACTGCGCTATCACGACTTCCATGTTTCCACACACACACATCTATTGCAGCCTCATTATGCATTTACATTGACATGAGCTGTATGCACACAGAGATAGTAACACTAGAGATATTATAAGGAAATTAAACCAACGGATAATTTGTAATAGGGTAATTTGTAATCGTGCACACGGTCTGTTAACCCATTTCATTCTGGATACATTTAAAGGCTTTTGCAAACAACATAGATCCAGATCAGCTGCAGCGTGACGCTGCATGCCGGTCAGGATCTATGTTGTTTGCTACATAGCCAAATATCTTAGCAAGATCATCTGAATAGCAAACAGCATATAGCCTGATCAGACAGCACGTTACGTGGCGGCTGATCTTGCTCTATGTTCTTTGCAAATACTGTTTGAACGGTATCCAGAATCAAATGGGTTAAAAATTTCCCAATATTACGTTATTTAGACTTTATGATACATTTTCAACTGATTTAAGGCTGTCCGATTAGCGCAGTGGTTAGCGCACTCGCTTCTCACCAACACAACCCGGGTTCGATCCTCGGACCGGGAAGTATGTGAGATGGTACGGTGGTCGCCAGCTCGGACAGGTGGGTTTTCTCCGGGTACTCCGGTTTCCTCCCACACGAATGACCACATATATGCTTCATCCACGCCAACGGGAGTGATTAATATAAGTTGTTAGAACTTGCTTCGCAATCGCTGTAAAATATAATATAGTTTAAACTTTAAATTGATTTATGCAAAATTGCTATTTTTGCAAATAAATTCGTAAATAGAACATAAATGGTAAAGCCTACAATTTGGATAAATTTTAAGGATGTTAAAACGAATATTTGAATATGTTGACATCCATAATAAGTGAGTGAGTGTGTATTTGGTTTAACCCTTTCAACACCAAGTAACTCACATGGACTGGTCCATGATATTCATAAACCAATAAATGAATCAGAAAATCACATTTGGACAACTTCATTTATCAAAATGGGTAATTATGTCTAAAAATAGTCATATCACTGGCAAAAAGTGCAGATCCTGATGAGACGGCTCGTCACGATCCGGCTCATCTGGATCTACACTTTTTGTAAGCCTATTTAGAGGTCTGTGGTGTTGAAAGGGTTAAAGGCGCATCAGCATAGTTCAGGCTATGTCGCGCTGGGTTATTGCGCTTGGTTAAGTTTATTGTATACAAGTTACATGAAAATATATGTAGAAAACGCATGTAGTAAAATTGTAATTTATCAAGCTGTAAAAGTATACATGTAATGACAACAAAACAAGTCAGTTGTAAACCAATTTGTTTGTTTGTTTGTTTGTTCGGGTTTTACTCCTGCATCAGCACCATTTTGGGCTATATCGCCGACGGGCAGTTTACCTAACAATACCTTTCCTGGGCAGGCTCCAGCAGTTAACCAGTACAATGTACTTGGTACACCGACCTCCGTAAGAAACTGCCAACTTTTTCATATAAAGATACACAGTCTGAGTAACCAGTATGTATGTAATCGAGTAAAAATCTACAATTATATGAAAAAGTTGTGATTCTTTTAAAAAATGCAATGATGTGTTTAATATTGAAAGCTGATATACACCATGATTGATCATTTCTTTTCAATAAAAATGAATGTGTGACACACTTAAAACCCTTTCAACACTACAGCCCTATAAATAGACTTATAAAAAGTGTAGATCCAGATGAGCCATCTCATCAGGATCTGCACTTTTTGCCAGTAATGATTATTACTATTTGTAGATAAAATTACCCATTTTGATAAATGAACTGGTCCAAAGGTGCATGATATTTTTGGACCAATAAATTAATAAGAAAATTACATTTTGGACCAGTTCATTTATAGCTCTAAAAAAATAACCTCCCTCCCCCAAATTATTTTGTGGATGCATTCTGGAGGCAGTTTTATCAGAGTTTTCCTATACCTGTCGTTACTTGCCAAATTCTAACCGAGGGGAGTGCCTCATTTGCCTCAGTGTGGCTACGGGCCTGATCAAACACATTGGAAATTATATTCTTTAAATATCTAGTACGTTATACCAAAAACAACCTTTATTCGATACAGTGGTGCTTTAAGCTTTGAATAGTGACTGATTATCATCTCTATGATATATATCTCTCACATTTAACAATACAATACCCCATAAAAGATACAGACAGCAAGGTGGCATAGATATACATAATGTAGATGAATATGTTTTTATGTTAGCCATTCCCAATATATAGAGAATATTAGGTTACCGGCTTATAAATTTACTAGGCGAGTTGGAGAAAATATACAGGGCGAGACTGACTGTCGAGCCTTGTATTTTTTTCAGAGACGCGCCTAATAATTTAAAAATGATAAGACGGTAACCCAATATTCCAATTTTCCTATCTTCGGAAAAAGATGTTTTAGAGAGGAAAGATTAGCATAATATATGACGTCATACACTCAGCGTCATCAGTGGCGGATTAAGGGGAGGGCTGACTGGGCTGAAGCCAGGGGCCCTCGATATTTAGGGGGCCCCAAATTAGTATTTTAAATCAGTAATTAAAATTTAACGAAATTTTTTAAAATAACTACGTAAATAGATAGAACTTAGAAGATATCCTGAGGTTTCCAACGATGTATGACTTTAATAATAGTTTGTGTTTAGTCGATTGCAGCAATAACGTATAGTGTGCACTGTTCCCCCGAGTCTAATAGTCCCGTAATACGCGTCAACAGGTGATATCCCTTCTTACCAACCAATGTGATAGCGGAAAGCCGTAATTTTGATGAATTTCGGCCAAGCGGGGGTAATGTGAGAAATGTGTATAGGATGTTCTTGTTTGCTTACACTAGTATTTACCTTGATGAAAGGACCCCTGTTTGAGCTACAGCCAGGGGCCCCATGCAACCTTAATCCGCCCCTAGTCAAGACGTCATGAAATGTTTATTAGGCACTGACTGATAGAGCAAAGTTTAATAGGCCAGCAGTTTTTGACCATTATTACGCACGAAGGTAGGACAAATACATTCTTGCTTTAACCCTTTATTTTACCCAGCATGCAAAGTGTTAAAGCAGAACATGCCATTTAGAGCCAGCATAATATAATCTAGCCAGTCTATACAGTGAAACCTGATGACCACAGCATCCACCTGTCTCTAATGTCAGCTCTATTTGGAACACTCATCAAGCCTTTATCAATACATGTAAACAGGATAACTTTGTTGATTGATAATGATGAAACTTTGTGGATATATGGTGGGTAGGTGTAAGGAGGGTCCAGTGATTGGATTTTGGGAGAAATCAGTCAATGTATGTGGTTCAGCGAGGGGTACCCTCAAATTGACTACAAGTCAGGGTTCATTCTAGGTCAGAATATTTGGGAGAAGTGAGTAAGCGCGCAATTGTATGCTTAAATGGTGTTGTTTAATAAATTTTAACAAAATGTGGTTAACATGTACAGTATGACCATTAAATACAAAATTTGAATAGAGTGTATCTACTGGACAACAATTTGCATGAAAATTGTAAACAAAAATATTAGGGAGAAGTGGGGCACCCAAAGGGCAAAGTCAGGGTCCATAGGGCGACTATTTCACCCACATCGCCCTCTAGAGTGATGCCTGCAAGTAAATCTCATGTAAGTCTACTGTAAGTTCTTGTGTCTTAAATACCAGCGTCGGGATTTCCTTCTCTCCAAGTTCTATTTTCTAGTTTTAAAGAGGTTAATTATTCCAATAAAATTGTATGGCATCCAATTTTAATCGGTATATAAACATGATACTGGTAATTATGTTCAGTGCCTTGACTAGGTAAATATTCTGAGAATGGAGAAAGATCAGGTTTTGCAATAAATCAGGAAGTTAATAATTATATACCGTAATCGTCTATGTATAAGACGCTGGTATTTTGATCCAAAATAGTATCCAAAAGTCTGCAGCGTCTTATACTCCAGTTTAGAACTAAATTTCAAAACCAAGTACTCAAAAATGGCAAATGGTGTATTTTAACAAAGGGAAATAAACATACTATTTTAATTTAAGTCCCGTGCATGCCGTACTTGTTAAGGATTTCGGTGAGTCTAAATATCTACATGGTGTGTGGAAAATCATTCAAAGTTAAAAATGTTATTTAATTTAAAATAAAATATAGAAAATCTAGATAGAAAATGGATTATTTCAAAATAAAAATCATCAAAAACAGTTTTTAAGTAAGCTTTTTCCACGGGATTTTCGCTGTTTTTTAACTGCGTCTTATACTCCAGTGCGACCTATATATAGACGATTACGGTAATACAGATAAACCAATAAACTGAGAGGGAATTGTAACCATTGAAAGTAACAAGCTGGATATAAAGTTGTACATCTGCATTTCTTCATACACATGTCGTTATTCAGGGTTCCCGCTGTCGGTCGCAAATCATGCCAATTGCGACAAAAAACAATTACTGGTGCTAAATTTTGTGAATTGGCAAGAAAATTTGGCGCAAATGTTTTTATTATTATTATTTTTGGCCACAACATGTTTTGTCAAATACATGGCTTTAAATATTTATCTGCGAACAATATGGCTCTTAGTTGGCTGCAAGTTTTTCGAATTGGCTCCATTTTTTTCCAATTTGCCCAGCATCCCGTAAGGGCCTTTTGGAAAGTGTAGCTGCTAGGGCTAATGCTTTGGAGCCTCACAAATATTCTATGTGTCGCTGGGATTTCATCAGATTTAATTTAACAGAATGTCAGAATCGGAAACAAGCATTGATTTCCTGCTTGAAAGGGTTTTAGTTTAATCAAATTGATTTTATCTCTATTGAGATTGTTCCTACAAGTTATATTAATCACTCTCGATACCTCATTCCTGATGGAATCCATCACCATAAGGGAGAGAGAAGAGGCAATGTGGAATGTAAATGCCTTGCCCTAAGGGTACAATCGCAACGGCTACAGCTGGGTGCAAACTCCGGGGTTTTACCACAGCTATTCCATGCAATTTACATTCTCAGTGTGTGTGTTTTACGTTTATTTATAGTCGCTACCGGTTACCCATATGAGCGACGCCTCCTGAAGAGATTAGTCATTTTAGATTTTGGAGGATAGTGCAATGATACAGACAGAAACCAATTCCAGAGTCTCCTCTGGTTCTTTTACAAGCACGGTGTAAAGCACCGACACGAGACCTCAGTTTAACGTCCCATCTGAAAGACTGTTAATTTTATTAGGGTCAGACAGGGGATCGAACCTGCGATCCCTGGATTACCAATCCAGCGTGTTAACCACTGGACTACAGAACCGTCTGTACATTCTCAGTATCACTATCCCTCTGGCTTATACCTCGAGCAGCAGGCACTGTTAATAGAAAAATTAGAAGTCACGTCCTTTTCGGACACTGTAATTTTCCTTTGGCATATACTGAATTCTCCACTTGCAGTCAAGAGTTTGTGAATTTGTGAATTTGTCACTTCACTTGAAATCAAAGGATAAAGATGTGAGATTGATAATTAAGAAATAATAAGTATCAACCGTGGTATATCGCAGAATAACCCTCGTTTGTCGTTCTTATGCGTAGAAATATATCACTCAGGCCGAATATACCACGGTTGATACTTATTATTTCGATTCTAACACAAACTTACTTCTAATAATATTAGACGAGAATCAAAGGAATATTTTCTTCAAATGCGTGCTACTCCGCTGCATTTGGCTTTCGAAATTTCCTCCCGCGTAAGGGGTGATGACGTTATTTTTTATGGAAAATATCAATCTAGTGCATAAATGAACAAACGTTGTAACTTAACTGATCAATAATTTTATTTATTTTGTCAAATAAAACTGTACAGAATAGTAACTGAAATGTTACTTAACAGAAAAACAAGACAGACAAGAGATTATCTGATTCTAAAAATAGCTCACTTCCGCGAATTCCCACGGTAGTATTTACAAACATCACGTGACTTTCATTCATAAAACTTTACACGCATTGTATAAATGGAATAGCCAAAACACGGTGCGCACGCAGCATAGTTCAAGGTAGGTATATCGCAGAATAACCCGAGGTAGATTTTACTCTAAAAGTATGTATGTTATTAGCTGGGTCGTGTTAGAATTGACTATATTGTATTGATAAAAGTTGGGCTTACCAATATTCTGAATACATGTAGATGTGGATTTTTCTTTCCACTTGAAGGCAAATGTTAGATACAGATTGCCGTTTCATTTGTAGCTAATGGAGCATAACACATAGATGTTATGTCAAGATAGGTTTTTGTGAAAAAAATAGTTTTATATCCTTGGTTGAATGCATAAGATTTGACTGTTTCAATATACAATTACTCCTCTGGCCCATCTGTCATGCTGTAGCAACCATGTATAGTATACACTATGATTTAGCCCATTGCCTGCTGGGTAAATAAAATCACATTTGCACAAACACCATAGATCCATATCACGCTGTGTCTGATCAGGATCTATGTTGTTTGCTATTCAGCCATGTGTTTTAGCTCCACTATCCAAATCGCTTAGAGCATGGCACAGAATGTGCCATCTGATCTGGCTCTGTGCTCTTTGGAAAAGTGAATTTATCTGCCGCTCGCGTCAAAGGATTAATGAAATATCAGTGTTTTAGTGAAGTTCTCACAAACCTATATACAAGTTAGCGACCGTAACCACTCGACCACGGAGGCAGACTTACGGAGGTTGGTGCACCCAAGTACTGGTTAACTGCTGGAGCCTGCCCAGGAAAGGTGTTGTTAACCCTTTCAACACCACATACCTCTAAATAGGCTTACAAACTTTTTGCCAGTGATATGACTATTTTTAGACATAATTACCCATTTTGATAAATGAACTTGTCCAAATGTGATTTTCTGATTAATTTATTGGTTTATGAATATCATGGACCAGTCCATGTGAGTTACTTGGTGTTGAATGGGTTAAGTAAACTGCCGAAATGGTGCTGATGTAGGCGTAAAACCCGAAATATAACATAATATAACAAACCTATATACATTGTGACTTGTAACTTAAACAGTTTCTTAGCAAACCCATGTAAACATTTAATTCCAGGCAAACCAATTGCTACAAATTTCCAATTTGTCTTCCTCCACCAATAATAGCTGAAGAGTCGCTGTATGACCTAAAATAATCAGGTGCGACTTTCAAATCCCCAAATAAAATAAACATTTTGATGTGTAGAGTTTACAATTGGTGTCACGTAAAAATGACACACCAATATAAATAAATATGTGGATATTAAGAGGTTTATGCAGTCAAACCTGTGTTAGTGGTCACCTCTATTAAGCAGCCAACCTGCATTAAGCAGCCAGTTTCCAGATTCTTAATATGTTGTTTTGTTATACATTTGACATCTATTAACCCATTTCATTCTGGATACCGTTCAAACAGTATTTGCAAAAACATAGAGCCAGATCAGCCACCATGGAACATGCCGTCTAATCAGGCTCTATGCTGTTTGCTATTCAGATGATCTTGCTAAGATACTTGGCTATGTAGCAAATAACATAGATCCTGCTCAGCACGCAGCGTCACGCTGCGGCTGATCTGGATCTATGTTGTTTGCAAAAGCCTTTAAATGTATCCAGAATGAAATGGGTTAAACAGCCACCTGTGCTAAGCAGTCACTTTCTTTGATTCCCTTGGCTGGTTGTTTTAAAGACAGGTTTGACTATAAATTTGCATTCAATCAGTCGTTGATAATAAATGTTACATATATGCCACATAATTCATTCACATTAATTTTATGCTATACAAACCCATATTGAGACTAGTTTAAGAAAGAGAACTTCCCATTCGGACTATGCAACGATACATGTATGTATCGCTAGCGTGGGTAACATATAGAATATTAATAGGATCAGTCACTTTAATTTTACGTTCCACGCTTTACTGCTTGCGTACAAACCTGTGAAAGAACTTGTTTGTTCAATTTATGGTTCGTTCATTAGGTGTATACAAGGTGTGTGGTGATTATGATTATATAGGGCTGTTAAGATGGACAAGAATGTCATTTGTTTACAATATAGGTGTTAATACTTTCCCCCTTAGAGTTGTAGGCTTATACCCTACTTTATCTCAGTGTGTATCCGGCTTCATTTTATCACTTAACCTGTTGCCTGCTGAGTAAATAAAATCACATTTGCAAACAACATAGATCCAGATCAGCCGCGGCGGCGTCTTTCTGTTCTTTCGGCTCCCATTATATAAGCTGGTTTTACTATATGGATCCGGTTTAAACGGATTCTACAGTTTATATGTGAGATTGCTGGTTTAATTTATATATGTCTAGTACGGATGGACCCTGTTTGAATGTGGACTTGTTTAAATATGTGTCTAATACTGATGGTCGGTTTGAATGTGGACTTTGTTTAAATATGTGTATTATACTGATGGTCCGGTTTGAATGTGGACTTTGTTTAAATATGTGTATTATACTGATGGTCCGGTTTGAATGTGGACTTTGTTTAAATATGTGTCTAATATAGATGGTCCGGTTTGAATGTGGACTTTGTTTAAATATGTGTCTAATATAGATGGTCCGGTTTGAATGTGGACTTTGTTTAAATATGTTTCTAATACTGATGGTCTGGTTTGAATGTGGACTTTGTTTAAATATGTTTCTATTACTGATGGTCCGGTTTGAATGTGGACTTTGTTTAAATATGTTTCTAATACTGATGGTCCAGTTTGAATGTGGACTTTGTTTAAATATGTGTATTATACTGATGGTCCGGTTTGAATGTGGACTTTGTTTAAATATGTGTCTAATATAGATGGTCCGGTTTGAATGTGGACTTTGTTTAAATATGTGTCTAATATAGATGGTCCGGTTTGAATGTGGACTTTGTTTAAATATGTTTCTAATACTGATGGTCTGGTTTGAATGTGGACTTTGTTTAAATATGTTTCTATTACTGATGGTCCGGTTTGAATGTGGACTTTGTTTAAATATGTTTCTATTACTGATGGTCCGGTTTGAATGTGGACTTTGTTTAAATATGTTTCTAATACTGATGGTCCGGTTTGAATGTGGACTTTGTTTAAATATGTGTCTAATACTGATGGTCCGGTTTGAATGTGGACTTTGTTTAAATATGTGTCTAATACTGATGGTCCAGTTTGAATGTGGACTTTGTTTAAATATGTGTCTAATACTGATGGTCTGGTTTGAATGTGGACTTTGTTTAAATATGTGTCTAATACTGATGGTCCGGTTTGAATGTGGACTTTGTTTAAAAATGTGTCTATTACTGAAGGTCCGGTTTGAATGTGGAGTTTCTTTAAATATGTTGTGTAGTAATATATAAGGAAGTTGCAGTTTACGTATATATAGTAATATATAAGGAAGTTACAGTTTACGTATATATTCAGTTAAAAGGGATCAAGTATAAATATGGGTCCTTGTTATGAAATATCATTTAGAGGGTTAATAATTAATATCTTGTCAGATATAAAAGGTACTATTAAAGAAGGCATCCCTGGTTGACAGTTAAATAACAATAATGTGTCTTCAGTAATGAGCAATAACGGCCTGGGCCTGAGGTAACTAACTGTCTAATGATAAATGCATTGTAAAAGGTGGTTAGAAATGGTTTTATAGTAATCTTCGCTAGCAGCAATAAGTTGTGTATGTCTGGATGAATAGCAGACATTTTGCTCCTGAAAAAGTTGTGAGCTTCACTTCGAATAGTGCAGTATTTGTGTGCTTACTGCATTCTGAGTAAAATAAAGGCTATAAATAGTTAAAATAATTGTAGCAGATGACAATTTATTACTGAATGTTCCCTATTTGTCACTGAAAACTCTGGAAATATATCATGGAATTTCATTAGAATTGTGTCGTAACGGGACATTATTCTAATGAAATTCCATGACATAGTTGACTGTTAATTTCACCGCTAGGATGCAAAGAGTTACGTTAAGGTATGCAAGACAGCCCTAGCTTCATAATAGCATATAGCAACTGCACTGGTACGATCATTTTCTATTCCAGGGTGATCATGTTTGGCTTGAACCAAAAGTCAAATCGGAGTTCACTGTCGCGATTGGGGCTCAGGTCCAGTACTCCGAGTCCGGGCGAATACGGGTAATTGATGATGATGGAAAAGAACATTGGATTGATTCGAAACAGCATATACGACACATGAACGCGTCGTCCGTGAACCACATGGAAGACATGATCCTGCTCGGCGATCTACACGAGGCTGGAATACTCCGAAATCTCTTTCTCCGATACCAGGATAATAAAATCTACGTAAGTCATATGGAGAGCAAAGTATACGTAGGTCGTATTAACATACATCTTCCTCGGCTCGAGAACAGGATCGATGTAATTCGTAATTGACCTTTCTGCAAACGCTACTTAGGCACGCCCCCCATAGTTACAGGTGTTCGCTGTAACCACGCGAGACAAGCTATCTAACAAAATGGCGTCTAACGCAGACCTGCATCGAGTTAATCTAGATAAAATTCCGTCGAATTTCTCGGTTTTATTTCACCCAGATAAGAATATCTCGTTGAAAGCAAGAAGGCAAGGGTTTTATGTGAATTCAGGTGATTTCGTATAATCCCTTGTTCGTCTAATGGTAGTTTCGTATACTAGTGCATTCGTATAATCACAGGTTCGTATTTTATATATATAGTACTGCACTAATAATGCTATTATTAGCTATTTAGGTAATTAGACACAATTATGAATGGGACTATGTAGCTGTGTGTTTGCCATACCAGGAGTGACTATCTATCTAGGTTTCAGGCCACTAATCAAGATTAATTAAAGTGAATGGGGGAGAATAAATAAATCATTCCGCATTTTCGATGATTCCAACGGTGGCACTTATCGCAGCTAAGAGCATGCATACGGCTGGAAACGTGATGAGAGCAAAAAACGCATGGAAAAATAGACGCCATGGTTGTAATGAAATTGATGTGAAGAGCATGATATGTATACATGATTCAAGGGCTTGGACATATGGCACGGCTCAGCTCTAAGGCTGATAAAACATGGGCATACAAGCCAGCATCACAAATGTTTGAGCCGACAAATCAAGGTGTGAAAAATAATATATTCTCCAGTAATTGATTAATTTGTCAACAGCCCATCTCATAATAGACTTAGGTGTGAAGGTTATTTCTCTAAAGTACAGATATACGGATGAGGAGGTGTTAAGTGTTCGTGGTAAATGCTTGCGCAGTCAACGGAAGAGTGAACAACCACATCGTGTAAACTTTGACATCAAAAGAAATGAAATATGCCACCGTCTTGAGAGACTCGACCCTATGCCTCCTAGAAGACTCGAACATTAGGCCCAAACTGAACACCAGTACGTTCACTGGGCTAATATGGGAATCCCACAGCTCTGCACATGCATGGGTACTATTACTACTATCTGATCCCTAGTCCACCATCCACGACAGTATGTATGAACCACATGTATAATCACCACTATACTCGCATATCTCTTGTGAGCGGTAGATCTATTAATGCAGAATATATTTTTTCGAAATATTTTATTATGCATAAATAAATTAATTTCAACTTACTTTTGTGCAAATATATCTGTTTGCAATACTTTTGGATATATTCAGCTGGTCGTTTGGTCGTTCACACAACTTAATCCACCTTAGACATGTTTTCAAGATTTGTCTTAGCTTTTGAAAATGGCACGAATTTAACGTCACCTATCAATCGATCTGGATATCTACATCACTGTCACACAGCCCGTAACTACATCTTTTCACCATTGTCAATGACAGACAGCATTAATTAATTTTAAATATTTTTCAAAAAATAATTTCAGATCACGATCACTCGTTATCAGATTTGATTAAAATTTTACTACATAACTCGTTTATCTAACATAACGATAAAACAATGACTCGGTGTAGTAATCAATTATATAATTACGTGCACACATTTTATAATTGACCAATTAGCACAATCAGTGCTAAATTCCGATGTGAAATACTTTGATCTTGATAGCAGTGTATTATAACTCGGCGGTCTCTGTGATGTACTTAGCGGGTACGTTGTTGATTGCTCCCAATAAACAGTGTGACACGCTTAAATTTGATTGCTGTGTTTGTGAGAAAAGAATGACTATATGGGGTCAGTCGGTGTTTTTATAGATGCATTGTTTTTAAATAAGCTGTCTGGTATTTTGTGGTTCATATACACACTTTTAGATTTGTCCAAGGATTTTGAAATGGGTTGAATTTAACGTCGATCATCAGGGTATCGACTAATTTTGTACTATAACTAACCCACACACCAAAGCTACACATTTTCAACATCATTAAAACAATTTTAAACCCGTATTTTCGATAAAATTCACGCCTTTTCAAATGTGTCTACTCGTTACTAGTGTGTCTAATATGCATTGTTTGTCTAACAAGATGGTGGCGATAAACCGTTGCCGGGGGTGTGCGCGAATGGTGCGATGCGATTGGCTAACGCCAGCTGTCAATAAAAATCGGCAGAAAGGTCAATTGCCCACATGTTGCACCATCTTTGGCCAAATTCGATCAATCTGTCAAAAAACTAGGTCAAATTAAAGAAACACCTTCAACCACTGACCCTTCGCAAGTCACCTGTCTCATATTCATTATTGTAAGAGTTAGTTTATACAAATTTATATTAGCTTGATTGCGAAACAAGTTCTTACAACTTATATTAATCACTCTCGAGACCTTATTTCTGATGGAATCCAATGCCACGAGGGAGAGAGAAGAGAACGTGGTATTTAAATGCCTAGCCTAAGGGCACAGTCGTAACGGCTCCAGCGGGGCTCAAACTCTGGACCTATCGCACCTGAAGCGAACGCTTATCCACTGCGCTATCACGACTTCCACAGAATTTGACCAAATTTCGTCTGAAGGATCGTAATAATATGTCAAAACAAGTTGGTTCAATTTAACTCTATCCATTATGCTGAGAGTAATTATACGAGCCCCGAGGGTATAAAACTGTTCTCAAATCTCAAACTCGGTCTCAGCTTTCTGATTGGTTGAACAAAGAGCAAAGCTCAGTATCAACCAATCAGATCACTTGAGCTTGAGTTTTGAGAAAAGTTTTATAACCTCCGACCCATGCAAGTATAAGGCATGTTGGTAAATACGTACCAAACTAGTTATACACACAGTCATCACACATTGTTTCTGAGCTTGTTGTCACATATTAGTTGTCCATTGTGTTGTTATGCAAGCCCGTAGCCATATTTTTTATGGGGAGGGTCGTTTCGAGGTCCAGAAGGGACCGAGGCCACTAGGGGTCCGGGGCATGCCCCCCAGAACATTTTGAAATCTAGATGGTCTGAAACGCCATTTCCTGCATTCTGGGCAATCGCAGAAGCAGGCCAACTTGTCCACTGAGTCGTCAGCCAACCAACTCATCTTCCACGGTAAACTCGGTAAACTCGGTGAACTTAAGTCGTCCGCCATTTCGTCAACGTTTAAATGTGTACATAGTTACAAAGCGACAGCATATAGAGAAGGTTCGGAGAAAGCCTCTTATAAACTATTCCCAGATGTTGCTTGCATCAATATTATTATAGTAACTGTGTAAACATGCTGATAGAGTTCATGGAAAAGTGGACCTTTAGGAATTATGGTTGTTTGTCCAACAGCTCCGACCCCCACTAGCTCCGGGCCTGTTACATTTTGTTTATAAATTAGTAATGGAGGGGTCCGCCTCCGTGGTCGAGTGGTTACGGTCGCTGACTTGTATACCACTGTAACCTATCATCACTGATGGTCACGGGTTCGAGCCCCGCTCAGACCGTGTCTCATTTATATGAAAAAGTTGGCAGTTTCTTATGGAGGTTGGTGCACCCAAGTACTGGTTAACCGCTGGAGCCTGTCCAGGAAAGGTGTTGTTAGGTAAACTGCCCGCCGGCGATATAGCCCAAAATGGTGGTGATGCAGGCGTAAAACTCGAAATATAAAATATAAATATTAATGGAGGGTGGTTGAGAATATGCACTGTGGTATAGAAATTGTTTGTGATTTTATATCATTTTAAGTGATTTAATAAGCTTATAATAATGTATCGCATATTATACCACATTATACCAATGTGAAGTGCTTGTAGTAATAGTAGATTTGATGTAAATTATTTTAAACTATTATAATGCAAGAAACAACATTTTCCCATGGACTTTTTACCATGCACACATTTTGCCTTCGGGCATTTGCGTCGCCCTGTATTGCTTTGGAAGTTGCATGGGACAATATTTATGTAAATGACATTCATTATGGATACGTTTACCTAACGTCGCCCCCTTAATTGGGACAACACGTCCAGGAGTATATTGTCATTTTGTTTACATGCTAGAACGATGCGTTTAGGTAGCGTCATACACGATGTCATGATTGTTTGAAGATCATGAAATAATCATGCCGTTGTAAATAAGAGGCGAATATATTACTTGTCGACGATCATTATTTATGTTTTTGCCAATGTACCGATTTGAGTGCAAAATTAATCTGTACCAAACGTGTAGTTCACACGCAGTTATGCAGTCATGCATTAGAACACAAACGTGTAGTTCACATGCAGTTATGCATTAGAACATAAACGTGTAGTTCACACACAGTTATGCATTAGAACACAAAGTGTAGTTCACATGTAGTTATGCAGTCATGCATTAGAACACAAACATGTAGTTCACAGGCAGTTATGCATTCATGCATTAGAACACAAATGTGTAGTTCACACGCAGTTATGCAGTCATGCATTAGAACACAAATGTGTAGTTCACACGCAGTTATGCAGTCATGCATTAGAACACAAATGTGTAGTTCACACACAGTTATGCAGTCATACATTAGAACACAAACGTATAGTTCACACGCAGTTATGCAGTCATGCATTAGAACACAAACATGTAGTTCACACGCAGTTATGCAGTCGTGCATTAGAACACAAACGTGTAGTTCACACACAGTTATGCAGTCATGCATTAGAACACAAATGTGTAGTTCACACACAGTTATGCAGTCATACATTAGAACACAAATGTGTAGTTCACACACAGTTATGCAGTCATGCATTAGAACACAAATGTGTAGTTCACACACAGTTATGCAGTCATGCATTAGAACACAAATGTGTAGTTCACACACAGTTATGCAGTCATGCATTAGAACACAAACATGTAGTTCACACACAGTTATGCAGTCATGCATTAGAACACAAACATGTAGTTCACACACAGTTATGCAGTCATGCATTAGAACACAAACATGTAGTTAACATGTAGTTATGCAGTCATGCATTAGAACACAAACGTGTAGTTCACACAGTTATGCAGTCATGCATTAGAACACAAACATGTAGTTCACATGCAGTTATGCAGTCATGCATTAGAACATCAGTATGTAATATGGAATGGAAAGATGTTGTGTTTATTACAGACATACACGGGTTCCATCTTGGTGGCTGTAAATCCGTACGAGGTACTACCTATCTATACGCCGGAATACATTACTGAATACCGCGACAAGAAGATAGGAGAAATGGAGCCGCACATATTTTCCATTGCTGACAACTCGTACCACAACATGCAGAGATATCAGCATGACCAGTGTGTTATCATAAGGTGTGTATAGTGTACTGGACAGTTACAGCTCTGTCACCCGCCTCACCCCACCTCACCCCGCACACACGGCCCAGTCAGAGATGCCAGCATGACCAGTGTGTTATCATAAGGTGTGTATAGTGTACTGGACAGTTACAGCTCTGTCACCCGCCTCACCCCGCCTCGCCCCGCATGCACCGCCCACTCAGAGATGCCAGCATGACCAGTGTGTTATCATAAGGTGTGTATAGTGTACTGGACCGTTACAGCTCTGTCACCCGCCTCACCCCGCCTCACCCCGACTCGCCCCGCCTCATCCCACCTCACTCCGCACACACGGCCCAGTCAGAGATATCAGCATGACCAGTGTGTTATCATAAGGTGTGTATAGTGTACTTGACCGTTACAGCTCTGTCACCCGCCTCACCCCGCCTCGCCCCGCCTCATCCCGCCTCACCCCGCACACACGGCCCAGTCAGAGATATCAGCATGACCAGTGTGTTATCATAAGGTGTGTATAGTGTACTGGTCAGTTACAGCTCTGTCACCCGCCTCACCCCGCCTCGTCTCACCCCGCCTCACCCCGCACGCATCGCCCAGTCAGAGATATCAGCATGACCAGTGTGTTATCATAAGGTGTGTATAGTGTACTGGACAGTTACAGTTCTGTCACCCTCCCTGCCTCGCCCCGCACACACCGCCCAGTCAGAGATATCAGCATGACCAGTGTGTTATCATAAGGTGTGTATAGTGTACTGGTCAGCTATAGATCTGAGCCCCCCTCCCCCACACTGCCCACCAGCAACTTGGAAAGGTTGAGGCTTTTAAACTATTATCTCTCCAGAGCCCTTTGAGAAACACTGCCCTTTTAGGTTTGGGATTGGCTCCACCCCCTGGGTGGGAATCATTAGGACTTGGATCCATCAGGGCAGCAACGGTATAAGCCTGGCTGCCAAGCTGACACAGTTACCGGGTATAAGCCTGGCTGCCAAGCTGACAGTTACCGGGTATAAGCCTAGCTGCCAAGCTGACACAGTTCCCTGGTATATGCCTGGCTGCCAAGCTGAGACAGTTCCCGGGTATATGCCTGGCTGCCAAGCTGACACAGTTCCCTGGTATATGCCTGGCTGCCAAGCTGAGACAGTTCCTGGGTATAAGCCTGGTTGCCAAGCTGAGACAGTTCCCGAGTATATGCCTGGCTGCCAAGCTGAGACAGTTCCTGGTATATGCCTGGCTGCCAAGCTGAGACAATTCCCGGGTATATGCCTGGCTGCCAAGCTGAGACAGTTCCCGGGTATATGCCTGGCTGCCAAGCTGACACAGTTCCTGGTATATGCCTGGCTGCCAAGCTGACACAGTTCCTGGGTATATGCCTGGCTGCCAAGCTGAGACAGTTCCTGGTATATGCCTGGCTGCCAAGCTGACACAGTTCCCGGGTATAAGCCTGGCTGCCAAGCTGACACAGTTCCCTGGTATAAGCCTGTCTGCCAAGCTGACACAGTTCCCGGGTATAAGCCTGGCTGCCAAGCTGACACAGTTCCCTGGTATAAGCCTGTCTGCCAAGCTGACACAGTTCCCTGGTATAAGCCTGGCTGCCAAGCTGACACAGTTCCCGGGTATATGCCTGGCTGCCAAGCTGAGACAGTTCCCTGGTATAAGCCTGGCTGCCAAGCTGAGACAGTTCCTGGGTATAAGCCTGGCTGCCAAGCTGAGACAGTTCCTGGGTATAAGCCTGGCTGCCAAGCTGACACAGTTCCTGGGTATAAGCCTGGCTGCCAAGCTGAGACAGTTCCCTGGTATAAGCCTGGCTGCCAAGCTGACACAGTTCCTGGGTATAAGCCTGGCTGCCAAGCTGACACAGTTCCCGGGTATAAGCCTGGCTGCCAAGCTGACACAGTTCCTGGGTATAAGCCTGGCTGCCAAGCTGAGACAGTTCCCGGTATAAGCCTGGCTGCCAAGCTGACACAGTTCCTGGGTATAAGCCTGGCTGCCAAGCTGAGACAGTTCCCGGGTATAAGCCTGGCTGCCAAGCTGAGACAGTTCCCGGGTATAAGCCTGGCTGCCAAGCTGAGACAGTTCCCGGGTATATGCCTGGCTGCCAAGCTGAGACAGTTCCTGAGTATAAGCCTGGCTGCCAAGCTAAGATAGTTCCTGGGTATAAGCCTGGCTGCCAAGCTGACACAGTTACCGGGTATAAGCCTGGCTGCCAAGCTGACAGTTACCGGGTATAAGCCTGGCTGCCAAGCTAACACAGTTCCCGGGTATAAGCCTGGCTGCCAAGCTGACACAGTTACCGGGTATAAGCCTGGCTGCCAAGCTGACATAGTTCCCGGGTATATGCCTGGCTGCCAAGCTGAGACAGTTCCCGGGTATATGCCTGGCTGCCAAGCTGAGACAGTTCCCGGGTATATGCCTGGCTGCCAAGCTGACACAGTTCCCTGGTATATGCCTGGCTGCCAAGCTGAGACAGTTCCTGGGTATAAGCCTGGTTGCCAAGCTGAGACAGTTCCCGAGTATATGCCTGGCTGCCAAGCTGAGACAGTTCCTGGTATATGCCTGGCTGCCAAGCTGAGACAGTTCCCGGGTATATGCCTGGCTGCCAAGCTGAGACAGTTCCCGGGTATATGCCTGGCTGCCAAGCTGAGACAGTTCCCGGGTATATGCCTGGCTGCCAAGCTGACACAGTTCCTGGTATATGCCTGGCTGCCAAGCTGACACAGTTCCTGGGTATATGCCTGGCTGCCAAGCTGACACAGTTCCCTGGTATATGCCTGGCTGCCAAGCTGACACAGTTCCCGGGTATAAGCCTGGCTGCCAAGCTGACACAGTTCCCTGGTATATGCCTGGCTGCCAAGCTGAGACAGTTCCCGGGTATATGCCTGGCTGCCAAGCTGACACAGTTCCCTGGTATATGCCTGGCTGCCAAGCTGACACAGTTCCCGGGTATAAGCGTGGCTGCCAAGCTGACACATTTCCCGGGTATATGCCTGGCTGCCAAGCTGACACAGTTCCCTGGTATAAGCCTGGCTGCCAAGCTGACACAGTTCCCTGGTATAAGCCTGGCTGCCAAGCTGACACAGTTCCCTGGTATAAGCCTGGCTGCCAAGCTGACACAGTTCCCGGGTATATGCCTGACTGCCAAGCTGAGACAGTTCCCTGGTATAAGCCTGGCTGCCAAGCTGAGACACTTCCTGGTATATGCCTGGCTGCCAAGCTGACACAGTTCCTGGGTATAAGCCTGGCTGCCAAGCTGAGACAGTTCCCTGGTATAAGCCTGGCTGCCAAGCTGACACAGTTCCTGGGTATAATCCTGGCTGCCAAGCTGACACAGTTCCTGGGTATAAGCCTGGCTGTCAAGCTGACACAGTTCCTGGGTATAAGCCTGGCTGCCAAGCTGAGACAGTTCCCGGGTATAAGCCTGGCTGCCAAGCTGAGACAGTTCCCGGGTATAAGCCTGGCTGCCAAGCTGACACAGTTCCCGGGTATAAGCCTGGCTGCCAAGCTGACACAGTTCCCGGGTATATGCCTGGCTGCCAAGCTGAGACAGTTCCCGGGTATATGCCTGGCTGCCAAGCTGAGACAGTTCCTGGGTATAAGCCTGGCTGCCAAGCTGAGACAGTTCCTGGGTATAAGCCTGGCTGCCAAGCTGAGACAGTTCCTGGATATATGCCTGGCTGCCAAGCGAACACAGTTCCCGGGTATAAGCCTGGCTGCCAAGCTGAGACAGTTCCCGGGTATAAGCCTGGCTGTCAAGCTGAGACAGTTCCCGGGTATAAGCCTGGCTGTCAAGCTGAGACAGTTCCCGGGTATAAGCCTGGCTGTCAAGCTGAGACAGTTCCCGGGTATAAGCCTGGCTGTCAAGCTGAGACAGTTCCCGGGTATAAGCCTGGCTGCCAAGCTGAGACAGTTTACTGTTAAAACTTCCCCATCCAACAATTTTAAATAATACCACCATTTCCACCCGCTATATTTAGTTCATCGTAATTTCCACCTGTCTTCCCTGACTCTTGAAGAAACAGTTTGAGAGCTTGACAGTGTTTAGCACCGAGGACAGGGCATTGAAACCCTGGGGTGCACTTGATTGGGGAATAAACTGTAGAATGTGAATACTAACCTTTGAGACAACCTACATATTACAGATATGGAACTGTGCTTGTTTAGGCATGGTTTTGTGTCACACACCCAGTATGCATAACAAGACAACCTAGGTTTTAAAACCCTGCTTAGCATTTTCAATATAGAAAATAAAATGGATGCATTTTGCACTACATACAATCTGATTTCATTTAATTATAATTTATTCAACTGCATATTTAAATTTACACTACTTCCTTTAATTAGTTACAGTGTGGGGACTATAATGTGTTATAAAACTTCTCAAATATCAAACATTGTTTCTAACTTTCTGATTGGTGGAGCTGAATGCAAATAAATTAATTCACCAATCGCATCGCTTTGAAAGTGAAATGTGAGAAACAAAGTTTTTAATCTTCGAGATTGGAGGGCCTGATGGTTACGTATATTTCTATTTCAGTGGTGAATCTGGCGCTGGCAAAACAGAGAGCACGAAGCTGATACTACAGTTTCTGGCTGCCATCAGTGGTCAACATTCTTGGATAGAACAACAGATTCTTGAAGCAAACCCCATCATGGAAGGTGAGAGTTGTGTGTTGCAATATGGTATGAGCTAATCAACAATTATTGATGGGCACCAAATGCAAACAAACAAGTTTGTCGGTTTAGTTTAAACTTTATTTAATTTACAACGATTGCGAAGCAAGTTCTAACAACTTATATTAATCACTCTCGTTTGCGCCGATGAAAGCGAATATAGGCATATATAGGAAACCGGAGTACCCAGAGAAAACACACCCCTGTCCAATCTGGTTTGTCGGTAAATCTATCCCACAATTCTCTTTGATTCCAGTCTGAATGGAGTGATATAGCCTGAACTGTGCTGATGCGCCGTTAAACCAAATACTCACTCACTCCAGTCTCATTGCAATTATGATGATACGGGGCAATCAATCAGTTCTGCCAGAATGCCCTTCTTTAGAAAACAGTTGTTCGTAAAAACATGAAAAACTCATATTTATAAACTTATATATGTATTCTTTTTTTAATTTTTTTTTTATAGCTTAACGTATATATATATATATATATATATATATATGTTGCCAATCAAAATATATTCAAACGTGTACAAGAAACACATGTTCATGGATACATTTTGAAGAAACTATGATCTGCAGAAAATTGAAGTTCACGTGATCGTTGCAAAAACTCAATGTACCATGCATTTTAAGGCCAAACACATTGTTTTGCTATGATTGACATTTGCGATCTCGAAAGATTTTGTCCAGAAATGTTCGTTACATATATACGGTATATATTTATTTACATGTATTCAATACACGTGCAAATACTCAAATTAAATTTAATCAGATTATTATTTACTACGATATTTATTGTTGAATCGTACGCACTCCTTTCCCTTTATCTTTGGCTTCTCAATCTTTTAGCAATTCGCCTTTGTACATTACAGCATTTGGCAATGCAAAAACGATCAGGAACGATAATTCTAGTCGATTTGGCAAGTACATAGACATACATTTTAACCAACGAGGCTCAATAGAAGGGGCGAAGATCCTGCAGTATCTGCTGGAGAAGTCTAGGATCGTACACCAGGCACATGACGAGAGGAACTACCATATATTCTACTGTATGTTGGCTGGTATGACAAAGGATGAAAGGAAGAAATTGGATCTTCAGTCGGCGGAACATTACTGGTATTTGACTCAGGTACGGTCACCATTTCTGAAATGGGTTTCATGGTAATGCATTTGAACTGTGATTATAAGTAATTGACAAATTCAGATTCAGCAAACGAGCATTAACAACTTCTAGTAATCAAATGTGTGGAGAAAACCCACCGGTCCGATCTAGCGATGACCGTACCATCTCACATACTTCCCGGTCTGAGGATCGCACCTGGGTTGCATTGGTGAGAAACGAGCTGTCTAACCACTGTGATAATTGGACAGCCAAATGTCTCTCTTATCAAGCATGACTACCTTTGTTAAATATAAATATTAATCACTCGTTGGCACGGATGTAAGCGTATATGTTGTCATTTGTGATGGAGGAAATCGAAGTACCCGGAGAAAACCCACCTATCCAATCTGCCGACCACTGTACCATCTCGCATACTTCGTGGTCTGAGGTTCGAACAAAACCCACCTATCAAATCTGCCGACCACTGTACTATCTACTTCGCAGTCTGAGGTTCGAACAAAACCCACCTATCCAATCTGGCGACCACTGTACTATCTCGCATACTTCGCGGTCTGAGGTTCGAACCTGCGCTATTCGAAGAGCCGATATTAACTCTCGTATCAACTGGAAAGTATTTACTCTTCAAATAAATAGCAGAAAGGAGACAGAGCATCCATTACTGTCACTGCTACTTAGGAGCTCAAGTGTATAAAAGCAAACCGTACGTAAATTACAGATGGATTTGTAGTCCAGTGGTAACCTGTACTTGTACAATAAAATTTCAACAATGCGAAGAATAATTAATTGAGGGTAAAGAAATTCATGGACATTTACATATTGCAGGGTGGTGATGTTACTGTTGCTGGCAGAGATGATGCAAAAGAGTTTGCAGACATCCGGTCGGCGATGAAGGTACTTATGTTCTCGGACAAAGAGGTGTGGCAATTACTGAAGATTTTAGGATCACTTCTGCATCTCGGAAACTTAAATTACAATGGTGAGTCAAATTTAGAGTCCAAATATTTATGACAAACTGTTGAGTCACTAAAACAAATGCTAGTCAGAAATTCTTGATCCATCTATGCGCATGTCATCATTTTGCGGTATTTTTGGAAAATAATATTCAGAATAATTAATGTCGATATAAGTAATCAATTTAAAGTGTGTGTTTAAAGTTAGCGCGGATGCCTTTGGCCTCCACACACTTTAAACACGCCCAATGTAGTTCATACCCCAATGGAAACTATTAACCAGCGATTCATTACTTATATCGACATTAATTATTCATTTCAATGACCCCAAAAATAATCACACATTTCATTTAAAATGTATTAGACAAGATTTGCGATTTACCATGGTGGCGGACCAGGTAGTTAGATTATTCTTGGAACAGCATAAACTGTGAAACACGCCTTTTCTTGCGAGGCACTACGAATGCACATGACCGTAACTTCGAGTATGCATGTCGGCTGCATATCATTAGAGAGGAAATTCATACGAAAATGGATACAAACATGGCCCTGTAAATATGTAAATATATTTTTGTAATGTCGTTGCTTGCTTGTTTTCAGCCATTGAGATGGACAACATTGATGATGCCAGTGAAATTTCTGATATCTCCCACATCAACAAAGTCTGCATGCTGCTTGAGGTTAGTACAGTGTATCTCTAAAGCTTTCACCAGGTTATTTTAATTGAATGTGAGTGAACAAAAATCTAAATTTTGGAATGTTTTTGCTACTAACTGTTAGTACGGTCTCATTCTAAATGTTTCACCAAGTTATTTCACAAGCATGTGGATGGAAAAAAATAAAATTTTAAATATATTTTTCTGCGGAATAAAACCGTAATAATGTCTTCATGCTGCTCGAGGTTAGTACAGTCTTGCACTAAAGATTTCGCCAAATTATTTCATACAAAATGGAATGAAAAAATGTTTTTACCAAAATGTCATACAAGGCAACCAAAAGTCGACATACTTCTTATGAGCTGTTAAAATGGCATCTGGATTATTATGAAGAAGTCTCGCAGACCAGAGTGGATCATTCTGAAAAATAAAACATTAACATTTTTATAATCTACCACTACATTTATGTATTTCGCAATATGAAGAACGTTATAAATTTATAAACTTTATTTATTTTACAACGATTGCGAAACAAGTTTCAACAACTTATATTAATCACTTTCGTTGGCGCGGATGAAAGTGTAAATGTGGACATTCATGTGGGAGAAACCAGAGTACCTGGAGAAAACGCACCTGTCCAATCTGGCGACCATCGTACAATCGGAGGATCATCCTGGGTCTTCCTCTGCCAAATAACATCTTGTCGATGTGACATTAAAGCCCAATGTGCTAATCGGACAGCTATAAAACAAAATCCAATTCATTGTTCCGCATTTTCATTGAAATTGGAATGGTCAGTAGGTTAGGAGCGGGGTATTGTTTAAACGATTGCGAATCAAATTTTAACAACTTATATTAATCACTCTCGTTGGCGCAGATGAAAACGTATATGTGGTCATTCGTGTGGGAGGAAACCGGAGTACCCGGAGAAAACCCACCAGTCCGATCTGGTGACCACCGTACCATCTCACATACTTCCCAGTATTGTTTGTAGAGTTGAAATTGCCAAGGTGTCGAAGCTTTTTGTTGTTCGTATTTTCAGGTCAATCCTCAAGATCTGATCGACGCCCTCACCACAAAAACGATGGTTACACGAGGAGAAAGTGTGACGAGTGCGATGGGTGTAGAGCAGTCGATGGACGTGAGAGACGCGTTTGTGAAGGGAATCTACGGCAGAATGTTCATCTGGATGGTGGAGAAGATCAACTACGCCATCTACAAGGCCAAGCCCAGTTCATCACACTTCAGGAGCTCCATCGGCGTGCTTGATATCTTTGGGTTCGAGACATTTGATATAAACAGGTGAGCAACTTTAAAGTCTCCGATAGTGCCAAATCTAGAGAGAGGTTTGGGAGAAACAATTTCCTTGAGCTTGTTTATGTAAATTTATTTTCGCTTGAATGCGAAACAAGTTGTTACAACATTAGTTTATTCGCTCCCGAGACGTTATTCCTGATGGAATCAATCGCAGTGGCAATGTGTTCGCTTCAGTTGCGAAAGGCCTGGAGTTCGAACCCTGTTGGAGCCGTTACGATTGTGCCCTTGGGCAAGTCATTTAAATTCCACGTTGCCTCTTCTCTTTACCTCATTGCGATGGCTTCCATCAGGAATGAGGTCTCGAGAGTGATTAATATAAGTTATAAGAACTTGTTTTGCAATCGAGCTAAAATAAATTTGTATAAACATGAAGCAGACAGAAGAGACAAAGTGGGCATCACCACCACTGTGGTTCTGGCGGGCTTCAAACTCGCAACTTCTCGATTATGAGGCAGACACAGTATCTACTACACCACGGAGGCTGAATCTAGGGAGAGATATGGGAGAACTAATTGTCTTCAGAATTCTTCTCCCTATTCTGAGCTCAAGGAGGAGATTTTCCATATAGAATATCCTAGCGGTTTTCATGTATTACACGGACTCGCACAAGAATGTAAAAAAAAGCACTATTAAATCTTATCTGGTAGAACTATTTAAGCAATAAGTTTATCCAATATTTTATTGCAACAACATTTCCCCCCCCTCCCCACAAACTGTTGCAAACATGCTGTGAAATCAAAACACAACCTTGACCTTACATGGTTCGCAGTGTTGCGATTTCGCACACCTACTGCTTCCGGTCTAGTGCTTCCACCAGGTACAACCTGCTACAGTAGTTGGTGTACATGTACTATGCAAACAAAGACATCAATTTAACAACTTTTACTAGAGTTTTTGTAGAGATCTACAATAACCTGTGTGCCAGCTCCATGTTCTTCTCCACCAATAATAGATGTTGGTTCGACAGTAAACCAAAAACAAACATTAATTATCTCCACTTTTATTTGCTTACAGTTTTGAGCAGTTGTGTATTAACTACGCCAACGAGAATCTACAACAGTTCTTCGTACAGCACATCTTCAAGCTCGAGCAGGAAGAGTACGACAACGAGGGCATCAGCTGGCAGCATATCGAGTTTGTCGACAACCAAGATGCCCTCGATCTGATTGGTTTAAAACCTATGAATATTATCTCACTGGTTGATGAGGAGAGCAAATTTCCAAAGGTGAATAATTTTCATTGGTTAATGTAACATGGTTTCTGATTGGATCATAATCCATGAACGTTATCTCATTTATTGATGACGAGAGAAAATTTCCAAATGTGAAAATATCATTGGATGATGTAACATAGTCTCTGATTGGTTTAAATTCCATTAACATTATCTCATTTGATGATGTAGACAGCATATTTCCAAATATTCATGTTCATTGGATAATCTAACATGGTTTCTGATTGGTTTAAAATTCATTTGCTCTATTGAGCAAATGTCCAAGGGGGAGTAATATTAATTGGATAATGTAATTTTGTTTCTGAATGGAACAAATTTCATTGACATTTTCTCATTCGTCGATGAGAGCACTAGACCAAATGTGAAAATGTCATTGGATAATGTAACTTGATTTCTGATTGGTTTAAATTCCAAATACCTATTTAATAATGTAACATTTGTTTCTGATTGGTTTACAATTCATTAACATTGGCCGCCTATGCTTAAAATACTGTCTACTTCCTCCACCAAAGACAAGCTGAAGAGTTGCCATCTGGTACATAAGAATAGAACATATTAAATCTATTTTCCATGTTTTGAGGAAAGTTGGCACATGACCTATGCATTCATACATAAAATTAGACGTGTTTTTCTTGTCTATACAGGGTTCAGACCAGACTATGTTAAACAAGCTGCATCAGACTCATCAAAACAACAAGAACTACCTGCGGCCAAAGGCAGACATTAACCGCGTGTTTGGTCTCAATCATTTTGCTGGAGTTGTCTTCTATGATAGCAGAGGTACTGAAGTTTAACCGTCAAAGGTTTTTTTACCAATAAAATTAACTAGATTACTATCAGGGCTTCAAAAAACGTCCCTGTCCAGGACCCAATTTTAAGCTGACGGCAGAGTAATAAACGCTTTATAGATTATAGTCTATAAGGGAAGTAACCGCTATGGAGCTTCTTAAAATTACAACTGGTGCGTGTCTAAAAATAGATATGGAATTTCCATGCTTTGTTTCTAGAAAATTGATTTTGCTACACAGTGTACACTTACTTAATGAGTTGATGCATGTGTCTACAAAAATGGACCACTACTGCAGGAATTGACCTATATATTGCAAATAGCAGGAGCTACATCTCCGACACAGCAAAGCATGCCAAACTTGTTGAGAAATAAAGCAAGAAAGCAAAATGGGTTTGCATACAAATCTATGGGGGCGGAGGTTATTATTAGATGTACATGGGGAGGGGTTTCCTGACTGTTGATTTCGGGCGTGACCGATTTGGTTTTGAAAATTTTAGAAGCCCTGATTACTATATGTTCCAAGGTGGTGTTTGTGTTTAAGTAGAAAATAAGCTTTAACCCTTTCAACACCACAAACCTCTATTTATAGGCTTACAAAAGGTGTAGATCCAGATGAACCAGCTCGTGACGAGCCGTCTCATCAGGATCTGCACTTTTTGCAAGTAGTATTACTAATTTTAGTAAAATTACCCATCTTGATAAATGAACTAGTCCGAATGTAATTTTCATATTCATTTATTGGTCTAAGAATATCATGGACCAGTCCATGTCAGTTACTTGGTGTTGAATGGGTTAACAGACTTACCGCAGTTCTAAATACATCTTTGTAAGATGGAGTATGATTTGAAATATTATAATTGCAACGTTAAGCCACCAAGTACTGACTGAATGTGTTCCTTTTGTTTTATGCGTCTGCAGTCAGCGAGCTACCACTAATATAATCTCACATTTTCAGGATTCTTGGAGAAGAACAGAGACACATTTTCCGGAGATTTGTTGCAAGTTATACAGTCGTCTGGCAACAAGTTTCTCACTGACCTCTTCAAACAAGACATGCATATGGTATCTATTATATTCAACACATTCTTGAAGTCGTTATAGCGCGTTTGCTTCAAGTGTGAAAGGCCCGGAGTTTGCGCCCCGCTGGAGCCATTACGATTGTGCCCTTAGGCAAGGCATTTAAATTCCACATTGCCTCGTCTCTCTCCCTCGTGGCGATAGATTCCATCAGGAATGAGGTCTCGAGAGTGATTAATATAAGTTGTAAGAACTTCTTTCGCCATAGAGCTAAATTAAATTTAAATTAAACTAGAAACCATTCTTGTATTTTTGCCATGTGGCCTTGATTGACGAGTGGTTACGATTGTGGCCTTGATTGCTGAGTGGTTACGATTGTGGCCTTGATTGCCGAGTGGTTACGATTGTGGCCTTGATTGCCACCGCTGCAGGTATGAATCCCAGATGTGTCGAATTTTCATTGTGTGGAAGCTAGTCAGCTACTTTACAGCAGGTATGTGGTTCTACCTAGCCATCTTTGACATATATTTTACTCTAAGTGTGGGTCTTTCTCCATCACTTGGTCACTAGGTGTTTAGACTCGATGAAATCCCGAAAAAGAATGGAACCGTACCAGAATTTAGAGAAACATTGTAACAGATTTATTTCCCGTTGTTATAATATGCCATTTGTCCGTTTTGATCCCTGGATTGAGTTCTAAACTGAAGAATAATACGCAGCAGATGTTTGGAAATGGATGGAAAAAAACCTGCGTCTTATATATAGACAATTACGGTAATGTGTAAGTAGTATTTGTGAATGTTAATCGTTGTATGATCTTGTAGGGATCTGATACCAGGAAGAGAGCTCCCACTCTCGGTGCACAGTTCAAGAAGTCCTTGGACTCTCTCATGAAGACCTTGAACGCCTGTCAGCCATTCTTTGTAAGATGTATCAAGCCAAACGAGTTCAAGAGAGCACAGGTAAGAAATTTGAATGCCTACATGTATAAATAAATATTCCAAATTTAAAGACTTACATGATATAAATAAATATCCCAAATTTGAACACCTACATCAATAAATAAATATCCCAAATTTGAATGCTTACATGAATAAATAAATATCCCAAATTTGAATGCCTACATGAATAAATATATATATCCCAAATTTGAATACCTAAATGAATAAATATATACCCCAAATTTGAATGCCTACATGAATAAATATATACCCCAAATTTGAATGCCTACATGAATAAATATATATACCCCAAATTTGAATACCTAAATGAATAAATATATATCCCAAATTTGAATGCCTACATGAATAAATAAATATCCCAAATTTGAATACCTACATGAATAAATAAATATCCCAAATTTGAATGCTTACATGAATAAATAAATATCCCAAATTTGAATGCCTACATCAATAAATAAATATCCCAAATTTGAATACCTAAATGAATAAATATATATCCCAAATTTGAATGCCTACATGAATAAATAAATATCCCAAATTTGAATACCTACATGAATAAATAAATATCCCAAATTTGAATGCTTACATGAATAAATAAACATCCCAAATTTGAATGCCTACATCAATAAATAAATATCCCAAATTTGAATACCTACATGAATAAATATATATCCCAAATTTGAATGCTTACATGAATAAATAAATATCCCAAATTTGAATACCTACATGAATAAATATATATCCCAAATTTGAATACCTAAATGAATAAATATATATCCCAAATTTGAATACCTAAATGAATAAATATATATCCCAAATTTGAATACCTACATGTATAAATATATATCCCAAATTTGAATACCTACATGAATAAATATTAGGGATGGCAACGAATAGCGATTCTGGTATTCTTCCCAAACGAATATTCGAATATCCGAATATTTGGTTGAATTCTATCAAAACCTCAAAATCACTCAAACTCTTATAAAGATTGCGTAAACGTCATCTTCCTGTAAGGCCATGCAAATATGAGAACGACGCATTCAGTTATTGTTATCGGACACTGTACATTAGTTTAAACATTATTTATTCCAACATTTTACATATAATTTAACAGCAGTATACTGAAAGGGACTAGAAAGAAAACATGTATAGTTCTTCTCCCTATCAATTGCTTGATAGGCAGGAGAATAATTTATATAACAATGAAAATACGTGAAATCTATGCTAGGTATATGCTAAAGAATTTCAGAAGTTATTGTATTAGTGAGTCAATATAGTGTTGGGTGTTAAAAGGAAAATGGTTAATATTTAAAGGAATATTTGAAGAAAGCTCAAGAACGTGAAATATAAAATCGGAGCACGAGAAGAAGATATTAGTATAAAGAAGTGGTTGAATAGGATATACATTTATGGGTGTTTTCACAAATAAATCTTTAATTTAAAATGTTATGATACGTGTGGGTGGATGTGGTTGCAAAGAGTCTGTAATATGTCATTCTCTGTCTAAATAGTTTTGACATCATAATTAAACACTACCTAAACACACCTACTGTAATTATCCGAATATATGGTGTGTCTATTAACACCTGCCATGGATGCAACCACAACATAATTTATTCACACATCCTTGGGCGATTTCTTTTGTATTGAAATGTTTTATGATGGTTTCAAAAGAAAAAGTATCTGATTTTATGACAGTTTATTTTTGCAAATATAATATTTTTTCCGAATATTCAAATACTGGAATAGTATTCGGATATTGCGACGTTCGAGCGAATATTCGAATATTTGAATATTTGAATATTCGTTGACATCCCTAATTAATATATATCCCAAATTTGAATGCCTACATGAATTAATATATATCCCAAATTTGAATGCCTACATGAATAAATAAATACCCCAAATTTGAATACCTACATGAATAAATAAATACCCCAAATTTGAATACCTACATGAATAAATAAATATCCCAAGTTTGAATGCCTACATGTATAAATAAATACCCCAAATTTGAATGCCTACATGAATAAATAAATAAATACCCCAAATTTGAATACCTACGTGAATAAATAAATAATATCCCAAATTTGAATGCCTACATGAATAAATAAATACCCCAAATTTGAATGCCTACATGAATAAATAAATAAATATCCCAAATTTGAATGCCTACATGTATAAATAAATACCCCACATTTGAATACCTACATGAATAAATAAATACCCCAAATTTGAATACCTACATGAAAAAATAAATCCCCCAAATTTGAATGCCTACATGAATGAATAAATACCCCAAATTTGAATACCTACATGAATAAATAAATACCCCCAATTTGAATACCTACATGAATAAATAAATACCCCAAATTTGAATACCTACATGAATGAATAAATACCCCAGTGTGTTCCATTAAAGTCCTAACTCTCATTTACTCGGCATGTGCTGCACACCAAGATATATATTCCGAGAAGAGGATTATTTAAAATTATCAGAGTTGTATCGTGTTTTCATTTTTCAATCATTTATTCGGATCTTCCTACAAATGAACTCGTTTTATGATTATTGTTTGTAAGTTATCTCCCTTTTTGGATATTTATTTACAAATTCATCATTTCAGGATTTTGATAGAGAGCTATGTTGTAAACAGCTGAGATACTCCGGTATGATGGAAACTATCCGTATCCGACGAGCCGGTTACCCCATACGACATTCATTCTTTGACTTTGTTGATCGTTACCGTATCCTGGCTTCTGGCATTGGCCCTGCTCAAAACGTAGACTGCCGGGCGGCATCGGGAAAAATCTGTCAGAAAGTCTTGTCCGGTCTTGATTTTCAGATGGGACGTTCAAAAGTTTTCCTCAAGGTAATGGCTGTTGTTTGAGTAGCTAGTAGTTGCGTGAGTAGTTACGCGAGTAGTTGCGCGAGTAGTTGCGCGAGTAGTTACGCGAGTAGTTGTGCGAGTAGTTACATGAGTAGTTACACGAGTAGTTGCGCGAGTAGTTGCGCGAGTAGTTGCGCAAGTAGTTACACGAGTAGTCACGCGAGTAGTCACACGAGTAGTTACATGAGTAGTTGCACGAGTAGTTACGCGAGTAGTTACGCAAGTTGTTGCGTGAGTAGTTGCGCGAGTAGTTACGCGAGTAGTTGCGCGAGTAGTTGCGCGAGTAGTTACGCGAGTAGTTGTGCGAGTAGTTACATGAGTAGTTACACGAGTAGTTGCGCGAGTAGTTGCGCGAGTAGTTACGCGAGTAGTTATGCGAGTAGTTGCGCAATTAGTTGCGCGAGTAGTTATGCGAGTAGTTGCGCAAGTAGTTGCGTGAGTAGTCACGCGAGTAGTTACATGAGTAGTTACACGAGTAGTTGCACGAGTAGTTATGCGAGTAGTTACGCAAGTAGTTACGCAAGTAGTTGCGTGAGTAGTTGCGCGAATAGTTACGCGAGTAGTTACGCGAGTAGTTACGCGAGTAGTTGCGCGAGTAGTTGCATGAGTAGTTACGCGAGTAGTTGTGCAAGTAGTTGCGCGAGTAGTTATGCGAGTAGTTGCGCGAGTAGTTGTATGATCTGAAAAAACAATTTGTTACAAATTTCATTACGATTAAAAAAGAAATGTTGTGAATTAAAAAAAAAAAGAAGGTGAATAACAAAATATAACAAAATATATCTGCAGGATGCCCAAGACGCGTACCTAGAACAACAGAGGGAGATTCAACTGACCGCCAATATTTCCGTTATACAGAAGTGCATACGTATGTGGGCTGTGCGACGACGTTTCCTCAAGATGCGTGCAAGTTGTATGACAATACAATCTACATGGAGGGGTTATATGGCCAGGAAAAGATTCCTAGCAGTACGTGCTTTTATTTTATACTTTCCAATGAAACGTAGAGTGGTGGAACCTATGCTCGGCGTAAATCCCACATATAATGACCAGTATAAAATGTTAATAGCACTTGCCGTATATTATTATTTTCTTAAGTCGTGAAAACAACTTTCAAAACACTCTTGTCGACGGTTTTAGCTTCATCACATGACCTTGCTGCTCAATACAGCTATCGCAACAGTGTCGGTCGGCAACCATTTTATATGGGGAACTCAAGACTTCAGAGCACCTATGCATGGCGTACTTGTTATTTTTTATTTATCCACCATAACTAGTTGAATATCTTATTTTGATATAGTACATCATTGAATAAAAACACTTATTGATCTTAATCAGAAATGGTATAGAAACTAGTTTTCGGGTTAGGTGTAGACTTTTAAAATGCGGATAGCTACCCGAATTGCTCATACACTGTAACAGTTTCGGTGGAAATATTCTCCCAATGATTTGCTTGTTTATATTCGTCTGCTGGACCAGTCACGTGACAGTTGCATCAGCTTACCGATACACTCAACAGAATGCTATTGAATCATGCTTCAGCTCTGTCGGCGAAATAGGAATACACCGAGCATAGGTTCCACCACTCTAGATAATTGAGTGTAATAAAATCTATTATTCCATTTGTTGAAAGCAGTTGAATAGCATATTTTATTCTCGCTGATTTACGGTTTCCCAGTAAATGCAGTTTAAAATATTGTCAACATGAATGGGTTCAGACACAAGCCACCAATACAAGCGCGAGGTTCTAGCGCCATTTAACACATGGTAGCTTCGTTTTCCATCATAAAAACACCTTTCGGTCTCAAATAAAAAGAAATTCTGTTTAAGTGGATGATCGAATTACATTACACTCGTCAGTGCCGTAGCCAGAATCTGAAAATAACCGAGGTGCCCCCCTCCCCGGAATTATTTTTGTGTATGGTTGTCTGAGCATTCTGAAGGCAGTTTTATCAGTTTTTCTATACCTGTCGTTACTTGCCAAATTCTAACCGAGTTGAGTGCCTCATTTGCCTCAGTGTGGCTCACGGACCTCGTGAACATAGAAAACTGTTATTATCACTCGTAGATTTCGCCACTCGTGATAATACCGGTAATGCTTTCAATGTTCATTTTCATGAAATATAATTTGATTGTACATTGAATTTTTTTTTTTTACGTTTATTTATCGTCGGGCAATTTATCTAGCAACACCTTTCCTGGACAGGCTCCAGTGGTTAACCAGTATTTGGTGCACCAACCTCCGTATGAAACTGCCAACTTTTTCATATAGATAGACAAGGTCTGAGCGGGACTCGAACCCGTGACCATCAGTGATAATATGTTACAGTTGTATACAAGTCAGTGACCTTAACCACTCGACCACAGATGCGGACCTGGATTGTTTAGAAACCCATGGGACTTTAACATTAACATACAAAAGTGGAAAATAAATGTGTGAGGAAAATATGGTGATGGAGTGTGATAAAGTTGTATATTTTAAATTAACATGTTCAAAGTTAAAAAGAGGAGAAGTTTTATATAAGACTCTTGTCTTTCATTCTAATCCTTTTTCTGTATTTTGATTATGTGTGATGTATTGTATGCATTGTTCACTATGCATTATATTGGGAAATAAAATATGTTTAACTCTTTCAACACCAAGTAACTGACATGGACTGGTCCATGATATTCTTAGACCAATAAATGAATAAGAAAATTACATTCGGACCAGTTCATTTATCAAGATGGGTAATTTTGTCCCAAAATTAGTAATACTACTTGCAAAAAGTGCAGATCCTGATGAGACGGCTCGTCACGAGCCGGCTCATCTGGATCTACACTTTTTGTAAGCCTATATAGAGGTCTGTGGTGTTGAAAGGGTTAAACTAAAGTTAAAAACTTCTAGAAAAAAATATGGTTTGACTAATATTAAAATAGAACCAATAAATATATGACTTCATCAAAGATTAGTTACCTTATGCAGCCCACTTATAATCTGTCTATCAAATCTTGTGTTTTCAGATGAAACTAGGATACATGCGCCTTCAAGCTCTGTGCAGGTCCCGGATCCTCACTGCCCAGTTCAACGCCAAGCGTAGCCTCATTGTTGACCTACAGCGTTATTGTCGTGGTTACCTGGTACGCAAGTGGGCTCAAAAGAGAATGTACTCTATTATCCGGATTCAGGCCCATATCCGATCCGTCCTACAGAGGATTAAGTTTAGGCGGGCTCGAATCGAGGTACCATTTTTGTTCTTTTTGTTTTAAAGCATGATAAAATTGCACCTAGCATTAAGTAAATGCCGCTGACTCCAATGAATTGGAACAATTATTTTCAATTAGTGAATTATGTTTTCATGATCTACAAACTCTAAAAAGTGGCTGTCCGATTAGCTCAGTGGTTAGTGTGCTCGCTTCTCACCAATGCAACCCGGGTTCGATCCTCAGACCGGGATTTATGTGAGATAGTACGGTGGTCGCCAGATCGGACAGATGTGTTTTCTCTGGGTACTCCGGTTCGCTTCAGAGTTTGCGCCCTGCTGGAGCTGTTACGATTGTGCCCTTAGGCAAGACATTTAAATTCCACACTGCCTCTTCTCTCTCCCTTGTGGTAATGGATTCCATCAGGAATGATGTCTAGAGAGTGATTAATATAAGTTGTAAGAACTTGTTTCGCAATCGAGCTAAAATAAATTTGTATAAACATAAAGCAGACAGAAGAGACAAAGTGGGCATCACCACCACTGTGGTTCTGGCGGGCTTCTGCAGAGGTTAAATAAATTAGTATAAACTAAAAAGTGAAAGTAGGATTTACTGACAGCAGTTAGCCATGGTCGGTGAGCGACATTTGTTTGTTATTGGTTTCACTCCTCAATGTAGGTAATGTTGTCAGAACTTGCGAGGTTTGATGACAGAGGCAGTAAGGCAGTACATATTGGTGAAAAGGGCAGACAACTTCTAAGGGCAGACAACTTCTAAGTTATATAGTTCTATCCGCCATGAAGGCACTCGCGGCTTATATAATAATAAAATTAATTATTTTTTTTAAAAAACATTTAAAAAGCAAAATGGCTGGGCTAATGTCCAATGGGTGGGGGCTAAGAAGGGCAGGGTACCCCATTCCACTCTTAAGAAAACCTCTAACATCTTACTGCTCCCTTTGAAAGATGGATAATAGGGCTGTAAATATCAGTATATGACACAGTTGTTGCTTGTTTCCGGTGTTTAGTATCACAAGCGTATGGAAGCGGAGAACATCCGTAAAGAAGAGGAAACGAGATTGAGGAAGAAAATGAATGAGAAGAAGGCTAAGCAAGAAGCTGAGAGACTTCACCAGGTAGGCTCAAATATGTCCTTACTGTGGCCCCCCGGGTGCGTGCAGAGCTAAGTCGGTGTGTAGTGTTGATTGCCACTAGCCATAGAATCTAGAATATTGGTGATGCTTTTTGATTTGCGAAATTATCTGGCACCGATTTAATTTCCTCAAATTTTAACATTGTTTGATATAATACTGGACTTATTTATGTAATCATTAAAGTCATTGATATCCATTTAGGACTTATTTTACTTACTAGAGTCATTGATATCCATTTAGGACTTATTTACTTACTAGAGTCATTGATATCCATTTAGGACTTATTTTACTTACTAGAGTCATTGATATCCATTTAGGACTTATTTTACTTACTAGAGTCATTGATATCCATTTAGGACTTATTTTACTTACTAGAGTCATTGATATCCATTTAGGACTTATTTTACTTACTAGAGTCATTGATATCCATTTAGGACTTATTTTACTTACTAGAGTCATTGATATCCATTTAGGACTTATTTTACTTACTAGAGTCATTGATATCCATTTAGGACTTATTTTACTTACTAGAGTCATTGATATCCATTTAGGACTTATTTTACTTACTAGAGTCATTGATATCCATTTAGGACTTATTTTACTTACTAGAGTCATTGATATCCATTTAGGACTTATTTTACTTACTAGAGTCATTGATATCCATTTAGGACTTATTTTACTTACTAGAGTCATTGATATCCATTTAGGACTTATTTACTTACTCACTAAGTCATTGATATCCATTTAGGACTTATTTACTTACTAGAGTCATTGATATCCATTTAGGACTTATTTACTTACTAGAGTCATTGATATCCATTTAGGACTTATTTACTTAATCTCTAGAGTCATTGATATCCATTTAAGACGTATTTACTTAATCACTAGAGTCATTGATATCCATTTAGGACTTATTTACTTAATCACTAGAGTCATTGATATCCAGTTAGGACTTATTTACTTAATCTCTAAAGTCATTGATGACTTATTTACTTACTCACTAGAATCATTGATATCCATTTAGGACTTATTTACTTACTAGAGTCATTGATATCCATTTAGGACTTATTTACTTACTAGAGTCATTGATATCCATTTAGGACTTATTTACTTAATCTCTAAAGTCATTGATATCCATTTAGGACTTATTTACTTACTAGAGTCATTGATATCCATTTAGGACTTATTTACTTACTCACTAGTCATTGATATCCATTTAGGACTTATTTACTTACTCACTAGTCATTGATATCCATTTAGGACTTATTTACTTAATCTCTAGAGTCATTGATATCCATTTAGGACTTATTTACTTAATCTCTAGAGTCATTGATATCCATTTAAGACGTATTTACTTAATCACTAGAGTCATTGATATCCATTTAGGACTTATTTACTTAATCACTAGAGTCATTGATATCCATTTAGGACTTATTTACTTAATCTCTAAAGTCATTGATGACTTATTTACTTACTCACTAGAATCATTGATATCCATTTAGGACTTATTTACTTATTAGAGTCATTGATATCCATTTAGGACTTATTTACTTACTCACTAAAGTCATTGATATCCATTTAGGACTTATTTACTTACTAGAGTCATTGATATCCATTTAGGACTTGTTTACTTAATCACTAGAGTCATTTGATATCCATTTAGGACTTATTTAATTACTCACTAGTCATTGATATCCATTTAGGACTTATTTACTTACTAGAGTCATTGATATCCATTTAGGACTTGTTTACTTAATCACTAGAGTCATTTGATATCCATTTAGGAATTATTTAATTACTCACTAGAGTCATTGATATCCATTTAGGAATTATTTACTTAATCACTAGAGTCATTGATATCCATTTAGGACTTATTTACTTAATCACTAGAGCCATTGATATCCATTTAGGAATTATTTACTTAATCACTAGAGTCATTGATATCCATTTAGGACTTATTTACTTAATCACTAGAGTCATTGATATCCATTTAGGACATATTTTACCTACTAGAGTCATTGATATCCATTTAGGACTTATTTACTTACTAGAGTCATTGATATCCATTTAGGACTTATTTACTTAATCACTAAAGTCATTGATATCCATTTTGTTTCAGGCGAGAATAGCAGATATTGAAAGAGAGACTGAGGAAACTGAGAAAAACCAGAGAGAGGCTGCCAAGATGAAAGTGGAACAGATTGAGATCACGGAGAGACGTAGAAATGAACATTTCACCGACTCGCAAGTGGTATGATCTCTTTCCAGTATATTGTCCATTATGGTTATATACAGTCTATGGGAAATGATAAATTTTAACTTGAAAATGAGATAGATCGAAAGAGTTAGAAATGAACATTTCACTGACTCGCAAGTGGCATGCTCCATCTTAATTTTAGCAATCAAGAAAAATGCAGATTTAATTCTACCTCAAAAGTGTGTCCATTGATTTGCGATTTTGTGTCGGTATCTTTTGTTGTGTACTGATGAGATATTATATTGTTGTAGTGATTGTAGTATAGTACTGACAAGGTATTATATAGTTGCAGTGATTGTAGTATAGTACTGATGAGATATTATATTGTTGCAGTGAGTGTAGTATAGTACTGATGAGGTATTATATTGTTGCAGTGATTGTAGTATAGTACTGATGAGGTATTATATTGTTGCAGTGAGTGTAGTATAGTACTGATGAGGTATTATATTGTTGCAGTGAGTGTAGTATAGTACTGATGAGGTATTATATTGTTGCAGTGAGTGTAGTATAGTACTGATGAGGTATTATATTGTTGCAGTGATTGTAGTATAGTACTGACAAGGTATTATATAGTTGCAGTGATTGTAGTATAGTACTGATGAGGTATTATATAGTTGCAGTGATTGTAGTATAGTACTGACAAGGTATTATATAGTTGCAGTGATTGTAGTATAGTACTGACAAGGTATTATATAGTTGCAGTGATTGTAGTATAGTACTGATGAGGTATTATATTGTTGCAGTGATTGTAGTATAGTACTGACAAGGTATTATATAGTTGCAGTGATTGTAGTAAAGTACTGATGAGGTATTATATTGTTGCAGTGATTGTAGTAAAGTACTGATGAGGTATTATATAGTTGTAGTGAGTGTAGTAAAGTACTGATGAGGTATTATATTGTTGCAGTGATTGTAGTATAGTACTGTTGAGGTATTATATTGTTGCAGTGATTGTAGTAAAGTACTGATGAGGTATTATATTGTTGCAGTGATTGTAGTATAGTACTGTTGAGGTATTATATTGTTGTAGTGATTGTAGTAAAGTACTGTTGAGGTATTATATAGTTGTAGTGATTGTAGTATAGTACTGATGAGGTATTATATTGTTGTAGTGATTGTAGTAAAGTACTGTTGAGGTATTATATTGTTGCAGTGATTGTAGTAAAGTACTGATGAGGTATTATATAGTTGTAGTGATTGTAGTATAGTACTGACGAGGTATTATATTGTTGTAGTGATTGTAGTATAGTACTGATGAGGTATTATATAGTTGTAGTGATTGTAGTATAGTACTGACGAGGTATTATATTGTTGTAGTGATTGTAGTATAGTACTGATGAGGTATTATATAGTTGCAGTGATTGTAGTATAGTACTGTTGAGGTATTATATTGTTGTAGTGATTGTAGTAAAGTACTGATGAGGTATTATATAGTTGTAGTGATTGTAGTATAGTACTGACGAGGTATTATATTGTTGCAGTGATTGTAGTAAAGTACTGATGAGGTATTATATAGTTGCAGTGATTGTAGTAAAGTACTGACGAGGTATTATATTGTTGCAGTGATTGTAGTAAAGTACTGATGAGGTATTATATAGTTGTAGTGATTGTAGTAAAGTACTGATGAGGTATTATATTGTTGCAGTGATTGTAGTATAGTACTGATGAGGTATTATATAGTTGCAGTGATTGTAGTATAGTACTGATGAGGTATTATATAGTTGTAGTGATTGTAGTATAGTACTGATGAGGTGTTATATTGTTGCAGTGATTGTAGTAAAGTACTGATGAGGTATTATTTTCTTGTACAGGTAGATGGATTGTTCGGCTTTATTGGTGACAGTAATGATAATGGCGGAGAAGGACCATCAGCCTTTGCTGTAAGTAATCCATTATCTCTTGCATTAAGATGTCTTGCAGTGTATACAGATACGTCCATAATTGTTGCATTTATAGGAGTGTATGGAGATCTGTATGTGTGAATATATGGGAGTGTACAACACCTGTATATGTGAATATATGGGAGTGTACAACACCTGTATTGTGTTTGGATGTGAATATATGGGAGTGTACAACACCTGTATATGTGAATATATGGGAGTGTACAACACCTGTATATGTGAATATATGGGAGTGTACAACACCTGTATATGTGAATATATGTGTGGAGTGTACACACCTGTATATGTGAATATATGGGAGTGTACAACACCTGTATATGTGAATATATGGGAGTGTACAACACCTGTATATGTGAATATATGGGAGTGTACAACACCTGTATATGTGAATATATGGGAGTGTACAACACCTGTATATGTGAATATATGATGTACAACACCTGTATATGTGAATATATGGGAGTGTACAACACCTGTATATGTGAATATATGGGAGTGTACAACACATGTATATGTGAATATATGGGAGTGTACAACACCTGTATATGTGAATATATGTTAATGTACAACACCTGTATATGTGAATATATGGGAGTGTACAACACCTGTATATGTGAATATATGGGAGTGTACAACACATGTATATGTGAATATATGGGAGTGTACAACACCTGTATATGTGAATATATGGGAGTGTACAACACCTGTATATGTGAATATATGGGAGTGTACAACACCTGTATATGTGAATATATGTTAATGTACAACACCTGTATATGTGAATATATGGGAGTGTACAACACCTGTATATGTGAATATATGGGAGTGTACAACACATGTATATGTGAATATATGGGAGTGTACAACACCTGTATATGTGAATATATGTTAATGTACAACACCTGTATATGTGAATATATGGGAGTGTACAACACATGTATATGTGAATATATGGGAGTGTACAACACCTGTATATGTGAATATATGGGAGTGTACAACACCTGTATATGTGAATATATGGGAGTGTACAACACCTGTATATGTGAATATATGGGAGTGTACACACCTGTATATGTGAATATATGGGAGTGTACAACACCTGTATATGTGAATATATGGGAGTGTACAACACATGTATATGTGAATATATGGGAGTGTACAACACCTGTATATGTGAATATATGGGAGTGTACAACACCTGTATATGTGAATATATGGGAGTGTACAGCACATGTATATGTGAATATATGGGAGTGTACAAGACATGTATGTGTGAATATATGGGAGTGTACAACACCTGTATATGTGAATATATGGGAGTGTACAACACCTGTATATGTGAATATATGGGAGTGTACAAGACATGTATGTGTGAATATATGGGAGTGTACAGCACATGTATATGTGAATATATGGGAGTGTACAACACATGTATATGTGAATATATGGGAGTGTACAACACATGTATGTATATGTGAATATATGGGAGTGTACAAGACATGTATATGTGAATATATGGGAGTGTACACCACATGTATATGTGAATATATGGGAGTGTACAAGAGATGTATATGTAAATATATTGGTTTCACATTGAATGTATATCCTAAACCAATAATAGCTGGGGAGTCGCTATTATGATCAAGCTGTTTGTGCGACCTTAAAGCGACACTATATCAAAATTATTGAATAAACATATTATAAATGTTGAGTACAAGACAGTAGTAATACTACACCATATTCTTCCATTATAATTTGAATACCTATTTTCAGTCAGTAGGCAGTGATTTTGTGCAATATAACCAACTGAAAGTGAAAGTAGGACTTTTCGTGAATCGGTACGACACACTGTTATTGGAAATGATATTCTTTAGGTATCTTGGACTGTTTACCAAAACACATTTTTGATTACGACTTAGTGTCGCTTTAAAACCCCAAAAATGAACTAAACAAACAAGCAAAATAATTTACCAGCTGTAGACCCAGAGCTGCATGATATTTGAAATATTTCTACATAAATCTATGCAAACTAGGGATGGGACCAAATGGCTAAATGGCATTCGAATATTCGATGAATATTTCACATCAAATCCTAATGGTTAGGTGACTATTAGCTTATAGGACCACTATTTTGAGGGGTAACCTTACACGTTCAGCAAGTAAAACGAGTTATATACCAAAATGTTTGTAAATGTCTGAAGTTTGTCACACATGCCGCATAAATTGGCATAACTTTTTCCAACCTGACCTCTTTTCACCGGTGCATGCATGTATCTTACACCTTGTGAAATTGGCTTCTATTGACATGGAGGTTTCAAGACGCCTAAGGGTGCATGAGCTTGGGAACAGCTGGCCAAGGTGTCGTACTTAAACAAACACCTGAAAAGGTGCAAATCAGTGGACTTTATTGGTTGAAATAAATAGAAATAACCAATTTCAAAACCAAAACAGTCCGCCTCCGTGGTCGAGTGGTTACGGTCGCTGACTTGTATATCACTGTAACCTATCATCACTGATGGTCACGTGTTCGAGCCCCGCTCAGACCGTGTCTCATTTATATGAAAAAGTTGGCAGTTTCTTACGGAGGTTGGTGCACCCAAGTACTGGTTAACCATTGGAGCCTGCCCAGGAAAGGTGTTGTTAGGTAAACTGCCCGCCGGCGATATAGCCCAAAATGGTGCTGATGCAGGCGTAAACCCCGAAATATAACATAAAACCAAACCTGAAAATAAAATTTATTTTTTTAATATTGGAATACCGAAATAGGAATCGAATATTCGGTCAGGTATCCCATCCCTAATGCAAACTGTTTAGATATTCCTGTTGTACTTGATCAAATTGATATATTGTGTTGCATCGAGCATGTTGTAGCTATATGTGTGTCACACTGTTGGAAAACCACACAATTGTCTAGAAATGTTGGAATGTTATATTGTCGGAAAACCACACAATTGTCTAGAAATGTTGGAATGTTATATTGTCGGAAAACCACACAATTGTCTAGAAATGTTGGAATGTTATATGAAACGTGTCCTGAAACCCAAGGATATTGTGCAGAATACCACCAAGTTTCAAGTAACGATCATGTGCAATGCAGTTAATTTGCATAAATTATGCATGCAGATATTTGATTTCGTTTGTTTTCTTGCGTCTTGTTATAAAGTCGTAACTCATTTGTTTATCACAGTCGGCCGACTATCGGGATAACTTTATTTTTGCTGTATGTATAAATTTTATTCACCTAAGGTATTATTTGTATAATTGTTGGCTTTCTGCAATTTACTTACGCAGTATTTCTCCCTTCCCCCTCCCCTCTCCCTCGCTCCCGTCCCCCAAGTCTTACTAAGTCCTTGCTATTTATTAACCATTCACCGTAGATTTCAGTGACGCACATATATTGTAGAGATACTGATATGTCATTATTTCTTTAAAGGCACTTGGCCTGCCGGTCCCAGTAATTTTTAAAGGTGGAATTTCAAAATATTTTATTACACAAAGTCAATGATTCTATGATTTTCAAGGCAGATTGCACACTCTTCTTTCCATGCTAATCGAGGGATTCAGAGAATTGTAAGGGAGATAGTGTAATGTTAATATGTGGGATTCAGAGAATTGTAAGGGAGATAGTGTAATGTTAATATGTGGGATTTAGTGAATTGTAAGGGAGATAGTGTAATGTTAATATGTGGGATTCAGAGAATTGTAAGGCAGATAGTGTAATGTTAATATGTGGAATTCAGAGAATTGTAAGGGAGATAGTGTAATAGTGTAATGTTAATATGTGGGATTCAGAGAATTGTAAGGGAGATAGTGTAATGTTAATATGTGAGATTCAGAGAATTGTAAGGGAGATAGTGTAATGTTAATATGTGGGATTCAGAGAATTGTAAGGGAGATAGTGTAATGTTAATATGTGAGATTCAGAGAATTGTAAGGGAGATAGTGTAATGTTAATATGTGGGATTCAGAGAATTGTAAGGGAGATAGTGTAATGTTAATATGTGAGATTCAGAGAATTGTAAGGGAGATAGTGTAATGTTAATATGTGGGATTTAGTGAATTGTAAGGGAGATAGTGTAATGTTAATATGTGGGATTCAGAGAATTGTAAGGGAGATAGTGTAATGTTAATATGTGGGATTCAGAGAATTGTAAGGGAGATAGTGTAATAGTGTAATGTTAATATGTGGGATTCAGAGAATTGTAAGGGAGATAGTGTAATGTTAATATGTGAGATTCAGAGAATTGTAAGGGAGATAGTGTAATGTTAATATGTGGGATTCAGAGAATTGTAAGGGAGATAGTGTAATGTTAATATGTGGGATTTAGTGAATTGTAAGGGAGATAGTGTAATGTTAATATGTGGGATTCAGAGAATTGTAAGGGAGATAGTGTAATAGTGTAATGTTAATATGTGGGATTCAGAGAATTGTAAGGGAGATAGTGTAATGTTAATATGTGAGATTCAGAGAATTGTAAGGGAGATAGTGTAATGTTAATATGTGGGATTCAGAGAATTGTAAGGGAGATAGTGTAATGTTAATATGTGGGATTCAGAGAATTGTAAGGGAGATAGTGTAATAGTGTAATGTTAATATGTGGGATTTAGTGAATTGTAAGGGAGATAGTGTAATGTTAATATGTGGGATTCAGAGAATTGTAAGGGAGATAGTGTAATGTTAATATGTGGATTCAGATAATTGTAAGGGAGCTAGTGTAATGTTAATATGTGGGATTCAGCGAATTGTAAGGGAGATAGTGTAATGTTAATATGTGGGATTCAGATAATTGTAAGGGAGATAGTGTAATAGTGTAATGTTAATATGTGGGATTCAGAGAATTGTAAGGGAGATAGTGTAATGTTAATATGTGGGATTCAGAGAATTGTAAGGGAGATAGTGTAATGTTAATATGTGGGATTTAGTGAATTGTAAGGGAGATAGTGTAATGTTAATATGTGGGATTCAGAGAATTGTAAGGGAGATAGTGTAATGTTAATATGTGAGATTCAGAGAATTGTAAGGGAGATAGTGTAATGTTAATATGTGGGATTCAGAGAATTGTAAGGGAGATAGTGTAATAGTGTAATGTTAATATGTGGGATTCAGAGAATTGTAAGGGAGATAGTGTAATGTTAATATGTGGGATTCAGAGAATTGTAAGGGAGATAGTGTAATGTTAATATGTGGGATTCAGAGAATTGTAAGGGAGATAGTGTAATGTTAATATGTGGGATTCAGAGAATTGTAAGGGAGATAGTGTAATGTTAATATGTGGGATTTAGTGAATTGTAAGGGAGATAGTGTAATGTTAATATGTGGGATTCAGAGAATTGTAAGGGAGATAGTGTAATGTTAATATGTGAGATTCAGAGAATTGTAAGGGAGATAGTGTAATGTTAATATGTGGGATTCAGAGAATTGTAAGGGAGATAGTGTAATAGTGTAATGTTAATATGTGGGATTCAGAGAATTGTAAGGGAGATAGTGTTATGTTAATATGTGAGATTCAGAGAATTGTAAGGGAGATAGTGTAATGTTAATATGTGGGATTCAGAGAATTGTAAGGGAGATAGTGTAATGTTAATATGTGGGATTTAGTGAATTGTAAGGGAGATAGTGTAATGTTAATATGTGAGATTCAGAGAATTGTAAGGGAGATAGTGTAATAGTGTAATGTTAATATGTGGGATTCAGAGAATTGTAAGGGAGATAGTGTAATGTTAATATGTGAGATTCAGAGAATTGTAAGGGAGATAGTGTAATGTTAATATGTGGGATTCAGAGAATTGTAAGGGAGATAGTGTAATGTTAATATGTGGGATTCAGAGAATTGTAAGGGATAGTGTATAGTGTAATGTTAATATGTGGGATTTAGTGAATTGTAAGGGAGATAGTGTAATGTTAATATGTGGATTCAGAGAATTGTAAGGGAGATAGTGTAATTTAATATGTGGGATTCAGAGAATGTAAGGGAGATAGTGTAATGTTAATATGTGGATTCAGATAATTGTAAGGGAGCTAGTGTAATGTTAATATGTGGGATTCAGCGAATTGTAAGGGAGATAGTGTAATGTTAATATGTGGATTCAGATAATTGTAAGGGAGATAGTGTAATGTTAATATGTGGATTCAGATAATTGTAAGGGAGATAGTGTAATGTTAATATGTGGGATTTAGTGAATTGTAAGGGAGATAGTGTAATGTTAATATGTGGGATTCAGAGAATTGTAAGGGAGATAGTGTAATGTTTATATGTGGGATTCAGAGAATTGTAAGGCAGATAGTGTAATGTTAATATGTGGAAGTCAGAGAATTGTAAGGGAGATAGTGTAATGTTAATATGTGGGATTCAGAGAATTGTAAGGGAGATAGTGTAAGGCTAATATGTGGGATTCAGCAAATTGTAAGGGAGATAGTGTAATGTTAATATGTGGGATTCAGAGAATTGTAAGGGAGATAGTGTAATGTTAATATGTGAGATTCAGAGAATTGTAAGGGAGATAGTGTAATGTTAATATGTGGGATTCAGAGAATTGTAAGGGAGATAGTGTAATGTTAATATGTGGGATTCAGAGAATTGTAAGGGAGATTGTAATGTTAATATGTGGATTCAGAGAATGTAGGAGATAGTGTAATGTTAATATGTGGGATTCAGCGAATTGTAAGGGAGATAGTGTAATGTTAATATGTGGGATTCAGAGAATTGTAAGGGAGATAGTGTAATGTTAATTGTGGGATTTAGTGAATTGTAAGGGAGATAGTGTAATGTTAATATGTTGGATTCAGAGAATTGTAAGGGAGATAGTGTATGTTAATATGTGGGATTCAGCGAATTGTAAGGGAGATAGTGTAATGTTAATTTGTGGGATTCAGAGAATTGTAAGGGAGATAGTGTAATGTTAATATGTGGGATTCAGTGAATTGTAAGGGAGATAGTGTAATGTTAATATGTGGGATTCAGCGAATTGTAAGGGAGATAGTGTAATGTTAATATGTGGGGTTCAGGGAATTGTAAGGGAGATCGTGTAATGTTAATATGTGGAATTCAGAGAATTGTAAGGGAGATAGTGTAATGTTAATATGTGGGATTCAGAGAATTGTAAGGGAGATAGTGTAATGTTAATATGTGAGATTCAGAGAATTGTAAGGGAGATAGTGTAATGTTAATATGTGGGATTCAGAGAATTGTAAGGGAGATAGTGTAATAGTGTAATGTTAATATGTGAGATTCAGAGAATTGTAAGGGAGATAGTGTAATGTTAATATGTGGGATTCAGCGAATTGTAAGGGAGATAGTGTAATGTTAATATGTGGGGTTCAGGGAATTGTAAGGGAGATAGTGTAATGTTAATATGTGGAATTCAGAGAATTGTAAGGGAGATAGTGTAATGTTAATATGTGGGATTCAGAGAATTGTAAGGGAGATAGTGTAATGTTAATATGTGGGGTTCAGGGAATTGTAAGGGAGATAGTGTAATGTTAATATGTGGGAAGTGAGAAAGTGCACGATTAATTGCATCGTTAAATAGTATTTAGTTAGTATTAGTTGATCAATTTAAACACAATAATGTTAAAATACACGATATGGCCGTTAAATACAACACTTGAATAGGAGGAGTACAGTGGCCAGCTTAACTTACAGGACAACATTTTGTATGAAAATTGTAAAAAAAAAAATTCTTTTAATATTTATTTAGGGAGAAGTGAGGCCCCCAGGGGGGCGAGGTCAGGGTCCCTGGGGGACAATTGGGAATGAGCCATGGATTCCCTTTGTATTTTTAATGGATTAATGCCACTATTACTGCAGTTCAGTGGATTTTCCTGTACAATCTATGACATTCATATTAAATGGACATTTCTAAAGTACAGCCAAGCAATTCATTGAGCACAGCTATTGATAGAGTAGCCATTTTCTATTATGTTGCTTTGATTAATTAACTTGCAATAATTGTGGTTAATTTAATGTTTCTTTTCGTTACAGTAGTTAGCAATTATAGTTTATTAGTGTTACGGTAATAAAATGTTGCTGTGACCAAGTTGTTTAGTGTCACTATCGGGTACTTCTACCCAGGAATAAAATGTTGCTGTGAACAAGTTGTTTAGTGTCACTATCGGGTACTTCTACCCAGGAATAAAATGTTGCTGTGACCAAGTTGTTTAGTGTCACTATCGGGTACTTCTACCCAGGAATAAAATGTTGCTGTGAACAAGTTGTTTAGTGTCACTATCGGGTACTTCTACCCAGGAATAAAATGTTGCTGTGAACAAGTTGTTTAGTGTCACTATCGGGTACTTCTACCCAGGAATAAAATGTTGCTGTGAACAAGTTGTTTAGTGTCACTATCGGGTACTTCTACCCAGGAATAAAATGTTGCTGTGAACAAGTTGTTTAGTGTCACTATCGGGTACTTCTACCCGGGTGCCCACCCGGAGTGGCACACAGAGTCTTCGTCCACCACTGATAGCTGGAATGGTGCCATATCACCTGAGCTGTTGGTGCGACTGTAATACCCCGAAAACAAAACAAAATCTAACGACTACCTGCAAAATTTGGTCGACCTCAAGGTCATGGTGTATGGCTTATTTGAAAGGTCATAACTCAAAATCGAATCGTTTTCTTCTAAACCAACCCTCTATATATCTCCAATGTTTCATCAAAATCCATTTTCAACTTTATGAGACAGACAGACAGACAGACAGACAGATCCTGGCCGATTTCTCCCTTAATTGAATCAGATCCTGGCCAATTTCTCCCTTAATTATAGTTTTCTCCCTTAATTATAGTTAATTGAATCAGATCCTGGCCGATTTCTCCCTTAATTATAGTTAATTGAATCAGATCCTGACCGATTTCTCCCTTAATTATAGTTAATTGAATCAGATGCTGGTCGATTTCTCCCTTAATTATAGTTAATTGAATCAGATGCTGGCCAATTTCTCCCTTAATTATAGTTAATTGAATCAGATGCTGGCCGATTTCTCCCTTAATTATAGTTAATTGAATCAGATGCTGGCCGATTTCTCCCTTAATTATAGTTAATTGAATCAGATCCTGGCCGATTTCTCCCTTAATTATAGTCAATTGAATCAGATCCTGGCCGATTTCTCCCTTAATTATAGTTAATTGAATCAGATCCTGGCCGATTTCTCCCTTAATTATAGTTAATTGAATCAGATCCTGGCCAATTTCTCCCTTAATTATAGTTAATTGAATCAGATGCTGGCCGATTTCTCCCTTAATTATAGTTAATTGAATCAGATGCTGGCCGATTTCTCCCTTAATTATAGTTAATTGAATCAGATCCTGGCCGATGTCTCCCTTAATTATAGTTAATTGAATCAGATCCTGGCTGATGTCTCCCTTAATTATAGTTAATTGAATCAGATCCTGGCCGATGTCTCCCTTAATTATAGTTAATTGAATCAGATCCTCCTGGAACAACCCTCTATATCCTCTATATATGCACAAAGTTTCATCAAAATCCAGACAGACAGACAGACAGACAGACAGACAGACAGAGTAGCCAAAAATAATAACCCCCTCCCCTTCCCTCCCCATACCCCCACCCCAGTTCCTACTGCACACCGGTGCTTTAGATTATCTGCTTTCTTTAGCAATTGTAGTTCAAGAATAGAATGTTCTAAATGCTAGAAGACACAAAGAAGATCTATGTATACCTGTTAAACCTGCCACTGTTACTGTATGGTGGCGATTATTATCTGGTGCTTTAAGTTCATGCAATTTTATATATCACAAATTAACTCTTTCACCGCCAATGTCGCATAAAAGCGACTTTCTAAAAAAGTAGAGAACCCGATCGGACAGAACAGAACATGCCGTCTGATCAGGCTATATGCTGATTGCTCTTCAGACAGTGGAGCTGAAGCACCTGTCCGAATAGCAAACAACATAGATCCTGATCAGACGCGGCGTTTCGCCGCGACTGATCTGGATCTATGTTGTTTGCACATGATCTGAATTTATTCGGCGCTGAAAGAGTTAATGGTCCATATATTGATTATATTGATTATATTGATTATATGTTACACCGATTCCTCATGCATTCTACTTACCATTTTGTAATATACCGATTGTATTGAGTTGATTAGCGCAGTGGTTAGCACGCTCACTTCTCACCAATGCAACCCGGGTTCGATCCTTGGACCGGGAAGTATGTGAGATGGTACGGTTGTCGCCAGATCGGACAGATGGGTTTTCTCCGGGTACTCCGGTTTCCTCCCACACGAATGACCACATATACGCTTTCATCCGCGCCAACGAGAGTGATTAATATAAGTTGTTTGAACTTGCTTCGCAATAAATAAGGTTTAAACTTTTACTGAATTGATCAATGATTTTATATCGTCTTTTTGTTTGGTCAATAATTTACATTTCCTTGAATATAAATTTTGATGAATGTCTTATAGATGACCCTTAACCCTTTCAACACCACAGACCTCTAAATAGGCTTACAAAAAGTGTAGATCCAGATGAGCCGGCTTGTGACGAGCCGTCTCATCAAGATCTGCACCTTTTGCCAGTGATATGACTATTTTTAGACATAATTACCCATTTTGATAAATGAACTTGTCCAAATGTGATTTTCTGATTCATTTATTGGTTTATGAATATCATGGACCAGTCCATGTGAGTTACTTGGTGTTGAATGGGTTAACCTGCTAATCATGTCTAAAGTTGCTTTTGCAAACACGTTCTGTGCCGTTTGATCTGGCTCTATGCTGTTTGCAATTTGGATAGTGGAGCTAAGACACTTGGCTGAATAGCAAACAATATAGATCCTGATCAGATGTGACACTATACCGCGGCTGATCCAGTTCTATCTTGTTCGCACATTCCTTCTAATTTATTTTCGGCATTTTAAATGTTAAAAGAGGATTTGTGTAATTTACTATAATTATGTTCCTGCTTAAAGTCATAAATCCGGGAAAATTAAATACCACAAAATGCAGCCACTATACAGTACTTAGAAGCTTACTGCACATTCCTGGACGACGTCTGCATTACACTGCGTGCTACTGTTATAGCCTGCATTACACTGCGTGCTACTGCTATAGGTAGCAGCTATTTTGGACGAAGCCTGCATTACACTGCGTGCTACTGCTATAGGTAGCAGCTATTTTGGACGAAGCCTGCATTACACTGCATGCTACTGCTATAGGTAGCAGCTATTTTGGACGAAGCCTGCATTACACTGTGTGCTACTGCTATAGGTAGCAGCTATTTTGGCCGACGCCTGCATTACACTGCGTGCTACTGCTATGGGTAGCAGCTATTAAAAGGGGCTTGTCAGATTGTGACGAAAATGTTATGATGCATTATTACAGTAGTTTATGTATAACCCCCTCCGCTCTATGTAATCAGTTACAATAACAAAGTAAATCGATTTTTTTGTATTTTATATATACAGTCAAACCTGTGTTAGTGGTCACCTCTATTAAGCAGCCAGTTTTCAGATTCCCAATATGTTGTTTTATTATACAATTGACCTCTATTAAGCAGCCACTTGTGCTAAGCAGCCACTTTTTGAGATTCCCTTGGCTGGCTGCTTAAGTCAGGTTTGACTGTATATATATAGGATTTTACACTCGTGGTGATTTCATATCATATTTTATGAAACGAGTTTTAGTATTTTGCTATTAACCCATTCAACCCCAAGTAACTGACATGGACTCGTGCATGATATTTTTAGACCAATAAATTAATAAGATAATTACCTTTGGACCAGTTCATTTATCAAAATGGGTAATTTTATCTAAAAATAGTAATAATTATTACTGGCAAAAAGTGCAGATCTTGTGAGGAGCCGGCTCATCTGGATCTACACTTTTTGTTAGTCTATTTCGAGGCCTGTAGTATTGAAAGGGTTAAAGCGAGTCCTTTTGGTGAGCTTAATAGAAAAATTCCAAAACGAGTTTCATAAAATATGGGAAGAAATCACCACGAGTGTAAGATTATTTTTATCACATTATCATACATTGTAATTCTAGTGCTCGTTTTAATAATAATTTTGCACAAAATAACGTTGTTACATTCATTTTTGTGGCAATCGTCAGCGGAAATTGCAATGATGTCGCTAAATTGTCATTACGTCACTACGCAAAACAGCGTTATGGTTACATTTTAAATAGCATTATAATTACATCAAGACTTCTTTTAAATCGTCGTTTGTCTTATCGGTATGTACCAATCGCCTATAAATATGCATAATTAATAATTATTTATATTTAATAAAATTTATTTACAAATTATAAGGATTATTCTCTTAACCAATCGGACTCCTTCCATGTTGTATTACACATGTGTACATATAAGAAAATATGTGATGGCATAAGGATTATTCTCTCAAGTAATCACAATCCTTCCATGTTGTATTACACATGTGTACATATAAGAAAATAAGTGATGGCATAAGGATTATTCTCTCAAGTAATCACAATCCTTCTGGGTTGTATTACACATGTGTACATATAAGAAAATAAGTGATGGCATAAGGATTATTCTCTCAACCAATCACAATCCTTCCAGGTTGTATTACACATGTGTACATATAAGAAAATATGTGATGGCTGTATGAAACTGAATATAAGCAAGGTTGTGTGATAAATATTTGTATCCATTTTCGATTTGACCTAGATTTGTAGTACTTGTCAGAATCTCAGGAAAGGATATTATGACTTGTGTTTATAGTCCGTAACATCAATTTGGTGCCTTGTAACATCAATTTGGTGCCTCGTAACATCAATTTGGTGCCTAGTTACTTAGTACCATCCATGCTCGCCTATAAGACATGTTTTTTACCACCAGATTATGGCCTCAAAATGGCTTCCCGTCTTATAAATGAGTGCTAAAAAACAAAGCAAAAATATTTTATTTTTATTATACATTTTCCCTCTATTAAAGCAGCCACCTGTGCTAAGCCGCCACTTTATTAATTCCCTTGGCTGGCCGCTCAAGACAGGTTTGACTGTATTATGAACATCAAAAATGAGGTTCACAGAAATATACCATAGTTATTAAAATTTATGACTTGCAACTCAATCCAAACAAGTCAAATACAATATGTAACTTGTGCATTCAAACTGAATGAATAGCATTTAAGGAAGTTTAAAATATTTTCGAGAAATCGATACTATTGCTAACACGGAAATCTAATAGACTTGTTAAACCACCAGGATTGGAGGTTATCAAACTCCAATCTCAAGCTCAGTCGCAAGCTTTCTGATTGGCTGAGCTAATTGCAAAGCTAAGTCTCATCCAATCAAATGGCAGGATACCGAGTTTGAGATCTGAGCAAACTTTTATAACCTCCATTGGATATTGTATTCATCTTCGCTTAAAACGCACATAATGCAAAAACAAATTACGAACTCAAGACGTGTGTGTTTTACATTTATTTATCGTCGCTACCGGTTGCCCATATGAGCGACGCCTCCCAAAGAGATTAGTCATTTTAGATTTTGGAGGATAGTGCATGATACAGACCCATTCCAGAGTCTCCTCTGGTTCTTTTACGTGCACGGTGTACAGCACCGACATGAGACCTCAGTTTAATGTCCCATCTGAAAGACTATTTTATTAGGGTCAGACAGGGGATCGAACCTACGATCCCTGGATTACCAGTCCAACGTGTTAACCATTGGACTACAGATCCGTCTGTAGAGCTGAAGACAATATCTATTCGGAAAGTCATCTGCATAATATATGGGGGAGGGTCAATCACTAATGTTGTTAGAACTTGTGGCCCAACCCATTTGCTAAATTTCTATTTGTACAACGATTGTGATTGTTATATACATGTATATAGAGCAATAAAATATCAAATCCAACATAATTTAAAAATTGCATTCTTGGAAATTTCAGGATTTGGAGGAGAAGCGTAAGCGAATCATGTCCGAGATCGGTTACGATGAGGAGGAACTGCAGAATTTCTATTTGTACAACGATTGTTATTGTTATATACATGTATATAGAGCAATAAAATATTACCCAATCAAAACATAATTTAAAAATTACGTTCTTGGAAATTTCAGGATTTGGAGGAGAAGCGTAAACGAATCATGTCCGAGATCGGTTACGATGAGGAGGAACTGCAGATTCCTATACCAGTTGATGAGGAAGACATCTCCGAGTATAAGTTCGCCAAATTTGCTGCCACATTCTTCCAAGGCAACTCCACACACACATACATCAGGCGGCCAATCAGAACGTCCCTCTTGCAGTTGAAGTCGGAGAGCGATCACTTGGCAGCACTAGCTGTCTGGATCACCATCCTACGGTTCATGGGAGATTTACCAGAGCCGAAGTTATTTACAGGCATTCCGGAATCTAGGGTACGTTCTAGTGGTTGTGCAACAACACATCTTAACCTTGTGCTTCATATAAACGTCATACAATACCATTATCGTTTCCGGCATATAATAGTCGCTATGCACGCCGTTACCTTTTCCTATAGATATGGCTTATTGGGTATGTAGCGCAGTGTGCCAAGGGGAGACATCGGTCAGTTACTGCCCCTGAATATTCCCTAAAATTATATAGGTCGTTTTAAGTGGATTCCTCTGTTTTTATCGTTGTTTCCTTTACACAAAATGCTATCAATTTTCATCTACTTCCTCATCTTATAACTATTGATGACTATAATGATCTCGATGTATATCCTACAGTATATCCAATGGGTATCCGTAAATCTGTAAATAATTGTTACCAATTGTTTTTTGTTTGTTTTTCTTCTTTTTATTTTATACAGCCCTTTTGATAAAATCACATCTTTCATTCAGAAACATTTGGCTAGGGGAACAATAGTAAAAACAAAGGATTCTAACTAAAAGAATTGCTATGCATTTTGGGACATATCAGACTTCATCTGTCAAGGGAGGTAATAGAAAAGCCAGCATTATCGCTCATTGCTTATCATCAGTATGGAGATAACATGTGTACTGGCTTCTTCTGTTGTGGAGTAACGGGTTAACCCTTTCAACACCACAGACCTCTATATAGGCTTACAAAAAGTGTAGATCCAGATGAGCCGGCTCGTGACAAGCCGTCTCATCAGGATCTGCACTTTTTGCAAGTAGTATTACTAATTTTAGACAAAATTACTCCTCTTGATAAATGAACTGGTCCGAATGTAATTTTCTTATTCATTTATTGGTCTAAAAATATCATGGACCAGTCCATGTCAGTTACTTGGTGTTGAAAGAGTTAAGGCATAAACGTGTAATCTGTGTAGAGTGGTGTTACTAACTACTCCTGACTTGTGGTACGCACACACACACACACACACACACACAGACTACAGTACTAACAGTCAAACCACTGTTCTTTGTTTAATAATTTCCATAGCCTCGGTGGTGTAGTGGGACACGGTGTCCGCTGCGTAACCGAGAAGTTATGGGTTCGAGCCCCATCATTACCACGGTGATGTTGTCCTTAAGCAAGACACTTAAATCCACACTGCCTCTGTTCGCCATCGTAGCGAAAGGTTCCGTGAGGAATGAGATCTCGAGAGCGATTAAACTAATATTGTAAACACTTGTTTAGCAATCGAGCTAAAGTAAATTTGTATAAACAATTCCCAACAGGATAACGGCATTCAGCCTCGTCATTTGTTGCTACAATTTTATTTATTGAATAATTATAAGTATTCTTTTACATGCATCTGTGAGTTAATCTAAATACGAAATCAACGAAAGTTAAGCGCAGTGGATGCGCGTTCGCTTCAGGTGCGAAAGGTCCGGAGTTCGAGCCCCACTGGAGCCGTTACGATTGTGCCCTTAGGCAAGGCAATTAAATTCCACGTTGCCTCTTCTCTCTCCCTCGTGGCAATGGATTCCATCAGGAATGAGGTCTCGAGAGTGATTTATATAAGTTGAAATAACTTGTTTCGCAATCGAGCTAAAATAAATTTGTATAAACTAACGAAAGTTAAGCATTCACGAACAACAATAACTTTACAGTCATTTGACTGTCCGATTAGTGCAGTTGTTAACATGCTCGCTTCTCATCAATGCAACCCGGGTTCAGTCCTCCGAATGGGAGGTATGTGAGATGGTGATCGCCAAATCAGACATGTGGGTTTTCTCCGGGTACTCCAGTTTCCTCCCTCACGAATGACCACATGATTAATTTGTTTTCATTTGCCCCAATGATACTGAGTAATATATATTGTGGGTCACGGGTTCGAGTCCCGCTCAGGTCGTGTCTCATTTATATGAAAAAGTTGGCAGTTTCTTACGAAGGTTGGTGCACCCAAGTACTGGTTAACCCAGGAAAGGTGTTGTTAGGTAAACTGCCCGCCGGCAATATAGCCCGAAATGGTGCTGATGCAGGCGTAAAACCCGAAATATAACATAAATATATATTGTGATTAAAGCTTGTTTCACAATCGTAAATGAATAAAGTTTATACAGTAATTAGCAGGAAATATATACCATTTCATTATATTACAGGACACCACTCCAGTGATGACTAAGATTTACTCCACCCTTGGACGTAAATTCAACAAGAAAGACCTGGAGGAAGCCCAGCGCATGAATATGGAACTAGAAAATGAACCCTCTGCCATGATGCGCGCTAGCGGAAAGCGTAGCATGCGAAAGAAACTTGTGTCATTGACGCTGAAAAAGAAATCAAAGATCACAGAAGAGTTCAAGAATCAGTTGGATGCGGATTATATCTCGCCGTCCGGTCAGAATGCGTTGCTTGAAGAAAGACCAACGACAAACTTGGAAAAGCTGCATTTCATTATCGGACATGGCATATTGAGACCTGACCTGAGGTAGATCACCGTCGTATAACCTCTGTACTATGCACACTCGTACTGTGGCCCAGATTATAATTGTTTTTCTTAGGGTGTGGGGGTTAAACCTCATTTATTATCTCAGTCAAATAATGAGTAGAGGTCGGGGAGTCATCCTCTCGGAGCTTTACTATTTTTTCATTTGACAACGTATTATATTATAAACATAAGCAAATTTTTTTTTTTTTAAAGTTTGTTTAAAGTCGCTACCGGTTGCCCATATCAGCACTGGGCAGTTTACCTAACAACGCTTTCCTGGGCAGGCTCCAGCAGTTAACCAGTACTGTTAACCAGTACTAGTTATATCTCACATTTGTGCCTATGCTTATTTATTTGTAGACTAATCTTAGTTAACCCTTTCAACCCCAAGTAACTGACATGGACTGGTGCGTGATATTTTCAGACCAATAAATTAATAAGAAAATTAACATTGGACCAGTTCATTTATCAAAATGGGTAATTTTATCTAAAAATAGTAATAATTATTACTGGCAAAAAAGTGCAGATCCTGATGAGACGGCTCGTCACGAGCCGGCTCATCTGGATCTACACTTTTCATAAGCCTATTTAGAGGCCTGTGGGATTGAAAGGGTTAAATTATCACTAAGCTAGAGTATCGTGCGTTTAGTATTGACTCCAATGACAAAACAAACATCAATTCAGGAACGCGGATGACCGTTATATGAAATCCTACATTCACTTTTGAAGTTTGTAGAACACAAATATGGTCCGCCTCCGTGGTCGAGTGGTTAAGGTCGCTGACTTGCATACCACTGTAACCTATCATCACTGATGGTCACGGGTTCGAGCCCCGCTCAGGCCGTGTCTCATTTATATGAAAAAGTTGGCAGTTTCTTACGGAGGTTGGTGCACCCAAGTACTGGTTAACCGCTGGAGCCTGCCCAGGAAAGGTATTGTTAGGTAAACTGCCTAATAAATAGCCCAAAATGGTGCTGATGCAGGCGTAAAACACGAAATATAACAACAATATGCATTTACACATTTGTCAAGCAAACGGAAATACTCATAATATACAATGTAGGTCAGCACTTAATCTCCATGGTGATATTATCCCTGATTATATTCGGGAAATGGACCACTTACTCTACATATATTTGTTTCTGTTCTAGGGACGAGATATATTGTCAGATAACCAAACAGTTAACTCAAAATCCGTCAAGATCGTCTCACGCAAGAGGATGGATCCTTCTGTCGCTATGTGTTGGCTGTTTTGCACCTTCGGATAAGGTACACGATATACCGCAATATATTTTATAATGGTTACCCACGGTTACCCATGCGGACTCCGTATATTGAACCATTTCTGCAGTGTTCGTATTAAATTAAATACGCGGTTAATAGTTATATTTAGAAATTCTTTTTGATTTGCTATTATTTCTTATCAACTAATTTTCACATATACAAAATATTATAACTGTAATTCTAGAGTTTCATACAATACTGTCTCCGTGACCTAGTGCTTAAGGCGTCCGCCTACGGAGCAGGAGGTCGAAGGTTCGAATCTCGCCATGGGTTCGTTCTGATATGGCTGGTTGGTGAGCCGCCAGCTAGTTAAATAATTGTTACCGATTGCCTACCAGCCTGGCCCCTGGCATAGGATTCAGGAAGTACTGATGTTCATTAAAAGAGGTGTCTCATAAGTCAGAAATGGCTGGCCCTTTAAATAGGGGTGACACTATAATAAACAAACACTACTTTTACAATGTGTTTAACTTAGAGGGGGGGGAAACTTAATATTGATGTAAAAACAAAATCTCTTTCCGAAGACGAATATCTAGTGAATAATTCTAAAATCACTTGCTTTGTTTTGTCTTGTCAGTAAAATTGTTTATTCTTTCATAGTTCATCAAATACTTAAGAAACTTCATCAGTGAGGGTCCGCCCGGCTACGCTCCCTACTGTGAGGAAAGACTGAGACGTACGTTCGCTAATGGCACACGTAACCAGCCCCCATCCTGGCTCGAGCTACAGGCGACCAAGTCCAAGCGGCCACTGATGCTGCCAATCACATTCATGGACGGGAACACGAAGACATTGCTAGCGGACTCCGCGACCACAGCTCGGGAGCTCTGTCAGCAGCTCGCTGAAAAGATTGAGCTCCAGGACCAGTTTGGATTCTCACTGTACATCGCACTCTTTGACAAGGTGATAAAAATTATACTCTTTATATTTTCTCTATTAGCTTAGCTGGGGTTTCTTTAAACGGCGAGTTAGTGTGATGACTTTGTCGACGATGTCAAAATTTTAATGTTGGCCATAACTTGTTCATGTCTTAATGGGTTTATACATACATTTTTAGGCCCCTTTTGGGTCACCCTGTTTATTTCTTCTTGTCTACATCAATATCAATTTATTTTTTTAAATGTTTTAATTTTGAGGTCCCTTTTGGGGACACCTTGTTTATTTCTTCTTGTATATATATAAAAAGCATGTGCTTTTTCATCTTTTTATCCGTACTATTCTCCTAAGTAACAGTGCCCATATTAATATATACATTTTGACATTCACCTTGACCTATTTTAATCCATACTATTCTCCTAAGTAACAGTGCCCATATTAATATATACATTTTGACATTCACCTTGACCTATTTTAATCCATACTATTCTCCTAAGTAACAGTGCCCCATATTAATATATACATTTTGACATTCACCTTGACCTATTTTAATCCATACTATTCTCCTAAGTAACAGTGCCCCATATTAATATATACATTTTGACATTCACCTTGACCTATTTTAATCCATACTATTCTCCTAAGTAACAGTGTCCATATTAATATATAAATTTTGACATTCACCTTGACCTATTTTAATCCGTACTATTCTCCTAAGTAACAGTGCCCATATTAATATATACATTTTGACATTCACCTTGACCTATTTTAATCCGTACTATTCTCCTAAGTAACAGTGCCCATATTAATATATACATTTTGACATTCACCTTGACCTATTTTAATCCATACTATTCTCCTAAGTAACAGTGCCCCATATTAATATATACATTTTGACATTCACCTTGACCTATTTTAATCCATACTATTCTCCTAAGTAACAGTGCCCCATATTAATATATACATTTTGACATTCACCTTGACCTATTTTAATCCATACTATTCTCCTAAGTAACAGTGTCCATATTAATATATAAATTTTGACATTCACCTTGACCTATTTTAATCCGTACTATTCTCCTAAGTAACAGTGCCCATATTAATATATACATTTTGACATTCACCTTGACCTATTTTAATCCATACTATTCTCCTAAGTAACAGTGCCCATATTAATATATACATTTTGACATTCACCTTGACCTATTTTAATCCGTACTATTCTCCTAAGTAACAGTGCCCATATTAATATATACATTTTGACATTCACCTTGACCTATTTTAATCCGTACTATTCTCCTAAGTAACAGTGCCCATATTAATATATACATGTACATTTTGATATTCACCTTGACCTATTTTAAGGTCAGAAACTTTTAATTTGTTATAACTTTATCTGACTACAGGTGTCGTCCCTTGGTAGTGGGGGTGATCATGTTATGGATGCCATTTCTCAGTGCGAACAATACGCCAAAGAGCAGGGAGCGCAGGAGAGGAATGCCCCCTGGAGGCTGTTCTTCAGGAAGGAGATCTTCGCCCCGTGGCACGACCCGAGCGAAGATTCGACGGCAACCAATCTGATATACCAGCAGGTGGTACGCGGTATAAAGTTTGGAGAATACAGATGTGATAAGGTACGTAGGATGTTTGGAATCAGAATGATGCAGTGTTATAGGATACATACCCCATTAGCACCATAGCTTGTACCTATTCAGTACCGTAGCCAGAGGAAAAAATTTCAACCAAGGAAATCTAGGGGGTCTGTGGGCATGTTGCCCCTTAAAATTGTTGGGGTATAGAAGCAATTTCCTGCTGTTTCTGATTTAATGAGTTTAGACGTATAATTATGAACTGATCTTTCAGCTCACTAGCAGTCAACATTTTATACAGCAAGGGATATTATTTGCATTTTATTTATTTAATTTGTTTTTTATCTTTGGAAATATTAACCAAGGCATCAGTGTGGCTACGGTCCTGCTGTTACTGAAGCATCCGTGGTGTAATGGATACAGTGTCCGCCTCGTATCCGAGAGGTTGCAAGTTTGAACTTTGAACCTCGGCAGAACCACAGTGGTTGGTGTTGGCAAGTGATTTAAATCCTCATTGCCTCTTCTCTCTCCTGTGTGAGCGATTAAAGTAATGTTGTATTGAGCTAAACAAGAATTGAGCTAAAATGAAATTGGTATAAACTAATGCCATAACTTCACTTTGCTTAGAACCCGATGCATGGTCACGGGTTCGAGCCCCACTCAGGCCTTGTCTATTTATATGCAACAGTTGACAGTTTCTTACGGAGGTTGGTGCACCAAGTACTGGTTAACCGCTAAAGCCTGGCCAGGTAAGGTGTTGTTAGGTAAGCTGGCCGCCGGCGATATAGCCCAAAATGATGCTGATGAAGGCGTAAAACCCAAACAAACAAACAAACAAACAAACAAACAAACAAACAAACAGAAAGCGATGCAATCTGATGAAACAAATTGTAATTACCAGTACTATGAAAACGTTGATTGAAAGAGACGCAAAAAGTGATTGAAGCAACTGCAACTCGCCTTTTGTTACTATCGCCTGTCAGACTTCTGGTGAGGGATATTCATTTGGTGTCCGTCCGTCCGTACAGAGCCACTTCTGATGAGGGATATTCATTTGGTGTCCGTCCATCCGTACAGAGCCACTTCTGGTGAGGGATATTCATTTGGTGTCCATTCGTCCGTACAGAGCCACTTCTCAGTAACAAATCGGTGTAATTTTATGAAACTAAAAATAAATATGTGTTACTATACGTCTAGATCGAGCCAGTAGCTCCACAGAGTTATTGCCCTTTAACCCATTTCATTCGGGATACCGTTCAAACAGTATTTGCAAAGAACATAGAGCCAGATCAACCACCATGGAATGTGCCATCTGATCAGGCTCTATGCTGTTTGCTATTCAGATGATCTTGCTAAGACACTTGGCTATGTAGCAAACAACATAGATCCCGATCAGCATGCAGCGTCATGCTGCGGCTGATCTGGATCTATGTTGTTTGCAAAAGCCTTTAAGTATATCCAGAATGAAATGGGTTAATTGACTAAAATCCAGAAATGTGTCCGTCCTCTGGTGCAACTCGAAGTCTAAGCATAAAGCAAATCAACTGCTTGGTCTCATAAATGATTTGTTATTACATTGTTCTTTTATAGGATGATGACTTGGCGATGATTGCCGCCCAACAATATTACAGCGATTACGGGTCCAACCTGAGCACAGAGCGCCTACAGAGTCTACTCCCCTCATACATCCCCGATGGCATGCTCGCCAAACAGAACTCACTTACCTACTGGATGCAGCAAGTGAACTCCAAAATCCGCGGCCCATACTTCGCCAACGACAGAATCGAAGCGCTCAAGGTGAAAGAGGACATTGTTAGTTATGCCAAATACAAATGGCCACTGCTGTTCTCCAGATTTTACGAGGCGTATAAATTTGCGGGACCCAGTCTGCCAAAGAATGATGTGATTATAGCGGTGAACTGGACTGGTGTTTATGTTGTGGATGATCAGGAGCAAGTACTGTTGGAGTTGTCTTTCCCTGAAATAACGGCTGTTTCAAGCAGCAGGTAAATCTTTTTCTATTGTACATATTTTTGTCAATAGCACACATTGATATCAAAATTCATCATATATAGACATTAAGAAAACAGTTGCTTTCATCAAAATTTACTGCTGGAGCCGTTACGATTTTGCCCTTAGGCAAGGCATTTAAATTCCACGTTGCCTCTTCTCTTTCCGTCGTGGCGATGGATTCCATCAGGAATGAGGTCTCGAGAGTGATTAATATAAGTGGAAGTCGTGATGGTGCAGTGGATGCGCGTTCGCTTCAGGTGCGAAAGGTCTGGAGTTCGAGCCCCGCTGGAGCCGTTACGATTATGTCCTTAGGCAAGGCATTTAAATTCCACGTTGCCTCTTCTCTCCCTCGTGGCGATGGATTCCATCAGGAATGAGGTCTCGAGAGTGATTTATATAAGTTGAAAGAACTTGTTTCGCAATCGAGCTAAAATAAATTTGTATAAACAATTAATATAAGTTGTAAGAACTTGTTTCGCAATCGAGCTAAAATAAATTTGTATAAACTAAAATTTACCACATTGAAATAAATATTTAAGACTCGAAGGGTACACAGGGTTTAGCCTCAAAGAGTTAGGGATCAATGATATATTCAGGCTGGTACGCTGCCAGCCTTCAATTCATTTATGCAGCTTTTCTGTTTGGTATTAGGTGTCCGCCTCCGTGGTCGAGTGGTTAAGGTCGCTGACTTGTATACCACTGTAACCTATCATCACTGATGGTCACGGGTTCGAGCCCCGCTCAGACCGTGTCTCATTTATATGAAAAAGTTGGCAGTTTCTTACGGAGGTTGGTGCACCCAAGTACTGGTTAACCGCTGGAGCCTGCCCAGGAAAGGTGTTGTTAGGTAAACTGCCCGCCGGCGATATAGCCCAAAATGATGCTGATGCAGGCGTAAAACCCGAAATATAACATAACATAATTGTTGCCATAGGACATGTGAAAATGTTCCACTGTGCAGATTTTGCAGACAAATGAAGGTATCTGAAATCTCGTCTTCATATCCTACTGGAGGTTTCAAATTCGAGAGTTGCTATATGATTTAAGCTGTTGGCACAACTTTAAACTCAAACAAGTTCTTCTATTATGGTGATAGATACCTACAAGTATTACATACATGAATTAGAACCAAGTCCATGAGCATATCTTTTTAAAAAACTTAATTCAATCACCACTATGCCGCTGTGGATCTAATGAAAACAGCTACCACTTTTTCTTTGAATGTATATACTATTCTAATAATCGAATTGATTTCCTACACAATGTGCTAAGATTATGCCCTACTGCTAATCTGCATACATGGCGAGGAGACCCTGTCAGATGACATTAACAAAATAATATTTGAATATGTCGATAACTTCATTCATGATACAAAACGATTCTTTGAGTGAAACCCCATGCATATAAGACCCCATGTATATAAGACGTGCACTTGATGACTTTACCCATGTCTGCCTGCACTACATTCTCAAATATCTTCTCTTTCTTCTGCATTCTTACTGGTATTATATTTCTGTCATTTCTAAGCAATATGCACATTTGGTATACATGTATTAGTTCTACACCGTCCAATATATTACTGTGTATTTTGAACTGCAAGGAAAGAAACTATATAAGCTCTGCTTCCGTTTTGATCCTTTACTATTCTTTGATTTTGTGTGCATGTATTGTTTTGTGAATGTATATAGTGGAATAAATATGTTTAACCCAAACACAATCGAGCAAGAAAGAATTATCGAGCTAGGTATGTGCTTAAGCTACAGGATGAGTTCAATGCCACTAAACATCAGAATGAAGTGACCGTATGCGCAATTATTGCAATAAATCAACAACAAATTAATGCTTGTTTACAGGACTGGAAAGATGCATGGTCAGAGCTTTACGTTAGCGACAGTGAAAGGAGACGAGTACACATTCACGTCACCGAATGCGGAGGACATCCGTGACCTTGTGGTGACCTTCCTTGAAGGTCTCAAGAAGAGATCCAAATATGTGATAGCTCTACAGGACTATAATGCTCCACCAGGTATTGCACTGAGCTTAATTTCACATCTTGACAGTTGGTCTCCGCCTCCGTGGTCGAGTGGTTAAGGTCGCTGACTTGTATACCACTGTAACCTATCATCACTGATGGTCACGGGTTCGAGCCCCGCTCAGGCCGTGTCTCATTTATATGAAAAAGTTGGCAGTTTCTTACGGAGGTTGGTGCACCCAAGTACTGGTTAACCGCTGGAGCCTGCCCAGGAAAGGTGTTGTTAGGTAAACTGCCCGCCGGCGATATAGCCCAAAATGGTGCTGATGCAGGCGTAAAACCCGAATCATAACATAACATAACATCTTGACAGTTGACACATGCCATTTCAGTGTTATGATTATCTAACATAAGATCATGACCTCTGACATACCTGTATGACCTCTGACCTAATTTCTTGACATTTTGCCTACTCATCTGACCTAGATAATTATGTGACCTTTGGCATAGTTTAATTACCTCCGGCATACCTCAGCCTACTCAGTGTGCCTCTCTGCCTGTCCGTCATATTTTGTTTCCACTCCAGACTGTCATGAAGCTTTGTATATCGGTATAAAATTGAGTTTGGGGTGACAAGGGGCACACATTCGTTCTTAAGAACCATCTCCACTTGAGACCTGTATGACCTAGTCTGCAAATGGGAGGAACATTAGTCTTGTTCAGTAGATAGGGTCAAACGTAATGGGTGACAGGGAACAGGAAAGGTGTTGTTAGGTAAACTGCCCGCCGGCGATATAGCCCAAAATGGTGCTGATGCAGGTGTAAAACCCAAACAAACATTTACATGTTCATGGTCCCACCTGATTTCTGTGAATATTATTATGGTCAGATGGTTGATCGAACCTGTGATCCCGGGATTCACTCTAGTGAAAATGGCCCTAGTCGGAGGGTGTTCTCAAACCTTACGCTCAAGTGATATGATTGGTCGAGTATGAGAGATTTGTGCTTGGCTAAGCCAATCAGAGAGCTTGTGGCTGAGTTTGAGATTGGAGAAAAGTTTAATATGTCTGGAAATGATTTCTGCTCTGGAATGTAAATAAAACCTATTATCAGCTCTTCAGGAAAACATAGTTTCAACGGAATGTTGACGAGGTACACTTTATTTTCAGGAGAGGCCTTCTTGAACTTCCAGAAGGGAGATTTGATTGTGTTGTTGCAGCAGAATGGGGAGACGGTGATGAACTCCGGTTGGTGTGTCGGCGAATGTGTTCGCACAACAAAGAAAGGAGACTTCCCCGCCGAATGTGTATATGTGCTACCCACGATCACCAAACCACCGCCAGAAATATTGGTAAGAATCTGCGCTGTTCAGGGTTTGAGTTACGTTGGATATGTGGAAGAACTAATCTCCCTGATCTGCCTCACGACCATTACACTAAATACTTCTCCCTAATACACTAAATACTTCTCCCTAATACACTAAATACTTCTCCCTAGTACACTAAATACTTCTCCCTAATACACTAAATACTTCTCCCTAATACACTAAATACTTCTCCCTAATACACTAAATACTTCTCCCTAGTATACTAAATACTTCTCCCTAATACACTAAATACTTCTCCCTAGTGCACTAAATACTTCTCTCTAGTGCACTAAATACTTCTCCCTAATACACTAACTACTTCTCCCTAATACACTAAATACTTCTCCCTAGTATACTAAATACTTCTCCCTAGTACACTAAATACTTCTCCCTAGTACGCTAAATACTTCTCCCTAATACACTAAATACTTCTCCCTAGTACACTAAATACTTCTCCCTAATACACTAAATACTTCTCCCTAATACACTAAATACTTCTCCCTAATACACTAAATACTTCTCCCTAGTATACTAAATAATTCTCCCTAGTACACTAAATACTTCTCCCTAATACACTAAATACTTCTCCCTAATACACTAAATACTTCTCCCTAATACACTAAATAATTCTCCCTAATACACTAAATACTTCTCCCTAATACACTAAATACTTCTCCCTAGTATACTAAATACTTCTCCCTAATACACTAAATACTTCTCCCTAGTACACTAAATACTTCTCCCTAATACACTAAATACTTCTCCCTAATACACTAAATACTTCTCCCTAGTATACTAAATACTTCTCCCTAGTACACTAAATACTTCTCCCTAGCACACTAAATACTTCTCCCTAATACACTAAATACTTCTCCCTAATACACTAAATACTTCTCCCTAATACACTAAATACTTCTCCCTAATACACTAAATACTTCTCTAGATCTATGTTGTTTGCTATTCACACATGTGTTTTAACTCCACTATCCGAATAGCAAACAGCATAGAACCTGATCAGACGGTACCCTATTGAGCCTGATCAGACGGTACCCTATAGAGCCTGATCAGACGGTACCCTATAGAGCCTGATCAGATGTTACCCTATAGAGCGTGATCAGACGGTACCCTATAGAGCCTGATCAGACGGTACCCTATAGAGCCTGATCAGACGGTACCCTATAGAGCCAGATCAGACTGTACACAAACTCTCAAAAGAGACATTAGGATTTCATATAATTGTCAGCCACAGTCTTTATACTAATTTGTTTGTTATTGTGCTTATTCCCACTGCTAGCGGTTTGAGCACTTCTTGGGTTCTTTCATGAGATGAAGATTTCAAACGAAAGGTCAGTGGTCTTAGTCAAGTGCTCACCTGTGCCTCAAACAATGCTCGGAGTCGCACCTCGAGTCGTCATGGCCCTGAGGTTATAAAACTTTTCTCAGATCTCATACTCAAGCTCAAGACATTTGATTAGTTGATTCCGAGTCTTACAGTCAGCTGAACCAATCAGAAACTTGAGATTGAAGAAAAGTTTTATAACCTCCAGGCCTGGATCATATACAGCAGGAAACTTGCTATATGGCCTTGGCTTTTAGATTAGCTCTAAATCCCCACCTCCCCCATATAGCAACAACATTATCTATAGTAATTTTATTTGTGTTTTCAGCAATTGTTTATCCAGTCCTCGGACCCTACCGTGTTATCTCAGAATGCAGGTGAAGTGCTAATTGAACCGGGAGAGAAACCGTACACACTTGAGGATTACGCGCTCGACCATTTCAGGTATATATTACTGTAAAAGTTTAAACTTTATTTATTTTACAACGATTGCGAAGCAAGTGCTATGCTTCTCACTAATGCAACCCGGGTTCGATCCTCGGACCGGGAAGTATGTGAGATGGTACGGTTGTCGCCAGATCGGACAGGTGGGTTTTCTCCGGGTACTCTGGTTTCCTCCCACACGAATGACCACATATACGCTTTCATCTGCGCCAACAAGAGTGATTCATACAAGTTGTTGAAGCTTGTTTCGCAATCGTGAAATAAATAAAGTTTATATAACAATGCGCCCCAGCCATTTATTGTTAACATACATATAGTTTATACAAATTTATTTTAGCTCGATTGCGAAACAATTTCTTATAACTTATATTAATCACTCTTGAGACCTCATTCCTGATGGAATCCATCACCACGAGGGAGAGAGAAGAGGCAACGTGGAAATTAATTGCCTTGCCTAAGGGCACAATCGTAATTGCTCCAGCGGGGCTCGAACTCCAGACCTTTCGTACCTGAAGCGAACGCGCATCCACTGCACTATCACGACTTCCTAGCATACATATGGTATTGAACTCCTAGAAATATATATTTCTTATGTATACATTGTAAATATTATTTTTTCAGACCACCACCAAAGAGAACTCTTACAAAGACCTTGTCAACCGCACGACGTCGCAAGCCTGATGAACTGTGGAAGTACTCGAAAGATCCGTTGAAGCAGCCACTGTTGAAGAAATTACTGGGGCGGGAAGAGGTCAGCCAGGAGGCGACCATGTGCTACCTAGATATCCTTTCATGTTTCACACACCCATCATCATCAATTAGCAGGTCGTAATCTTTCCCGAGTTTAAACATATATATATGGTCGAGTGGTTAAGGTCGCTGACTTGTATACCACTGTAACCTATCATCACTGATGGTCACGGGTTCGAGCCCCGCTAAGACCGTGACTCATTTATATGAAAAAGTTGGCAGTTTCTTACGGAGGTTGGTGCACCCAAGTACTGGTTAACCGCTGGAGCCTGCCCAGGACAGGTGTTGTTAGGTAAACTGCCCGCCGGCGATATAGCCCGAATGGTGCTGATGCAGGCGTAAAACCCGAAATATAATAAGAAATTAAACATATATATAGGATCTTTCTTCTTTTTTTTAAAACTTTATTTATTTTACAACGATTGCGAGGCAAGTTTTAACAACTTGTATTAATCACTCTCATTGGCGCAGATGACGGCATAAATGTGGTCATTCGTGTGGGAGGAAACCGGAGTACCTGGAGAAAACCAAAGCTTTTAAGTAACCTATCATCACTGATGGTCACGTGTTCGAGTCCCACTCAAGGCTGTATCTCATTTATATGAAAAGTTGGCATATTCTTACGGAGGTTGGCATCACCAAGTACTGGGTAATGGCTGAGGCCTGCCCAGGAAAGGTGTTGTTAGGTATACTGCCCACTGGCGATATAGTCCAAAATGGTGCTGATGCAGGCATAAAACCCAAACAAACAATATATACATGTGATATTAACAATGTGAAATAATGTTCAATATGCAGATTTTTTACCTTAACCATAACCCACCTATCCTAAAGTACATGGGTGATCATCCATCGAGGCGAGGTCGAGTGGCCAATGATCTAACGGACCAAATCTTTGAACCCCCATTGAGAACTGTAAGTATTGTAGTATTTATTCTTTTCCCTGTCCGAAATACTTGAGGGGGGGGGGGTGGCCTCCATCCCCGAGTTTTTAAAGTCGTTCTCTTCAAATCACTTGCCCCTTACTGATTAATAATTAGAGAATGTTAGGTTATTGTTAAATATTACTTTATTTGGCGAGTTTGAGAAAATATGAGTCTCGCCTTGTATTTTAATTTTTTTTCGGAGACAAACCTAACAAATTTACATTATATCAGAGAGTAATCTAATATTCCATTTATTGTATCATCTGATAAAAAAGAAGATTTACCCAGGAAACATTACAGAATATTCAGTTTATGATACCATTTGTGAATCATGACGTCACGGCGGTATGGCATCTTAAAAGTTTATTAGTTTATAGTTTATACAAATTTATTTTAGCTCGATTGCAAAACAAGTTCTTATAACTTATATTAATCACTCTCGAGACCTCATTCCTGGTGGAATCCATCGCCATGAGCGAAAGAGAAGAGGCATCGTGGAAATTAAATGCCTTGCCTAAGGGCACAATCGTAACGGCTCCAGCAGGGCTTGAACTCCGGACCTTTCGCACCTGAAGCGACTTCCAAATAAAAGTTTATTAGGTACGGTAGGCAACGTTTTTACATTATTTTGCATGAATGTTGTGAATAAAACGTGTCTAGGCCAGCACAAGATGTTGACATTGTAGAAATATAAACATAATAAAGTTGTAACGCGTGTGTTTTACGTTTATTTATCGTCGCTACCGGTTGCCCATATGAGCGACACCTAAAGAGATTAGTCATTTTACATTTTTGGAGGATAGTGTAATGATACAGACCCATTCCAGAGTCTCCTCTGGTTCTTTTACGTGCACAATGTAAAGCACAGACACAAGACCTCGGTTTAACCCATTCAACCCCAAGTAACTGACATGGACTGATGCTTGATATTTTTAGACCAATAAATTATTACCTTTGGACCAGTTCATTTATCAAAATGGGTAATTTTATCTAAAAATAGTAATAATTATTACTGGCAAAAAGTGCAGATCCTGATGAGACACGAGCCTGCTCACCTGGATCTACACTTTTTTAAAGTCTATTTCGAGGCCTGTAGTGTTGAAAAGGTTATAGTCCCAACTGAAAGACTGTTCATTTTATTACGGTGAAGGTGGGATGGAACCTGTGAACCCCGGATTAAGCTGTAACATGCTGTACAACTATCTCTTTTTATACTGCAGGAACTTCTGAAGGATGAAATTTACTCGCAGATTATAAAACAATTAACAGAGAATAAAAACAGGTATGTGATAATGTATATTTAAAACCCACTTTGAGTTAACAGAGAATAAAGACCGGTATGTGATAATGTATATTTAAATCCCACTTTGAGTTAACAGAGATATATCTCACTATGAAGGAAAGGGTTATCTACCAAGGGAAGTAATAGAAAAACCAGCGTTATCGCACATTAAAGCCCCATTGTTGAGTTTCCACTGTTTATATTATATTTCATACTATTTTATGTACATACAAGAGGGCCTCATGAAAAATGAACATTAGCTAAATGTGTTACCCTCTATGAATAGAGAATTTTCCTCCATACTTACTTCCTATATTCATTTGCTACAGATTGAGCGAGGAGAGAGGTTGGGAGTTGATGTGGTTGGTGACCGGATGTTTCGCCCCATCAACTAACCTACTGAAGGAGGCAACATTATTCCTACGGTCACGGAGAAACCAGATCGCCCAGGACTGCATACATAGACTACAGAAGACATTAAGGTAACTTGCCGAAGTCTGTAGATGCAATTACCTCCCCTGAGTGTGTTGGATGTTATATCAGAAATTAAGACTATAGGACCACCTCCAAAGGAAGATTACTTACTAGATACCTGTGTGTAAAGGACACCATTATGATCTCCTATCCAAGGGGCCATCTGTGACCAAGTGGTTCGAATCCAATTGGGGGTGTCGAATTATTTCCTGTGAGAAATCTATCCAGCTGAGCTGAGAAGGTCGGCAGTTCTACCCGTGTGCATGTCATTGCATGAAATACTGTTCAGATGTGCCGGGGTCTTCATCCGCCAATAATAGCTGGGTAGTTGCCATGATTATATGACCTAAGATGTTGGTTCAACATTAAGCCCCCAAAAACAAACATTGATCTCATATCCAGCCTCGTATCCATGGTAACATACTGTTGAAGACCGACCACCTTCCAACAAGGCCTTGTTTGCCACACCCATGGGTTGTACTTTCATTACAGTCTACATCCGTTATGTCAAAGTCGTTTATGTCGAATTCTCCGGTTATCTCGAAGTCGGATCAAATTCCCATTTCAGACACTATCATTTTACATATAACTGGATCTGTTTATATCGAAATTCGTTAAGTCAAACTTCGGTTATGTCGAAGTATTTTATTCGGTCTGACGGAATTCGACATAACGGATGTAGACTGTATTTCAATTGAATACATATAAACTGCGTTAACAGTCAAATCTATTGAAGCATCCAACGTTTTGCTAAGCTAATATGTACATTGTATAATGTAAATAACGTGACATAAAAATACAAAGAAAGATCATTGTAACTGCAGAAATGGAACGAGAAAGTACCCGCCACATCAGGTGGAGGTAGAAGCTATTCAACATAAGACGACGCAGATTCTACATAAAGTCTACTTCCCAGATGATTCTGATGAGGTATGTACATGTATATGGCAGCCATCTTGGAACTACTTTCCAGATTATATTCTGAATAGGTTTATGTATAGATTTATTGAATGGCAGCCATCTTGGAACTACTTTCCAGATGATTGTGATGAGGTATGTACATGTATATGGCAGCCATCTTGGAACTACTTTCCAGATGATATTCTGAATAGGTGTATGTATAGATTTATTGAATGGCAGCCATCTTGGATCTACTTTCTAGATGATTGTGATGAGGTATGTACATGTATATGTATATGGCAGCCATCTTGGAACTACTTTCCAGATGATATTCTGATAATGTATGTGTAGATTTATTGAATGACAGCCATCTTGGATCTACTTTCCAGATGATTCTGATGAGGTATGTATTGATTTATGTAAATAGCTGCCATCTTGGAACTACTTCCCAGATAATATGTATATTCTGAATCAACTTCACACCAGTATTAATATTAAATAGAATAAAATAAAGATTCTGTCTATAAACTCTTAATTCACGAACTTAATGATTCGTTTCAATGTACATTTAATTGTTACCTTGGCTTTATTTTGCAGGCATTTGAGGTTGAATCGAGTACGAGAGCTAAAGATTTCTGTATGAACATCTCTAACAAGCTTCGTCTGAAATCCTCCGAGGGCTTTAGTCTGTTTGTCAAGATAGCTGATAAAGGTGGGTCAAAGTGGTTGTAGACATTTCTGTCCAATTCCTGAGATACTATATGGAGGATATCGGCTGTCTGATTAGCACAGTTGTTAGCACGCTCGCTTCTCACCAATGTAACCCGAGTTCGATCCTCGGACCGGGAAGTATGTGAGATGATACGGTGGTCGCCAGATCGGACAGGTGGGTTTTCTCCGGATACTCTGGTTTCCTCCCACACGAATGATCACAGTTACACTTTCATCCGTGCCAACGAGAGTGATTAATATAAGTTGTTAGAACTTGCTTCGCAATCGTTGTAAAATAAATAAAGTAAAGTTTATACTATACAGAGGATAGGTTTTAACATTCGACTGATCGAAAATAATTTTTCAAATTATAATGGAAGAATTTGTAGTGATAACGCAATGGTAGCTTGTTCGCTTTAGGTAGAGCATTCGCTTCAGATGCGAAAGGTCCAGAGTGTGTGTGTCCGCTGAAGCCGTTACGATTGTGCCCTAAGGCAAGGCATTTAAATTCCACATTGCCTCTTCTCTCTCCCTCGTGGTGATGGATTCCATCAGGAATGAGGTATCGAGAGTGATTAATATAAGTTGTAAGAAATTGTTTCGCAATCGAGCTAAAATAAATTTGTTTAAACTAATGTATAGTAGCATTGCTACTTGTACATAAAAAAACAAAATTTTATAACATATTTATTGCAAAATAATTTTATAGCATATCTATTCCTTATCACTTCTTGTTACTTTGAATATAGGGGTGTATTTCTATGTTTTCCCCATTAACCCATTTGATTGGATACCGTTCAAACAGTATTTTTAGTCTGCCTCCGTGGTCGAGTGGTTAAGGTCTCTAACTTGCATACCACTGTAACCTATCATCACTGATGGTCACGGGTTCGAGTCCCGCTCAGGCCGTGTCTCATTTATATGAAAAAAGTTGGCAGTTTCTTACGGAGGTTGGTGCACCCAAGTACTGGTTAACCGCTGGAGCCTGCCCAGGAAAGGTGTTGTTAGGTAAACTGCCCGCCGGCGATATAGCCCAAAATGGTGCTGATGCAGGCGTAAAACCCGAAATATAACATAACTCTAACAGTATTTGCAAAAGAACATAGAGCCATATCAGCTGCCATGGAACGTTCCGTCTGATCAGGCTCTATGCTGTTTGCTATTCAGATGATCTTGCTAAGACACTTGGCTATGTAGCAAACAGCATAGATCGTGATCAGCACGCAGTCACGTTGCGGCTGATCTGGATCTATGTTGTTTGCAAAAGCCTTTAAATATATCCAGACTGAAATGGGTTAAGTCTGGTATAGTAAGAGTTAATTTATAATACCTGATATCAGCCTTCAGCTCAACCAATCAGAAAGCATGAAACTGAGTTTGAAATTTGAGCTTTGTTTATAAACTGTAGGCTTGTATTGTAGCCATTTACTAGATTCGAAATGTGGCAAGTTCTTCGACTGTTAATCTGTGTTAACCCATTCAACACCAAGTAGCTGACATAAATTGGTCCACAACATTTTTAGACCAATAAATTAATAAGAAAATTACCTTTGGACCAGTTCATTTTTTCAAAATGGTTAATTTTGTCTAAAAATAGTAATATTACCGGCAAAAAGTGCAGATCCTGATGAGACAGCTCGTCACGAGCAAGACGGTTCATATAGATCTGCATTTTGTGTAAGTCTATTTAGAGGTAGGTATGTGGTGTTGAAAGGGCTAAGCAGCCACCTTTGCTAAGCAGCCACTTTTCGTCATCTATCGGCTGGCTGCTTCAGACAGGTTTATTATATATATCCACCTATCTTTTACTATATTTTACAGTGATAAGCGTACCGGAGGGAGATTTCTTCTTTGACTTTGTGAGACATCTGATAGACTGGATACGTAAAGCGAGACCCACCAGAGATGGTAATGTACTATAGTATATATTATATATGGCTGTTATTCGTGGGTTTTTTTTACATTTGAACATTTTTTTTTTGTAGTTGAGAAGTATAAAATATTGAAGTTTGTGTTATAGCATTTGATTATCATGTCCGGGGAAAGATGACCTGTTTAGTGATGCCAACACATAATACATGTATATATTTTAGGGATGGAAACGAATAGCGATTATACTATTCGAATATTCGGTCGGAACGGTAGAATTCTATCAAAAACACAAAATCACTCGAACTCTTATACAAATTGCTGAACCTAATTTCTGTTTTACGCGTAAACGTCATCTTCTTCAAATGATTATTCAGATTGATATTGTACCCGATTATGTTAAATCCAATTTGCATAGATTACACCTAGCAGTTTTCTTATTCTCAGAGCGATTCAAGCATTTCCAATGTGTGACTGAGCGGGTGGCATTTTTGAGGACAATATAATATTTTGTTCCGAATATTCGAATACTGGAATAGTATTCAGACGTTCGAGCTAACATATACCATTATATCATGAATTGTTACTTCATTGCTTAATCCCGTATCCAAAACATTTGTTTTCTCCTTGACAAGGGAATAACACTTCTATAGAAAGATCTATATCATCTATGTATATACATAATATACATAATAACAACTGATACAACAAATTCTAGAATTAAATATATATATATATATATACCGGTATATATATTGTATGTAAAATGCTACAACAAATTCTAGAATTAAATATATATATTGTATGTAAAATGCTACAACTAATTCTAGAATTAAATATATATATATATATTGTATGTAAAATGCTACAACAAATTCTAGAATTAAATATATATATATATATTGTATGTAAAATGCTACAACAAATTCTAGAATTAAATATATATATATATATATTGTATGTAAAATGCTACAACAAATTCTAGAATTAAATATATATATATATATATATTGTATGTAAAATGCTACAACTAATTCTAGAATTAAATATATATACATGTATATATATTGTACACAGGGTTCATTCTACATGTAGGTCAGAAATTTTGGGAGAAGTGAGAAAGCATGCGATCGCATCCTTAAATGGTGCTATTTAATAAATTCCAACAAAATATGGTTAAAATGCACAGTACAACCATTAAATACAAAATTTAAATAGAAGGAGTGCCAGTTAACATGTATCTTACTGGACAAAACTTTGTATGAAATTTGTAAAATATTTAGAGAGAAGTGGCCCCCCAGAGGGCGAAGTCAGGGTCCCTAGGGCGACTATTTCGCCCACATCACCCCCTAGAATGATCCCTGCCTGTATACTACATATAGTAGGATTAAAGACAAATGAAGAAAAAGATGAAGGAAAAAAGAAAAGAAAAAATGTACAGTGAAATTATATGATCATTTAGCTACATGTGTTTATATGACAAATGTTTCAGGTGCACCGCCTCAATTCACATACCAAGTCTTCTTCATGAAGAAACTGTGGACGAACCTGGTACCTGGCCGTGACATGAACGCTGACCTTATATTCCACTATCACCAAGAACTGCCTAAATTGTTACGCGGCTACCACAAGTGTAGTCGGGACGAAGCCACGAGACTGGCTGGTATAATTTATCGTGTCAAATTCGGTGAACAGAAGTCGGGTCTACAGAATGTTTCGTAAGTGAAGTACGGCTGCATACATACATGTAGAGTATCGCTATGCTGGGGTGCTATCCCCTGTGAATCAAATTTCTTTAACTCTTTCACTGCCAATGTCGCATAAAAGCGACCCAATGTCGCATAAAGCGACCCCATGTCGCATAAAAGCGACTTTTCAAATAGCAGAGAAACCGATCAGACAGAACAGAATGTGCCATCTGATCAGGCTATATGCTGATTGATCTTCAGACAGTGAAGCTGAAGAACCTATCCGAATAGCAAACAACATAGATCCGGATCAGATGTGGCATTATGCCGCGGCTGATCTGAATCTATGTTGTTTGCACATGCTCTGAATTTATTCGGCGCTGAAAGAGTTAAATGATGACATTTCTGTGATATTGCGATTATTGCAATATTTTCACATAGAACATGTTCACACTGTATCCACCATGTGTTTTCACTAAATTCTTGAGGATGTATGTACATAGGAAAGAGGTAACCATACAAGCAGGTTGTTTTCTCCTCAATCCTACATATATGTACATAGGAAAGTGGTAACCATACAAGCAGGTTGCTTTCTCCTCAATCCTACATGTATGTACATAGGAAAGAGGTAACCATACAAGCAGGTTGCTTTCTCCTCAATCCTACATGTGTGTACATATTATTTTATACGTTATACATATTGTTTAAACAAATCTAAGTCCGCCTCCGTTGTCGAGTGTTTACGGTCGCTGACTTGTATACCACTGTAACCTATCATCACTGATGGTCACGGGTTCGAGCCCCGCTCAGACAGTGTCTCATTTATATGAAAAAGTTGGCAGTTTCTAACGGAGGTTGGTGCACCCAAGTACTGGTTAAACGCTGGAGCCTGCCCAGGAAAGGTGTTGTTAGGTAAAACTGCCCGCCGGCGATATAGCCCAAAATAGTGCTGATGCAGGCATAAAACCCGAAATATAACATAACAAAATCTGTTATTATATATGTTACAGTCGCATGTTACGAGAGCTCGTGCCAGCGGACCTGATAAAGTCTCAGTCACCAGATGATTGGAAGAGGGTGTGTATGCTACTTCATTTACTGCCTTGACTTGCCTATTCTAGGTTCTAGATTACATATTTGGGGATTGGGGGGCTATAGTTATCAATTTACGATTAGTTACGATTGTGCCCTTAGGCAAGGCATTTAAATTCCACGTTGCCTCTTCTCTCTCCCTCGTGGCGATGGATTCCATCAGGAATGAGGTCTCGAGAGTGATAAATATAAGTTGTAAGAACTTGTTTCACAATCGAGCTAAAATAAATTTGTATAAAATAGTTATCAATTGGTAATGTGCATGTTTATCAGCCCAACATTGCACTGATAATTGCCTGTTGCATTTTGTACCTTGTAAAAACGATTGCGAAGCAAGTTTTAACAACTTATATTAATCACTTTCGTTGGCATGGATGAAGGCGTAAATGTGGTCATTCGTGTGGGAGGAAACCGGAGTACCCAGAGAAAACCCACCTGTCTGACCTGGCGACCACCGTACCATCTCACAAACTTCCCGGTCCGAGGATCGAACCCGGGTTGCATTGGTGAGAAGCGAGCGCGCTAATCGGACATGTACATGTTCATAATTCCTCCTTTTCAAATTTTCAAAAATAAAATTAATTATATGGTTTCATTACTCCCAAAAATCTTGTCAATTGTGTTTATTTGTTATGCCCCAACTGTGGTATTCCAGAATCTGAGGTATTCTGGTACTGGACAAGAACCGCAGCTTCCCTCAAACATGGGAGTGCGATCCTTGATCTAAATATGGTTGGGAAAAACTTTTACATGAAGACTGGTATAATTATTATCTCCCAAATATGGTTGTGAAAATGGGGCTTTAACATGAAGACTGGTATATTATCTCCCAAATATGGTTGTGAAAAATGGGGCTTTAACATGAAGACTGTGGTATTGTTTCACATTTATGGTTGTGAAAACTGGCGCTTTAACATGAAGACTGTGGTATTGTTTCACATTTATGGTTGTGAAAACTGGGGCTTTAACATGAAGACTGTGGTATTGTTTCACATTTATGGTTGTGAAAAATGGGGCTTTAACATGAAGACTGTGGTATTGTTTCACATTTATGGTTGTGAAAAATGGGGCTTTAACATGAAGACTGTGGTATTGTTTCACATTTATGGTTGTGAAAACTGGCGCTTTAGTTGAAAGAATGGGATAGATATTGTCTCCTAACTATGGTTGTGAATTTTGGAGTTTTATCTTTCAACTTGTCTCCTAACTATGGTTGTGAATTTTGGAGTTTTATCTTTCAACTTGTCTCCTAACTATGGTTGTGAATTTTGGAGTTTTATCTTTCCTCCTAACTATGGTTGTGAATTTTGGAGTTTTATCTTTCCTCCTAACTATGGTTGTGAATTTTGGAGTTTTATCTTTCCTCCTAACTATGGTTGTGAATTTTGGAGTTTTATCTTTCCTCCTAACTATGGTTGTGAATTTGGAGTTTTATCTTTCCTCCTAACTATGGTTGTGAATTTTGGAGTTTTATCTTTCCTCCTAACTATGGTTGTGAATTTTGGAGTTTTATCTTTCCTCCTAACTATGGTTGTGAATTTTGGAGTTTTATCTTTCCTCCTAACTATGGTTGTGAATTTTGGAGTTTTATCTTTCCTCCTAACTATGGTTGTGAATTTTGGAGTTTTATCTTTCCTCCTAACTATGGTTGTGAATTTGGAGTTTTATCTTTCCTCCTAACTATGGTTGTGAATTTTGGAGTTATCTTCCTCCAACTATGGTTGTGAATTTTGGAGTTTTATCTTTCCCTAACTATGGTTGTGAATTTTGGAGTTTTATCTTTCCTCCTAACTATGGTTGTGAATTTTGGAGTTTTATCTTTCCTCCTAACTATGGTTGTGAATTTTGGAGTTTTATCTTTCCTCCTAACTATGGTTGTGAATTTTGGAGTTTTATCTTTCCTCCTAACTATGGTTGTGAATTTTGGAGTTTTATCTTTCAACTTGTCTCCTAACTATAGTTGTGAATTTTGGAGTTTTATCTTTCCTCCTAACTATGGTTGTGAATTTTGGAGTTTTATCTTTCAACTTGTCTCCTAACTATAGTTGTGAATGTTGCAGTTTTATCTTTCAATTTGTCTCCTAACTATGGTTGTGAATTTTGGAGTTTTATCTTTCAACTTGTCTCCTAACTATAGTTGTGAATGTTGCAGTTTTATCTTTCAATTTGTCTCCTAACTATGGTTGTGAATTTTGGAGTTTTATCTTTCAACTTGTCTCCTAACTATAGTTGTGAATGTTGCAGTTTTATCTTTCAATTTGTCTCCTAACTATGGTTGTGAATTTTGGAGTTTTATCTTTCAACTTGTCTCCTAACTATGGTTGTGAATTTTGGAGTTTTATCTTTCAACTTGTCTCCTAACTATAGTTGTGAATGTTGCAGTTTTATCTTTCAATTTGTCTCCTAACTATGGTTGTGAATTTTGGAGTTTTATCTTTCCTCCTAACTATGGTTGTGAATTTTGGGTTTTCTTTCTCCTAACTATGGTTGTGAATTTTGGAGTTTTATCTTTCCTCCTAACTATGGTTGTGAATTTTGGAGTTTTATCTTTCTCCTAACTATGGTTGTGAATTTTGGAGTTTTATCTTTTCCTAACTATGGTTGTGAATTTTGGAGTTTTATCTTTCCTCCTAACTATGGTTGTGAATTTTGGAGTTTTATCTTTCCTCCTAACTATGGTTGTGAATTTTGGAGTTTATCTTTCCTCCTAACTATGGTTGTGAATTTTGGAGTTTATCTTCCTCCTAACTATGGTTGTGATTTGGAGTTTTATCTTTCCTCCTAACTATGGTTGTGAATTTTGGAGTTTTATCTTTCCTCCTAACTATGGTTGTGAATTTTGGAGTTTTATCTTTCCTCCTAACTATGGTTGTGAATTTTGGAGTTTTATCTTTCCTCCTAACTATGGTTGTGAATTTTGGAGTTTTATCTTTCCTCCTAACTATGGTTGTGAATTTTGGAGTTTTATCTTTCCTCCTACTATGGTTGTGAATTTTGGAGTTTATCTTTCTCCTAACTATGGTTGTGAATTTTGGAGTTTTTTTTTTTTGTTGTGTTTGGGTTTTTTTTTTTTGGTGTGTTTTGGGTTTTTTTTTCTAACTATGGTTGTGAATTTTGGAGTTTTATCTTTCTTTTTGGTTGTGTTTTGGGTTTATCTTTCTCCTAACTATGGTTGTGAATTTTGGAGTTTTATCTTTAACTTGTCTCCTAACTATAGTTGTGAATTTTGGAGTTTTATCTTTCCTCCTAACTATGGTTGTGAATTTTGGAGTTTTATCTTTCAACTTGTCTCCTAACTATAGTTGTGAATGTTGCAGTTTTATCTTTCAATTTGTCTCCTAACTATGGTTGTGAATTTTGGAGTTTTATCTTTCAACTTGTCTCCTAACTATAGTTGTGAATGTTGCAGTTTTATCTTTCAATTTGTCTCCTAACTATGGTTGTGAATTTTGGAGTTTTATCTTTCAACTTGTCTCCTAACTATAGTTGTGAATGTTGCAGTTTTATCTTTCAATTTGTCTCCTAACTATGGTTGTGAATTTTGGAGTTTTATCTTTCAACTTGTCTCCTAACTATAGTTGTTTGGGTTTTTTTTTTGTTGTGAATGTTGCAGTTTATCTTCTTTGCTCCTTACTATGGTTGTGAATTTTGGAGTTTTATCTTTCCTCCTAACTATGGTTGTGAATTTTGGAGTTTTATCTTTCCTCCTAACTATGGTTGTGAATTTTGGAGTTTTATCTTTCCTCCTAACTATGGTTGTGAATTTTGGAGTTTTATCTTTCCTCCTAACTATGGTTGTGAATTTTGGAGTTTTATCTT
>CM026389.1:23329710-23375610 GCA_014843695.1 Archivesica marissinica
AATGTTGCAGTTTTATCTTTCAATTTGTCTCCTAACTATGGTTGTGAATTTTGGAGTTTTATCTTTCAACTTGTCTCCTAACTATAGTTGTGAATGTTGCAGTTTTATCTTTCAATTTGTCTCCTAACTATGGTTGTGAATTTTGGAGTGTTATCTTTCAACTTGTCTCCTAACTATAGTTGTGAATGTTGCAGTTTTATCTTTCAATTTGTCTCCTAACTATGGTTGTGAATTTTGGAGTTTTATCTTTCATTTGTCTCCTAACTATGGTTGTGAATTTTGGAGTTTTATCTTTCAACTTGTCTCTAACTATAGTTGTGAATGTTGCAGTTTTATCTTTCAATCTCCTAACTATGGTTGTGAATTTGGAGTTTTATCTTTCCTCCTAACTATGGTTGTGAATTTTGGAGTTTTATCTTTCCTCCTAACTATGGTTGTGAATTTTGGAGTTTTATCTTTCCTCCTAACTATGGTTGTGAATTTTGGAGTTTTATCTTTCCTCCTAACTATGGTTGTGAATTTTGGAGTTTTATCTTTCCTCCTAACTATGGTTGTGAATTTTGGAGTTTTATCTTTCCTCCTAACTATGGTTGTGAATTTTGGAGTTTTATCTTTCCTCCTAACTATGGTTGTGAATTTTTTGGAGTTTTATCTTTCCTCCTAACTATGGTTGTGAATTTTGGAGTTTTATCTTTCCTCCTAACTATGGTTGTGAATTTTGGAGTTTTATCTTTCCTCCTAACTATGGTTGTGAATTTTGGAGTTTTATCTTTCCTCCTAACTATGGTTGTGAATTTTGGAGTTTTATCTTTCAACTTGTCTCCTAACTATAGTTGTGAATTTTGGAGTTTTATCTTTCCTCCTAACTATGGTTGTGAATTTTGGAGTTTTATCTTTCAACTTGTCTCCTAACTATAGTTGTGAATGTTGCAGTTTTATCTTTCAATTTGTCTCCTAACTAGGGTTGTGAATTTTGGAGTGTTATCTTTCAACTTGTCTCCTAACTATAGTTGTGAATGTTGCAGTTTTATCTTTCAATTTGTCTCCTAACTATGGTTGTGAATTTTGGAGTTTTATCTTTCAACTTGTCTCCTAACTATAGTTGTGAATGTTGCAGTTTTATCTTTCAATTTGTCTCCTAACTATGGTTGTGAATTTTGGAGTTTTATCTTTCAACTTGTCTCCTAACTATAGTTGTGAATGTTGCAGTTTTATCTTTCAATTTGTCTCCTTACTATGGTTGTGAATTTGGAGTTTTATCTTTCAACTTGTCTCCTAACTATAGTTGTGAATGTTGCAGTTTTATCTTTCAATTTGTCTCCTAACTATGGTTGTGAATGTTGGAGTTTTATCTTTCAACTTGTCTCCTAACTATAGTTGTGAATGTTGCAGTTTTATCTTTCAATTTGTCTCCTAACTATGGTTGTGAATTTTGGAGTTTTATCTTTCAACTTGTCTCCTAACTATAGTTGTGAATGTTGCAGTTTTATCTTTCAATTTGTCTCCTAACTATGGTTGTGAATTTTGGAGTTTTATCTTTCAACTTGTCTCCTAACTATGGTTGTGAATTTTGGAGTTTTATCTTTCAACTTGTCTCCTAACTATAGTTGTGAATGTTGCAGTTTTATCTTTCAATTTGTCTCCTAACTATGGTTGTGAATTTTGGAGTTTTATCTTTCAACTTGTCTCCTAACTATAGTTGTGAATGTTGCAGTTTTATCTTTCAATTTGTCTCCTAACTATGGTTGTGAATTTTGGAGTTTTATCTTTCAACTTGTCTCCTAACTATAGTTGTGAATGTTGCAGTTTTATCTTTCAATTTGTCTCCTAACTATGGTTGTGAATTTTGGAGTTTTATCTTTCAACTTGTCTCCTAACTATAGTTGTGAATGTTGCAGTTTTATCTTTCAATTTGTCTCCTAACTATGGTTGTGAATTTTGGAGTTTTATCTTTCAACTTGTCTCCTAACTATAGTTGTGAATGTTGCAGTTTTATCTTTCAATTTGTCTCCTAACTATGGTTGTGAATTTTGGAGTTTTATCTTTCAACTTGTCTCCTAACTATAGTTGTGAATGTTGCAGTTTTATCTTTCAATTTGTCTCCTAACTATGGTTGTGAATTTTGGAGTTTTATCTTTCAACTTGTCTCCTAACTATAGTTGTGAATGTTGCAGTTTTATCTTTCAATTTGTCTCCTAACTATGGTTGTGAATTTTGGAGTTTTATCTTTCAACTTGTCTCCTAACTATAGTTGTGAATGTTGCAGTTTTATCTTTCAATTTGTCTCCTAACTATGGTTGTGAATTTTGGAGTTTTATCTTTCAACTTGTCTCCTAACTATAGTTGTGAATGTTGCAGTTTTATCTTTCAATTTGTCTCCTAACTATGGTTGTGAATTTTGGAGTTTTATCTTTCAACTTGTCTCCTAACTATAGTTGTGAATGTTGTAGTTTTATCTTTCAATTTGTCTCCTAACTACCATATGGTTGTGAATTTTGGAGTTTTATCTTTCAACTTGTCTCCTAACTATAGTTGTGAATGTTGCAGTTTTATCTTTCAATTTGTCTCCTAACTACCGTATGGTTGTGAATTTTGGAGTTTTATCTTTCAACTTGTCTCCTAACTATAGTTGTGAATGTTGCAGTTTTATCTTTCAATTTGTCTCCTAACTATGGTTGTGAATGTTGCAGTTTATCATTCAATTTGTCTCCTAACTATGGTTGTGACATTTGGGGCTATATCATTCAGCTTGATGACAAACAAATTGAAATCATAGCAAAATATGTTCTTAATATTTTCCCTGCAACTTGTAATGTGGTTTGCATAAGAGAGACAGTTGTTTAATAATGATGTATTTTTCATTTTATTTTTATTTGTAATTTGTCTTTAATGAGAGTTTACTTTTCACTTGCAGGCGATAATCAGTGTATACAATGCTGACTCTGGACTGTCACAAGAAGATTCAAAAATAGAATTCCTCAAGGTTATCTATAAATGGCCGACCTTTGGTTCTGCATTCTTTGAGGTTAAGGTAAGTTAGACGTGAATTACTCCAGCTTATCTATAAATGGCCGACCTTTGGTTCTGCATTCTTTGAGGTTAAGGTAAGTTAGACATGAATTACTCCAGCTTATCTATAAATGGGTGGTTATCTATAAATGGCCGACCTTTGGTTCTGCATTCTTTGAGGTTAAGGTAAGTTAGGCATGAATTCTTCAAGGTTATCTATAAATAACCGACCTTTGGTTGTACATTCTTTGAGGTTAAGTTATTATGAGTTAGACATGAATTCCTCAAGGTTGTCTATAAATGGCCGGCCTTTTGTTCTGCATTAATTGAGGTTAAGTTACGATAAGTTAGGCATGAATTCCTCAAGGTTGTCTATAAATGGCCGGCCTTTTGTTCTGCATTAATTGAGGTTAAGTTACGATAAGTTAGGCATGAATTCCTCAATGTTATCTATAAATGACCGACCTTTGTTTGTACATTCTTTGAGGTTAAGTTACGATAAGTTAGACATGAATTCCTCAAGGTTATCTATAAATGACCGACCTTTGTTTGTACATTCTTTGAGGTTAAGTTACGATAAGTTAAACATGAATTCCTCAAGGTTGTCTATAAATGGCCGGCCATTTGTTCTGCATTAATTGAGGTTAAGGTCAGTTTGGCATGAATTCCTCAAGATTGTCTATATATGACTGACCAGAGTTAAGGTAAGTAAGGCATGCATAATTATTACAATCAATGAGGCATTGTCTATATATGACTGACCAGAGTTAAGGTAAGTAAGGCATGCATACTTATTATAATCAATGAGGCATCATGGAGATCAAGTTAGGGCCAAACCAGACTAATTTATGTCGATATGGAATAGTCAGTAATCAATCGGTGATGCATCAATATTGTTTCTAATGATGACACCTCAACCCTCGTCATGTTATTTATATATTTCACTAATAAATTTATATATTTCAATAATAAATTTATATATTTCACTAATAAATTTATATATTTCAAGAATAAATGTATATATTTCAAGCTTAACATAAATAAAACATTTTGTGTTTTATTCCACAGCAAACTACGGAGCCTAATTACCCAGAAATCCTGCTAATTGCAATCAACAAGAACGGGGTAAACCTGATACACCCGCAGACAAAGGTACGTCATATTGTTAGGGTTTTTTTTCTAGAGTGGAATTGCAGGGCGTGCCACCCTGCCAATTTGCCCTTTACCCCGTCCGTTTGCCTTTTAAGTAATTTAATTTTTAAGCATGCCTCAACATGTGTCTTCAGGTGGGCAGACCTATTCAACTTAGAATCAATCACCGTAACTTAGCAAAATATTTAGGGGCTAACCCAAAAATACCCCCTCCCGCACGTCATTGCGGCGCAGAATGCACCACCCTGCCTCTTTTCCCTCTAGAATAAACCCTATATGGTATTATATAATAGTATCATTCCTTGGTCCCAAACTGTTCTCATGTCTCCATCTCAAGGTATTTACATTTCCACTCAGCTCGACTAATCACAAAACTTAATACCGAGTCTTTAGATTTCCACTCGGCTCAACCAATCACAAAGCTTAATACCGAGTCTTAGATTTCCACTCAGCTCAACCAATCACAAAGCTTAATACCGAGTCTTAGATTTCCACTCAGCTCAACCAATCACAAAGCTTAATACCGAGTCTTACATTTCCACTCAGCTCAACCAATCACAAAGCTTAATACCGAGTCTTACATTTCCACTCGGCTCGACCAATCACAAAGCTTAATACCGAGTCTTACATTTCCACTTGGCTCAACCAATCACAAAACTTAATACCGAGTCTTACATTTCCACTCGGCTCGACCAATCACAAAGCTTAATACCGAGTCTTACATTTCCACTTGGCTCAACCAACGACAAAGCTTAATACCGAGTCTTTTGATTTCCACTCAGCTCAACCAATCACAAAGCTTAATACCGAGTCTTAGATTTCCACTCAGCTCAACCAATCACAAAGCTTAATACTGAGTCTTTAGATTTCCACTCAGCTCCACCAATCACAAAGCTTAATACCGAGTCTTAGATTTCCACTCAGCTCAACCAATCATAAAGCTTAATACTGAGTCTTTAAATTTCCACTCAGCTCAACCAATCACAAAGCTTAATACTAATTGGACTAGTAAACAAAGACTGACTTTATGATTTTCCAAGTGTTGTCATTGTTCATTGGTTTCACCATATTAGTTGTTGGAACAGGTACTGGATTTTGTTGCAACAGCAATTGAACATGAGGAACCAGAAATTACGGGAGAAAACGTCGGAGAGAGTCTTGCATGTACAGTCAAACCTGTCTTAAGCAGCCAGCCAAGGGAATCACAGAAAGTGGCTGCTTAGCACAGGTGGCTGCTTAATAGAGGTAAAATGTATAATAAAACAGCAAATTGGGAATCTGACAACTGGCTGCTTAATACAGGTTGGCTGCTTAATGGAGGTGACCACTAACACAGGTGTGACTGTATTTTTGAACCAGCCAAAAACAATGGTGCACACCACAATGTATTTATTTGAACCGTCTATGTTTCAGGATATCTTGGCAACACATCCATTTACTAAAATCTCTAACTGGAGTAGCGGAAACACATACTTCCATATGACAATAGGAAACTTGCTGAGGGGCAGCAAACTCCTGTGTGAAACCTCGCTGGTACGTATCTACTGTAATGTCTTGTGCAGGTTGCTTTCTCCTCAATACTACATGTATGTACATATTATTTATACTTGACTATGTTTATTCGAAGAAATAAATATTGTTTAAATAATGTTTTGTGAAACCTCGCTGGTATGTATCTAATATCTTGTGAAACCTCGCTGGTACGTATCTAATATCTTGTGAAACCTCGCTGGTACGTATCTAATATCTTGTGAAACCTCGCTGGTACGTATTTAATGCCTTGTAAAACCTCACTGGTATGTATCTAATATCTTGTGAATCCTCACTGGTATGTATCTAATATCTTGTGAAACCTCACTGGTACGTATCTAATATCTTGTGAATCCTCACTGGTATGTATCTAATATCTTGTGAAACCTCACTGGTACGTATCTAATATCTTGTGAAACCTCACTGGTACGTATCTAATATCTTGTGAAACCTCACTGGTACGTATCTAATATCTTGTGAAACCTCACTGGTACGTATCTAATATCTTGTGAAACCTCACTGGTACGTATCTAATATCTTGTGAATCCTCACTGGTATGTATCTAATATCTTGTGAAACCTCACTGGTACGTATCTAATATCTTGTGAAACCTCACTGGTACGTATCTAATATCTTGTGAAACCTCACTGGTACGTATCTAATATCTTGTGAAATCTCGCTTGTACGTATCTAATGTCTTGTGAAACCTCGCTGGTACGTATCTAATACCTTGTGAAACCTCGCTGGTACGTATCTACTGTAAATTAATGTCTTGTCCACACTGGTTCTATCTAATATAATGTCTTGTGAAATTTCACCCATAGGTACCCTAACTTGATAACTTAAGTAATCCGTGTTTATTTATTTACAGGGCTACAAGATGGACGACCTACTGACATCATACATTAGTCTAATGTTGACCAACATGAATAAACAGCGCACGTTAAAAAAATAAATTCGAAGAAATTAGTACCGAAGGAAACATGTGGTGAACTATACAGAACATCTTCTTAGCGAAATGAAAGCAGTTGTATTAATAATCGGTAGAAGGTGAACGATACGGAACATCTTCTTAGCGAAATGAAAGCAGTTGTATTAATAATCGGTAGAAGGTGAACGATACGGAACATCTTCTTAGCGAAATGAAAGCAGTTGTATTAATAATCGGTAGAAGGTGAACGATACGGAGCATCTTCTTAGCGAAATGAAAGCAGTTGTATTAATAATCGGTAGAAGGTGAACTAAATATATCCTCATTCAATACCCCAAATCACAGAATCAAATAAAATTAATTCTGAACAGAAAAATGGAAAGATATTAAGTTAAGCCATTTTAGAGAAATTTGATGGAGTACATGTAGATAAAGAGAAGTGAGTACAGAGAAATTATGTGCGAGTACAACCATGGTTTCCACGTACAGTACACATTGGTGGGAGTGAAATGTAATGCACTTGCTGCTGTATATACATGTATGTAGATTTCATATTGGATCATGCATACACTTTTGTGTTCAAATTTTCATACAGAATTAGACATGGTTAAAGGATATTGCACACACATTTTGATACATAGAATTAAACAGAACACATCACTGTACATATTTCCGACAATAGTTTTGCACTATGAAGTATATATAAAAAAGTAGATTATATACTTTATTTATGTTACGATTGCGAAACAAGCTATAACAACTTATATTAATAACTCTCGTTTGCGCGGATTTGTTGTCATTCGTGTGAGAGGAAACCGGAGTACCCGGAGAAAACCCACCAGTCCGATCTGGCGACCAGCGTACCATCTCGCATACTTCCCGGTCCGAGGATCGTACCCGGGTTGCATTGGTGAGAAGCGAGCATGCTAACCACTGCGCTAATCAGATAGCAACAGTTTATTTAGAAAATATATTGAATTATTACATAGTTTATAATGAAATACTGAGCACTAATGAGAAAATATATTGAATTATTACATAGTTTATAATGAAATACTGAGCACTAATGAGAAAATATATTGAATTATTACATCAATACCAGGAGTGTGGAAATAAGTTCCGTATTTTTGGCTGCAGTGAAAAAAGATTTTCCGTATTTCACGGCCTTTTTTGTAGAACTACTTTTCATATTGATTGTCCTATAACTAATTCACACTAAAATTAAATGCGCACACACACTCGTAGGCAACATAAAAATAAGTGCAAACTATTAACATTAAATGCTATTGATTTTATGTTTTCATTTTGAACTATATGATAAATAGAACTATATGATAAATAGAACTATATGATAAATAGAACGTTGAAGATACTTCTATAAATACGCGATTTATATTGATCTGTGATGTACAGTCAAAACTGTCTTAAGCAGCCAGCCATGGGAATAGCATAAAGTAGTTGCTTAGCACAGGTGGCTGCTTAATAGAGGTCAAATATATAATAAAACAACATTGGGAATCTGGAAACTGGCTGCTTAATACAGGTTGGCTGCTTAATAGAGGTGACCACTATTTATATATACAGGTTTGACTGTATATGTATGAACATATATATTTCCTGCCATTCTGAAATAAAACGCGTATTTGTAGAGGAATTCTGGATATCATTTATTTAACTGTCTCGTTTAAACAGACATAATATATATATATATATATATATATAGAAATATACTATGCTACTAGAGTTTGTCTCTACAATGTGTTTGTGTTTCATGTTTATATATGTCTATACTCCCAAATGCACTGTGAGTGAGGGACCCAAAGTCGCCCGCCCGTTGTGGCTTGACCCCTGACCTGTACCCTTCATGTATTAAAGATTTGTTTTAACTAGGGATGGGACCGAATAGCTATGGTATTCGAATACTATTCGAATATTCGATGAATATTTCACATCAAAACTTTTCCCAACCTGACCTCTATTCACCGGTGCACACGTGTATTTTACACACTGTGAAATTGGCTTCTATTGACATGGATTTAGTTAATGCTTCTAAAACAACAAAGTGTCAAGATTAGATTGTTAGATTGGTTTACACATATTTATTCGTCATAATATACTACACACTATACATATACATAATTTACACAAATTATTTGCAATGACTAGTGGATTGAATTGGAATCTATAAGCTTACCCGGTATTGAAATTCTCTCCACTTTGTTAGATTGGGAACAGGTGGCCAAGATTTCACACTTAAACAAACACCCATGGACTTTATGGATTGAAATAACTAGAAATAACCAATATTAAAACCAAAACTGATAATCATTTTTTTGTTTTGTATTTGAATACCGAAATAGGATTCGAATATTTGTTCAGGTATTCAAATATTCGGTCCCATCCCTCATGTGAACCTTAACTTAATGTGCCAATCACAACTAACGTAACTTATAATAATACATTTATTGCCAAAAAAATGCTCTTATTCCGAGTCAAACAGAAGATTATTGGCAACACTCGGCATAATTTGTCGAAGTCATCCACGACATTAACCACCATGTTTAAAGAATATAATGGCAGTTAAAGTCCATTGATGCGGTTTTGTTCTCCATATGTTAAAGTTAACATATAAGTCGTATTCAAATATTTCCTAATATTAACAGAAACAAACCACTATTTACAAAGTTATAGACAAGTGTGTAAATTAATATCCATAAAGGGAGGTAATTTAAAACCTAATAAAAAACTACTTAATTTGTGTACAGATCTTTAATCTGAATAAATTATTACTAACAAATGGGAATATTCTCGGTATGCAGCAGATTCTAGGAAAACACATGCAGGGCCTTTAACGTATCTGTGTTGATAGGATGGTGTTTAACGTTGTTTTTGTTTATTTTTGCAGGTAATTTTTTTTTTTATGATTTTCTTATTCAGAGGACATTCCATTGTATAAACGCATATCAAAATGTTATATGCATGTATCATGCATTATATATTTGCTGTTTTTGCTATCTGCCGTATACTAGCTAGTTTATTATAAAATTATATATATGTAATAAAGATGTATATTATATTATTGAAAGGAACAATTCTGACATGCCGTTTATTTAAATAACACTAAAAAAGCTGGTCTTTTTGCACTAAATGGGAAAACTGAATCTATAATTTATACAAATTTATTTTAGCTCAATTGCGAAACAAGTTCTTACAACATTATATTAATTGCACTTGGGACCTCATTCCTGATAGAATCCATCGCCATGAGGGAGAGAGTAGATGCAATGTGGAATTTTAAGTGGCTTGCCTAAGGACATGAGCTTAATGACTACACCTGGGAGCGAACCCTTGGCCTTTCACACCTGGAGCGAATATACTACCGCTACGCTATCACAACTTCTCAATCATAAGAACAGTCATTTCTCTGTGATCTCTTAAAGAATTATAGCAACTTTATCTTAATCCGTTACCACATACAAGCATATTCCATTACCACATTCAAGCATAATCCATTCCCATATACAAGCATAATCCATTCCCACATTCAAGCATATTTCGTTAGCACATTCAAGCATAATCCATTCCCACATTCAAGCATATTTCGTTAGCACATTCAAGCATAATCCGTTACCACATTCAAGCATATTACTAAATCTGTTTCATGGCGTCAGTTCCTGTATAAGGACTTGCATGAACTACAGTCAAACCTGTCTAAAGCAGCCATCCAAGGGAATCACAGAAAGTGGCTGCTTAGCACAGGTGGCTGCTTAATAGAGGTTAAATGAATAATAAAACAACATATTGTGAAGCTGGATACTGGCTGCTTAACCCATTCAACCCCAAGTAACTGACATGATGGACTGGTGCATGATATATTCAGACCAATAAATTAATAAGAAAATTACCTTTAGACCAGTTCATTTATCAAAATGGGTAATTTTATCTAAAAATAGTAATAATTATTACTGGCAAAAAAGTGCAGATCCTGATGAGACGGCTCGTCACGAGCCGGCTCATCTGGATCTACACTTTTCGTAAGCCTATTTAGAGGCCTGTGGGGTTGAAAGGGTTAATACAGGTTGGCTGCTTAATGGAGGTGACCACTAACACAGGTTTGACTGTATTGTTTGGATCTCTGGAAATGGCCAAAGAGTAAATTCTGCTCGGAAATTCATGTACATGTATGAAAGTGGTTTCTGCAAGAGTCGATGAGTGGGTGACGAGTATTTTTGTAACACATTTTAAAATCTCTGAATAAAAATATGTTTTACTTGTGTTTGGAAAGTGAATTGGCCATTTACTCCACACCAAGAAGAGACCAATGAGAGACCTCTCGAATTTTCTATTACCTCCCTTGGCAGATAAAGTCCGATTTTCCCCAAAATGTAAATAGGTCCTTTCACTTGGAATCCTTTGTTTCTACTGTTGTTCCCTAACCAGATGTTGTGGTATGATAATTAACTGATAACATTGTTTTACAAATATGTACCCATTGCATATACTGTAGGAGATCTGTCGAGATATTGTAATTTAATACTCGTAAGAAGCGATAGTGGAATAGAAATGCTCGCATGTTGTGCAAAGGAAATAACAATAATAACAGAGGAAAACACTAAATAGGACCTACCGGTATCTACTTTTAGAGAGTATTCAGAGGCAGAAAATGATATCGGTATCTCTCATTACTTGTACTATCTCCATTATGCTGATAAGCAATAGGTACCCTGTATTACATGCTCAATAATGAATATCTATGGGCATAAATAATGGTGCGGAATGGCGGATATATGTGATTTATGTGGGTTAAAGTTGATATAAAATACGGTCACTTTTTTCGAAAAGATGCATACAACGCATCAAACTTTACTGAAATCCGATTGGCTGATGATGGAGTTCGAGAGAAAAATAACTAATTTTGGTTCGTGTGATTGAAACAAACCTGTACCAATTTGTATATACATGTAACTAATGTTATGCAATGTCTGGTGAATTGTATACGGTACATGTAATTACCGTATACATTCCAATATGCATTGTCTGGCGAATTATATACATGTAATTACCGTATACATTCCAATATGCAATGTCTGGCGAATTATATACATGTAATTACCGTATACATTCCAATATGCAATGTCTGGTGAATTATATACATGTAATTACCGTATACATTCCAATATGCAATGTCTGGTGAATTATATACATGTAATTACCGTATACATTCCAATATGCAATGTCTGGTGAATTATAGACATGTAATTACCATATACATTCCAATATGCAATGTCTGGTGAATTATATACATGTAATTACCGTATACATTCCAATATGCAATGTCTGGTGAATTATAGACATGTAATTACCGTATACATGCCAATATGCAATGTCTGGTGAATTATAGACATGTAATTACCGTATACATTCTAATATGCAATGTCTGGTGAATTATATACATGTAATTACCGTATACATTCCAATATGCAATGTCTGGTGAATTATATACATGTAATTACCATATACATTCCAATATGCAATGTCTGGTGAATTATATACATGTAATTACCGTATACATTCTAATATGCGATGTCTGGTGAATTATATACATTCCAATGTGCATGGTTTGGATATGTGGCCTATATCGCAATATATTTTAACACTTTCTCACATCGAAATTCAGGCTAATATACTACTATAACTCCATACATACGACTGCCATTTAGCTATCAATCGGTGGATAAGCAGTCATCATATCTACCTCACCTCCATAGATCTTAGTTTATACAAATTTATTTTAGTTTGATTGAGAAAGCAGTTCTTACAACTTATATTAATCACTCTCGACACCTCATTCCTGATGGAATCCATCGCCACGAGGGAGAGAGAAAAGGCAACGTGGAATTTAAATGCCTTGCCTAAGGGCACAATCGTAACAGCTCCAGTGGGGCTCGAACACCGGATGGATTACTGTGACTTTGGCCTTTATTACGGTATGAACGTTAGTTTGGTTATGTGGGAAAGAGTTTGTTATGGTGTCAAAGAGGTGATTCTATGTGGGAAGGAGTTTGTTATGGTGTCAAAGAGGTGATTCTATGTGGGAAAGAGTTGGTTATGGTGTCAAGAGGTGATTCTATGTGGGAAGGAGGTTAAATGAGGAAAACTGTGTTATGTTTTGTATTTTGACTATTTTCACATTCCTAATATTCCTGTGATATATATCATGTCTGTTTTTTTCCCTCACAAAATATGCCGTGTCTTATTAGAGGATAGATAATTATAAATGTGGTTGTTAGAATACAAGCCTGGTGTAAGATAATGCAACACTGTTGTGACGACTCATGTCATTGGTTCTTAGAATAGAATAGTCGTCCAATAGCATGTACCGTTCTTTCTGCTTTACGACATCTCTGGTAGTTTCATGAAACCGATCCCTAAGCCCGCCATTTATGACCGATATAGCTGTTTGCTCGTAGAGATATCCAGATATTGCTCGTAGAGATATCCAGATCTTGTTCAAAGAGATATCCAGATCTTGTTCATAGAGATATCCAGATCTTGTTCATAGAGATATCCAGATCTTGTTCATAGAGATATCCAGATCTTGTTCATAGAGATATCCAGATCTTGTTCATAGAGATATCCAGATCTTGTTCATAGAGATATCCAGGTCTTGCTCATAGAGATATCCAGATCTTGTTCAAAGAGATATCCAGATATTGTTCATAGAGGTATCCAGATCTTGTTCATAGAGATATCCAGGTATTGTTCATAGAGATATCCAGGTCTTGTTCATAGAGATATCCAGGTCTTGTTCATAGAGATATCCAGATCTTGTTCATAGAGAAATCCAGGTCTTGTTCATAGAGATATCCAGTTCTTGTTCATAGAGATATCCAGATCTTGTTCATAGAGATATCCAGGTATTGTTCATAGAGATATCCAGATCTTGTTCATAGAGATATCCAGATCTTGTTCACAGAGGTATCCAGATCTTGTTCGTAGAGATATCCAGATCTTGTTCATAGAGATATCCAGATCTTGTTCATAGAGATATCCAGATCTTGTTCATAGAGATATCCAGATCTTGTTCATAGAGATATCCAGATCTTGTTCATAGAGATATCCAGATCTTGCTAATAGAGATATCCAGATCTTGTTCATAGAGATATCCAGATCTTGTTCATAGAGTTAACCAGATCTTGCTCGTAGAGATATCCAGATCTTGTTCGTAGTGTTATCCAGATCTTGTTCGTAGAGATATCCAGATCTTGTTCATAGAAATATCCAGTTCTGGTTCGTAGAGATATCCAGATATTGTTCATAGAGATATCCAGATCTTGTTCGTAGAGATATCCAGATCTTGTTCATAGAGATATCCAGATCTTGTTCATAGAGATATCCAGATCTTGCTCATAGAGATAGCCAGATATTGTTCATAGAGATATCCAGATCTTGTTCATAGAGATATCCAGGTATTGTTCATAGAGATATCCAGATCTTGTTCATAGAGATATCAAGGTATTGTTCATAGAGATACTCAGGTCTTGTTCATAGAGATATCCAGATCTTGTTCATAGAGATATCCAGGCCTTGCTCGTAGAGATATCCAGATCTTGTTCAAAGAGATATCCAGATCTTGTTCATAGAGATATCCAGATCTTGTTCATAGAGATATCCAGATCTTGTTCATAGAGATATCCAGGTATTGTTCATAGAGATATCCAGATCTTGTTCATAGAGATATCCAGATCTTGTTCATAGAGATATCCAGGTCTTGCTCGTAGAGATATCCAGATCTTGTTCAAAGAGATATCCAGATATTGTTCATAGAGGTATCCAGATCTTGTTCATAGAGATAGATATCCAGGTATTGTTCATAGAGATATCCAGGTCTTGTTCATAGAGATATCCAGGTATTGTTCATAGAGATATCCAGGTCTTGTTCATAGAGATATCCAGGTCTTGTTCATAGAGATATCCAGATCTTGTTCGTAGAGATATCCAGATCTTGTTCATAGAGATATCCAGATCTTGTTCATAGAGATATCCAGATCTTGTTCATAGAGATATCCAGATCTTGTTCATAGAGATATCCAGATCTTGTTCATAGAGATATCCAGATCTTGTTCATAGAGATATCCAGATCTTGCTAATAGAGATATCCAGATCTTGTTCATAGAGATATCCAGATCTTGTTCATAGAGATAACCAGATCTTGCTCGTAGAGATATCCAGATCTTGTTCGTAGTGTTATCCAGATCTTGTTCGTAGAGATATTCAGATCTTGTTCATAGAAATATCCAGTTCTGGTTCGTAGAGATATCCAGATATTGTTCATAGAGATATCCAGATCTTGTTCGTAGAGATATCCAGATCTTGTTCATAGAGATATCCAGATCTTGTTCATAGAGATATCCAGATCTTGCTCGTAGAGATATCCAGATCTTGTTCATAGAGATATCCAGATCTTGTTCATAGAGATATCCAGATCTTGCTAATAGAGATATCCAGATCTTGTTCATAGAGATATCCAGATCTTGTTCATAGAGATAACCAGATCTTGCTCGTAGAGATATCCAGATCTTGTTCGTAGTGTTATCCAGATCTTGTTCGTAGAGATATCCAGATCTTGTTCATAGAAATATCCAGTTCTGGTTCGTAGAGATATCCAGATATTGTTCATAGAGATATCCAGATCTTGTTCGTAGAGATATCCAGATCTTGTTCATAGAGATATCCAGATCTTGTTCATAGAGATATCCAGATCTTGCTCGTAGAGATATCCAGATCTTGTTCATAGAGATATCCAGATCTTGTTCATAGAGATATCCAGATCTTGCTAATAGAGATATCCAGATCTTGTTCATAGAGATATCCAGATCTTGTTCATAGAGATAACCAGATCTTGCTCGTAGAGATATCCAGATCTTGTTCGTAGTGTTATCCAGATCTTGTTCGTAGAGATATCCAGATCTTGTTCATAGAAATATCCAGTTCTGGTTCGTAGAGATATCCAGATATTGTTCATAGAGATATCCAGATCTTGTTCGTAGAGATATCCAGATCTTGTTCATAGAGATATCCAGATCTTGTTCATAGAGATATCCAGATCTTGCTCATAGAGATATCCAGATCTTGTTCATAGAGATATCCAGATCTTGTTCATAGAGGTATCCAGATCTTGTTCATAGAGATATCCAGATCTTGTTCATAGAGATATCCAGATCTTGTTCGTAGAGATATCCAGATCTTGCTCATAGAGATATCCAGGTCTTGTTCATAGAGATATCCAGATCTTGTTCATAGAGTTATCCAGATCTTGTTCATAGAGATATCCAGATCTTGTTCGTAGAGATATCCAGATCTTGTTCATAGAGATATCCAGTTCGTGTTCGTAGAGATATCCAGATATGGTTCATAGAGATATCCAGATCTTGTTCGTAGATATATCCAGATCTTGTTCATAGAGATATCCAGATCTTGTTCATAGAGATATCCAGATCTTGCTTGTAGAGATATCCAGATCTTGTTCATAGAGATATCCAGATCTTGTTCATAGAGATATCCAGATCTTGTTCATAGAGATATCCAGATATTGTTCATAGAGATATCCAGATCTTGTTCGTAGAGATATCCAGTTATTGTTCATAGAGATATCCAGTTCTTGTTCGTAGAGATATCCAGATATTGCTCATAGAGATATCCAGATCTTGTTCGTAGAGATATCCAGTTCTTGTTCATAGAGATATCCAGTTCTTGTTCATAGAGATATCCAGATATTGTTCATAGAGATATCCAGATCTTGTTCATAGAGATATCCAGATCTTGTTCATAGTGATATCCAGATCTTGTTCATAGAGTTATCCAGATCTTGCTCGTAGAGATATCCAGATCTTGTTCATAGAGATATCCAGATCTTGCTTGTAGAGATATCCAGGTCACAAACGACTTGTAAAATAACATTTTATGGAGTTGTACGAGCTCCAATCTGTACAGTGGCCTCTGGCGATTGGACCTATAAAACTTAACAACTACCCTGATAAATATCGGTGGTCACATGACATGGTATCCATGACAATAAAACACTGTGACATCTCGGATTAGATATATACATAATTAGTAATGCATTTCTCCCGACATCTTGTGACAAGCTTGGATTATGATACCGCTATATGTATATTATGTGTGTCGGGATTTCTGACATTTTATTTTAGACTGTTCACACTGTCCCAGATACATATCAATGTGTTGTTTTTACTATACAAAAGCAATAAAAACATAATTTTTGAGGATGGCTTTGTTGTTGCATTTTCTCGTCTCATCAGAACTGACTCTGGTGGGGTGGTGGTAGCAGTACAGAAGGATTTGTCCCAGACTAGCCAGAGCCCTGTGGTGGTAACAGTAGAGATGAATTTGTCCCAGACTAGCCAGAGCCCTGTGGTGGTAGCAGTACATATAGATTTGTACCAGACTAGCCAGAGCCCTGTGGTGGTAACAGTACAAGGATTTGTCACAGACTAGCTAGAGCCATGTGGTGGTAACAGTACAAGGATTTGTCACAGACTAGCTAGAGCCATGTGGTGGTAGCAGTACAGAAGGATTTGTCCCAGACTAGCCAGAGCCCTGTGGTGGTTGCAGTACAGATGGATTTGTCCCAGACTAGCTAGAGCCATGTGGTGGTAGCAGTACAGAAGGATTTGTCCCAGACTAGCCAGAGCCCTGTGGTGGATTTTGTCCCAGACTAGCCAGAGCCCTGTGGTGGTTGCAGTACAGAAGGATTTTGTCCCAGACTAGCCAGAGCCCTGTGGTGGTAGCAGTACAGATGGATTTGTCCCAGACTAGCCAGAGCCATGTGGTGGTAGCAGTACATATATATTTGTACCAAAGTCATCTGACTAGCCAGAGCCCTATAAGAAGTTGTGATAGCATGTTCGCTTCAACTGTGAAAGGCCAGCTGTAGCCGTTGCAATTGTGCTCTTAGGCAAGGCACTTAAATTCCACATTGCCTCCTCTCCCTCGTGGCAATGGATTTCATCAGGAATGAGGTCTCGATAGCGCTTAAACTAATGTTGTAAGAACTCTCCAGCTATTATTGGTGGAGGAAGACCCCTAGTGCCGGTCCGTGCAGTATTTCAGGCATGGACGTGGTACACAGGTAGAACACCAGGCTTCTTCAAGCTGGTATAGCACGGACATTATAAAACTACAAAATTGTGTTACATATTTTATTGTCGACTATTGTTTAGAATGTTGTATAGCGTACACTAAACGTTCAAGTACCATATGTATCATAATAAACCTACATATATTGCACATAATAATGATATACGGTTATGTTATATTTCGGGTTTTACGCCTGCATCAGCACCATTATGGGCTATATCGCCGGCGGGCAGTTTACCTAACAACACCTTTCCTGGGCAGGTTCCAGTGGTTAACCAGTACTTGGGTGCACCAACCTCCGCAAGAAACTGCCAACTTTATCATATAAATGAGACACGGTCTGAGCGGGGCTCAAACCCGTGACCATCAGTGATGATAGGTTACAGTGGTATACAAGTCAGTGACCGTAACCACTCGACTACGGATATACGGTAATTGTCATGTCGAATATTTACCAGGCAAGCCCAGCGCAGTGGTTAGCATATTCCCGTCGCACCGATTCCTCGGAAATGGAAGTATTATGTCCAAGATGGTATGATATATTTCTACCCCAAGAACAAAATATAGCGTGTTTAAATCTGCAATAAAACTCAGCTAGAGCCAGTCTATTGTATGGCTGTTGAATTTTACTCCCTCTCAATAAAAGGTTATTTATTGATGAAACTTGTGTGACGTAAACAAATAGTATTAAAATACTGTGACGTCCTTCAAATGTGCATCACTGTCGCTAATTGCAATGTATCAGTCATTGTTAGACTTGACGGAGCCTGGGTATCCGTCGGTGCCGACGGAGTCAGTTAGCATTCATATACTTCACAAGAAGTATGATATCAGACAATTCTTATGATATTCGTAGTATAAATAGCCAATTGATTTATAATAAAGGGCTTTTAAAATAACGATAGGAAAGGAATAAGATTGTTAGATAAAAATAAATGATTTTGTTTGCTTTGGACCATAAAAATAAAATAATTCCAGTGTGGCAGTCTTACAGTCTTCAACAACCTCAGACAAAAACTACCTTGGCCACAATCACATGTTATTTGTAATTTTACTCATATTAATTACTTTGCTTGCGTGATAATCAACTTTTAAAATCGTGAACTTTCATGAAGCAAAACAACCTATATATCAACACCGTAGTGTCAATCACTACCACCCAAACATCCTCACACCTGACTCCAACTTACCACCACCCAAGCATCCCCAGACCTGACTCCCAACATCCCCAGACCTGTCTCCAACTTACCACCACCCAAACATCCCCAGACCCGACTCCTACCATCCCCACCCAAACATCCTCACACCCAACTCCACCCAAACACCTAGCCCACCCTGTCCCAATTTGATGTCTCTACATCCGAATCTCGGCCAACCCAAACCCTCCAGATTTCAGCCCTACTCAAATGCTCAAGAAACAATTCAACAACCATCTCCCAAAAAGCAGCCAAAATCACCACCTGAGAAATCTGTCCCTCACATCCATATCACACAACAGTAACGTAGTTTAGTGAACAGATTTCACATGGTTCGTTAGAATGGATGTTATATGTTATAGTTCGGGTTTTACGCCTGCATCAGCACCATTTTGGGCTATATCGCCGGCGGGCAGTTTACCTAACAACACCTTTCCTGGGCAGGCTCCAGCGGTTAACCAGTACTTGGGTGCACCAACCTCCGTAAGAAACTGTCAACTTTTTCATATAAATGAGACACGGTTTGAGCGGGGCTCGAACCCGTGACCATCAGTGATGATAGGTTACAATGGTATACAAGTCAGCGACCGTAACCACTCGTTAGAATGGAATTTCACTATACCGGTATATATATATATATCTCCTAGCTATACATGCAGTCCAACCTGCATTAAGAAGCCAGTTTCCACTCCCAAAATGTTATTTTATTATACATTTGCCCTCTATTAAGCAGCCACCTGTGCTAAGCAGCCACTTTATGTGAGTCCCTAGGCTGGCTGCTTAAGGCAAGTTTGACTGTATTCACATACAAACGTGGTTTAGTAGCCCAGTGGTTAACTACAGACAGGTCAGTAGCCCAGTGGTTAACTACAGACAGGTCAGTAGTACAGTGGTTAACTACAGATGGGTCAGTAGCCCAGTGGTTAACTACAGACAGGTCAGTAGCCCAGTGGTTAACTACAGACAGGTCAGTAGCCCAGTGGTTAACTACAGACAGGTCAGTAGCCCAGTGGTTAACTACAGATGGGTCAGTAGTACAGTGGTTAACTACAGACAGGTCAGTAGTACAGTGGTTAACTACAGACAGGTCAGTAGTACAGTGGTTAACTACAGACGGGTCAGCAGTACAGTGGTTAACTACAGACAGGTCAGTAGTACAGTGGTTAACTACAGACAGGTCAGTAGTACAGTGGTTAACTACAGACAGGTCAGTAGTACAGTGGTTAACTACAGATGGGTCAGTAGTACAGTGGTTAACTACAGATGGGTCAGCAGTACAGTGGTTAACTACAGACAGGTCAGTAGTACAGTGGTTAACTACAGACAGGTCAGTAGTACAGTGGTTAACTACAGACGGGTCAGCAGTACAGTGGTTAACTACAGACAGGTCAGTAGTACAGTGGTTAACTACAGACAGGTCAGTAGTACAGTGGTTAACTACAGACAGGTCAGTAGTACAGTGGTTAACTACAGACAGGTCAGTAGTACAGTGGTTAACTACAGACAGGTCAGTAGTACAGTGGTTAACTACAGACGAGTCAGTAGTACAGTGGTTAACTACAGACAGGTCAGTAGCCCAGTGGTTAACTACAGACAGGTCAGTAGCCCAGTGGTTAACTACAGACAGGTCAGTAGTACAGTGGTTAACTACAGACAGGTCAGTAGTACAGTGGTTAACTACAGACGGGTCAGTAGTACAGTGGTTAACACATTGGACTGCGAATCCAGGGATCGCTAGTTCGATCCCCCATATTACCCTAATAAAATTAACAGCGTTTCACATGAGACTTAAACCGAGGTCTCATGTCAGTGCTATACAGTACAGATGGATTTGCTGTGCACGTAAAATAACAAGAGGAGACTGGAATGAGGCTCTGTCTGTATCATTGCACTATCCTCCAACATCTTAAATAACTAATCTCTTCAGGAGGTGTCAATCATTGGGGCAACCGGTAGCGATGATGGATTAACGCAAAACACACACAGTGCTAACAAAATGGATGGGAAATCCAGGGGCCGGCCATGAGCTTAATCCCCAGTCTCACAACAATGATAGCTCCATAATCCAAGGCCCCATTTAACAGTGCAACACACAGGGCATAGTTTATACAAATTTATTTTAGCTCGATTGCGAAACAAGTTCTTACAACTTATATTAATCAGTCTCGAGACCTCATTCCTGATGGAATCCATCGCCACGAGGGAGAGAAGAGACAACGTGGAATTTAAATGCCTTGCCTAACGGCACAATCGTACCGGCTCCAGCGGGGCTCGAACTCCTGATGGAATCCATCGCCACAAGGGAGAGAGAAGAGACAACATGGAATTTAAATGCCTTGCCTAACGGCACAATTCTACCGCCCCCAGAAGGATCGAACTCCGAGCCTTTCGCACCTGAAGTGACGCTACTACTACTTCGCTATCACGACTTCCACAGGGCATGCAAAACAATCACGGATGCTTCTGAAACTCTGCATCTTCTGTATCTTGCAATTATTATACTTTTGGAGGCATCACCCCGAACAACCAGCCAGGGGCGAAGATGAATACGCTCTTAATAATTCACATAAAACCAAACATCGCACTGACGTAGGCTTAATGGTGAATATATAGGTTAGCTATCTAATTAATATGTTACGAATATCTTAAATTAAAAATGTTCTGTGTATATTATAATAATGACTGTTCTATCATAATGCTATTGTAGCCATCCGGTGGGTCGTGGTAGAAACTTGCAAATTGTACGTCTAATGTTGCTCCCTCGTCAACTGTAAAACATGAAACAAACACAGATGTGGTATTGCGAATGCTACAAGAGAGCGCTTACATGTAGGTCATCAAGGGGTTACATGGACCATGGGCTGCTCAGCCAAGGGGTTACATGGATTCAGAGCTGCTCGATGCTCACCCCAGGGGGCTACATTGACGATGGGCTGCTCAGCCAAGGGGTTACATGGATTCAGAGCTGCTCGATGCTCACCCCAGGGGGCTACATGGACGATGGGCTGCTCAGCCAAGGGGTTACATGGATTCAGAGCTGCTCGATGCTCACCCCAGGGGGCTACATGGACAATGGGCTGCTCAGCCAAGGGGTTGCAAGGATTCAGAGCTGCTCGATTCTCACCCCAGGGGGCCACATGGACGATGGGCTGCTCAACCAAGGGGTTACATGGATTCAGGGCTGCTCGATGCTCACCCCAGGAGGCTACATGGACGATGGGCTGCTCAACCAAGGGGTTTACATGGATTAGGAGCTGCTCGATGCTCACCCCAGGGGGCTACATGGACCATGGGCTGCTCAGCCAAGGGTTTACATGGATTAGGAGCTGCTCGATGCTCACCCCAGGGGGCTACATGGACCATGGGCTGCTCAACCAAGGGGTTACATGGAATTGGGCTGCTCAGCCATGGGGCTACATGGACAATGGGCTGCTCAACCAAGGAGTTGCATGGATTCAGAGCTGCTCGATGCTCACCCCAAGGGGTTACATGGACGATGGGCTGCTCAACCAAGGGGTTACATGGACCATGGGCTGCTCAGCCAAGGGGTTACATGGATTAGGAGCTGCTCGATGCTCACCCCAGGGGGCTACATGGACCATGGGCTGCTCAGCCAAGGGTTTACATGGATTAGGAGCTGCTCGATGCTCACCCCAGGGGGCTACATGGACCATGGGCTGCTCAACCAAGGGGTTACATGGAATTGGGCTGCTCAGCCATGGGGCTACATGGACAATGGGCTGCTCAACCAAGGGGTTGCATGGATTCAGAGCTGCTCGATGCTCACCCCAAGGGGTTACATGGACGATGGGCTGCTCAACCAAGGGGTTACATGGACCATGGGCTGCTCAGCCAAGGGGTTGCATGGATTCAGAGCTGGTCAATGCTCACCCCAGGGGGCTACATGGACCATGGGCTGCTCAGCCAAGGGGTTACATGGATTCAGAGCTGCTCGATGCTCACCCCAGGGGGCTACATGGACCATGGGCTGCTCAGCCAAGGGGTTACATGGATTCAGAGCTGCTCGATGCTCACCCCAGGGGGCTACATGGACCTGTGCATGGACTATCATGCAGGCGCTAGGTTGCTCATTAAACTTTACATTACCAAGTCTGCTTTAGATCAGCTCTAAGTAAGAGCAGCATTCGTCGAGTAGTCTAGCACACCGTTGTTAGACCTCGCCTTTCACCAGTGACAGATCACCACTATCATAAGGGCCGTGAGAGCGCTCCGTATCAGGGACAAGCGATAAAAATGATGCTATGCTGCAGAGTGGGCCCTGTACAAATCAAAGGTAGATGGTTGAACTAGCTGTCACAATGATCATGAGTTGTGCGCGCGCAGTGCATGCGCATATATCAATTATTAGAAAATTAGAAAAATTAGAGATTTTAATTCATTTTTTAAATATACAGTCAAACTTGCTTGAAAGACCATGTCTATTAAGATACCACTTTTTCAAATCCCATTGGTGTTGTTAAGGAACAAATTAGTCTGTATTAAGAGACCATTCCTGCTTAGAGACATCTGTTTGCCCTTCCCTTTGGCGGTCTCTAAATACAAGTTTGACTGTAAAAACAAGAACCTGGTTCAATATTGGTAGTTGGGTGGGGTAAAGTTAGCCTGGGAACAGGTGTCGATATATTTTGCCTGGTCAGTCAAATGAATATTTATTAACACTGAGACTATTAATTGGGCCGTATTGAGTTTCTGATAATATCAACTTTTGCCAGAAGTTAAAAAGTGAAGGGGGTAATAAAGGTCAAACTTACCATAAAACACAGGATACACTGTTCCTTTAATACCAATTACAGGCGCGTTCATTGGCTTGTCATTTAGGCGGAAGTTCAGTTCTACATGGTCATATGTCAAACCCTGAAAACACAAAATTGTCTTTTAACCACAATTCTTCTATCAAAGCACATTATGTCTTTATAGAAATGTTTTAAATTTTAATATTATTTTTTCGGCACCCATTGTACTGTCAAAGCACTGTTACATCTGCCTGTGACTGGTTACTGAAAACTGACACCACACACACGCCAAATCAATATCCCTCGCCGTAATTGCGGGGTTGAATGGGGGAGGGGTTAGGGGATTAAAAATGTCACATCAAGAATTTGATAACTAATTTAAGAAATTAATAAACTGCAAAACCTAACAACAACAACAATAGTCGCATGGCTAAAGCTAGAGGGTGATCTGGGAGAAACTGTCCCCATGAACCAGGGATCATTCTAGAGGGTGATGTGGGTGAAATAGTCACCCTAGGGACCCTGACTTCGCCCTCTGAGGGGCCCCACTTCTCCCTAAAAAAAAAATGTTTTTGGTTTTTACGATTTTCAAACCAAATTTTGTCTAGTAAGATACACTGGCCCATTATAAAGCACTCCTTCTATTCAAATGTTGTATTTAATGGTTGTACTGTGCATTTTAACCCTATTTTGCAGAAGTATATTAAAGAACACCATTTAAGAAAGCGATCACGCGCTTTCTCACTTCTCCCAAAAATTATGACCTGTAAATATATCATGAACTGCCATTCCTCCCTATTTTAGACTGAGGGAGAAGTTTCTTTCAGGTGGAATATACATGTATAGAGAATTTCTCTCATGCACATTGTACATCTAACACTTCTCACGATTTCATTGGTCTACATTCAGCTCCAACCCAACAATGAATTATAATTCTTACCAATACGTCGCCCTCCTGCAAGGCCTCTGAAATTTTCCCGTTCTCCTCATTATTGTGAAACAACCTCCCATCATGCCTCAGTACCCACGATTCCTCGCTATCTCCTAGTGGAACTTTGTTTATACTGCATTTTCTTGTTGCTAAGCCGACGCCCCAGACCCCTGATCGAACATGAAACAGTGACAAGTATTAATCCAGAATAAAATCACTAGATTAAATAGTAGAACGTGATCATGGTTATCAAAATACAATCACTGCAATAATAGATTAAATAGTAGAACGTGATCGTGGTTATCAAAATACAATCACTGCAATAATAGATTAAATAGTAGAACGTAGTTATCAAAATACAATCACTGCAATAATAGATTAAATAGTAGAACGTGATCGTAGTTATCAAAATACAATCACTGCAATAATAGATTAAATAGTAGAAAAACAATTAAGAGGACCAGTCTACTTATAGGAGTATTCAGGGGCAGTAACCGACTGATTTCTCTCATCCAGTGGTTAACACGCTTGACTTGTAATCCAAGGTTTCCAGGTTTGTTCCCCGCCATAACATATTAAAATGACTAATCTCTTCAGGAGGCGTCACTCATATGACATATGAGTGAGGACATTGTGTAATAGGCAGTGATGATAAATAAACACAAAACACAACATTCAAATGTAGTTAATTTACAAACAGTAATTTGAATTTTAACCGAAGAAACATTTCATGTCTGTGTGGATCTTCAACCGTTTACGTTATACATGTACATGCTAACTATTATTGAGATCAATTTGAATTATATTTAAATTTGATGATAAAAAAATCTCCAATGATGGTTTTACGTTTATTTATCGTCGCTACCGGTTGCGCATATGAGTGACGCCTCCTGAAGAGATTAGTCATTTTAGATTTTGGAGGATAGTGCAATGATACAGAAAGAGACCCATTCCAGAATCTCCTCTGGTTCTTTTACGTGCACGGTGTAAACCACCGACACGTGACCTCGGTTTAGCGTCCCATCTGAAAGACTTAATTTTATTATGGTCAGACGGGGGATCGAATCTACGATCCCTGGATTACCAGTCCAGTGGTAACAGATCCGTCTCCAATCATCATGAGAGCAGAATTTAGCAAAATCTAGGATCTTACACTGGTAATGATTTCATACAATACTTAATGAAACTCGTTTTCGAGTTCCAATTTCCAAAACGATTTTCAAAAAATTTGGTACATGGTGCAAGATCCTTTTTATCACATTCCCATATAGCGCTCATTTTAATCATAGCTTTGCACAAGATAACGAGCTTTGCACAAGATAACGTTGCTATGTTCATTTTGGCGCCAAGTGTCAGTGCAAATTCTAATGCCATGACGTCACTATGTAAAAAGCGTTATATTTAAAGTTTTATACAGCGTTATAATCACGTCAAGACTTGTTTTAAATTGTTGTTATGTATCTAGAAATATGAATAAAATTTAGAGTTTGATTTACAAATTGTACGAATTATTCTCTCAGCCAATCAGAATCCTTCCAGGTTGGGATTATTCTCTCAACCAATCAGAATCCTTCTAGGTTGTACAAGTGTGACACTGTGTACATATAAAAAGGGAAAAGATTAATTATTGTTCAATCCCCCATCGCAGGTTCAATCCCCCGTCTGACCCTAATAAAATTAACAGTCTTTCAGATGGGACGTTAAACCGAGGTCTCATGTCGGTGCTTTACACCGTGCACGTAAAAGAACAAGAGGAGACTCTGGAATGGGTCTCTGTCTGTATTATGCACTATCCTCCAAAAATCTAAAATGACTAATCTCTTCAGGAGGTGTCGCTCATATGGGCAACCGGTAGCGACGATAAACAAACGTAAAACACACACATCTGGGTGCAATTTCTTATTGCATGAAAGTAATGGGAATGAGTTTATTCATTATTTGGGGGGGTCAGAGAATGGGTTTGTCAGATAGTGTAATGATGGTGAAGTTCCGGGGGTAGGTGGGGGTGGGGTCATAGATTGAGATTGCCAAATATTTAATTCCTGGTGGTGAAATTCACTATTCTTGTCATTAATGCCTTCTGGTGCTTTTGCATGCCAATGTAGAGTTGCTAAAATCTGTATTGAACTCTTACCCCCGTGCGAGAATGCTGGTGCCTGTGTACTTGTAGATGTGTTTATTGTGTTACCAAAGTTACCAAAGTCAGCAAAAGGGAAAAGATTAATTATTGTTCAATCCCCCATCGCAGGTTCAATCCCCCGTCTGACCATAATAAAATTAACAGTCTTTCAGACGGGACGTTAAACCGAGGTCTCATGTCGGTGCTTTACACTGTGCACGTAAAAGAACAAGAGGAGACTCTGGAATGGGTCTCTGTCTGTATCATGCACTATCCTCCAAAAATCTAAAATGACTAATCTCTTCAGGAGGTGTCGCTCATATGGGCAACCGGTAGCGACGATAAATAAATAAACGTAAAAAATATTGTTCAGTGGTGGTTCTCTGTTTAGGAAGCCTCAATAACTGAGCATGCCAGAGCGACAGCTTGACAAGACAGAAGTTTGAGGTTCAAGCTCCTCAGATAAAATACGAAACATTTCATGCAGAACATGACCATCATCCTAATCCTCATTATTTACCTGATGACTGTACTTTAATCTCAAAGTAAGCTTTATCCTGATTGATTGGAGCGTTTGAAAAAGCTGCACCAGTGCCGCATATTCTACGGCCATTTTTTACAACTACAACCTCAGAACCTGCAATAAAAATATTAGTTTACAACACACATTGGTAGGATACTCTAACTGTAGCAGTTCTCGATTGTAATCGTCATACAGTAACAGTCCAGTGGTAGAGCATCAGATTTGGAGTTGAACGGTCCCGGGTTCGATACTCGGTCAGGCCACGTATGTAGTGTCATTGAGCAAGGCACCTCACACACATTGCTTAGTAATGGTTAACAGCTTAGGCTGGCTAAGCCTGCCTAGGAAAACATGTCCAGGTTCCCTGCAAGGGGTTTGACATTAATGAAACATACATATGTAACAAGTTGACGGGATGCCAATATTGTAAACATCTTATTAACACCTGGGACAATTGGCAGTAATCTGGGCATTAGGGTTAGGCTAAATTTGATCTTCAATTGAAGAGTATTCTACTGTTCAGCTTTAGTTTACTGCCACCTGTTTTGTGGGGATTACTGCCTATATCCCTAACCCATAGGAATACGCCTAGCATAGGTTCCACAACTGTACATACATACCCATGTTTGACGTGTCTAGTTGTACTGATGGAATCTCCTGAAGCCGGATATGACCGGGGTTAGTGTCACCAAAACAGCGCCGTATGCAACAAAACACGTCTGCCATTATACACTGACAAATAATTTCAATACATTAAAAATGAGGAAAAAATGAAACATCTATATAGTCTTCATCTAACAGAAGCTCATTAATGTTATGTTTGCGTTTTAATGAGCATCTTAACTACACTGATCACAAGTTCAAACCGGAACCAACAAGAAAATGGGTATGCCTAAAAGGGGCATTGTAACAGAAAAATGGCAATGTAGATAAATGATGAAATATTGGTTTAAACATATTTATTCCACTATATACATTCACAAAACAATACATGCACACACAATCAAAGAATAGGAAAGGATCAAAACGGAAGCAGAGCTTATATAGTTTCTCTCCTTGCAGTTCAAAATACACAGTACTATTTTGGACGGTGTGGAGCTAATACATGTATACCAAATGTGCATATTGCTTAGAAATGACAGGAATATAATACCGGTAAGAAAAAAGAAAGCAGAAGAAAGAGAAGATATTTGAGAATGTAGCGCAGGCAGACAGGGGTAAAGTCATCATGTGCACGTCTTATATACATGGGGTCTTATATGCATGGGGTTTCACTCAAAGAATCGTTTTGTATCACGAATGAAGTTATGGACATATTCAAATATTATTTTGTTGATGTCATCTGTCAGGGTCTCCTCGCCATGTAGGATAGTATGCAGATTAGCAGTAGGGCATAACCTTAGCACATTGTGTAGGAAATCAATTCGAATATTAGAATAGTATGTACATTCAAAGAAAACCTGGTAGCTGTTTTCGTTAGATCCACAGCGGCATAGTGGTGATTGAATTCAGTTTTTTAAAAAGAGATGCTCGTGGAGCCCACTTGACTTGGTTCTAATTCGTGTATATAATACTTGTAGGTATCTATCACCATAATAGAAGAACGTCGGAGTTTTTCTTTTATCTTTGTTTATATAGTTTTTAAAGGTGTTTAGAGTTGTGGCATTCCTAACGTTACTCTCTAGGTCATTCCATTCTCTTATTACGGATGGTAAAAATGAATTGTAGTATGAAGTTGTCCTGCAGTCAATTGATCGCATAGCGTCAGCATTTCGAAGATTATATCGACTAATTGAAGCAACAGTTGCAGCTACAAGATCAGATAAGTAGTCAGGTGTTAAACACTTTTTCATTTTATAAAACAAAATTAGTTTATGTTTGTATCTACGGGTACTTAAAGGTTCCCAGTTAACTTCATTTTGTAGATCAATTAATGAAACTAGTTTAGATGCACCTGTTGCGATTCTGGCAGCCTCGTTTTGAATTTTTTCTATTTCATTTTTTACGAATTCGGGACAATTATCCCATACAACATCTGAATATTCTAAAATAGGGCGTATGAATGATGTATAAATTATCTCTAAGGATTTACGATCAAGTTTGTATTTTAATTTCCGCATTATGTATATTCGTTTCCATGCCTTTTCCTTAATGTAAGTGAGGTGAGTATGCCAATTACAATTTTTAGTTAAAAATAATTCCAAGTGCTTATGTGAACTAACCTCTAATATTGGGACGTTGTTCATTGTTAATGGTAAATATTGTCGTGCATGGCGAGCTCTGGAGAACGTTATAATTTCTGATTTAGACGGGTTGAATGTAACACACCAGTTTGATGCCCATGTGGATATTGCCTGTATATCACTTTGAAGAATAACATCAGCTAAGTTAATATCTTGGACAATAATATACAAAGATGTATCATCGGCAAATAGCCGTATATTGCTTTGTATTTCATTAACAATATCATTAATAAATATTAAGAATAATAGAGGGCCTAATATGGAACCCTGCGGAACCCCGGCACGCAAATATAGCCATTCAGAGGTACCGCCTGGAAGTACAACACGTTATCGCCTACTGCTTAGATAATCAGTAAACCAGTCATGTAAATAACCTGTAATGCCGGCGGATTTCAGTTTTACAAGAAGACCACGATGCCACACCTTATCAAAAGCTTTACTTATATCTAAAAACACTGCTCGAACGCCGAGGCCGTCATCAAGAGCTTTACAAAAGGTATCATACAAGAAAGTCAACTGATTGACGGTGGAATCACCTGGAAGAAAACCAGATTGAAAGTTGGTTAGAAAATTATTACTTGTAAGATTATTAAAAATATATTTGAAAACTATATAATGCATACTAACACAGTGCTTGTGTCTATATTAATCAATTGTAGTTAAGGCAATCAATCATTAACATAATGTAGAGTGCGGCACGAAGATACTATGCATTACATTCAAGACGATATATACAATACATACTAGCACATAGCTTGTGTTGATATTAGTCAATTGTAGTTGTGGTTATCATTAACACAATGTAAAATGCGGCACGAAGATACTATACATTGCAATAAATACGATGCATACACAGTATATACTAGCACATAGCTGATGTCGATATTAATCAATTGTAAGGGATGCTATCAATCATTAACATAATGTAGAGTGCGGCACGAAGATACTATGCATTGCATTCAGGACGATATACACAATACATGTACATACTAACACAGTGATTGTGTTGATATTAATCAATTGTAAGTGAGGCTATCAATCATTAACATAATGTAGAGTGCGGCACGAAGATACTATGCATTGCATTCAGGACGATATACACACTACATGTACATACTAACACAGTGCTTGTGTTGATATTAATCAATTGTAAGTGAGGCTATCAATCATTAACATAATGTAGAGTGCGGCACGAAGATACTATGCATTGCATTCAGGACGATATACACACTACATGTACATACTAACACAGTGCTTGTGTTGATATTAATCAATTGTAAGTGAGGCTATCAATCATTAACATAATGTAGAGTGTGGCACGAAGATACTATGCATTGCATTCAAGACGATATACACAATACATACTAACATGATGAAATATTTATGATCACTGCCTGCCTAATCGCCCGCCTGCTAATTGGTCAGTTAATGCCCCCTGAGTATTCTTTAGTTTAATCTAAGGAATGTGGGAATAGTAGCAAAATGTATTATATGTTCGTCTGTTACAATATTCGGCATTCATTTATTGATGAAATTCGGTTGAATATCTTGTCGTGTATTTTCGCGAACATGTCACATGCTGGCATAATTCTTTACGGAATTGACATATCATTTCTGTTTTTTGCAATGCATGTTATTAGTTTGTTTTTATTCGGGTTACAGTGGCCATTCAGCATGCTACTAACACTACAATGAGAACGTACCAAGTACGATGGGGACGTGGAGAGATTGATGCCATAATTCTGTAAACTTGTGTATATAAATATAAACTGCCATTTATATTGATTGAGAAAGATCCCGCATGTCTCTCCGTCGGCTGCTAGATTTGTCACGTGATCCGCACGCATATCTATTGATACGGATAACTAGCCTTGGTTCCAGTCTGTCGATTTTTCACTAATTTACTTTTGGCAAAATGACTTTATCAAAAACTCCAATACGGCCTAATTAATGGTCTCGGTGTTAAAATATATTTATATGACTGTCAGGGCAAACGCCTGTTCCCAGGTTACGTGAAAGCATATTATCGGTCGTCTCCGTTGCAGGCAGGGAAAGTCGGTATCTGCATAAGTATTGTTCTATAAGGCGCATTTCGGAAAATACGAACATAGATCCCACCATTTTACATTGCCACTTTTCTGCTACATTGCCCCGTTTAGGCGTTCCGCAAGAAACTTCTATTCTTCAATTTGGAGGTTTATCGCTAAAATTTGACAGACTCGTGAGAGGTATTTCACTGTTTTTGATGTTATGTTGAAGTCATGCATAGGAACCTGATATTGTATCTATAAGGCACCAACAACACATGCGATATATCTTCATCCAGCCGTACTCTAAGCTACTTGCTGTCATGCTGTAAATCGATGTGTACCATCTCTACTTCTGTCTAGCTGCTGGATGGTTTTCGAGAATTACAGTTTCGTACCTTGAACGTTTCGTACCCAGTTTGGACGTTTCGTACCCACTGTTAGAGACGTTTTGTACCCAATGTCTGAGACGATTCATAATTTCATAATAAAATTCACTAACGCATACACTATATACGCAAACACTAAAAATAAGAAAACAAAAAGTCTCGTACAAAATGAAATAAATTATAATATTTATGTACTGGTGTTTCTTCAGTGTGGCGTCCGTGGTCCAGTGGTAGAGCATCGGATTTGGAATCGAATGGTCCTGGGTTCGATACTCGGAAAGGCCACATATGTAGTGTCATTGAGCAAGGCACCTCACACACATTGCTTAGTACTGGTTAACCACTTAGGTCGGCTAAGCTTGCCCAGGAAAACATGTCTACGTCCCCGCAAGGGGTTTGACATTAATGGAACACACACACACACACACACACACACACACACACACACACACACACACACACACACACACACACACACACACACACACACACACACACACACACACACACACACACCACACACACACACACACACACACACACACACACACACACACACACACACACACACACACACACACACACACACACACACACACACACACACACACACACACACACACACACACACACACACACACACACACACACACACACACACACACACACACACACACACACACACACACACACACACACACACACACACACACACACACACACACACACACACACACACACACACACACACACACACACACACACACACACACACACACACACACACACACACACACACACACACACACACACACACACACACACACACACACACACACACACACACACACACACACACACACACACACACACACACACACACACACACACACACACACACACACACACACACACACACACACACACACACACACACACACACACACACACACACACACACACACACACACACACACACACACACACACACACACACACACACACACACACACACACACACACACACACACACACACACACACACACACACACACACACACACACACACACACACACACACACACACACACACACACACACACACACACACACACACACACACACACACACACACACACACACACACACACACACACACACACACACACACACACACACACACACACACACACACACACACACACACACACACACACACACACACACACACACACACACACACACACACACACACACACACACACACACACACACACACACACACACACACACACACACACACACACACACACACACACACACACACACACACACACACACACACACACACACACACACACACACACACACACACACACACACACACACACACACACACACACACACACACACACACACACACACACACACACACACACACACACACACACACACACACACACACACACACACACACACACACACACACACACACACACACACACACACACACACACACACACACACACACACACACACACACACACACACACACACACACACACACACACACACACACACACACACACACACACACACACACACACACACACACACACACACACACACACACACACACACACACACACACACACACACACACACACACACACACCACACACACACACACACACACACACACACACACACACAACACACACACACACACACACACAGAAGGGTGACAAAAAAGAAACGGTTTTCGCATTTGGACTTTCGTCTCGGAAGTTATTAGAGACATCATTGGGGGTTACTCCAAGAGAAAGAGATCGGCTCGGGAAATGGACAATGTAGGACTGGTAGATGGCGAGAACATCCAGGGTCATGTCCATGGTAGACTACTAGACAAGAAAAGAACTTGCAAATATCGTGCGAAGACTCTGAATATACGCCGTGAGACTGTCTATGGGTGTACTACATGCAATGTACATTTATGCAAAAATGATGTGTACCACGCCCAATTTCACCAATGATCTGAAAATAGACACGTAATTAATGGAACACTACATGGGAGCAAACTTTGACCATTTCAAATTATGTCAAAGCAATGTCTTTTCCGATTTCGATCCTTTGACAGGCGCGGCGCTAGGAATTTCTGGAGGGGGTTCGATACAAGTGCGACAGCCCGTAGGGCAGGATCCCGCTAGGGGGGTCCGGGGGCATGCTCCCCCTGAAATTTTTTAATCTGGAAGCTCTGAAATGGCATTTCCTGCATTCTAGAGCTCAAAATGTACGGTAAAACAGATGCCAGGAACAAGCATCAGCAGCTTCACAGCTCTCTGTGAAAGTTTGTTAAATCGTGTATCCATCTCACTGATGATGCAGTCAAGAAGTGGAATGGCAACTGTACGGCGATAATATTCTTCTGGCATATCAGCGGGCTGACTTTGACGATGGATCTGGCATTTGGCAATGCGTGGCAAAGACGGATCAACGTTTAGTTTCTCTGCGATGCGTTCGGCTTGTTTGTAGATCTTTTTGAAACCTTCTTCAACGTTGTCACGTGTCGCTTTCATATCAGACGCGGTTTCATCAATCAACTGGTAAGCTTTTACAATGTCTATCGTTCGACCCTGAAGGTAGACGGTAACGCCGTGAAGAGGGTGCAACAGGTAATACAGCGACACCAGACCAACAATAAATCCGAAATCCGTCACAGCTTTAGCGTGAGCAATTGCATCTTTCTTTGATTCCGAGTCCCAGCCTTCCAAACCCACAAAACCACCATCCGAGTGAGTACCACTGATGATATCAAAGCACTCTAACAGGAATGGTAGGGCCAGGTAGAAATGCTCATAAGCGGTATCGCGCTCCGACCAACGGGTCTTGCACATGCCAATTATCACTTTTCTAGTGGTGGCATTGTGAACGTGACGTTTTTCCGCTATCATTTCTATGAGCCTTTCCCGTTTTGGAGAGTAGTTGAAGAAGATAGCTACATCCTTCATGGTAGCAATCACATGCTGTATGTTATTAGCTTTACAGCTAGCGGCAATGGAAAGATTAAGAATATGTCCATTGCAATGGGTATATGGAGCATTTGGTGCATGCTGTGAAATGATTCCAGATACGCCTTTCTTCTCGCTAGACATGTTTGAGGCACCATCATAACACTGCCCCTGAAGCTGATGAATATCCAAACCAACGTTTTTATGGAACTCCAGGATGGCATTAGCGATAGCTTCGCCAGTAATTCTATGAATGTTGATGAACTCAACGAACTCCTCTCGTATCTGTGTCTCTTCGTCTACAAAGCGAAAGCAAACTGATAGAATTTATCATTGCTTGATGTTACCTCATCCACCATTACAGTGTGAAAACCTGATTTCTTAATCTCTGTAATAATATCTGCTTCGATGATGGAGTGGCCAATCAAATGAATCATCTCATTTTGCGACTGGTGATGATGATATGAAGCATTCCTTGAGATGGGTTTCATTATATGATCGTACACCATTAACTGAAAAGGGGGTTCGTTCGCACCCCCGAACCCCCCTGGCGCCGCCCCTGTAATTGATACAACTAATTTTTAAAATATTTGAACTTTGGCAGTGTTTTACTATATTTCGTATTAGAGATAAAGTATTTTCACAGAATTATTATAAAATTAACTACGTTATTATTTTCGTACCCTAAGCAAATGAAAATGGTTCCTAGATCATTTCGAAATGTTTGTCCATAGGTCTTGTATGATCGGGCATTCCCAAAACAGATGTTCTATAATGTCTAGGCACATATTACAAAAGTCACATATGGAGGTTTCAGCAGGGAGAAGTGACAGTGCACAGTTGTGTTATTTAATAAATTTCATCAAAAATAGGGTTAAGTCACAATTTGATAATTTTGAATCGAAGGAGTGCTTTATAATTGGCCAGTGTATCTTACTTGACAATATTTTGTATGAAAATTGTAAAATAAAATTTAGAGAGAAGTGGGGTCCCCATGGGGTGAGGTCATGGTCCCTAGGGGTGACTATTTCGCTCCAGTCACACTCTAGAATGGGCCCTGCTGTCTAATTTGGTGAACAGAGTTTCTAGGAAAAGTTATAAATATACTTGTACTAAATATTTACAGCTATGGGAGATCGATACATGCCACTCTTTGAACTTGGTGCAGGAGCATTTGGCACGGCGTGGGTGGTTACAGATAGCCAGACAGCCAGACAATGTGTTTCTAAAGTCATACAGGTTGGTATGAAAGCTGTTTCCCTTATAGTTGAGTATCGGTACCCGCTGATGGAAGCTGTATCTGTTACAGTTGAGTATCGGTACCCACTGATGAAAGTTGTTCCTGTTACAGTTGAGTAACGGTACCCACTGATGAAAGCTGTATCTGTTACAGTTGAGTATCGGTACCTGCTGATGGAAGCTGTATCTGTTACAGTTGAGTATCGGTACCCACTGATGAAAGCTGTTTCTGTTACAGTTGAGTATCGGTAACCGCTGATGGAAGCTGTATCTCTTACAGTTGAGTATCGGTACCCGCTGATGGAAGCTGTTTCTGTTACAGTTGAGTATCGGTACCCACTGATGAAAGCTGTTCCTGTTACAGTTGAGTATTGGTACCCACTGATGAAAGCTGTATCTGTTACAGTTGAGTATCGGTACCCACTGATGGAAGCTGTATCTGTTACAGTTGAGTATCAGTACCCACTGATGAAAGCTGTTCCTGTTACAGTTGAGTATTGGTACCCACTGATGAAAGCTGTTCCTCTTACAGTTGAGTATCGGTACCCACTGATGAAAGCTGTTCCTCTTACAGTTGAGTATCGGTACCCGCTGATGAAAGCTGTTCCTCTTACAGTTGAGTATCGGTACCTGTTGATGAAAGCTGTATCTGTTACAGTTGAGTATCAGTACCCACTGATGAAAGCTGTTCCTGTTACAGTTGAGTATCGATACCCGCTGATGAAACCTGTTTCTGTTACAGTTGAGTATCGGTACCCACTGATGAAACCTGTTCCTCTTACAGTTGAGTATCGGTACCCACTGATGAAAGCTATTCCTCTTACAGTTGAGTATCGGTACCCGCTGATGAAAGCTGTTCCTCTTACAGTTGAGTATCGGTACCTGTTGATGAAAGCTGTATCTGTTACAGTTGAGTATCGGTACCCACTGATGAAAGCTGTATCTGTTACAGTTGAGTATCAGTACCCACTGATGAAAGCTGTATCTGTTACAGTTGAGTATCGGTACCCACTGATGGAAGCTGTATCTGTTACAGTTGAGTATCGATACCCACTGATGAAAGCTGTATCTGTTACAGTTGAGTATCGGTACCCACTGATGAAAGCTGTATCTCTCACAGTTGAGTATCGGTACCCGCTGATGAAAGCTGTTTCAGTTACAGATGAGTATCGGTACCCACTGATGAAAGCTGTTTCTGTTACAGTTGAGTATCGGTACCCACTGATGAAAGCTGTTTCTGTTACAGTTGAGTATTGGTACCCACTGATGAAAGCTGTTTCTGTTACAGTTGAGTATCGGTACCCACTGATGAAAGCTGTTTCTGTTACAGTTGAGTATCGGTACCCACGGATGAAAGCTGTATCTGTTACAGTTGAGTATCGGTACCCACTGATGAAAGCTGTTTCTGTTACAGTTGAGTATCGGTACCCACTGATGAAAGCTGTTTCTGTTAAAGTTGAGTATCGGTACCCACTGATGAAAGCTGTTTCTGTTACAGTTGAGTATCGGTACCCACTGATGAAAGCTGTTTCTGTTACAGTTGAGTATCGGTACCCACTGATGAAAGCTGTTTCTGTTACAGTTGAGTATCGGTACCCACTGATGAAAGCTGTTTCTGTTACCAGTTGAGTATCGGTACCTGCTGATGAAAGTTGTTACAGAATAAAGGTCTGAAAAGTTCTGCATTAGATCGTTGTGTCACGGAGGTCATTCTGATTTCTGTTACAGATAAAGGGTCTGAAAAGTTCGGCATTAGATCGTTGTGTCACTGAGGTCATTCTGATTTCTGTTACAGATCAAGGGTCTGACAAGTTCGGCATTAGATCGTTGTGTCACGGAGGTAGCAGTTCTTAGTGCCTGCTCGCATGTCAATATTGTACGCTACATAGAGGCGTTTGTTAGTGGAGGAGCTCTGCATATCATAATGGAATATGCAACAGGAGGTTTGTACAGTATTACAACCATATAGAGGCATGCATGTACAGTCAACCCTGTGTTAGTTGTCACCTGTAATACTATACATGTACAGTCAACCCTGTGTTAGTTGTCACCTGTAATACTAGACATGTACAGTCAAACCTGTGTTAGTTGTCAACTGTAATACTATACATGTACAGTCAACCCTGTGTTAGTTGTCAACTGTATTAATATACATGTACAGTCAAACCTGTGTTAGTTGTCACCACCATATAGAGGCATGCGTGTACAGTCAACCCTGTGTTAGTTGTCAACTGTAATACTATACATGTACAGTCAACCCTGTGTTAGTTGTCACCTGTAATACTATACATGTACAGTCAAACCTGTGTTAGTTGTCACCTGTAATAATATACATGTACAGTCAAACCTGTGTTAGTTGTCACCTGTAATAATATACATGTACAGTCAAACCTGTGTTAGTTGTCACCTGTAATACTATACATGTACAGTCAACCCTGTGTTAGTTGTCACCTGTATTAATATACATGTACAGTCAAACCTGTGTTAGTTGTCAACTGTATTAATATACATGTACAGTCAAACCTGTGTTAGTTGTCACTTGTAATACTAGACATGTACAGTATAACCTGTGTTAGTTGTCACCTGTAATACTATACATGTACAGTCAACCCTGTGTTAGTTGTCAACTGTATTAATATACATGTACAGTCAACCCTGTGTTAGTTGTCACCTGTAATAATATGCATGTACAGTCTAACCTGTGTTAGTTGTCAACTGTAATACTATACATGTACAGTCAACCCTGTGTTAGTTGTCAACTGTAATAATATGCATGTACAGTCAAACCTGTGTTAGTTGTCAACTGTATTAATATACATGTACAGTCAAACCTGTGTTAGTTGTCAACTGTAATACTATACATGTACAGTCAACCCTGTGTTAGTTGTCAACTGTAATAATATGCATGTACAGTCAAACCTGTGTTAGTTGTCAACTGTATTAATATACATGTACAGTCAAACCTGTGTTAGTTGTCAACTGTAATAATATACATGTACAGTCAAACCTGTGTTAGTTGTCACCACCATATATAGGCATACAGGTACAGCCAAACCTGTGTTAGTTGTCACCTGTAATACTATACATGTACAGTCAACCCTGTGTTAGTTGTCAACTGTATTAATATACATGTACAGTCAACCCTGTGTTAGTTGTCAACTGTAATACTATACATGTACAGTCAACCCTGTGTTAGTTGTCACCTGTAATAATATACATGTACAGTCAACTCTGTGTTAGTTGTCACCTGTAATACTATATATGTACAGTCAACCCTGTGTTAGTTGTCAACTGTATTAATATACATGTACAGTCAACCCTGTGTTAGTTGTCAACTGTAATAATATACAGTCAACCCTGTGTTAGTTGTCACCTGTAATAATATACATGTACAGTCAACCCTGTGTTAGTTGTCAACTGTAATACTATACATGTACAGTCAACCCTGTGTTAGTTGTCAACTGTATTAATATACATGTACAGTCAACCCTGTGTTAGTTGTCAACTGTAATACTATACATGTACAGTCAACCCTGTGTTAGTTGTCACCTGTAATAATATACATGTACAGTCAACCCTGTGTTAGTTGTCAACTGTATTAATATACATGTACAGTCAACCCTGTGTTAGTTGTCACCACCATATATAGGCATACAGGTACAGCCAAACCTGTGTTAGTTGTCACCTGTATTAATATACATGTGCAGTCAAACCTGTGTTAGTTGTCACCACCATATATAGGCATACAGGTACAGCCAAACCTGTGTTAGTTGTCACCTGTATTAATATACATGTGCAGTCAAACCTGTGTTAGTTGTCACCACCATATATAGGCATACAGGTACAGCCAAACCTGTGTTAGTTGTCACCTGTATTAATATACATGTGCAGTCAAACCTGTGTTAGTTGTCACCACCATATATAGGCATACAGGTACAGCCAAACCTGTGTTAGTTGTCACCTGTATTAATATACATGTGCAGTCAAACCTGTGTTAGTTGTCACCACCATATATAGGCATACAGGTACAGCCAAACCTGTGTTAGTTGTCACCTGTATTAATATACATGTGCAGTCAAACCTGTGTTAGTTGTCACCACCATATATAGGCATACAGGTACAGCCAAACCTGTGTTAGTTGTCACCTGTATTAATATACATGTACAGCCAAACCTGTGTTAGTTGTCACCTGTAATAATATACATTACAGTCAAACCTGTGTTAGTTGTCACCTCTATTAATATACATGTACAGTGAAACATGTGTTAGTTGTCACCTCTATTAATATACATGTACAGCGAAACATGTGTTAGTTGTCACCTCTATTAATATACATGTACAGTCAAACCTGTGTTAGTTGTCACCTCTATTAATATACATATACAGTCAAACCTGTGTTAGTTGTCACCTGTATTAATATTAGGGATGGCAACGACTGCTGATTTTGGCATTCGAATGATTTTCCGAACGAATATTCGCTAATTTCTTGAACTTTCCACATTTACACTTTTATCTTTTTTTCCAGTGTTTCCGGTTGAAGGGGTGTTTTTAAAAAAAAATTTTTTAACTTTGTGTGCACTGTTTCCGATTGAACACATGTTTCACACATCCAGACTATTCATGTGTGTTTGAATCTTAATTAATTGAAAACAGATATATTATATGATTTAATTGGAATTTATAATAAATTAAATTTCAAAAAAGTTATAAAACATCTTTTTTATATTCGAATATGACTTTAACATTCGAATATTCGGACTTTTGAACGATTATTAAAACATTCATTGTCATCTCTAATTAATATACATGTACGGTCAAGCATGTGTTAGTGGTCACCTCTATTAAGCAGCCAATCAGTTTTCAGATTTTTAATATGTAACGTAGTTATATATTTTACCTGTAATAACCAACCACCTCCGCTAAGCAGCCACTTATTGTGATTCGCTTGACAGATTTGACTGTATTTAGCTTGTTTGTTAGTTTAGTGACCACCTCAGAGGTCAAGTGGTTATGGTCGCTGACTTGTATACTACTGTAACCTATCATCACTGCTTGTCACAGGTTTGAGCCCCGCTCATACCGTGTCTGTTTATATGCAAAAGTTGGCAGTGTCTTACGGAGGTTGGTGCACCCAAGTACTGGTTAACTGCTGGAACCTTCCCAGGAAAGGTGTTTGGTAAACTGCACACCAGCGATATAGCCGACAATGGTGGTCATGAAGGTGTAAAAACAACAAACAAACAAATTGTTAGTTTAGTTTATACAAATTTGTTTTAGCTCGATTGCGAAACAAGTTCTTACAACTTATATTAATCACTCTCAAGACCTCATTCCTGATGGAATCCGTTGCCACGAGGGAGAGAGAAGAGGCAACGTGGAATTTAAATGCCTTGCCTAAGGGCACAATTGTTAGTTTAGTGGGCTTAACCTTTAGCATGGTGTAGGCGAAATGAGCAGATAACAAATGTGTAATATTTTCTTTATTTTCCCTAGAAAGTAGGGCGTGTGACATAGATTTATTAAATACATGTAATACCATTTAAGGACGCAATAGATTGTTTTAACACTTCTTCCAAAAATTCTGACCTAAAATGAGCGCTGTATAATGAGAGACATCGGTCAGTTACTGTCCCTGAATACTCCCTAAAAGTAGATAGGTCCTATTAAGTGTTTTCCTCTGTTTTTATCGTTGTTTCCTTTGCACAACATGCTAGCAATTTTATTCCACTATCGCTTTAAATGATTATTAAATTACTATATCTCGACAGATCTCCCGTAGTATATGCAATGGGTACTTATTTGTAAAACAATGCTATCAGTTAATTAACACAGTTTTGATAAATTCACAATTATCATACCGCAACATCTGGTTAGAGAACAACAGTAAAAACAAAGGATTCTAACTGAAAGGACCTATTCACATTTTGGAATAAATCAGACTTTATCTGCCAAGGGAGGTAATAGAAAATTAGAGATGTCTCTCATTGGTGTTTGATAAAGAAACGTTACTTTTAGGGGACCTGCAGCAGAAGATTGAGAAGCAAAAGGGTATTTTCTTTACCAGCGACGTAATTCTGGACTGGTTCCTTCAAGTTGTTCTTGCATTGGAATACATACATAGCCGCAATATCCTGCATAGAGGTAAGCTATATTTTAATTCTAGACTGGTTCTTACAAGTTGTTCTTGCATTGGAATACAGACATAGCCGCAATATCCTGCATAGAGGTAAGCTATATTTTAATTCTGGACTGGTTCCTTCAATGTGTACTTGCATTGGAATACAGACATAGCCGCAATATCCTGCATAGAGGTAAGCTATATTTTACAATGTAGTATCATTTTTTCCGTATAGCACGTGTACGTTGCCTCGTCTCTCTCCCTCATCTCTCCCATGGATTCCATCAGGAATGAGGTCTCGAGAGTGATTAGTATATAAGTGGTAAGAACTTGTTTCGCAATCGAGTTAAAATAAATTTGTATAAACTATGCATATAAACAAGTTCTAAAATAGTGTGTAATAGAGTATGTGTATTTATGAATAAAGATGTGCTATCAATGATCACAAAGACTCTTTGTACAAATTTACCGTTAATCACCATTTGCACATACCATTCATACTCATCTATAACACAAGTTAAAACCACAGATTATGGCTATGTGTGTTTTACGTTTATTTATCGTCGTTACCGGTTGCCCATATGAGCGACGCCTCCTGAAGAGATTAGTTATTTTAGATTTTGTATAGGATAGTGCATGATACAGACAGAGACCCATTCCAGAGTCTCCTCTGGTTCTTTTACGTGCACGGTGTACAGCACCGACACGGGACCTCGGGTTTAACGTCCCATCTGAAAGACATGTTAATTTTATTAGGGTCAGACGGGGGATCGAACCTGCGATCCCTGGATTACCAGTCCAGCGTGTTACCACTGGACTACAGATCCGTCTGTTGATTATGGCTAAAGTGGTTCCCTGTCTTATAAATGAGAGCTAAAAAAGAATATTAAAACAATGTGTTAAACGGTATCCATAATTACATTTTAGAAAAGAAAGCACCCTGACACTGAACATATCTTCGACTTGCACTGACCAAGCATGCAATTTATACATGGTCTGGTGTCCACTTTATCAACCTGTCTTATATGTAAGTGCATGCCAAAACCCACAGATTTCAGGACCAAAGTAGTGGTGGGGGTGGGGGTCATCTTATATGTGGCGGTCGTCTATATAGACGGTACATATAATTATTGTTTGAGTATTCCGAGTTATCATACAGTGAAACATGTGTGAAGCAGCCACACAAGGGAAGTAACTATTTTGGACGCTGCTTAATGCAGGTGTGGATCATCTGGATGTGGGACGGACGGGGTCACCAATCATCAAATAGCATGTTGTGTATCAAAGTCATACCTATAAGTTTTCATAATTATAATTTAAACTCTATTTATTTTACAACGATTGCGAAGCAAGTACTAACAACTTATATTAATCACTCTCGTTGGCGCGGATGAAAGCTTATATGTGCTCATTCATGTGGGAGGAAACCGGAGTACCCGGAGAAAACCCACCGGTCCGATCTAGCGACCATCGTACCATCTCACATACTTCCCGGTCCGAGGATCGAACCCGGATTGCATTGGTGAGAAGCGAGCGTGCTAACCAATTATAATTTGTTTACGAACACTGACTTAGGTGACAGCATATTACCGTATTTACCCGACAGAACGTTTCGGTATGATTCCTATCTATGCTTGTATAGGGCTGACTTAATTACACAACAGTGTCAGTGTACCATTATATGTGGTCCGCTTCCGTGGTCGAGTGGTTAAGGTCGCTGACTTGTATACCACTGTAACCTATCATCACTGTGCTTGTATAGGGCTGACTTGATTAGTTTAATCATATTTTATTGCATTCATTCCATATATACAATGTACAGAACAAAACAAATGAACACACTTGTATAATTATGCATAGTATATACGATTTATGTCATTGTTGTGCACAAGAATTGTCAATAAATGTTGATTCAAATGGGTTGACCACAAGTTTTAACAACATTAGTTACGGCCCTCCCCAAAATACTAGATTGTAACAAACAAAGTGTCATTGTACCATTGTATGTAATTAGAACGTGCATGGTAGGTAACATTCACTTGCTCTAGAGAAATAACTATTCATCTTACTTACAGACCTGTGTTTCTATACGGGTGCCCACCTGCGCCAAATAAAGTCCTCTTGGGGAGGGCAGTTTACTAATGTTTACTAACTTGTCGCCCAACCCATTTGGCTTTTTCTTTGCTTTGTCATGATTATGTATGTAATGTAAATCTCAAATAGCAAATAAAATATGATTAAACTAATAAAATACTCACAGATGGACACCTGGGTCTTAGAGCTGGACAGTCCCTAAATACTAAGTACTAAGTGGAAGTCGTGATGGAGCAGTAGATGCGCGTTCACTTCAGGTGCGAAAGGTCTGGAGTTTGAGCCCTGCTGGAGCCGTTACGATTGTGTCCTTAGGCAAGGCATTTAAATTCCATGTTGCCTCTTCTCTCCCTCGTGGCGATGGATTCCATCAGGAATGAGGTCTCGAAAGTGATTTATATAAGTTGAAAGAACTTGTTTCGCAATCGAGATAAATTTTTTTTGTATTAGACTAAGTACCCCTGGAGCATCCATGGTGAAATGGATATGGTGTCCTCCTCATAATCGAGAGATAGTTAGTTCGAACCCCGCCGGAGCCACATTGGTGATATCTATAAGCAAGACTCTTAGATCCACATTGACTCCTCTCTCTCCCTCATGGCAATGGATTCTAACATGAATGAGGTATCGAGAGCAATTAAACTAATGTGTTGTAAGAACTTGTTTCGCAATCGAGCTAAAAATAAATTTGTATAGCTAACCTCGAGTTGTTGTACTCTAAGATAAATAAACCCAAAAATTAAAATAATATTTTATCGCTACTTTCAGATCTAAAACCTCAGAACATATTCCTGACAGACAATGGTATCGTAAAGCTTGGAGATTTTGGTATTGCGCGAGTGTTGAAGAGTTGTGATGATCTTGCCGCGACAAGGATCGGAACTCCATTTTACATCAGTCCTGAAATATGCGAGAACAAATCGTATCCCTACACATTGAATTCAAGTGTTTCCAATATGCCTGGCTGGTTCCATGCCCCTGTGGTCTGTCTTCTATAGCAAATGTTTGTTTTATGTATTCCGGTCCCTGAGCCCTATCTTTATGAAGGTATAATAGCTGCAGTTATATGTGGGCTGCGGGCTGTATTCTCCACCCGGGCTTATCTATCAAATGTGTGTTCAGTGTATTCCATTCCTTGAATCTTAACTTTGCATAAATACAACAGCGGTAGTTATATGTGGGCTGCGGACTGTATTCTATACACTGACTTCTCTATCAAATGTGTGTTCAGTGTATTCCATTCCTTGAATCTTAACTTTGCATAAATACAACAGCGGTAGTTATATGTGGGCTGCGGACTGTATTCTATACACTGACTTCTCTATCAAATGTGTGTTCAGTGTATTCCATTCCTTGAATCTTAACTTTGCATAAATACAACAGCGGTAGTTATATGTGGGCTGCGGACTGTATTCTATACACTGACTTCTCTATCAAATGTGTGTTCAGTGTATTCCATTCCTTGAATCTTAACTTTGCA
>CM026389.1:23376610-23426610 GCA_014843695.1 Archivesica marissinica
TGTATTCTATACACTGACTTCTCTATCAAATGTGTGTTCAGTGTATTCCATTCCTTGAATCTTAACTTTGCATAAATACAACAGCGGTAGTTATATGTGGGCTGCGGACTGTATTCTATACACTGACTTCTCTATCAAATGTGTGTTCAGTGTATTCCATTCCTTGAATCTTAACTTTGCATAAATACAACAGCGGTAGTTATATGTGGGCTGCGGACTGTATTCTATACACTGACTTCTCTATCAAATGTGTGTTCAGTGTATTCCATTCCTTGAATCTTAACTTTGCATAAATACAACAGCGGTAGTTATATGTGGGCTGCGGACTGTATTCTATACACTGACTTCTCTATCAAATGTGTGTTCAGTGTATTCCATTCCTTGAATCTTAACTTTGCATAAATACAACAGCGGTAGTTATATGTGGGCTGCGGACTGTATTCTATACACTGACTTCTCTATCAAATGTGTGTTCAGTGTATTCCATTCCTTGAATCTTAACTTTGCATAAATACAACAGCGGTAGTTATATGTGGGCTGCGGACTGTATTCTATACACTGACTTCTCTATCAAATGTGTGTTCAGTGTATTCCATTCCTTGAATCTTAACTTTGCATAAATACAACAGCGGTAGTTATATGTGGGCTGCGGACTGTATTCTATACACTGACTTCTCTATCAAATGTGTTCAGTGTATTCCATTCCTTGAATCTTAACTTTGCATAAATACAACAGCGGTAGTTATATGTGGGCTGCGGACTGTATTCTATACACTGACTTCTCTATCAAATGTGTGTTCAGTGTATTCCATTCCTTGAATCTTAACTTTGCATAAATACAACAGCGGTAGTTATATGTGGGCTGCGGACTGTATTCTATACACTGACTTCTCTATCAAATGTGTGTTCAGTGTATTCCATTCCTTGAACCTTAACTTTGCATAAATACAACAGCGGTAGTTATATGTGGGCTGCGGACTGTATTCTATACACTGACTTCTCTATCAAATGTGTTCAGTGTATTCCATTCCTTGAATCTTAACTTTGCATAAATACAACAGCGGTAGTTATTGGGCTGTATTCTCTACCTGGGTGTTCAGTGTGTTCCATTAACCCATTTCATTCTGGATACATTTAAAGGCTTTTGCAAACAACAGTGACGCTGCATGCTGATCAGGATCTATGTTGTTTGCTACATAGCCAAGTGTCTTAGCAAGATCATCTGAATAGCAAACAGCATAGAGCCTGATCAGACGGCATGTTCCATGGTGGCTGATCTGGCTCTATGGTCTTTGCAAATACTGTTTGAACGGTATCCAGAATGAAATGGGTTAAGAGAATAATAATATATCAGATGTGTGTACTAGTAAGCATTCATTGTCGAGTTGTTGCGGTCGCTGACTTGTATACCACTGTAACCTACCATAACTGATGGTCACAGGTTTAAGCCTCGCTCAGTCTGTGTATATGAAAACATTGGCAGTTTCTTACGGAGGTTGGGGCACCAAATACTGGTTAACCGCTGGAGCCTGTCCAGGAAAGGTGTTGTTAGGTAATCTGCCCGTCGGCGAAATAGCCCAAAATGTGCCGATGAAGGCGTAAAACCTAAAAAAACCAAAAAAACTAGTAAGCGTTCCTAGATTCCTTGAACCTTAACTTTGCATAGATACAACAGCAGTAGTGATATGTGGGCTTCGGGCTGTCTTCTCTACCAAATGTGTACACTGCGAGTTCCATTCCATGCATGCAGTTTTGATGACCTCACAAGGAAGATAGTCAAGGCGGAATATATGTGGGCTTCGAGCTGTTTCTTTACACTTGTTTCTCTACCAATGGTGTGTTCAATGTTCTTTATTCCTTGAACCGTAACTTTGCGTAGATACAACAGCAGTGGTGATATGTGGGCATCGAGCTGTTTCTCTACAGTTGTTTCTCTACAAATGTTTTGTTCAATGTGTTTTATTCCTTGATCCTTAACTTTGCATAGATACAACAGCAGTAGTGATATGTGGGCTTCGGGCTGTCTTCTCTACACTTGTTTCTCTACAAATGTTGTGTTCAATGTGTTTTATTCCTTGAACCTTAACTTTACGTAGATACAACAGCAGTAGTGATATGTGGGCATCGGGCTGTCTTCTCCACCCAGGCTTCTCTACCCGGGCTTCTCTACCAATGGTGTGTTCAATGTTCTTTATTCCTTGAACCGTAACTTTGCGTAGATACAACAGCAGTGGTGATATGTGGGCATCGAGCTGTTTCTCTACAGTTGTTTCTCTACAAATGTTTTGTTCAATGTGTTTTATTCCTTGATCCTTAACTTTGCATAGATACAACAGCAGTAGTGATATGTGGGCTTCGGGCTGTCTTCTCTACACTTGTTTCTCTACAAATGTTGTGTTCAATGTGTTTTATTCCTTGAACCTTAACTTTACGTAGATACAACAGCAGTAGTGATATGTGGGCATCGGGCTGTCTTCTCCACCCAGGCTTCTCTACCCGGGCTTCTCTACCAATGGTGTGTTCAATGTTCTTTATTCCTTGAACCGTAACTTTGCGTAGATACAACAGCAGTGGTGATATGTGGGCATCGAGCTGTTTCTCTACAGTTGTTTCTCTACAAATGTTTTGTTCAATGTGTTTTATTCCTTGATCCTTAACTTTGCATAGATACAACAGCAGTAGTGATATGTGGGCTTCGGGCTGTCTTCTCTACACTTGTTTCTCTACAAATGTTGTGTTCAATGTGTTTTATTCCTTGAACCTTAACTTTACGTAGATACAACAGCAGTAGTGATATGTGGGCATCGGGCTGTCTTCTCCACCCAGGCTTCTCTACCCGGGCTTCTCTACCAATGGTGTGTTCAATGTTCTTTATTCCTTGAACCGTAACTTTGCGTAGATACAACAGCAGTGGTGATATGTGGGCATCGAGCTGTTTCTCTACAGTTGTTTCTCTACAAATGTTTTGTTCAATGTGTTTTATTCCTTGATCCTTAACTTTGCATAGATACAACAGCAGTAGTGATATGTGGGCTTCGGGCTGTCTTCTCTACACTTGTTTCTCTACAAATGTTGTGTTCAATGTGTTTTATTCCTTGAACCTTAACTTTACGTAGATACAACAGCAGTAGTGATATGTGGGCATCGGGCTGTCTTCTCCACCCAGGCTTCTCTACCCGGGCTTCTCTACCAATGGTGTGTTCAATGTGTTTTATTCCTTGATCCTTAACTTTGCATAGATACAACAGCAGTGGTGATATGTGGGCATCGGGCTGTCTTCTCTACAGTTGTTTCTCTACAAATGTTGTGTTCAATGTGTTTGATTCCTTGATCCTTAACTTTGCATAGATACAACAGCAGTAGTGATATGTGGGCTTCAAGCTGTTTCTCTACAGTTGTTTCTCTACAAATGGTGTGTTCAATGTGTTTTATTCCTTGATCCTTAACTTTGCATAGATACAACAGCAGTAGTGATATGTGGGCATCGGGCTGTCTTCTCTACAGTTGTTTCTCTACAAATGTTGTGTTCAATGTGTTTGATTCCTTGATCCTTAACTTTGCATAGATACAACAGCAGTAGTGATATGTGGGCTTCAGGCTGTCTTCTCTACCAAATGTGTACACTGCGAGTTCCATTCCATGCATGCAGTTTTGATGACCTCACAAGGAAGATAGTCAAGGCGGAATATGAACCAATTCCAAGGTAAGCTCAGCATGTTCTTAATGTCAATCTATTGTGTAATGGCTCATTCTATAGTTTTGTGCTGTATGTACATGTATTTTGGAAACCCACCTCCTAAATATGTTAAATATATATCTGGAAGTCGTGATAGCTCAGTGGTAGTGCGTTCGCCTCATGTGCGAAAGGCCCAGAGTTCGAGCCCCACTGGAGCCGTTACGATTGTGCCCTTAGGCAATGCATTTAAATTCCACATGCCTCTTCTCTCTCCCCCATTGCGATGTATTCCATCAGGAATGAGGTCTCGAGAGTGATTAATATAAGTTATAAGAACTTGTTTCTCAATCGAGCTCAAATAAATTTGTATAAACTAAATATATTAAAATTTTAAAGTACAACACATGTATATTAAAGTGCTAATTTCATTGACGAGAATTTAGTCCTCTCAGTCTAGGAGTGTAAATCAATATACAGTCAAACCTGTGTTAAGCAGCCAGCCCAAGGGAATCACAGAAAGTGGCAGCTTAGCACGGGTGGCTGCTTAATAGAGATATAAATGTATAATAAAACAACATATTGGGAATCTGCAAACTGGCTGCTTAATACAGGTTGGCTGCTTAATAGAGGTGACAACTAAGACAGGTTTTGACTGTATTAATAGCAGAATAATTCTGGAACCTACAGATGAGAAATACATGTTGTGTATTAGGTTGAACAATCTCTGTTACCATGGATACATCATACAAGTATATATTTCTTTTATTTTCAGACATTTGAACTTGACATTATCGCTGATTATATCGCAGTTATTAGTGGCGACACCTAGTGGCAGACTTGCTGCTTCTCAGCTGTTACATAGTGATCATGTACATGGCATGGTGTTATACTTGAAAAATAGAAATAGCAAACTACGGAAAGATCAGACTTCTAGGTCAAGGTCAAATAGTTTAGTTACTAAAAGGTCAAGGGTAAATTTAGCTGACAAATCTAGGTCAATCAGTGTTGGTAAGTCGGTGAGAAATGATTTACCAGATAAACAGAGGCCAGTGCTGCAATGTGATGTCAAAGGTCGAGGACAGAAATCGATACCGATGCAAAATACTGATAAAAGTGATATAAATAGAGACAAAGTAAGTGAGAAACATGCCAGAAAACCATCAGAGAAAGGTAACTGTCTTAACAAGAAAGTAGTCAGAAATGAGCAAGATCTGGACAGAAGTGGATGTGGAATGGCAGTAGGTGGAAATGCTGATGTAATTAAAGATGATAAGCAGATTGTAGACAGAGATGAGAATGAAACTGTAAAGGTTGGAAGTGCACGTGTAAATATTGATGACAAGCAGAGAGTTGATGTCCCGGCTTATAGAAATATTGATGTAAGTAATTTAGTCTTAAATATTTGATTGTCATCGAACTCGGTTGCTATTCTAGATGACACCTTCAGAAGTGTATTGAGTTCGAGCCCCGCTGGAGCCATTACGATTGTGCTCTTAGGCAATGCATTTAAATTCCATGTTGCCTCTTCTTTCTCCCTTGTGGCGATGGATTCCATCAGGAATGAGGTCTCGAGAGTGATTAATATAAGTTGTAACAATCGAGCTAAAATAAATTTGCATAAACTAAGTTTATTGATAAGCCGATGTTTGAACAATCTGAGTGATTACTGGTTGTACAGGTGCAGAACCATTGATCTTACTTGTGCATAAAGTGTGCCTCCTGGTCACTGATGGTCAGTAGTTCTAGACTGCTCAGGCCGTGTCTCTTTATATGAAAAAGTTGGCAGTTTCTTACGGAGGTTGGTGCACCAAGTACTGGTTATCCGCTGGAGCCTGCCCAGGAAAGTGTCGTTAGGTAAACTGCCTGCCGGCTATGTAGCCCAAAATGGTGCTGATGAAGGCGTAAAACCAGAGCTTAATATCAAAATTCCAATACAATCCGTTTTATCACATTACCATATAATGTTGCTACTGTCATTATGGTACCAAGTATCGGCAAAAATATGTGATGGCGTCTCTAAATCGTCATGACGTCACTAAGCAAAGCAGCGTTATACATGTATTTATGTTTGATTTAAACAGTGTTTTAATTGAGTCGAGACTACTTTTCAAACGTCATTATCATTAACGTTATGCACCAATTCACCTAGAAATATTCATAATTCACAATTTAATTTACAAATTATATGGATTATTCTCTCAACCAATCGGATTCCTTCCAGGTGTTATTATACATGTGTACATATGAGAAAATATGTGATGGTTGTATGAAACTGAATACAATCAAAATTATGTGATAAAAAATATTTGTTACTTTAAAAAAAGCTATGAGGATATTTGTGTTTATTAGTGTAATGCCACTCGCGGAAATACACATTTCGGTAATGACAAGATGAAATAAAATCCTATCTTACACTAATAAACACAAATCTTCTTTTTCTTTTATGATTTTCAATGACTGGCTAATATAATATTTGTTTTCAAACTATATTCATTTTAACTGCCCCTGTCTGGAGCCTCATTGCACTACATGACACAACCATTTCTGGGAACAGGCGTCGATATATTTTGCCTGGTCAGTTAAATAAATATATTTTAACACCGAGATTATTAATTGAGCTGTATCGAGTTTCTGATCATTTTACCAGAAGTTAGAAAGTGAAAAATCAACAAGACTCGAACCCAGGCTATGTGAACGTCTGTGATAAGAAATAGTTCATGTATAGTTTTCAAGTTAGTTTCTGTTTGCTGTCAAAATTAAAAACTACAGACAAAACAAATTCATTAGAATATATTACCTAATAATTAACTGTTAATGATGGTCAGAAAAATTGCTGAAATACAAAATTAAATCTAACTGCGCAGGAATACGAAACGCAACCGGTGGCAGAGAAAATTCCATCTTTCACCGTTTCATTCATTGGAAACCATAAAAGAAAGTACAATAACCTCAAGAACATGAAATTAATTTACATATTTTGCTTTATTATTACCAGGGTAAAGAGATAAATTCAAGGACATTTACTATCAAGGACTCTGTGATACGAAAGTTATCTGCAGCATCACCAAAACTTTCACAGACTGTCAGAAAACAAAGGTTCTCACTGTCCATAAGTGATCCAAAGGCATTAAATATAAAGGTAAGTTGGGAAATTGATCCAAAGGCATTAAATATAGAGGTAAGTGGGGAAATTGAACCAAAGGCATTAAATGTAAAGGTAAGTGGGGAAATTGAACCAAAGGCATTAAATATAAAGGTAAGTGGGGAAATTGAACCAAAGGCATTAAATATAAAGGTAAGTGGGGAAATTGATCCAAAGGCATTAAATATAGAGGTAAGTGGAGAAATTGAACCAAAGGCATTAAATATAAAGGTAAGTGGGGAAATTGATCCAAAGACATTAAATATAAAGGTAAGTTGGGAAATTGATCCAAAGGCATTAAATATAAAGGTAAGTGGGGAAATTGATCCAAAGGCATTAAATATAAAGGTAAGTTGGGAAATTGATCCAAAGGCATTAAATATAAAGGTAAGTTGGGAAATTGATCCAAAGGCATTAAATATAAAGGTAAGTGGGGAAATTGATCCAAAGACATTAAATATAAAGGTAAGTTGGGAAATTGATCCAAAGGCATTAAATATAAAGGTAAGTGGGGAAATTGATCCAAAGGCATTAAATATAAAGGTAAGTTGGGAAATTGATCCAAAGGCATTAAATATAAAGGTAAGTTGGGAAATTGATCCAAAGGCATTAAATATAAAGGTAAGTGGGGAAATTGATCCAAAGGCATTAAATATAAAGGTAAGTTGGGAAATTGATCCAAAGGCATTAAATATAGAGGTAACTGGGGAAATTGATCTAAAGACATTAAATATAAAGGTAAGTTGGGAAATTGATCCAAAGGCATTAAATAAAAGGTAAGTGGGGAAATTGATCCAAAGACATTAAATATAAAGGTAAGTTGGGAAATTGATCCAAAGGCATTAAATAAAAGGTAAGTGGGGAAATTGATCCAAAGACATTAAATATAATGGTAAGTGGGGAAATTGAACCAAAGGCATTAAATAGAGACCATTTCTTTGATTAAGTGTATGATAGAATTATGTTTCCTGGAATGAATATTCAAAGTATTATTATTATGACCCAGTTTCATGAATGAGTCACTGTTAAGGTGACACGACTCTGATAAAAATGTAAATAAATGTGTTGAGGTGCTGCCGAAAATGAAGAAGACGTCATTACGTTTAATATTGCTGAGGTAGTGGAAGTGATTCTATGTTCTGTGAACATCTAGGGGGGGTGGGATTTTTTTAATGGATTGTTTTGTTAAATGACATAAATTGTCAAATGTTTTATTGCTGATTAATATGAGTGTTTTCATACCGGTAGTTATGTTCCAGGGTACGATGCTGAATGTAGGTCCTCCATGACACTATGACAAAACCAATCTCCGACGAGCATATGGTGCTACTCGTGTAGCGTTGACAATATTGCAAACATCTCATTAATAACTTATTTACCCACAACTGGTTGATTAAAAGTTAAAAAACTATAATAAAAATGTTGTTTGTTGTATGTTCCGTAGAAACCCCATCCATGGCCTCGCAGCAATACCTCGAGAATAGTGTAATCTCGTCTGAATATTGTAAACAAACATAGCTGTCTTCCGTGGCTTGTCACATCATAAATAATCGATCTTGTCTAAAACCATTTTACTGGAAAACATTTCTTAAAGCTTTAAAGCGACATTAAATCGCAAAAAGCCAATAAATACATTTTTCTACGTATAAATAGTATGCTGCTACAAATTCTTCGATATATATGATATGATTCGATCACTAACGAGGCAAATATTTGGAATAAAATTATAGCATATGATAGGAAATAAGAACTTTGCATTTTCACCGATGTAATGTCGCTTTAAGCTAAATGAAGACAAAATCAATTTGGAAATGTAAGATTTGATGAATGATTAATGTTGATTAAATTCTTAGTACCTCAGGGTTCATTCTACGTCAGAATGTTTGGGAGAAGTGAGAAAGCGTGTGATCGCTTCCATGGTGTTCTTTAATATACTTCTGCAAAATAGGGTTAAAATGCTAAATGTTAAAAAAAATTTTTAGGGAGAAGTGGGGCCCCCAGAGGGCGAAGTCAAGGTCCCTAGGGCGACAATTTCGCCCACATCGCCCTCTAAAATGATCCCTGGTACCTCGAAGACTAGGGATACCATCCTAGTTATTTTCAACTCTCACTTCATGAGATTTTTTGGACACCTGACTTGCCATGCCCATCATACTTGGCATTGAGTGTTTGGAGTATTATGTTGATGTAAATACTTTGTAGTTTTGACAGGCCAGTTAGACTAGCATGATTGAGCGGATTATATGTTGTATGTTCAGTATTTGTGGAAGACGTAATAGCGCAGTGGTAGCGCGTTCGCTTTAGGTTGGAAACGACCCAGTTTGCGTCCAGCTGTAGCCGTTACGATTGTGCCCTTAGGCAGGCAAGGCATTTATATTCCACATTGCCTCTTCTCTCTTCATTGTGGCGATGGATTCCACCAGGAATGAGGTCTCGAGAGTGGTTAATATAAGTTGTAGGAACTTGTTTCGCAATTGACCTAAAATAAATTTGTATATACTAATAATAGAACTTTCTTTTCCTTAGCATGGTAGTGTTCGGAGCACCCATAATGATGATGATGATGATGATGATGATGATAGCGTTTTTCCATCTCCTACTGTACAGCATAAACCACCTGTCGACTCCCTGACGTACGTGCTAAAGGAAAGAGGTATGTGTCGTGGCATGCGCAGCATTGTGACGATCTAGATGATAACGTTGTTTTCATCTCCTATTGTTCATCAAAAGCAATTAGTATAAAATTGTAGATAAATCCCCACAGAGGCGTTGCATTGTTTCATATTAGCTTGACATTTATTTCACAGTGGCGCCGACTGGTTGCGGTTGTTAAGACTTCAAATCACTTGTCCCCTGTCGCTGCAGGCAAATGTGGAATTCGTTCATGTGAAGAAGCTATCCAGGTCAGTGGTTCTATCTGGGTACCTGAACATGCCTGAAATACTGCCACGGTCTATCTCCACCAATAATAGCTGGAGTGTCGCGGGAATAAGTTATTTGTCCAACTTTAAACCTCGAAAAAACAAACAAACATTTATTTCACAAGTTTAAGCATATTGTAATACTTTTATAATATATCTTCTGTTTATGTGTAGTTATCTGCATATATATTATATTAATAATATGTAATTATGAGAAATAAAAAGTGGAAACATAAAATAAAGAATTGTTATATTTAGCCGAAGCGAGATTAATCATGTTTTCATACCTGTTTTATTGATTTCAACTGTGAGCCAATCAGAAGCGAGATAAATCATATTTTCATACCTGTTTTATTTATTTCAACTGTGAGCCAATCAGAAGCGAGATTAATCATATTTTCATACCTGTTTTATTGATTTCAGCTGTGAGCCAATCAGAAGCAAGATTAATCATATTTTCATACCTGTTTTATTGATTTCAGCTGTGAGCCAATCAGAAGCGATGATTTTCATATCTACTTTAATTCTTTCCATTATTTCAGCCGGCAGTGATGCAAACAACAATAGTGTCAAAGTTGGAGATGCAGCAAATAAAGTAAATACCGTAATGGTACAAGCGCTATCCGTGTCGCAGTCCGACGTATATCTAGCAAGGAAAATACTGTATAATGAAATACGACTTAGAACTGGTGAGACAAGATGTAAACAACTTGTAAGTCTGGTCAGACAACTCATAGTTGAAGATGGACAGAGCTATCAGTATTTAATAAGTGCGTTGAACGCACCTGAACTCCAGTTGATTCCATTGATAACTATGTTGTTGGCGTTTAAGTAAAATGACCATTTGGTTTAAACAGTATTTATTCCAATAAATTTACATGTATAACACAAAAAATGTTACAAATTACATAAATTGTGAATTAACCATTTCTTGGAGTACATTGATAATTAGTCGTTTGTGTTTAATGCGCCACTAAATACAAAGTCTCATTACATATTATTTAATCATTAATGTCCGTATTTCAAAAGCTTTATAAATAAAAACACTCATTTTTCTAATTATTTCATTATTACCACCTGTAAATAGTTCTTTTAATTTATACATATTTGGTCTTTTCCAAAAATAGTTATTAATATATTTCATTCTTATGTCTTTATATATTGAACATTCTAGTAACACATGGTATTCATCTTCTAAAACATTACATACTGAGCAAAAAATACCTAATTTTTCATAAATATTTACGGCAGAATCTGATTATTTCAACTAATAAACAAATGTGGTATAAGGCTTTAATTGAGCTAACAAATTTAAATAAAAATGTTCTAAAATAATGTGTGACACAGAATGTCTATCGTGAATAAAGATGTGTTATCACTGATCACAAAGAGGGTTATTATAAATTTACCATTATATCTCACTGTTTGATCTAACAGACGGATCTGTAGTCCAGTGGTAACACGCTGGACTGGTAACCCAGCGATCGCTATTGAGATGGGACTTTAAACCGAGGTCTCGTGTCTGTGCTTTACACCGTGCACGTAAAAGAACCAGAGGAGACTCGGGAATGGGTCTCTGTCTGTATCATTGCACTATCCTCCAAAAATCTAAAATGACTAATCTCTTCAGGAGGCGTCGTTCATATGGGCAACCGGTAGCGACGATAAATAAACGTAAAATACACACTGTTTGACTTGTACATACTTATTTTTCACAGTAATCTTAATGAGCCTACATCTATACGGCAGTATCACGTGATTACCATCATCTGTGTTAATAGCATAGAGTAATCTTAATGAGCCTACATCTATACGGCAGTATCACGTGATTACCATCATCTGTATTAATAGCATAGAGTAATGTTAATGAGCCTACATCTATATGGCAGTATCACGTGATTACCATCATCTGTGTAGTATTAATAGCATAGAGTAATGTTAATGAGACTACATCTATACGGCAGTATCACGTGATTACCATCATCTGTGTAGTATTAATAGCATAGAGTAATGTTAATGAGCCTACGTCTATACGGCAGTATCACGTGATTACCATCATCTGTATTAATAGCATAGAGTAATCTTAATGAGCCTACATCTATACAGCAGTATCACGTGATTACCATCATCTGTATTAATAGCATAGAGTAATCTTAATGAGCCTACATCTATACGGCAGTATCACGTGATTACCATCATCTGTGTTAATAGCATAGAGTAATCTTAATGAGCCTACATCTATACGGCAGTATCACGTGATTACCATCAACTGTATTAATAGCATAGAGTAATCTTAATGAGCCTACATCTATACGGAAGTATCACGTGATTACCATGATCTGTGTAGTATTAATAGCATAGAGTAATCTTAATGAGCCTACATCTATATGGCAGTATCACGTGATTACCATCATCTGTATTAATAGCATAGAGTAATCTTAATGAGCCTACATCTATACGGCAGTATCACGTGATTACCATCATCTGTATTAATAGCATAGAGTAATGTTAATGAGCCTACATCTATACGGCAGTATCACGTGATTACCATCATCTGTGTAGTATTAATAGCATAGAGTAATCTTAATGAGCCTACATCTATACGGCAGTATCACGTGATTACCATCATCTGTATAGAGCAATAAGCAAATGCCCCTTCTGGTATGTGTTAACCAATCCAGAAATTCCTACTTTCACTTTTGAAAGTAGTCCGCCTCCATGGTCGAGAGTGGTTACGAGTCTTTGTTTTCCACTGTAATCTATCATCACAGATGGTCACGTGTTCGAGAGCCGCTCCATTGTGTATCTTTTATATAAACTCTTTGGTAGTTGTTTAAATGTCCCTCCTGGTCTGTGTTAACCAATCCTTTCACTTTTGAAAGTCGTCCGTATGAAAACTTTGGTAGTTGTTTAGACAGTTGTGCACTAAGTACAGCTGTAATACATATGTGGTTTTACAATTTCAAACATCCACTTGTAAACTGAAGGTGATAGACAAATGATACAAATAATATAGTGGTCGAGTGTTAAGTCCATTGAATTCAAATCACTGACTCCTCACTGCTATAGGGCCGTATCCAACTTGGGGGGGGGTCAATTTCTTTTATTTTAGGAAGCTATCCTGTGGGCTTGTGGAAGTCAGTGGTTCTACCCAGGTCAGTTCGTACCTGAAATACTGCTCGGATGGCATCAGTGATCTTCCTCCAATAATAGCTGGAATGTCGTCATATGGCCTAAGATGTTGGCGTGACTTTAAACGTCAAAAACAAACACACAAACAATGTTAGAAATAGTTCATAGAATAATAAGCTCCATTGTCAGTTATGGGAATAAACTATTCCTTAATAATAAGGTCCAATCACAGTTAGGGAGCGAGGGAGATCGTGATATCAATGGTAGCGCGTTCACTTCAGGTTCGAAAGGTCCGGAGTTTGAGCTCCGCTGGAGCCTTTATGATTGTGCCTCTTCTCTCTCCCTCGTGGCGATGGATTCCATCAGGAATGAGGTCTCGAGAGTGATTAATATAAGTTGTAAGAACTTGTTTCGCAATTGAGCTAAAATAAATGTTTATGAACTAGAGAGAGAGTTGTTCATTGATTGTCCACATAGTTGTGTCGGGTATTTGTTGACGAGACGCGTATGTATCCGCAAACATACCCAACGGCGTTGTCTTCTGATAGAAATAAAATCGTGTAGCTGGTTCAAACACCAAAAAGGACCAGACAATAATCGCGTAAGCCCTATTGCCCTTCCTAGCCAGATTATTGGGACCCCGGCAACCCCAGTTTCACCGCGCCTGAAGAGATATGGTAAGTATTTTTTAATTGATACAGGGCTAGTTGTGGGGGACAACTCTGTCGAACTTGTTGATTTAATATATAAAGAATATGATTTACGCCCCTTTGTCTTACCAATGCACAATGTACTACACACAACACTCACTTACAACTGAAGTTCATTCCCGTTGTCTTAGATCCCCTTTCTTCATTTACACAATAAACTATGCGCCTAAACCCATGTTGGAAATATTCCGTAATACATTAGTTTATCCGGTATGGAAGTCACTACCTCATTATATTGAAGTTTCCAACTCGCTCAATATCTATAAAACTCGATATTTAACCCTTTCCTTCATAGAGATTTAGGTTAATATACTATTATATCTCCATACAAACGACAGCCATTTAGCTATCATGCAGTGGATAAGTAGCCGCCATATCTATCCCACCTCCATAGATATTACTGGGACTATATGAGATCGTCCGCCTCCGTGGTCGAGTGGTTAAGGTCGCTGACTTGTATACCACTGTAACCTATCATCACTGATGGTCACGGGTTCGAGCCCCGCTCAGGCCGTGTCTCATTTATATGAAAAAGTAGGCAGTTTCTTACGGAGGTTGGTGCACCCAAGTACTGGTTAACCGCTGGAGCCTGCCCAGGAAAGGTGTTGTTAGGTAAACTGCCCGCCGGCGATATAGCCCAAAATGGTGCTGATGCAGGCGTAAAACCCGAATCATAACATAATGGGACTATATGAGATTCTGGCCTTTATTGTGAGCATTGGTTTGGCTACTACATTGTCGATGTATGTCGTATTGGTAAAGGTGTCAGGAGGTGCTTCTATGAGGGAACGGGTTAAGATGGAATAAGCCAACAGAAACATAGATATATAGTACATGTACAGTCAAACTTGTACTAAGAGACCGCCAAATGGAAGGACTAAAATCGGACTCGAAGCAGGAGTAATTTATCCATGAACAACACAACTGAAAACGTGGTGTCTTAACTCTTTCAACCCCAAGTAACTGACATGGATTGGTGCATGCTATTTTTAGACCAATAAATTAATAAGAAAATTACCTTTGGACCAGTTCATTTATCAAAATGGGTAATTTTATCTAAAAATAGTAATAATTATTACTGGCAAAAAAGTGCAGATCCTGATGAGACGGCTCGTTACGAGCCGGCTCATCTGGATCTACACTTTTCATAAGCCTATTTAGAGGCCTGTGGGGTTGAAAGGGTTAATACAAGTGTTATCTGAATAAAAAGTTTAATCTATTTATTTTATGATTGCGAAGCAAGTTCTAACAAGTTATATTAATCACTCTCGTTAGCGCAGATGAAAGCGTAAATGTGGTCATTCGGGTGGGAGGAAACCGGAACACCCGGAGAAAACCCACCAGTCCGTCCGATCTAGTTACCACCGTACCATCTCACATACGAGGATCGAACCCGGGTTGCATTGGTGTGGAGCGGACAGCCTGAATAGATGTGGTATTTCGAGCAAGTTTGACTGTATATATATACACAACTAGCGTAATCATATGTTATTGCTCGATTCGTTTTACAGTTTGACAGTTTTGACAGTTTATTTGATTAAATTCCAATAGGCTGTCAAGCCCATGAGGACATATACATATTATATACAGTTAGCGAACAGTGCAAACATAAAGCATACATTTTATACAAATGAGCTCCCACAGCCATTTATATCTATGTGTTTTACATATACAGTCAAACATGTGTTAGTGGTCACCTCTATTAAACAGCCAACCTGTATTAAGCAGCCAGATTCCCAATATTTTGTTTTATTATACATTTGACCTCTATTAAGCAACCACCTGTGCTAAGCAGCCACGTTCTGCGATTCCCTTGGCTGGCTGCTTAAGTTAGGTTCGACTGTACGTGTGAATACAAAACATGACACATTAAATAAAGGCAAACAGGTTGCGGGCCACAAGTTTTAGCAACATTAGTTACGGAGGGGTATATGTTTGCCGGTGTCCGTCTGAACACACGAGAGGGTACTTACAGACGAATCTGTAGTCCAATGGTTAACACGCTGGACTGATAATCCAGGGATACAATTAACAGTCTTCCAGATGGAACCGAGGTCTCGTGTCGGTGCTGTACATCGTGCACGTAAAATAACCAGAAGAGACTCTGGAATGGGTCTCTGTCTGTATCATGCACTATCATCCAAAAATCTAAAATTACTAATCTCTTCAGGATGTGTCGCTCATATTGGCAACCGGTAGCGACGATAAATAAACCTATCCCACCCCAGATAGTACTTACGTGGCTATGAGAACAATATATATATTGTCTAGTGATCTATGGTTAGCTTGTGTTTAATCATATTTTATTGAATTCATCAATATACAACACAATGCTACAGCACATATAGCATGATAATACAAATGGTTTGGGCACACGTTTTAACAACATTAGAAAACTGCCCACACCGGGTTAGCTCTTATGTGGCTATAAATGTTCTTGCGTTATTAATAGAACACAAGAGAGAACAATGGGGGTAGCTACTGAAGTACCCTCTCGTGAGTAACCAATATGTGTGTGTGTGTGTGTGTGTGTGGTGTGGTGTGGTGTGGTGTGGTGTGCGTGTATGTGTTTTGCGTTTATTTATCGTAGCTACCGGTTACCCACATGAGCGATGCCTCCTGAAGAGATTAGTCATTTTAGAGGATAGTGCAATGATACAGACAGAGACTCACTCCAGACTATCCTCTGGTTCTTTTACGTGCACGGTGTACAGCCCCGACACGAGACCTCGGTTTAAGTCACATCTGAAAGACTGGTAATTTTATAAATCAGACGGGGGATCGAACCTGCGATCCTTGGATTAACTGTCCAGCGTGTTACCACTGGACTATATATCCGCATGTCCAGTACGTCCGTCGTCCTGAGTCAGATCTCTGTAACCAATACGTGGAATGTCGTGAAACTCCAATTAAATATGTATCATGCAGGCGCGCAGGTGCACGTTGCCTGGGTACCAGTCTGTCGATTTTTCACTAACTTACTTCTGGCAAAATGACGTTGATATTATTATCCAAAACTCAATATGGCCCAATTAATGGTCTCGGTGTTAAAATATATTTATAATTTTATATGACTGACCAAACAAAATATATCAACGCCTGTTCCCAGGCTAAGTTGCACGTATAACTTCCGACCTCATCGGATCAGTAACACCCTTTATGTCCTTTAGGGTTATGGCCCTTTAATTTCAATAGATTAGCCATAACTAAGTAACCGATGTATGGATTGACATCACACAATCAGATATAAGATATCACCATTGTGCAGTGTTGTCCTGCAAGTCTGACCCACATTGCAATAGCGAAACCAGAGTTATTGCCCTTGAAATGATTAATAAGTAAATAATCTTGCCTTAATAAGTAACCGCTTCATAGAATTTCCTGAAACTCAAAACAAATATATATCACCATAGTTCGCAGGTGCACGTATAACTTTCGTCGGGATCGGCGCAATAACACCAGAGTAATACCTAATTCAGCAGGGGGATACCATTGTGTGGCATGGTTCTCTGTATAGCTCGACCCAGATTGAATCAGTGACTCCACAGTTACTTATCTTCATGTGTGATTTACGTTTATTTATCGTCGCTACCGGTTGCCCATATGAGCGACGCCTCCTGAAGAGATTAGTCAGTTTAGATTGTGGAGGATAGTGCAATGATACAGACAGAGATCAATTCCAGAGTCTCCTATTGTTCTTTTACGTGCACGGTGTAAAGCACCGACACGAGACCTCGGTGTAACGTCCCATCTGAAAGACTGTTAATTAAATTTTTTTTATTAGGGTCAGACGGGGGATCGAACCTGCGATCGAAACTTATCTTCAGTTCATTAAATATATATATATAAAGTATATATACATGTATAAACTATCCATCCCAAATCCGGAGCTAATTGATTAATAAAAGGATCATATTCGACGGGGGATACCAATTACGAATTTGCTCATTATAATTTATTAGTCCGCCTCTGCGGTGGAGTGGTTACAGTCGCTGACTTGTATACCACTGTAACCTATCATCACCTATGATCACGGATTAGAGCCCCGCTTCATGTATATATCAAAATGGTCCAGACGAGAGGGAAGACGTGCGTACAATTTAATATGCCAGATATACTGCAGATTAGGCATTTCTAGGAAATACAATATTTTTCTTGCCGAATCATGAATTTGGTTTGGTGATTTTCTTAGAAAAAAGTTAGAGTAGTTTACAATTAGCTTGGGGTTCGCAAACGTTTGATTAATTCTAATGAAGCCTACAGCTATTTGTCAACCATGTCTCACCAAAATGTAATTGATTCCCTGTTTGATAATATATGGGATATTTGTGTTTATTAATGTAATAACGCCACTGGTGGAAATACACATTTCGATGATCACGAGATGAAATAAAATCCTATCTTACGCTAATAAACACACATCTTTTATGATTTCCAATGACTTTTGCTAATATAATATTTGTTTTTATTCAGTTTCGCTGCCCTGTCTGGAGTCTCATTGCACTACGTGACGCAACCGCACAACCACTTTCTGTTGGTGTGAACGTCCGTAATAAGAAATAGTTCCTGTATAATTGTCAAGTTAGTTTCTGTTTGCTGTCAAAATTAAGTATTTCAGACAAAACAAATTCATTAGAATATATTACTTAATAATTAACTGTTCATGATAGTCAGAAAGTAGCTAAATACAAAAGTACATCTAACCGAGAAGGAATACAAAACGCAACCGGTGGCAGAGAAAATGCCATCTTTCACTGTTTCAAAGCTGTGTAAGATGGAGTTTTCTTTCACTGAGAAAGCTATCATCCATTGGAAAGCATAACAGATATATTCCTGATGCTGGTTATATCGCATAACACCCATGTAATCATGCCATTGACAGAACCAATTTATCCATCACTTTATAATCCCACTCGTAAATGATTCATTGCGCATGATTCTACGTTCCTATCGTGATACTTTGTTTTTTATCAACCTACGTGGTTAAGATCACTGACTTGCATACCACCATAACCTATCATGGTCATGGGTTCGAGCGCATGATTCTACGTTCCTATCGTGATACTTTGTTTTTGTTATCAACCTACGTGGTTAAGATCACTGACTTGTATACCACCGTAACCTATCATCAATCATGGTCATGGGTTCCAGCCCCGCTCAGACCGAGCCCCGCTCAGACCGTGTCTCTTTATATTAAAAAGTTGGCAATTTCTTACGGAGGTTGGTACACCTTAGTTTAATCATATTTTATTGCTCGATTCGTTTTACATATACATGTTAATACAAAACATGACAAATTAAATAAAGTCAAACGGGTTAGGCCACACGTTTTAGCAACATTAGTTACGGCCCTTCCCGTTGGTACACCAAGTTATGTTATGTTATATTTCGGGTTTTACGCCTGCATCAGCACCATTTTGGGATATATCGCCGGCGGGCAGTTTACCTAACAACACCTTTCCTGGGCAGGCTCCAGCGGTTAACCAGTACTTGGGTGCACCAACCTCCGTGAGAAACTGCCAACTTTTTCATATTGGTACACCAAGTACTTGTTAACCGCTGGAGCCTGCCCATTAAAGGTGTTGTTAGGTAAACGGTCCGTCGCTCAAATGGGCAACCGGTAGCGACGTTAAATATGCTTAAAATAAAAAACTCATCAGCCAAAGTTATATTTCAAGCATTAATTAGTGGTGGCAGACCTAATGTGCCCCGCAGACACGGGCGAGCACTCGGGTCGAAAAACCGACCTTCCGCAATTCAAACTTCAGTTTGTCACAAACAATATGTCAATACTCTTTGCGGGAATCGAACCTACCACAGCAATGGGTAGTTGAGTTGAAGTCAATGACCACTCCGCCACCAGGACCCATAAGTCATAATTGTAAAAAAAACTTAGTATCGATAAAGTTTACTATCTATAACTACATGTATGTTATCCAGGGCCGTCGCTGGAGCTATTTTGATGATACGCACGGCCAAATATGCTTGTTTGTCGAGTGAGCATAGCGAGCTAGTATGCTAGGGGGTCCGGGGGCATGCCCCCTTGAGATTTTTTGAAATGAGGATGCAATTTCCTGCATTTCAATGCATTTTGTAACATACAATTGCAGGACTAAAGTTCTTACGACAATGTAATAATATATATATATATATACATGTAATATACATAATATACATGATCTATCGCCCTTATCAATTAAACAAGCACCTAAAATAGCACACACTAAATTTCAAGATGCACCATATTTGCAATGGGCTCAATTGTTCCACCACTCCACACATCACGGCGCCTATGTATCTCTACTACCCCCTGTGGTTGTATGGCATTTTTGGACTTTTCATTTCCTGAGACCAATGATACGCACGTGCGTACTTGCGTATGCCCAGCGACGGGCCTGTTATCTGTAAACAATGTATTAAATAAGATGATATGAATATTGATATTATTTGCTTATTAATTAGCCCGAAACTATGGAAAAATACTAGGTGACCGATTAGGAATTTTGTTGAGGTTACTATAGTTACGGTCATTTCAGCTATCTCGTGCGGCTATATGTTCTATATGTATCAAAGTAGAAAACGATTTGAAAAATAGAAACGCACACAATGTACACCGTTCCCCTGGCAACAATTATGGTTTCTGAATACAAATTGATTCTAACAGACCATTTGTCTATGAAATTGATAACATTTCTATGATATAACACTATTAGTAGAGGCATCCAGTCACTGGGAATCTACTGCTTGTGCGTTACATATTGATTATATTTGGATGTGGATGTGGGTGTGGGTGGGGGAGGGCGGCACCAACACAATCACCTTCAGTGTACAATGAACTTGTAATTTGTGATGTAAAGCAATGGGAAAGCTCGTGATTTTATTTATAATCACAGCCGTTCGTGGATTGCAAACTGGCATGTCAACAGAAATATTGCTTATAGCGTTCTGTCTCTACTATCTTCTGTATCACGTCTCTACTATCTTTTGTAATACGTCTCTACTATCTTCTGTAATACGTCTCTACTATCTTCTGTAATACGTCTCTACTATCTTCTGTATCACGTCTCTACTATCTTCTGTAATACGTCTCTACTATCTTCTGTAATACGTCTCTACTATCTTCTGTATTACGTCTCTAGTGATGTACGATCACGACACCACTACATATTCATTTACAAATATGGCCAGGACATACAACAATAAGTAGGCATGCTCACGTACTTAAAACACTGTCGTGACGTCATACCTTTGTACTTGCAGTCCATTATTATTAATAGTGGACTGCTGTCAAAAGGCCAGAGTATTATATTAAATCCTACGTGTAAATGTACGAAATTAACAATTTTAATTAGTAGGATCTTGTTATATAAGTGTGTGTTTTAAGTCAGATAGAGGCCTCAAACGGACCCAATATGTAAAATAATGGTACTGTAATCGGTGATACGCGCATCATACAGTCCAATATTTTACATATGGGATGTTTTGGCTTATATCCTATACATAAATATAATGACAACAAAAGTAGCAATAGTTAAGTTTGAATGACATAATTGTTAAAAAGCAGTTCAATCTTCGAGGGGTTACTCTCTAAGTCCAAAAGCATCGTTTACATATTTTCAAGTTATGTGCGTTATGTTAGTATAGCTCAGAACCTATGTCGTAACCCATTTCATTCTGGATACCGTTCAAACAGTATTTGCAAAGAACATAGAGCCTGATCAGCCGCCATGGAATGTGCCGTCTGATCAGGCTATATGCTGTTTGCTATTCAGATGATCTTGCTAAGACACTTGGCTATGTAGCAAACAACATAGATCCTGATCAGCACGCAGCGTCACGCTGCGGCTGATCTGGATCTATGTTGTTTGCAAAAGCCTTTAAATGTATCCAGAATGAAATGGTTTAACAATACTTGGCACAAAATTGTGTGTGCGAATTATTGGTGCATATAAAGATGATCACATGACTGTGAGTGCGTGCTTGGTCATGTGATAGTGTTCGATTGATCGCCAGTTCTACGCTACTCAGTCGCCCAAATGCATTTATGCGGTGGCGATATTAAATAAATTCAATCAGTCAGTCAGTTCTACGCTAGGGGTAGATACATAATGTATGAGAATTTCACAATTACAGGCCAATGTGTATTATAAAAGTAGTTCTTCCTAATATTTGCAAATTTAAGGCATCACAATAAAAAGTGATATTCCGATTCAATGGAACTACATGAACACAGCTTACAAATGCGGTTACCAATAGAATACTTTCCGATTGAGGTTGGCGTGTATACTACGCATTAGAGTGCAACATTGATGTCCTGTATTAATCATAATCTCGCATATTGTTCTTGTTAGTCACCGGAGTCTCTATATTTGGGCTAAGTTCTCTTGAAGGAGGAGTAATTAGTTGTGAGGTTCGAGCTATGCATTCTCGTAAAATCTCATGCTATAGGAGAAAACGTTATTTCGTAATTCAGATTGTTAGAGACCTCATTCCTGATGGAATCCATCGCCACGAGCGAGAGAGAGAGAGAGGGAGGGGGAGGGAGGGAGAGGGAGAGAGAAGAGGCAACGTGGAATTTAAATGCCTTTCCTAAGGGCACAATCGTAACGGCTCCAGTGGGGCTCGAACTCCGGACCACCCACTGCGCTACCACAACATCCACTAAGAGGCAGTGTGGAATTTAAATGCCTTGCCTAAGGGCACACATGTAAAATCTAACTAACGTTTATAAATGCGTAGTAGCTGTACATTGCAATACATATCGAAATAGAAGGCACTAATATAATATATTCTGCTATTTTGACAAATGAAATAGTCTGTCTATACCGTACCGTACAGGACAAGAAATGCATTTACTCATTAGTTACGGTAATTCTATTTGATTTCCCCGTCAGAAATGTGCCGCAGAAATGGCGTCTAAAATGACATATTATCACATAATTGTCTATTTCACCGTCTTCACAAGACGAAAGCAGAGATGTAAAAGTTTACCCACCGGAATCATTGAATAAATCAGATGTCATATTGAAAATACCAAGATATATACTATCGACCGATGACACCAATGTTTCGTATATACAAATTCTTTCAAGCCCGGCATGTACTGTATATGCAAATGATGTTTTCGATCGGAAAACGTATAGCATCATTCCAGGAAATTCTTTCCATATACAAAGCTTGTCAGATTCTTCATTAATCCGTAATATGCGCGGAAACGTGTTTTTCTAGCCATATACTGTATTCCGGAAGAATGCATCCCGGTAATAAATAAGGATGTACATCTGCTCAAATATCACCTTTAAGCATTCTAATTGGTTGAGCTGAACGCGTATTACAAATTGAACCAATCAGATCTCGTGAACTTCAGTTTGAAATCAAAATTATTTTCATAGAGTCATATGCTTTTCCCAAACTATGAAAAGTTAGTGTATAACAAATTTCTATAAGATAAGATAATTGATTATTATAATGATAGTCCGCCCCCGTGGTCGAGTGGTTACGGTCGCTGACTTGTATACCACTGTAACCTATCATCACTGATGGTCACGGTTTCGAGCTCCGCTCAGACCGTGTCTCATTTATATGAAAAAGGTTGGCAGTTTCTTACGGATGTTGGTGCACCCAAGTACTGGTTAACCGCTGGAGCCTGCCCAGGAAAGGTGTTGTTAAGTAAACTGTCCGCCGGCGATATAGCCCGAAATGGTGTTGATGCAGGCGTAAAACCCGACATATAAATAAATTATTATAGTGACTTATGTGTTCCAACATATTTACAACATATATTCAATATAATGTGAACGTTTAACACTCGGCCCAACGGGCATATAAGTCACCTTATGTTAATATTTTTAAATAGCGTGAATATGCACCATTGAATGTATTATTTACATACTTATTACTAAATTAATTACTGAGATAATTATAACAAAAAATCGGTTGTGAAATTTTCACAAAAGATTGTGGTTTACGGCCAATTTCTTGTTACTGGATCTGGTTACGCTTTGAGGTTGAAGAGCGAGCAACAACTCATCCGTAAATAGTAATGTTATTGTCAACTTTTAGCGAGCCTAATATTTGTGACGCGATTTATCAAAAGGGACCCACTGGGTGAAATTATGTTTTTCAGTCATTTCACGTCATTTCAGTCAGTTCCACTATTTTCAACATTTAAGGTAATTTCGTTTAGATTATTTGTTCTAAAAATGAATTTTAAACTTACATGCATAGCACGAACGTTGCCGGTTTCGATTGCGTGACGTAACTTTAGACGTCATTTCTCGACGTAACGTCATCCACCCAGTGGGCCCCTTTTGGTACATCGCGTCACATTTTTTAATAGTTAACGTTGTTGTGAAACAACATTATCCCAATCAATTCAAGTTGATTGGCATTATCAGCAATATATTGCCTATGGCCATTTACCTAAGTATAAACTATGGCAAAGACATACACTAGTACATAAATACATACATACATACACATGTTAAGAAACAGTGATATTATCAGGGTATTTTTCTTAGAAACATAGATTCCTTTATATTTTATATACTTAGATATTTTTAACAATTATATTTTATTCTTAGATGACATGATAGTATTGCATTTCTGTACATACGGCCAAGATATATTACCAAGGTATTTAGTTCTAAAACTAGTGTATCTCGTACAATATAGCAAAAAGTGATATTCCGATTCAGCCGACTTTTGGTTACATAGTCTACATACTCGATGTTCTCTTTCTATAGCATTATATCTACCAAATTCAATCTCTAGAGAGTGTGAACATAATCTTAAGCATGTTACACACTTTCGTAAATCAACTCTAACAATCGTATCAATATATTCTTCAAATATAAATTCATTTTTAAATTTACAATACTAGTCTAATGTTGTCATTGTGCTGATGGATTCTCTCCATTCTTGAATGAACTGGTCACGTATTCTCCTTTTAATCATAGGAAAATAATTAATATTATCATTAAAACTTAATCTTACATCTCTAAAGCCAAGATGCTCAATAACAGAATGCATACGGGTTGCCCAACAATTAATACTTACATTTTCACAGAGGTCCATATACATAGTATACATAGGTGAGGTATTATGTTTCATTATTTTCAGCCAATATTGTGTAGATCTTTCTATACATATTGTAGAGAGTGGGAATCTTCCTAGTTCGCCATAAACAGCATTATTTGGTGTCTGTCTCAATAGTTGTAGAATTTGAACTGCTAACCGCTATTGGCTGACGACCAATAACGCTTTTGCAAACACCATAGAACCAGATCAACACGGCACAGTATGCTGTTTGCTATTCAGATAGTGGAGCTAAACACATGCCTAAATAGCAAACAACATCGATCCTGATCAGACGCGGCGATACGCAAAGTCCCATCTGAAAGACTGTTAATATTACACTAACAAAAGCTATTAATTTCGATTGATATTATCAATGTTAATGTATCCCTGCGCGTAAGTTTACATGACAGTCGCAAGCGCGTATTGTACGCAAATGAAATGGGACGTGCCGTACATTTTAATATGTACGATATGCAACACGTGCAGCTGAGGAATATACGAGTAAAATATACGCCACAGTCACGGAACCTAATCACTCGTGTTGCATTATTTAAGCAATATATCTGATATACAATAACACATATTAATGAGCGCAAAGTAGCAAATCTGTCAAACGCACGCGAAAAACTGGCATATTTTCGGACACTACACTTGCCACATTTGTCACTGTCAGATGCCAATGCAGGAACCGTTCTCCCTACTAACCACGTGCTATTGATCCCTGTAGATCAGATGACAATTAATAGAGACAAGCACTCACTGATGCAGCCTCTTTTCGGTGGGATCTTTCTAATTGAATTCTGACTCCGACAACTTCACACGTCCTACCATTGATCAGACAGCTATGTCTGTTCTTATTGTTTGGAGATATCCCTCGGGATCTACCATGACATGGGCAGATTCTATTCTGGTAATGTTGGGAGATATCCGTCGGGATCTACCATGTAGTATGGGCAGAATCTGGTATGTGATATGTCTATTACAAATCATTCCACGATCTTCTAGACAAAAACATATATTGTCTAACAGACATGTCTGCAATGTATCATGTAGACGAAGTTGCAATTACATTGACCTCATAATTATCTTTCTGTCTATCACATGACATTGCTTGCATTCAGTTTCATACAGCTCCCTGTGTGTTTTACGTTTATTTATCGTCGCTACCGGTTGCCCATATGAGCGACGCCTCCTGAAGAGATTTATGTGACAAGAATTACTGCTATGTATTCGTATTATAGGTATTAAAATTGTCCATTTGTTTTCATGGAACTAGTTCCAAGCTTTCACTGGTGTTCGTATAGATATACAGGCTTGAGCTTGAATCTATTTACGTAGTTGACATTCTGCAACAATATTCGGTTCCCATATGATTCCCGGATGATCCAGCAGAGATGTGGTACTAGTATATATCATTTTGTTGGATATGGTTTCATGTTATTCTCAACATATTTGCATTTATTTACTATATTATGCACTTTATATTTTATTATACATTCACTTAATACATTATCCGAGGGTGTATTATGCAGAGTGAGTTTGCAATCGTCCTTCTATTACATATTTATATGTAATAGTTTTTCTTGTTATATATATGTACACATGTGTAATAACCACTGAAATGAATCTGATTGGTTGAGAGAATAATCCTTATAATTTGTAAATTAAACTTTAAATTATGCATATTTCTAGATGCATTGGTACATAACGTTAATGGTAAAGAAAAACGATGATTTAAAGGACGTCTCGACATAAGTATATATATACGCTGTTTAATGTGTGTGTTTTTACGTTTATTTATCGTCGCTACCGGTTGCCCATATGAGCGACGCCTCCTGAAGAGATTAGTTATTTTAGATTTTTGGAGGATAGTGCAATGATACTGAGAGAGACCCATTCCAGAGTCTCCTCTGGTTCTTTTACGTGCACGATGTAAAGCACAGACACGAGACCTCGGTTTAACGTCCCATCTGAAAGACTGTTAATTTTATTAGGGTCAGACGGTGGATCGAACCTGCGATCTCTGGATTACCAGTCCAGCGTGTTACAACTGGACTACATATCCGTCTGTACGCTGTTTAAAACATAAATTTAATATAACGATGCGTTACAATTTAGTGACGTCATGACATTTTGCGCCGGCAATGAAAGTAACAACGTTATGTATTGCAAGCATATTATGAAAACGAGCGCCTTATGATAATGTGATAAAAATGATCTAAAACTCGTGGTGATTTCATACTACATGTATACCATATTTTATGAAATGAGTTTTGGAATTTTCCTAAGATAATATATTATTATTATAGTCTCACTTTACATGATACATATAATTACATAATATAGAAACTTTCATCATGCAAACCTTTCTAAGAAGAAATATGAGAGACTTGAAACTTAGCAATATAATGAAGACAATGTTCTAAGACAATAAGTACAGTAAAAGCCTTCGCACAGCACTAGTGTGGCGTCCCCCCTCGTCGGCTCTTACTCTACGTCTGGTCGGCTCTTTCCAAGGTTTAAGTTATATAAACTCTCTGGTCGGTTGTCTAGGGGTATATTTCATTTCTCTATCAATTCAATAATAACGTAACACAGTTCTGTTCTATCTATTTTACTTTATCGTCTCTTTTTATATAACTTCTATTTCGTTTATTCACATCTCGTGAATATCTGATCTCTTATCTATATAATAGTCACTTCAAGCCTCATTAATTTCTAGTGTCTTTATTAGATCACCGCCCTGTCGATAATTGGTTTACATCTTTAATCTTCAATATACAATCAAGGATATCTCAATTAGACTGTCTACGTTGATCAGCCACTCGCGTCTCTCAATAACCTCAATATCTCACAGTACTGTTCTGGTATCAATTTATTACCGCTATATATTAGAGATAATTTGTATCTCTTATCTTATTATATTAGCAATCACGTATTCTATTCAAGTAATACGGTGCTACTTAATCCATCGCTACCCAATGTGTCCGTAACACTTAAGTTCAGTTTATAGTTCGTTTTATAAGTATATTAAATTAATATACTAAAGACATCTCGTCTGTTATATTAGCAATCACGTATTCTATTCAAGTAATACGGTGCTATTCAATACATCGCTACCCAATGTGTCCGTAACACTTAAGTACAGTTTATAGTTCGTTTTGTAAGTATATTACATTAATATACAGAATACATCTCGTCTGTTATATTAGCAATCACGTATTCTATTCAAGTAATACGGTGCTATTCAATCCATCGCTACCCAATGTGTCCGTAACACTTAAGTACAGTTTATAGTTCGTTTTATAAGTATATTAAATTAATATACAGAAGACATCTCGTCTTTAGTGTCATAGAAACAGTACTTGTTTTCTATTTGAGATACACAATCAATCCTTGCATAAGGACAGCCTTCTGTGCTCTAATTTCTCTTTAGTTTTACTCGGAATTATATACATTTCAGTCAGACAGCGTGGCGCTGACCACCTGTTACCTTACGCAATCAAAATCGTAACTTTAATGAAAAAGCCAGACATATTGGCGCCTCATCAAAAGAAACCGACAACTATTACATAATCGCTCGCTGTGAGATAATATGTACGTACATCAGCCTCGCGGTAAGCTAGATTAACGATACACAAATTAAGTTCTTAGGTAATCATTCTTTTTGCGCGCCAACATAGCTTGTTGATTTTAGGCGCGAATATTGCAGAAATATAGTACGGTCATTTCTATTTATAATATATACATTAGACAATCACAATACTTAGTATCGTGTGCAAAATAGCTGTTTTTGCACACTAGTAAATTACTGAACAATTATATAACATCTTAATACTCAGTGATGTATTTACAACATTACTATATATACAATATGTTAAAATCTTCAGTTATACAACAATGTTTTTCTTCTATTTAAAATATTAAAACAGGTTTTGGCACTTAAAAATACAATATCTGGATTAGAAAGTAGATAAGCACTTTTTTCACCATCATTAAAAGCATTAAAATTTCCATTCACTGTAGAAGCTTCATTTAACAATTCTATTCGTAAACTATTGTACAGAGGACAATGTAATAACACATGAGTTTCATCTTCAGCACAGTCAGTACACTGAAAACAAATTCGATCCCTGATTGGTAAACCATTATATCTGCCAATTTCAATGCCTATTGGAGCTGTACCACTTCTAAATTTTGCAAGGGCACCCATATATGACTTGTTTAAAACTGATTTGCAATAATGTTCAGCTTCAAAAACTAGTTTAAACGTTATATAAAGTCTAAGCTTGTATCCTCCTATGCCTATCAGTGCTGTATCACGATTAATATCCATACTCCAACATTGTACATAATCCTCAATAATTTTAGGTAAAACATTATTTAAAACATCCATTTTATGAACTAAAACATCAATATTACAGAATCTGTAACAGTTATACTTTTTTAGTTTTTGACAAACTCGGTGATTCCAATTTTTACACCTGTCACTCGATACCCTATTTGACCAAATACAAATCTTCTTATTTAATCGTATATTATCCATATATACGAGTCTACACCAATTGGTTAATACAGATTTCCAACAAAAACTTAATATAGGTTTCCATCCAATATCACCGCAGACAGCTCCATTCGTGGTGTATCTGCCAACATTAAGAAAAAACCTTGCTGCCCGGTTTTGTCCAGCATTAATACAGGAAAAGGTTTCAGTTCCCCAAACAGAAGCTGCATAAGTTATAACTGGACAAACAGTGGCTTCATACATATATGTAAAGGCTTCATATGGCATACCTCCAAGTGCCTTTGTCTTGGCGATTAACATACATAAAGCTCTATTTGCAGACTGTGTAACAGTTCTAGCTGTAACAGAGAAGCCTAAATGTTCAGTAAGTAACAAGCCTAAATACTTATACTGGGTTGCATAACTTAGCTCTAAATTTCCGACTTTAAAAGCAACTTCAGATATATTTACTGAAGGATTTCGGAAGTGTACAATATTGGATTTTGAAGCATTTATCGACATAGCATTTCCTATACACCATGTATTCAATACATCTAACATACATTGCAGATCATTTTCAGAAGCAGCAATTAAAACAATGTCATCTGCATATAACAAAACTGATACATTTTTACCATCAATATCAATCCCTTTACCAACAGCCTCGAGTTTTAGAGCCAAATCATTTATATACAGATTAAATAAAATCGGTGACAATGAGCAGCCCTGTTTTAGCCCAGTGTTAACTGAGAACCAATCTGTATTAAAATGATTTAACTTCACAGAACACAACACATCATGATATAGGGACTTTACAGCATTAATAAGTTTTGGATGAAAACCAAGTTTACTTAATTTAATGTACATCAAGTCTCTATTAATTGTATCGTAAGCCTTCTTAAAATCTATAAAGGCGCAGAAAGTTGACAACTTACGCTTTCGCCTCGTCTCTATAATACTAGTGAGAGAGTGAACTGTACTGCGACCTTTTCTGAAACAATTTTGGCCTTCACTGATAATGTTATTCATTTCAGACCATGCAGTTATCCTTTTATTAAGGAGAGTACAATAAATCTTATAAACAACTGGAGTGATAGCTATACCACGATATGACAGAGGATCTCTCGGATCACTGGTAGAACACTTCGGGATAGGCATTATATAGGTTTTATTCCATATATGTGGTATTGTACTAGTACTAAAACATCTATTACAAAGTTTGTGTAGAAAACTAATAACCATATCAATTTGTAAAACTTCTCCTGGTATATTGTCAATGGCTCTTTTACTTTTAACATCATATACAGCTTCTTTAGCTTCAGACAAAGTAAAATCTTGACTAAGAACACCTTCCCCAACATCGGGTTCAATATCAACATTAGCATCTACCAGATCGTGATTAACTGTCATTTGAGACGGTGGATTATAAAGTGTACTAAATGATTGTTTCCATTTTGCAAAAACTGATCCCTTGTTTTGCGTTAGCACACCATTTTCATTGGTTATTTCCATAGGTATTTCATCCTTTCTATTATCTCTTATTCCTACACTACCTATACATTTCCAAACTCTTTAGGATTATTGTTTGCATTATTCAATAATTCATATTGGATAGAGAACCAGTAATTTCTCTTACTGTGCTGGACCATACGATCAAAACATTTACGTTTGTTAACAGTCATGTTTTAATCTGTGTTTTATACAACTATGGCATCTACGCCATTCTTTCTCAGCTATACACATGCCATTCCAAAGCCCTTGCAACTCTACATTCCACCAAGGTTTTCGTATACGTCTATGTTTATTTGAAATACCATATTAAGCTCGCTGACTTCAAGGGTTCTCACCAATGCAACCCGGGCTCGATTCTCGGACCGGGAAGTATGTGAGATGGTACAGTGATCGCCAGATCGGACAGGTGGGTTTTCTCCGGGTACTCCGGTTTCCTCCCACACGAATGACCACATTTACGCTTTCATCCGCGCCAACGAGGGTGATTAATATAAGTTGCTAAAACTTGCTTCGCAATCGTTGTAAAAAAAACAACATTCCCAAACTCGTTTCATAAAATATGGTATGAATGAAATGAGCACTCATGTAATATCCTATATATAGAGGTGTTTTTACTATAATAACTTGCGTGAGCAAATCCTGAACAACGTACTTACTTTCGGTAGATGTGAAACCACAGGAACGTGAAATTTTATCCATAAGCCACCAACGGTATTGTACCTTTATCCTAGGACACCCCCCTCTATTAAAAAATAGGATAAAGGTACAATACCTTTGTTGGCTTATGGATACAATTTCAAGTTCCTGTGGTGAAACAGACATTTGCCTTATTAGATGCAAGCTTCATCTTTGGAAGTCGTGATTGCGTAGTGGTAGGGCATTCGCTTCAGGTGCGAAAGGCCCCCGAGTTCGAGCCCAGCTTGAGCCGTTACGACTGCGCCCTTAGGCAAGGCATTTAAATTCCACGTTGCCTCTTCTCTCTCCCTCGTGAAACAGACATTTTGCCGTGTTAGATGCAAGCCTCATATTTATTATAGCGACGATTTATGTCAGTGAATGGTGACGGGTGTGGCTGGCTGGGGAACTATGTGGGGTACTAAGTAGCTAATATTAATTGCATTTCCTAATAATTTTTGTTGTTGTTTGTATTTTGGTTCTAAATTCTTGTTATCTATAATTTGCTGAATCATCTCTTCCATTTTCTAAGCATCAATTTTAGAAAAGTGGTTGCACAACTCAGATTTTATGCAAATGTATTCTTTAGTTCGATGAAGCAAGTTCTTACAACTTCTATTAATCACTAGCCTGGGTTCCAGTTTGTCGATTTTTCACTTTTTAACTTCTGGCAAAATTGATATCAGAAGCTCAATACGGCCCAATTAATGGTTTCGGTGTTAAAATATATTTATTTGACTGACCAGGCAAAATATATCGACGCCTGTTCCCAGGCTAATTAATCACTCTTAAGACCTCATTCCTGATGGAATATATCGCCACGAGGGAGAGAGAAGAGGAAATGTGGGAGATAGAAGAGGAAATGTGGGAGATAGAAGAGGAAATGTGGGAGAGAGAAGAGGCAATGTGGGAGAGAGAAGAGGAAATGATGGAGATAGAAGAGGAAATGTGGGAGATAGAAGAAGAAATGTGGGAGATATAAGAGGAAATGTGGGAGATAGAAGAGGAAATGTGGGAGATAGAAGAAGGAATGTGGGAGATATAAGAGGCAATGTGGGAGATAGTAGAGGCAATGTGGGAGATAGAAGAGGCAATGTGGGAGAGAGAAGAGGCAATGTGGGAGATAGAAGAGGAAATGTGGGAGATAGAAGAGGAAATGTGGGAGATAGAAGAGGCAATGTGGGAGACAGAGGAGGAAATGTGGGAGATAGAAGAGGCAATGTGGGAGATAGAAGAGGAAATGTGGGAGATAGAAGAGGCAATGTGGGAGATAGAAGAGGAAATGTGGGAGATAGAAGAGGCAATGTGGGAGATAGAAGAGGAAATGTGGGAGATAGATAGATAGTTTATTTTTCAAATTCAATAAGCCAGAGGCCCATGAGAACATACAACAAACATAAACATATATGTTATACAGTATACAGTGACGCAACAAGATGACAATAACACAGTGACAATGCATACAATCAATGGCAGAAATATAACTCTCATGAACAGTGTACTCAAACCGTAATGCTCATAGTTTCATACAACACCCAAAATATGCGGAGAAGGTGTTAACTATACAAAAATCAATTCAAGTATTAATTCGGTGGTGCATTGCATAATAATATATAGATTTAGAATAGGTACTTTAAATTATTTCATTAAACCTTTACATCAGCATGTACAATGTGTAAAATGTATAAGCACTACTTATGTAGCTCGGGCCTTAAACAAAACAGTTTCAGCAATTCATATGCAATGTACTGATTAACTTTAACTGAAATGTATAGGCATCTATGCATAGTCATGACAAGTGTATATTGTAACTGTAATATGGTCATACATAAATAATAATTTAAAGACGTAATGGCATATATATATTGATTCAAGATGCATGCAATATTGTACAAAATAGCACATAATTATATAATAATTTGCACTCAGATGAAACATAATAATTAGTCAGCATATCAATTCTGACCGTAACTCAAAAGCTTTATAAATGAATACACTTAGTTTCTTGATAACAGACAGATTTTTACTATCAAAACGTGTTTGCAATTTATATATACTCGGATTAAACCAATAGTACCTTGAAATGTATTTATTTCGTAGATCATTATATAAGGAACATTCAATGAGAAAATGGTACTCGTCTTCGAGTTTATCACATGAAATGCATTTACGTTCCTCACGCGGAATGCTGTGTGGACGGTGCCAGCTGCCAGTTTCAATAGAAAGGTTATGGGAGGACAACAACAGTCTTGTCATTGCTACTCTATATTTGGATGGTAAGTCGCACTTCAGATAATGCTGAAAATCAAATGAGACAACAGATTTGTAAAAAGTACTACGGGATGAATTTTCTATCCTCGAGTTCCAGTTTTGCATACTTGTATCACGTAACCGCTGTTTAAAAAGGCTGATAAAAGCGCTCACCAGACCTCACGAAATCCTAAAGTGGACAGTAAATTTTGCAAAAGTGTAACCCATGAAACTTTGTTGGGATAAATGTCGGCGTCGGCCTTTAATATTTCGTAAACAAGTTTACAATACTTCAAATCACTAGTACATGTAATTTTTATCCAATACTTAACAATTCTAACGTAACGGTTAAATGACAAATCAAAACGATTTAAGGCGCCATATATAAAATCATTTTGTGTGGAACGTTTCACTAGTAAAATACGTTTACAGTACTGAGTATGCACTCGTTCAATGTTATTAGCTTTATGAAAACCCCATACCTCGCAAGAATAGTTTAAAATTGGTGAAATAAGTTTTATCAAAAAGGTCAATTTTGTGTTTAACAGTAACATTTGGAAAATTGTATAAATACTTGTTAAGTTTAAAAATGGCTTTCTGTGCTTTAGATGAAAGATTCACTTGTGCTTCGCTAAACGACCCACCTTGAGTAAAAACAATACCTAAATATGAAAACGATTTAATAATTTCAATTGTTTCGCCATTAAATATAAAATTTAAATTCCGAGGTAAAATACCGCCTTTTCTGAAAACAACAACCTTTGTTTTTTGAACATTAATTTTCAATTTCCACCTATTACAGTAACCATACAAAATATTTAGACCGTGTTGTAAGCCGTCCGCAGACTCTGAAAAAATAACAATGTCATCTGCATATAATAAAATGAAAAGTTTTGTCATGTACATTTCTATGCCCTTAAATCCATTTAATACCATATGTTCTTCAAGATCATTTAAAAACATAGCAAATAGGAAAGGCGATAAAGATTCACCTTGGCGCACACCTAAATAACAAGTGAAATCATTACTAAGAGTGTTATTAAAACGAACACATGATTTAGCATGCAAATACATACTTTTCAATATTGTTAGCATTTTCCCCCTAATTCCAAGTTTAATAAGTTTCGCCCATAAACTGTTACGCTCAACATAGTCAAAAGCTTTACTGAAATCTACAAAGCTACAATACAATTTTTTACCATGATTTAGCATGTGTGTGATTAAACCATGGAGAACAAAAATATTGTCAGTAGTACTCATTCCACTTCGAAAGCCTGCCTGTGCCTCAATATAAACATTGTATTCCTCTGCCCAACTGTTTAGACGGTTATTTAATATTTTCGTAAAAAGTTTGCCTAAGACACTTAACAATGTTATTCCCCTGTAATTTTCGGGATTGTTTATAGAACCTTTTTTATGTAAAGGAATTATGTATCCTTCTGCCCAGGCATCTGGAAAGTAACCCGATTGAAAAATTGAGTTGAATAATGCAAGTAAATATGGAAGCAAAATATCCTTACCATGTATAAAGTATTCATATAAATAATTATCTGGACCAGCACTTTTACCGGTCTTTAGCTCGTTAATAGCTTTAATAATTTCTGTAGTGTTTATTTCAACATCCATCTCGCTAAATATAGTTTGAAATTCGTCACGAACAAAACGTTCATTAAAATATACTATATCTTCGTCCGGCTGATAAAACGGGTTGTCAGGGTTATTAACTGCTTTAAAATATGCTTCTAAAGATGATAACGGTATATCAGGGGTTTTAACTTGAGCTGACTGTTTTAAAAGTTTCCAATAAAGCTTAGCATTAGTATACCTATACGACTCTAATACTTTGGTTTTATCATTCATATACATTCTTCTGCATTTTCTTATCGTGGATTTATACTCAGATCGCGATTTTACTAGTAATAACCTGTTTTCATCAGAGCGATTATTTCGAAACATATTTAAAAACAACAACAACGAATTTCTCTTTTCACCACATTCATTTGTGAACCATGCATTTTGAGGGCTAGTATGTACATGTTTACTTTTACCAGAAGGAATTTTTTATTTAAACAGATCGTCTGTAACAGAACTCATAAGATCCGAAAATTGTGATAAGCTGGAATTAATATCATTTTCAATGGTGTTGGTAAACGTAGTTAACATACTTAATTGTTCGCCAACATATTGTGCCGTAATACCATTTACAAAGTCGGTACATGACTCGATTTTCCATCTATACCTATAATCTACACGTGAATAGTTATCATTACTCGGATGGTCAAAGTGTCTGTTTGCAATTCCAATTAATGTTATTTTCATAAACATATTCAATTAAGCAATGATCCGAAAAAGAATTGGGATCATGTACCGTAAATGATTTAATGATATTAAAAACTGGTTCTGATGCTAATACATAGTCAACTAAGCTACAACCGCGTGACCCCACGAAAGTATATTTACCGATTCCCGCATCCTCGCCACAACGTCCGTTTAGTATACGTAAACCGGTTTGCTTACAAAAATCAAGGAAAGCTGTACCATTATTATTATGACCTTTGTCCTGTGAAAATCTAGGACGCACGATGTCAGGCGTATAATCGTCTGGTAACAAATGGAAATCACCGTTAGAATCGAAATCAATAAAGTCAGGTTTGTCTGAAGTACGACTATTAAAATCACCAGATAGGAGTATGTTGCACTGACCATTTGTGTAATTATGTATAGCAGATACAGATTCTAAAAGTCTATCAAATATGTTTTGTTCAATAGTATTAAACCTACCGCTACATTCCGGCATGACATAACATAAACCAATAAATAGATCACTTTCCAAATAAAACAATTTACCATCAAGCCTTAACCACAAAATATCATCTTCACTCTCAAAGAACAAGCATTTATCATTTACAAACTTATCTCTAATATAAATAATAATCCCACCAGAGTCACGTTTGGACTTTTTACCTTTCTTTCTATGTAAAGAGAATAATTGAAAATTAGGCATATTTAAATCTTGAGATTCATTCGACCAAGTTTCTGTAAACATTACTATGTCATTATGTTCAAATATAGTTAAAACTTCACTGCACTGTAATTTGTTACAATATTTCGACACTAGACATTGAATATTCAAAATTGCAAGTTTCAATTGCACCTTCTCCTGTGACCGTTAACCAGTGTCAGTACCCACAGAGGGGGTGGAATTAATATCGTTATGAGATTGTGTATAGTTTGTCTCTTGGTTGTTGTGGGGACTGTTGTTGCGTTGAACGGATGCTGACTGCGCGCGACGCTGTCCAGGCTGTCGTCTGGTAGTAGATCTCGGTGAATGGGAAACAGTTTTACCCTTCGACGAATTTCTGGTAACAGAAGCACTACTTGATTGAGAAGGTTTTTTATTGTCACTTTGTTTTGACGACACGACTGGTTCTCGGAAAATTGAATAAGTCTTCACGTTGTTTGTATCGACACGCATAGCAGACGTTGCCACCCGATCGGCATTGCGCGCTGCAGACGGTGCGATGTGCTGTGTAGTCGGAGAAACGCTGACATCCATATCGAGTTCGTTCATATCGATTACGGGAAAATCTACTATTCTTGACTGGTTTACGATTGAGTGCCAATCAGGGAATTCGTCCTTCACTACACGATTACCGCACATAAGCTTGGCAGGGTAGACAATCCGCACACTAGAATTGGGATTGTCTTTCTTGGTGTCTTTGTAAAGGGCCCAAAGGCGTTTTCTGGCGTCTGCGATTTCTTTTGGGACGTCTCTGTCGATGGAATAGCCCGGGCAGTTTTTCAGTGTTTTTGCATTGGCCATAATGTGTTCTACGTCGTTGTAGTTCATGAAATTCACGATAATGGGCCTCGTATACCGCTGACCTATTTTCATCGGACCAAGTCTATGTGCACGGGTAATTACCATTCCAGTGGTGTCGACCTGTACCGTATTAGCGAGAAACTGAAACACAATGTCGCTGCAGTTTTCATAACGGGACTCCTTTAGTCCTCGAAATATCAAGTTATTTCGTCTACCACGAGCCTCAATGTCGATAGATTTGTACGACAATGTTTTCAGGAGCGCAGACTGTTGATTTGTTACGGAAATAATTGTATTAATCCGCCCGCAGGCTACTTTCATGTATTGGTTTGAAATTGATATCAGTTCACGTGTACTGGCATGGTCTACTTTCAAATTCAAAATTTCTTCAAAAATCATAGACAATTTTGTTGTATTGTTTGCCTGTTCTCAGTCCGCCTCCGTGGTCGAGTGGTTAAGGTCGCTGACTTGTATACCACTGTAACCTATCATCACTGATGGTCACGGGTTCGAGCCCCGCTCAGGCCGTGTCTCATTTATATGAAAAAGTTGGCAATTTCTTACGGAGGTTGGTGCACCCAAGTACTGGTTAACCGCTGGAGCCTGCCCCGGATAGGTGTTGTTAGGTAAACTGCCCGCCGGCGATATAGCCCAAAATGGTGCTGATGCAGGCGTAAAACCCGAATCATAACATAACTGTTCAAAGTCATTCGGTGTTGGAACAGAACTAGTGCTAGTGACATGTCTTCTCCGTTTACACCTGTTTTTAACTGCAAATTCCCAATCATCTGTATCAATATTCTCGATCAAATCTACCTGTGAGAAATTGGTAACCATATTGTCAGATGTGATCAAAGTAGCACGTGAAAATAAACACCTTTGTATCAAGTCTAAAATCCACCAAAATTTGTAATCGAAACTGTCAATCTGTAGATGATATAATGCTTAAAGATGTACTACCTTTAGAAACGTTATAGTCCTTTTTCACAATCATAAATTTAAAAATGTACACTCTATACTCCAATGTTGTGACCTTCTAGATAGAAGAGGCAATGTGGGAGATAGAAAAGGAAATGTGGGAGATAGAAGAGGCAGTGTGGAAGATATAAGAGACAACGTGAAATTTAAATACCTTTATATATTGTGAGCCTCCTGAATCATATTCGTAGTTTTATTTTTTGGGAGGATAGTGCATTACACTTAAAGCCCCAATGCGTTTACTTAGAATGTTCTGCACACCGAGATATTATAAGGTGCGGATGATTAGATATTGTGATTATTGTCTTATATTTTCATTTTTCAATAATAAATGATTACAGTAAAAAGTAAAATTTGAAAAATATGGCCACAAACGAACCTGCTTTTGCGAAATTTCCATTTGTAAATTACCTCCCTTTACAAAATCAGCAATACACGTATCTCTGTAAATGTTGACATTAGGATACATTTACATATGAATTATAGCACTATTTTTGCAACTGAAGAAAAAACCGCATTAAGAGACTTTAAGCCCACGTCATCAAATAAAATAATCTCCGGTTGTTTAATATGTCCGGTGTATAGTACATGTACTGAGTAATCCAGGGGTCGCAGGTACGATCCCCCGTCTGACCGTAATAAAATTAACAGTATTTTAGATGGGACTTTAAACCGAGATCTCGTGTCGGTGCTGTACACCGTGCACGCAAAAGAACCAGAGGAGACTCTGGAATGGGACTATGTCTGTATCATTGCACTATCCTCCAACAATCTAAAATGACTAATCTCTTCAGGAGGCGTCGCTCATATGGGCAACCGGTAGCGACGATAAATAAACGTAAAACAAACAAAAACACACGAAATGATAAATGTGATCATTCCAAATAATGTAAATATTAATTATTAACAGGGGCGTATATAGGATCAAAGTAAGGGGCTACTAAGTTATTAACACAGCCCCGGGCAAAACAACGCAGTTGACCTATCATGGGGTCATTGGGCATGCTCCCCCGGGCAAATTTGAATTATTTTGGAAAAACTGAATAATATCTAATGCACAATTTCCTGGTACATGTACATGTGGTGTAATATGAGAATAGATGCTGGTGTTGGCAACGAGTTTATAGGAAATTTACGAGATGATAAATCAACATTCTGGAAAGTAGGCGGGGTTGTCAAGTGTGATCATTCTGGTTAACCATAGTGTTAGCGTGCAAACAGTGTGTTCATTCTGGTTAACCATAGTGTTAGCGTGCAAACAGTGTGATGATTCTGGTTAACCATAGTGTTAGCGTGCAAACAGTGTGATAATTCTGGTTAACCATAGTGTTAGCGTGCAAACAGTGTGTTCATTCTGGTTAACCATAGTGTTAGCGTGCACACAGTGTGTTCATTCTGGTTAACCATAGTGTTAGCGTGCACACAGTGTGTTCATTCTGGTTAACCATAGTGTTAGCGTGCAAACAGTGTGTTCATTCTGGTTAACCATAGTGTTAGCGTGCAAACAGTGTGTTCAATCTGGTTAACCATAGTGTTAGCGTGCAAACAGTGTGATGATTCTGGTTAACCATAGTGTTAGCGTGCAAACAGTGTGTTCATTCTGGTTAACCATAGTGTTAGCGTGCAAACAGTGTGTTCATTCTGGTTAACCATAGTGTTAGCGTGCAAAAACAGTGTGTTCATTCTGGTTAACCATAGTGTTAGCGTGCAAACAGTGTGTTCAATCTGGTTAACCATAGTGTTAGCGTGCAAACAGTGTGATGATTCTGGTTAACCATAGTGTTAGCGTGCAAAAACAGTGTGATCATTCCTAATAATAATAATACAAATATTGTTTAATTGAATCTTAAAGCGACACTACATCAGTGAAAACGCAAATTTATACAGAATTTAATTTCCTATTATATGGTATAATGTCCCAAAATTGAGCATTTCAACTAATAAACAAGCATCGTATACGCGGTTTGTTTACATAGCAAAATAATGTAAACAGGGTCGACATACCTGCGTAATACAACCTGGGTAACCCGAATAACGAGATTTATGGTACATATTTACCGTTATATCACATATTTGTGCCTATGCATATTTATTTGTAGACTAATCTTAGTTAAGTTTATTCTCTCTAAGCGACAGTATCAAGCGTTTAGTATTGACTACAATGACAATGAAATGTCAACTCAGTAGCGTGGATGACCGGTATATGAAATCCTACATTAACTTTTGAAAGTTTGTAGACTACAAACACACCGTTTATTGATTCAATATTTGTGTTTCGAATGTATTCGGAAGAATTTGTAGTAGCAATGCATTTTATACGTGAACAATGCATGTTTTGGCTTTTTTGCGATGTAATGTCGCTTTAAAGTATATAATTGAAGCGCTAGACCATTGCATGTCTTAGCTATAGCATTGCGCCGTTTCGATAAGCATCAACAAACCAAACCAAACGTCCACTGCTTGCTTCATTACAAAAATGACCAACAATTCTGACCGCATGTCATGCGATATGAAACGTTGGCATACAACTCCCTTGAGTATTTATGTTCACAGTTGGCAATGGTAATATAGCCATGTTTTCTCATTATGCGTGTGATGGATACAGATATATATTGAGATACATTAATCATTCATCCATTATCCTATGAAGTATGCCTTTGTATGGTCAACAATAGCATCGCCGACCTGGTCACAATTTGGTTTCATCTGCGATTTATCATTAACTGTTTGTATCGGAAGTGCTACAGAAACGACGGCGCCCAACGATATTTGCGGTACTGAGCCTCGCTTGCAAATAGTAGATTTTTCATTAACTAATCGCATTGCACATTTTGTAAAGTGACCGTTGCGTCATTTTAGTCGACGACGGCCTCACAGCCACTTTGTGAAATGGTCCATTATAGAATATTTGGCACTTAGCTGTTTATAATGCTTGCATTTTGTAAAATATCCGACAGTCATCTAATCAATTTTTTGTATTACTTTCTGTATCGCCATTCAAGTTGTTGTATACACAGAACAGCACTTTATATTTAAGCTTAAGCACAACGCTACTAGCAAGGCTACCCACTATTGTATACAAGTATTAAGGCTTAGATAGTAGTGTTGTTTCTTAAAGCTACAGTACATTAGTGAACACACACAGAATGTAATTTCCTATTATATGGTTGTTTTTCCCCCCAAATATTTGCCTCAAATACTGAGTATTTCAACTAATAAGCAAACGTCGTATACGCGGTTTGTTGACATAATGCAATAATGTAATACAATTAGTGTATCCTGAATAACACGATTTATGATACAGATTTACCTTTATATCTCATATTTGTGCCTATTTATTTGTAGACTATTCTTAGTTAGTTATCTCTCAACGACATTATATCGCGTTTAGACTCCGATTACAGTCAGGAACATGGATGACCGTTATATAAAATCAAACTTTCAATCCACAAAAAACACTGCTTATTGATTCAATGTTAGTGTTCGAATGTATTCGGAAGAATTTGTAGTAACAATGCATTTATACGTGAAACAATGCATTTTATTGCTTTTTGCGATGTAATTTCGCTTTAATGTTTGCATACAATATACGTTGAGTGAGTTTACAACTTGATTGTAATTCAGGTGTCGCAGGTTCATTACCCAGAAATACCATACTAAAATGACTCATATCACGTCGTATACGACATTTATTTATTAGTTGAAATACTCAGATTTATGTTACAAATATTTGGAATAAATTATGCCATACAGATCTATCTAATAGGTAATTATATTCTATATTCCATATATTCTGTATAAGAAACTTGCTTGAGGTTTATATACCAAGGACAGACTTACGGTCTATAAATGAAGCAGCTACTCTTGTGTTACCAAGAAGTCGGACTGTCACATACGGAGATAGAAGTTTCATGACTGCTGCCCCAAAACTTTGGAATTCTCTTCCACCAAATCTTAGAAGTGCAACAACATTGTGTTCTTTCAAAAATGCTTTGAAGACACACCTTTTTAAATGTTGATATGGAACATGAATATCGAACTGTGTCTGTGCTCAATCAGGATTAAGACTGCAAATGAACACATTTTATTTAATTATTACCTATATTTTAATTGTTATAATTTTAGATCCGAATATTTTATAGCATATTTAGAATCCATTGTAATTGTGTTTGCTATTTTTGTCTTGTTTTATCTCATTGTATGTGGAAGTTTTTATCAATATTTGTGATATTTAGGCTGTAAAGCGCTTTTGAACGTTTTATTTTTAGATGAAAAGAGCGCTATATAAGTTTGGTATATAATAATAATAATTCTGTAAAAATGTGTCTTTTTCACCGATGTAGTGTCGCTTTAAACACATTTCGGAATGTGAATAATTACAAACAGTTACCTGCGTATATACAATGTGCACGCATGCTTTTGCAAAATAAATACGACAGGACAGATAACCTGCATAATTAGACCATCACTATTAATCTAAGATAGCACTTAATGAGAGACATTTCTGGTTTTTCTATTACCTCCCTTGATGGATAAAGTCAGATTTATCCCTAAATGTATATTGGTCCATTTAGTTGGAATCCTTTGTTTTTACTGTTGTCGTCTAAACAGATGTTGCGTTAGGATAAATGTAATTTTATCATAATCGTGTTGGTTTAAGCATATTTTATTTATCACGATAAACATGACATATAACATATGTACATATAACATCCATACAAGTGGATTGAATTGAAAGCTACATGAGCTTATGGTAATTCTCTCCATTATCGTGTTAATTAATTGAACCAATTTTTATAGTAAGATATCCATTGGACATGCTAAAGGATATCTGTCGAGATTTAATAATTTCATAATTATAAGACGCAAATACGGATAAGAATTGAAAACATGTGGTACAAAGGAAACAGCGATAAAAACAGAGGAAACCAATTAAGGGGACAACTATACTATTAGGAGTGTTCAGGGGCAGTAACTGATACAGTAATATTTCTCATTGGCATACGATCTCACAATATCTTATTCGTGTGTGCTGAATGTCTAAGTGGTGGCTACAATTAAACTCGAGCGAATTTCCTTATATTCGAAATCAAATTATAGATAGATACTCTATATTTTTCTTCATATTGTACACCCCTCAAAGCGAAAACGTTAGAGCTATTTCAAATATGATGCGACGTCATTACTACATTTGTTGGTACATCGTCAATTCTGGCATTGGACATCGTCAATTCTGGCATTGGATGGTACGACGTCATTAATACATTGGCCTTTATGACGTCATTACTACATTGGATAGTACGACATCATTACAATAAATGGTTGATGCGACGTCATTAATACATTGGTTATTACGTCGTCATTACTGCATTGGTTAATCCGACGCCATTGCTACCGTAGTTGATACGGCGTCATTACTACTGTGGATGAAGCGACGTCATTACTGTTTGTCTGATACGACGCTATTGCTATGCTGGTTGATAGGACGTCATTATTACATTTGTTGATGTGGCGTCATTTCTGTATTGGTTGATACGACGTCATTACTACAGCGGATGATACGACGTCATTACTACAGCTGATGATACGACCTCATTACTACATCGGATGATACGACGTCATTACTACAGCGAATGATGCGACGTCATTACTACATTGGTTGATACGACGTCATTACAACAGCGGATGATACGACGTCATTACTACATCGTATGATACGACGTCATTACTACAGCGGGTGATACGCCGTCATTACTACATTGGTTGATGCGACGTCATTACAACAACGGATGATACGACGTCATTACTACATTGGTTGATACGACGTCATTACTACAGCGAATGATACGACGTCATTACTACATTGGTTGATACAACGGCATTACTACAGCGGATGATACGACGTCATTACTACATTGGATGATACGACGTCATTACTACACTGGTTGATACGACGTCATTACTACATTGGTTTATACGACGTCATTACAACCGCAGGTGATACTACGTCATTACTACAGCGGGTGATACGACGTCATTACTAAATTGGTTGATACGACGTCATTGCTACAGCGGATGATACGACGTCATTACGACAGCGGATGATACGACGTCATTACTACATTGGTTGATACGGCGTCATTACTACAGCGGATGATACGACGTCATTACTACAGCGGATGATACGACGTCATTACCACAGCGAATGATACGACGTCATTACTACAACGGATGATACGACGTCAGTACGACAGCGGATGATACGACGTCATTACTACATTGGTTGATACGACGTCATTACTACATTGGTTGATACGACGTCATTACTACAGCGGATGATACGACGTCATTACTACAACGGATGATACGACGTAATTACTACAGCGGATGATACGACGTCATTACTACAACGGATGATACGACGTCATTACGATAGCGGATGATACGACGTCATTACTACTTTGGTTGATACGACGTCATTACTACAGCGGATGATACGACGTCATTACTACAACGGATGATACGACGTAATTACTACAGCGGATGATACGACGTCATTACTACAACGGATGATACGACGTCATTACGACAGCGGATGATACGACGTCATTACTACTTTGGTTGATACGACGTCATTACTACAGCGGATGATACGACGTCATTACTACAACGGATGATACGACGTCATTACTAAATTGGATGAATACTTCATTACTACACTGGTCAATACGACGTCATTAGTAGTACATTGGTCAATACGACGTCATTACTCCACTGGTTGATACGACGTCAGTACTACATTGGTTGATATGACGTCATTACGAAATTCGATGAATACTTCATGACTGTATACCTCATTGAATTCTTAAATATGCGGTACCACTATAAATGTGTCCAATATGTGTGAATTTATTGTGCGATGTTCTGTGATTGTCGTGTGATAAAAGCAATCATAAGAACAATCGGGAAGCTGATTGGGTATTTGTGACACACTCCGATTTCAATTCGCAGTGAAAGCATGTGAGGTTTGTTTCTAATTGAATTTGCGTCGAAAAGTCCGCGGTACGAAACAATCGACTGTGACAGTATACTTTAGTTAGAAGATTTGAAATATGCCATAATTTATTGCAGCGAAAGGAAATCAGTCGATGCAATTCATGTTATTCTAAATACACTCGACCTTATTCAAAGTTAAAACGTTGTAAAGAATTTTGAAAATCGCACCGCAATGCCAAAATACTTGCAACGGGACCATAATGTAGGAGGCCGTCATTGGCTGACACTCTAATTCTAATACTTTCAAAATAAGCATACTTATCTGTGGGCGTCATCAGACCAACATTATGTGTACGCAAATATGGGAGCACTGTGTGTGTTTTACGTTTATTTATCGTCGCTACCGGTTGCCCATATGAGCGACGCCTCCTGAAGAGGTTAGTAATTTTAGATTTGTGTAGGATAGTACAATGGTACAGACATAGACCCATTCCAGAGTCTCCTCTAGTTCTTTTACGTGCACGGTGTAAAGCACCGACACGGGACCTCGGTTTAAAGTCCCATCTGAAAGACTGTTAATTTTATTAGGGTCAGACGGGGGGATCGTACTTGCGACCCCTGGATTACCAGTCCAGCGTGTTACCACTGGACTACAGATCCGTCTGTTATTGGAGCACTGTTAGTGCTGCGAGATTGTATAGGGGGGTTACCGGGTGCATGCTCCGGTGGAAAATGATTTTACGCTAGAGTGTGTGTTTTACGTTTATTTATCGTCGCTACCGGTTGCCCATATGAGCGACGCGTCCTGAAGAGGTTAGTATTTTTAGATTCTTGGAGGATAGTGCAATGATACAGACAGAGACCCATTCCAGAGTCTCCTCTGGTTCTTTTACGTGCACGGTGTACAGCACCGACACTAGACCTCGGTTTAACGTCCCATCTGAAAGACTGTTAATTGTATTAGGGTCAGACGGGGGATCGAACCTGCGATGCCTGGATTACCAGTCCAGCGTGTTACCACTGAACTATAGATCCGTCTGTATTTTTACGCTGGAAGAGATTTCCTGGCATCTTGTGTCAACTGGGGCAATACTCATCAACTGCACCAATGAGTTATATTTTGCCTAGACAATTTATAGATTTCCTATACATATCCCCAGTGTAACCCGCCCCCGCCCATCCCCTTCAGATTTTATTGCATTATTTGCGTATTTAAGTTGTCATTTTTTCGAAACGATCTGCGTGTTTGCGTAATGTCTATACTATCATTATCATCATCATCATCATCATCATCATTATTATTATTATCATTTTTTTTATTATTATTATCATTATTATTATCATTATTATGATCACGCTTCAAATGAAACAGATATGTGAATTTCAAAACTTGAATTATTGTTCAAAATGGCTGCCATTTTGAATATTTGTGGGTGGTTATGACGTCGTACAAGCAGTTTTTAATAGAAATGTTAAATTTAGTATTTGTGTTGATAAATGAGCATACATTTATTTATTTTGAAAGTCACGTGACCTGGTTAATCCTAAATGGACGCTAGCATAATTTCAGGCTTTTTGAGATAATCAACTGCTCATGATTAAGCCCTATTTCCAGTGCGATTTCCGAAATCATTTGACCTCATTTTATGTTTTAGTGAGCTCTATTTTTCAAGAGTACACACCCAACTACACCCGCTGCAAACATGCTTTGTTTATTTTTTATTAGTTTTACGGCTTTACATACATTTATCCCCCTTCTTTGTGGATGTCGTGATAGCGCAGTCGTAGCGCGTTCGCTTCAGGTACAAATATCCGGAGTTCGAACCCCGCTGGGAGCCGTAATGATTGTGCCCTAAGGCAAGGCACTTAAATTCCACGTTGCCTCGTCTCTCTCCCTTCCCTCGTGGCGATGGATTCCATCAGGAATGAGGTCTCGAGAGTGATTAATATAAGTTGTAAGAATTTGTTTCGCAATCGAGCTAAAAATAAATGTGTATAAACTAATTATCCCCCTTCTTCCGAACTTTCTCAACACTCAATTGGGTGACTTTTCCATCCAGAAATGGTTAGCTTTTTTGTTTGTTCAATGACGAATGGAAGTATTACATATTCCAAAAGTTTACATCTATACCATTTGGAAAGTAAGTTTTGATTTTTTTACCCTTCAATTCAAATTTTAAGTTATAGTTCAGCATGTATATAAATTGATTTATCTTCGGAATCATACCCGAGTGTTTACATGTATTTCGATATGTCCAAATAGTATACACTCTAATATGACCGTGTTTGTTAGTCTGTACAGCTTCGAATCGCAGACTCCAAGTACCATATTATCATAGTTTAAGAGTATGCACGATTTACTATTCAACTTTGTAGTTATTTTATCGATAATATTTTGCGCTTCGCATTTCAGTGATTTAGCGTTGTTACACTCAAAAAACAAATGTTTAAGTGTTTCGCGAACAGCTTTGCATATTGTATTGTCATATGAATTCTGGGCAAACTCCTTGGCAAACATGAAATGTCGCAATTGGTTTTATAATGTTCGAAAAACACTTACTGAAGTTGAATTATATCAATAGTGTAGTCTGGATAATGTCATACCTAAACATACTATTGTTTCGAAGGTTGAACATGTATTGATGTCTAAATATAAACTGGAATGGCTCCAGTCGATCAGTAGACCAGATAGTACATCAGGGAGAGCTAGGAATAAGCTAAGGACTTACTGTACATTTAAACAACACTATTTAACTGAATAATATTGTAAAATTATTATGTCTAGATCGCATGGGCTGCATTTAGTAAGTTTAGATGTGGCGTAGCACCTATAAGGCTTGAAACTGGCAGATACGAAAACTTACCAGTAGAAGACAGAACATGTACATTCTGTAACACAATTGAAGATGAGTCACATGTTATCCTTGAATGTAACCTTTATGATGATTTAAGAAACATATTATTTCATAGAGCTCAACTTATACAACCTGGTTTTGTTAATATGTCTAGTCAAGAACAACTTAAGTTCATATTCACAAATGCACCCATTATTAGATTAGCTGCCAAAACCTGTTTTAGTATTTTACAACGACGTACCTCTTATCTTTGTAAATAATGTCTATTGAGTGTTTTATATGTCGTCTTCATATTTTATTACAACTGAAAAGCACTTGCTAATTAGGCTAATCCCAATCTGATTGGAATTGGTATTTGATCTTTTAAAACATTTTTTAGTTTGCGCAGTAGTGCTTATTTTGCGTTCAGTATTTTTCATTCCATTACATCTTAATAAGATTTAAAATTTCAATTAGCGACTGCTTTTCAGCTTTATCTCACACATGTAGTTATCACATGTACATGTATATACTATAGTAGTGCAATATGTTATAGATGAATGATGTATATATGCATAGTCTCTTGTAACTCTGAATTGAGTGGCAATGTACTTTTTAATATGTAAACTATATTCTATGTTTGTTATATGCTGTACATTGATGAGACTGAAATAAAGAATAAAATATTTTTTGTACAGAAAGCAATCTTAATGTTTAAAACACTCAATTACCTGAATTACTTCAATTACCAATAACACTTACCATGCTAACACATAGAACCAACTCTCACAGATGTGGACCTTTTACTTATTAGATAAATAAATTAATTGTAGTTATATGCAATGCTATAACACAATTTATAATAAAAAGCTCAATTTGTAATAACGACGCAATATGTAATAAAAAGATCAATTTGTAATAACGACGCAATATGTAATAAAACACAATTTGTAATAACGACGCAATATGTAATAAAACACAATTTGTAATAACGACGCAATATGTAATTAAAACACTATTTGTAATAACGACGCAATATGTAATAAAAACACAATTTGTAACAACGACGCAATATGTAATAAAAACACAATTTGTAACAACGACGCAATATGTAATAAAAACACAATTTGTAATAACGACGCAATATGTAATAAAAACACAATTTGTAATAATGCAATTTGCTTAAACAACACAATTATTAACAACACAGGCTATTAACACAATTTGCGAAAACACACACATTGTAATAACACAATTTGTAATAATGTCAAAGAATTTTGTAATAACAGCACAATTTGTAATATCAATGCAATTTGTAATAATGCAATTTGTAAAAATGCAATTTGTAATAATTTCAAAGCAATTTTCAGAAAACAACATAATTTGTAATAACACAATTATATAATACTATATAAGTTTTCTTTCGTTCTAATCCCTTTCAGTCTACTGCTGTTAAATTATATGTAAAATGTTCATTTCTTGATTACATGTACAAATACTGAAATAAATAATGTTTAAACTAATAACACAATTTGTAATAACATATTTTTTTGTAATAACACAATTTGCTATAACAACACTAATTATAATAACGCAATTTGTAATAACAACACAATTTGTAATACGCATAGATATATACTGACTGACACCAAACTGTGCATTTGTCTTAGAGGTAAAATTTATATCCATTTCAAAAAATATATAGGCAATTTGGTATCAAAATGTGCAAACTATTGGGTAAATTTAATGCAATGTGTGAAGGAATATT
>CM026389.1:23431610-23457528 GCA_014843695.1 Archivesica marissinica
ACAGTTCATACAATATATCAAGCAGTCATATGAGCATTTTATACAGTATATCAAGCAGTCTCATATGAACAGTTCATACAATATATCAAGCAGTCATATGAGCATTTTATGCAGCAAACCTAGCAGTCATATGAACAGTTCATACAGTATATCTAGCAGTCACAGAAACAGTTCATACAATATATCAAGCAGTCATATGAGCATTTTATACAGTAAATATAGCAGTCATATGAACATTTTATACAATATATCAAGCAGTCTCATATGAACAGTTCATACAATATATCAAGCAGTCATATGAACATTTTATACAGTATATCAAGAATATTGTGCAATAATGCTTCACTATGATTCACGTTATAGTAACTCATACCAGATGCGAATGGAATGGGCCGCACGTTCTAACTACATTAGTGTGCATTGTTCTGTAGACGTACAGATCTTTAGAGTAAAACTTAATCACTTGCTATTTAAAATTGTTATTGATTTGATCTGGGTATACAGGCGGTGAATTTGGTCGCATAAAAGTCGATGTCGCCTCGTAGCCGCTGGATTGCGAGTCCGAACCCATGCAGCCAGAACCCATGCAGTCCGAACCCATGCAGTCCGAACCCATGCAGTCCGAACCCATGCAGCCCGAACCCATGCAGCACGAACCCATGCAGTCCGAACCCATGCAGTCCGAACCCATGCAGCCCGGACCCATGCAGTCCGAACCCATGCAGCCCGAACCCATGCAGTCCGAACCCATGCAGTCCGAACCCATGCAGCCCGAACCCATGCAGTCCGAACCCATGCAGCCCGGACCACGGTGGTGATGTTGTGAGGAAAGATATGTTGTCACTTCTCTCTCCGTCAGAACAATGGATGCCATTAGGAATGAAGTCTCGATAACAATTAAACTAACGCGGTAGTAACTTGTTTCGCAATCGAGCTAAGAGAAATTTATATTTTGAAGGAAATATAGTTATGGTGTTCATGAATACGTGATAAGTTGCGTGATTTGTGACACAGTGACATTAGGTAAACAAAGACTAATGATTGGTGTTTTGGCAGCTGTTTTAAAGCAGCATTACATCGTATGAAATAAAATATATTTGAAAAATTCAATTTTTACGTATGCTGCTACACATTCTAACATTATACTTTGTATGCTTATGTTCATGTGGTAAACAGTGTTTTTTTGCGATAAAACAAACTCGAAACCGAAAGTAGGACTTTCCGAGTCGATAGGTCACGCACTTGTTTACAACCGGAACGCATCGTTCGCACTTGTTTACATTCAGAATGCATCGACCCCATTTGTCCCATGTTGTATTTTTTAATTAAATTACTTGATATGTTGATTCATACATCTGTTAAATTCTTTTAGGGACATTTCTACATCCCCGCGAGGGGTTCGACATTAGAGGAAGATAGATAGATATTATTTCATGTTCAAAATATATACGTTGTATTCTACACCCTCTGTTGTTTCACGCATGCGCGCTGTGCGTGTTTTCATTTCGTGTGTTGATAAACAACTTCGCGTATACGACGGTTTAAATTTATTGGAATTGTATCGTTTCTGAGCGACTATTTCGATTTTTGTAAACGCACGCACGCACGCACGCACGCACGCACGCACGCACGCACGCACGCACGCACGCACGCACGCACGCACGCACGCACGCACGCACGCACACATTAGTATTTATATTTTACCCAAAACATCCTTTATTACCATGTAATGCTGCTTTAATGTAAAATGAACAGACATTTTGTGAATGGTCCAATTAGTATCTTTACCATTTAGCTTGTGTGAATGCTCAAAGTTTGTCGACATACATCCCCATTCACGTTATAACTACATCACAACGTATATAAATATGCAACCATTAATACTGCAAACATTTAATGCAAACACTAATGCTGCAAACATTAATGCTGCAAACATTTAATGCTGCAAACATTAATGCTGCAAACATTGATGCTGCAAACATTGATGCTGCAAACATTAATGCTGCATACACATTAATGCTGCAGAAACATTGATGCTGCAGAAACATTGATGCTGCAGAAACATTAATGCTGCAAACATTAATGATGCAAGCATTTATTGCAAACATTAATGCGACAAACATTAATATTGCAACCATTAATGCAAACAATAATGTTGCAAACATTTAATGCAAACATTAATGCTGCGCAAACATTAATGCTGCAAACATTTAATGCAAACATTAATGCGGCACACATTAACGCTGCAAACATTAATGTTGCAAGCATCAATGCTGCAAACATCAATACAGCAAACAGTAATGCTGCAAACATTAATGCGGCAGACATTAATGCCGCAAACATTTAATGCAAACACCAATGCTGCAAACATCAATGCAGCAAACATCAATACCGCAAACATTAATGCTGCAAACATTTAATGCAACCATTAATGCTGCAAATATTAATGCTGCAAATATTAATGCTGCAAACATTGATGCGACAACCATTAATGCTGCAAACATTAATGCTGCAAACATTAATGCTGCAAACATTAATGCGGCAAACATTAATGCCGCAAACATTTAATGCAAACACCAATGCTGCAATCATTAATTTAATGTTGTAAATGTCTATGCTGCAAACATTAAATGCGAACATTAATGCTGCACAAACATTAATGTTCGCATTTAATGGTTGAAGATTTAATGTTTGCAGCATTAATGCTTACATAATTAATGTTTGCAGCATTAATGGTTGCAGCATTAATGGTTGCCGCATCAATGTTTGCAGCATAAACACACATTTAACGCAAACATTGGTGCTGCAAACATTTAATGTAAACATCCAGGCTGCAAATATCAATACCGCAAACATCAATGCGGCACCCATTGATGCTGCAAACATTAATGATGCAAACTTAAATGCTGCAAACATTGATGCTGCAACCATTGATGCTGCACACATTGATGCTGCAAACATCAATACCGCAAATAGTAATGCTGCAAACATTAATGCGACAAACATTAATGCTGCAACATTAATGCGACAAACATTAATGCTGTAAACCTTAATGCTGCAAACATTAATACGGCAAACAATTAATACAAACAGTAATGCTGCAAACAATAATACTGCAAACATTTAATGCAAACATTAATCCTGTAAGCATTAATGCTGCAAACATTAATTCTACAATCATTTAATGCAAACATCAATGCTGCTAACATTAAATCTGCAAACATTAATGCTCCAAACATTTATACTGTAAGCATTAATGCTGCAAACACTAACTATGCAAACATTAATGCTGCAAACATTGATGCAAACGTTGATGCTGCACACATTTAATGCGAACATTAATGCTGCACAAACATTAATGCTGCACAAATATTAATGCTGAAAACATTTAATTCAAACATTAACGCTGCAATCATTAAATCCGCAAACATTAATTATGTAAGCATTAATGCTGTAAACATTAATTCTACAAACATTTAATGCACACATTAATGCTGCAAACATTAATTTAATGGTGCAAACATTAATGCTGCGCACATTTAATGCGAACATTAATGCTGCACAAACATTAATGCTGCACAAACATTAATGCTGCACACATTTAATGCACACATTAATGATGCACACATTAATGTTGCACACATCAATGCTGCAAACATTAATGTTGCACACATTAATGCTGCAAACATTAATGCTGCAAACATTCAATGCAACCATTAATGATGCAAACATTTAATGCAAACATTGATGCCGCAAACATTTAATGCACACATTAACTATGTAAGCATTAATGCTGCAAACATTAATGCAAATATTGATGCTGCAAACATTAATGCAAACATTGATGCTGCAAACATTAATGCGGCAAACAATAGTTCTGCACAAACATTAATTTAATGTTGCAAACATTAATGCTGCACACATTTAATGCGAACATTAGTCCTGCACAAACATTAATGCTGCACAAACATTAATGCTGCAAATATTTAATGCAAACATTAATGCTGCACACATTAATGCAAACATTGATGCTGCAAACATTAATGCGGCAAACATTAATGCTGCAAACATTAATGTAATGTTGCAAACATTAATGCTGGACAGACATTAATGCTGCAAACATTTAATGCACACATTAATGCCGCAAACATTTAATGCCAACATTAACGCTGCAAACATTAAATCCGCAAACATTAATTTTGTAAGCATTAATGCTGTAAACATTAATTCCTACAAACATTTAATGCAAACATTAATGCCGCAAACATTAAATCTGCAAGCATTAATGCTGCAAACATTAACCATGTAAGCAGTAATGCTGCAAACATTAATGCTGCAAACATTAATGCCGCAAACATTAATGCATACATTGGTGCTGCAAACATTAATGCTGCAAACATTAATTTAATAATGCACACATTAATGCCGCAAACATTTAATGCAAACATTAACGCTGCAAACAGTAAATCCACAAACATTAATTATGTAAGCATTAATGCTGTAAACATTAATTCTACAAACATTTAATGCAAACATTAATGCCGCAAACATTAAATCTGCAAGCATTAATGCTGCAAACATTAACCCTGTAAGAATTAATGCTGCAAACATTAATTATGCAAACATTAATGCTGCAAACATTGGTGCTGCAAACATTAATGCTGCAAACATTAATTTAATGTTTCAAACATTAATGCTGCGCACATTTAATGCGAACATTAATGCTGCACACACATTAATGCTGCACATACAGTAATGCTGCAAACATTTAATGCAAACATTAATGCTGCACATATTAATGCTGCACACATCAATGCTGCAAACATTAATGCTGCAAACATTAATGCTGCAAACATTCAATGCAACTATTAATGATGCAAACATTTAATGCAAACATTGATGCCGCAAACATTTAATGCAAACATTAACTATGTAAGCATTAATGCTGCAAACATTAATTCTACAAACATTTAATGCAAACATTCATTATGTAAGCATTAATGCTGCAAACATTAATTCTACAAACATTTAATGCAAACATTCATTATGTAAGCATTAATGCTGCAAACATTAATTCTACAATCATTTAATGCAAACACCAATGCTGCAAACATTAAATCTGCAAACGGTAATGCTGCAAACATTTATGCTGTAAGCATTAATGCTGCAAACATTAATTATGCAGACATTAATGCTGCAAACATTAATGCTGCAAACATTAAATCCGCAAACAGTAATGCTGCAAACATTTATGCTGTAAGCATTAATGCTGCAAACATTAATTATGCAGACATTAATGCTGCAAACATTAATGCTGCAAACATTAGTTATGCAAACCTTAATTTAATGTTGCAAACATTAATGCTGCACACATTTAATGCGAACATTAATGCTGCACAAACATTAATACAAATACAAATAAATACAAAGCATTTATAAAGCGCAAAAATGTATAAAATATTCGGTTGCGCTGTACAATCCAAACTTTACATTACTATGTATCAATGCATAAAAATAGAGTGTAAAATGAGTATTTACAAAAAATCACATCAATTTATTTCCTAGCAAGTCACTGTAGAATACAGAATCAACGACACAGTCATACATACACTCTAGTTCAAGAACCGTCGAAACAAGTATGTTTTTAGTTTTGATTTGAATTCTGATTCCTTTTTCACATCCCTGAGATAGTCTGGGAGCGAGTTCCACCATTTCGGTCCTACGGTAACGATAGATTTGTCCGCCAGTTTTATTCGTGTTGGTGGTGGTTCATACAGTTTGGTTTCACTAGATGTTGATGATCGTAATTGTTGCCTATATTCGGTCTGAATGGCAGGTTGGAACAGTCCTTGGATATACACAGGCGCTGTACCATTTAACGCCCGGAACACAGTAACAATCACTTTGTACATGATGCGGGCACGAACAGGAAGCCAGTGCAATGTTTTTAGGATCTCATTGCTTGGTTGGTCAAAACTAGCACCGGTTACAACTCTTGCTGCGTGATTTTGGACACGTTCTAATTGTTTCATTTGGTAAGTAGGAATGTTTGTGAATAGTCCATTACAGAAATCTAAGTGGGAGTGAATGAGGCCATGGACTAGTATTTCTGTAGATTTTTGACTAAGATGTTTTCTAATAACTTTTAGATTTCTCAGTTGCATGTTGGCGATCTGACACTTTTTTGTGGATGTGTTTGTCAAAATTTAAGGTGCTTGTCATCAGAACACCGAGGTCTCTCGCATTGTCAACACACTTAACCTCAATCCCGCCAACATTCACACTACTTATGTTCGTATTCGACAGCTGTTGCCTCGTGCCATACATGATAATTTCAGTGTTGCTGTTATTCATTTTAAGTTTGAATTTGGTCATCCATCCAATGACGTCATTTAAACAATCTTCAAGTTGTTTCAGAACAGATGCCTCACTTTCATTATTTCTAGCTTTAATTTTGAATGCCACTTTATGGTCATCTGCATATCCATAAAGATCTTCAGGATACTTTTTTACAACTTTGTTAAGGGCTGCTATATAGAGGGTAAATATAACCGGCCCAGCACAAGAACCCTGAGGTACACCGAACTCCAGTGGCTCGGATTTGGACGCTGACTGTTCGATGACTATTTTCATGTCTCTGCCGCTAAGGTATGATTGAATCCACTTCAGGGGAGTTCCCTGAATTGCGAAGTCAGATTGTAAGACTTCAAGCAATATTGGTATGTCGATGGTGTCGATTGCGGCACTGAGATCGATCATTACGACGATAGTGATGTGACTCTTGTCAGCTGTTTCAAGAAGGTCACTATACATTTTCATCATGGCACACACATTAATACTGCACAACCATTAATGCTACAAACATTTAATGCAAACATTAATGCTGCAAACATTTAATGCAAACATTGATGATGCAAACATTAATGCTCCATACATTAATGCTCCAAACATTTAATGCTGCAAATATTAATGCTGCAAACATTAATGCGGCAAACATTTAATGCAAACATTAATACTGCAAACATGTAATGCAAACATTAATGCGGCAAACCATAATGCTGCACACATTAATGCTGCAAACATTAATGCTGCAAACATTAATGCTCCATACATTAATGATACAAACATTTAATGCTGCAAACATTAATGCTGCAAACATTTAATGCTACAAACATTTAATGCTGCAAACATTAATGCTGCAAACAGTAATGCAAACATTAAAAAACTCATAACTGAAATAATACAATGTGGCCGGTGGTAGGGTTTGTTTTATCTAAAGTTTGCAGTTAAAGTACTGTACTGTGTTTGCAACTAGAAGTTGGATACCGACAGTAAATACGACAGTAAATACGACAGTAAATACGACAGTAATTACGACAGTAAACACGACAGTAAATACGACAGTAAATACAATTTGATGTCTGTGGAACAAGTTACAAAATGTAAGCATTCCAAAAAGTGAAATGGCAGAGACGCTAATGCATCATTCACCAAGTGCCTTATGTTAAAATGAGACTTGACAGTGCATTGCTTCCAAGCTTTGATTGATTACATAATTACAACGAACAATTCATATTTCATATCTTTCATATCATAAAATAGGATATTATTAACAAACTAGCTGTTTCAAGTGTATCAACAAATTTACTGGTGTATATTTGTCTTTGTTCGGTATTCACATTCTTAGTTATACGTAAATATTTCTCTATTTACGTATTCTTGGAATATGTAATATATTTTTCAGGTTTAAAGGTTCGAGCGTACACGGTAGTATTATTATTAAGTTGTACGTGTTCAACTATTAAGACCACCGCCGAAATACACTGTACTATTATACCATATTTGATCATGGGTCATTTTTGACTTACTTCATATGTTATTATGTTTGCTTGTATTTGATGAAATAAAAACTACCATTTGTATCTATGCCGTTAACACTTACATTTAGGAGCGATGCATAACGTCTATTGCATTTTAAGGCATGTTTTAACGAGACATAGAACACATTTTTGCAGAACTGCCACATGAAGCATGTGATGCCCCACCCTTACCCAGTGCCTCACCGAGTGCTGTAAAACACGACCCGATTATTTCCAAATTAAAAGCAATAAAATACCAACATATTTTCATATTCGGTGGGGTCGCTGCTACATCTCCAAACATTTACCATTCGAGGAGAATAATTATATAAGACTCTATATATCCTTTTTCTGTATTTTGATTATGTGTGATGTATGTATTGTTCAATATGTATTATATTGGGAAATAAAATATGTTTAAACTACACCTTTACACTTCAATTTTGTTACATTTTTCATATTTTCGATTTTTTAAATAAAATGTGTAGGCACGTGCCTACAGTTCATATAGGTATCTACGCCACTGACAGTCAGGGATATGGCTAATTTAAAGATGTACCATTTTTATTGTTAGAAACAAATTTATGTTTGTCAGGGATAACGACTCCTTGTTAAATACTGGGTTGTCACAGGCAAAACATTTATTGTTAAATAGAAATTACGTTTTTTGGCGCCAACAAACTTGAATTCACCCAATTTGACCATATTTTTGAATTCGTAGCTATGGTATTTCATAATTTGAACTGCTGATATGTGTGAGTTATTTAGCTGATAAAATATGCTTTTGGTCACCCTGTTGCACAGCCATCATCAAAATTATTCAAACCTTAATATCTATTTCAAATTTGTTATTATTTTCTCACATTCTAAAATTAATGAGTTACTCAATATTTGACAGTACTTTTGTTGCCTAATATAAACGGTATATTTTGTAAATGATTCGTAAGAAAGAGGTAACCATATAAGCAAGTTGCTTTCTCCTCAATCCTACATGTATGTACACACTATGTATACGAGTCTATGCCTGCTATCTCCTCAATCCTACATGTATGTACATACTATGTATACGAGTCTATGCCTGCTTTCTCCTCAATCCTACATGTATGTACATACTATGTATACGAGTCTATGCCTGCTATCTCCTCAATCCTACATGTATGTACAGACTATGTATACGAGTCTATGCCTGCTATCTCCTCAATCCTACATGTATGTACATACTATGTATACGAGTCTATGCCTGCTTTCTCCTCAATCCTACATGTATGTACATACTATGTATACGAGTCTATGCCTGCTTTCTCCTCAATCCTACATGTATGTACATACTATGTATACGAGTCTATGCCTGCTTTCTCCTCAATCCTACATGTATGTACATACTATGTATACGAGTCTATGTATATTCAAAGAAATAAAATATTGTTTAAACTAATTCGTAGCTATGGTATTTCATAGTTTGAACTGCTGATATGTGTGAGTTATTTAGCTCATAAAATATGCTATTGTTCGGTGAAATGATGTTACGAGACAATACAAAGTTAGTTTATGCAAATTTATTTTAGCTCGATTGCGAAACAAGTTATTTCAACTTATATTTACCACTCTCGAGACCTCATTCCTGATGGAATCCATCGCCACGAGGGAAAGAGAAGAGGCAACGTGGAATTTAAATGCCTTGCCTAAGGGCACAATCGTAACGGCTCCAGTGGGGCTCGAACTCCGGACCTTTCGCACATGAAGCGAACGCGCATCCACTGCGCTATCACGACTTCCACGTTTCATTTATGACTTCCAATACAAAGTATTCGGAAATAACCCATGTTGTGTTGCTACAGGCCATTATGACTATTTTATTGCAAACGATTGTGTTCTTAAAGAAACAACCAATACTGGTAGATGGTCCAGTGGTTACTACGTTGGACTGCGAATTCAGGGATCGTATGTTTGATGCCCGTCTGACCCTAATACTATTAACAGTATTTCAAATTGGACTTTACATCGATGTCTCGTGTCGGTGCTTTACACACTGTGTAGTGTAAAGAACACGAGGATTGAAAAGCTAAGTTAAGGGTTAAAGGTATACACATAGACTCAACTCCAGCCCCACAGACAGACGGATCTGTAGTCCAGTGGTAACACGCTGGACTGATAATCCAGGCATCGCAGGTTCGATCCCCCATCTGACCCTAATAAAATTAACTGTCTTTCAGATGGGACGTTAAACCGAGGTATCGTGTCGGTGATGTACACCGTGCACGTAAAAGAACCAGAGGAGACTCTGTAATGGGTCTCTGTCTGTATCATTGCACCATTCTCCACAATCTAAACTGACTAATCTCTTCAGGAGGCGTCGCTCATATTGGCAACCGGTAGAGACAATAAATAAACGTAAAACACTCTTAAAAACAGGCATAGCATTTCCTTTGAACAGTAGTATAATGTTGAAAACGGCTATACACCATGCCAACGCATTGTTCTTGGATTTTATCGGGCAGTTATGGAAGGTATGAGATACACAATTCACAATTCACAAGTCTAATCACCAGACTTGAAATGCGTTAATGCCAATTTAGGACTTTAATGTCCGCCTACGTGGACGAGTGGTTACGGTCGCTGACTTGTATACCACTGTTAACTGGTCATCACTGATGGTCACGGGTTCTATCCCTGTGTGCATTACGTTTATTTATCGTCGCTACCGGTTGCCCATATATGAGCGACGCCTCCTAAAGAGATTAGTCATTTTAGATTTTTGTAGGATAGTGCAATGATACAGATAGTGACCCATTCCAGAGTCTCCTCTGGTTCTTTTACATGCACGGTGTAAAGCACCGACACGAGACATCGGTTTAACGTCCCATCTGAAAGACTGTTAATTTTATTAGGGTCAGACGGGGGATCGAACCTGTGATCCCTGGATTACCAGTCCAGCGTGTTACCACTGGACCACAGATCCGTCTGTTCTATTCCTGCTCACACCGTGTCTCTTTATGTGAAACAGTTTGCAGTTTCCTACGGATGTTGGTGCACCTAGTACTAGTTAACCTCTGCGGCCTGACCAGGAAAGGCGTTGTTAGGTAAACTGCTCATAATTATGGGCAACCGGTATCGAAACAATACCCAAACAATTCATTCGTCTAATCATAATAATTTTCTTGTCAGATAATGGTGACAATAAAGAATGCGTGAATGCCAAGTTATGACTTTAATGTGCCTACGTTTGGGTTGTAATTTCAGCGCGTGTTCATCAGAGACATATCATCATAGCAGTTTCACAATGGGACATTTGATTTGAAGAAAAGTGCCATTGAATTATGGCAATATGCATTGTGTTCATACATAAACTTTATGACATTGCCAGGATTAAACAAAGATAAATGTCTCAGAAGATACATCGTTGGAAATCTCAGTATTCACTTTTGTAGTAAAACCGTTCTCATTTTGTTTTGGGGTTTGTATATTTATCGTCACCCCCCCCCCCCTTGTTCATCGAGGCCACGCCCCCAGAAGTATAATAGTCATATTTGCATTTTACAGAATAGCGCTCCAATTCCAGAAGCATCCCTGGTTTATTACATGCTCGGTGTATAGCACCGATACATGAGGCATCTGTGTATAGTCCCAACTGACTATTAATAGTATTAGTGTCAGACGGGGGATCGAACCTGCGATATATGGGTTCGCAGTCCAGCGTGTTAGTTGTTATCCACTGGACCACTGTCTATAGATACATATTCTCTAACAGATAGGCTATGAAGTGAGTTTAAACAATATTTATTTCTTTGAATAAACATAGTCAAGTATATATAATATGTCCAACAGCATGCATGATTGAGGAGAATGCGACCTGTTGTATAAGAATAATTTACAAACATACCCTTTATATACAACATAATTACTATCAAATACATGTTTTGAGTAACTCTGTGAGACAAAAATTTTGAAATAAATATTAAGATATGATGGTATGATGGTATGATGGTGGTTGTGCAACCGGATGACCACATGCACGTTATCATAAAACTACTTAACACAATTGGGTTCGAGTTTTGGATTTTTCTATGAAAGTGTGTACCGCTTGGAAAGATTCGTTCGTTACCCTCGTCTGATAATGTGTTGTGTTTCCAAAAAGGATGGTCCTTAACGACACACCGCACTGCGCATACTCATCTCATTTGTTAATGGTGCCCCTATGCCATCATAGTTGATGCACTGGAAGAAATAGTGGGAGGCTGTTTCACGCTGGTCACATGTGCAAAGAGGTGATGGTACAGATCGACGGCAAGAGAACTACAGTTTGTTTGAAGTCGTGTGTTGTAAACTTGAGATTTCCGTTTTGTTAGTAGAAATATGACAATACCTTATCTGGCGAAAATAAGTGCCTCTTAAATGATGAAACATTATGTGCATTTCTTGTGGATAATGGAAGGTTGTTGAAAGCCCGTGTTGATGATGGGAGAAAAGGGTCATACTAGAGCGATGTTCGGGCTCTCGGCACTTGGCTATCTTCTTGATTACGCAAGTTGTAATTTTCATTTCGAACGAGAGGCGGTTGAAGATCAGAAAGGTATGATGGTGTTATGTTAGATATACTGTTATAGTAAAGTATGAGCTTGTGTTTGTGGCGTCTTGCCCCAAGTGTATCCCATCCAAATTCCGTAATAAGCTTCTGTATAGAGACAAGTTTAGTAGCACCAGTGACTAGGCGGGCATCCTAGTATTGTATTATTTCAAGCGTGTCTTTCTCTTGTGATGTACAATTGTGAAAGATGACATCCCCGTATTCAAGAATTGGACGATTAAATGAAGCATACACGGTTTCAAGGGATCGTCGATCGAGAACAAATTTAAGTTTCAACGTGATGTTTATACGTTGATAGGCCTTTTCTTCTACATAATCAATATCTGTTCGCCATTTTAAGTTGCATGCCAAGAAGAGTCACCTCTTGAATGTGCTCTTTGTTCATGAACACACTTGGATGATGCACGGCATTTGTTCTACGAGAGAGTATAAGTGATTCAGTTTGTTTTTCGGATTGAATTGGACCAGCCACTGAGTTGCCGATGTTGAAATTATTTGTAGATCTATGTTTAAGGTCCCCGCTGTTGTCCTAGGATTGTCAACTGTCACATAGAGACAAAGGTGGAGTGGTTGAAGAGTTATGTGGAGGGTTTTTATAAAGATTGCATGTACGTCCACCAGGATTTCGAGTTTTGGGATGCTGTTTTGAGGTCGTTCGCCAGCTTCTGAAGGTGATTTTCTTTGGCTGTTCTAATTTCAGAGACAACATTATTTCGCAGAGTTCTGAATTCGGACCAGTTGTCTTCGATATGTGATTGTTTGGCCTTTCTGTAGACTCGGCGTCTACGCCATATAAGCCTCTGTATGTTGGAGGAGAGCCAGGGTGGGTCGCTCGGTCGAACAGTAACATCCTTATTTGGAATGCACAATTTAGAGACATTGGGGATAGCGTTTGTGATGTTTCTTGTATATGTTGATGTTCTCGTCTATTAATTATTCCCAGGTGATGCTTGCTACTTATAAAGACGCGTTTGTAGTTACCTTTGACAAATCGCCAAATGTACCGTTTAAATGTATGCTATTTTGGCTTCTTGAGATTAAGAACACCAACGACTGGGCAATGGTAACGAATTGGCTGGTTAAGGCATGGATCACTTACACATGATAGACTGATAAGTGTTGCTTAGAGGTCAGCTAAATGTCGATAAGAGAAGAATTGTCGGTAAAGTGAGAAGGCTCAGTAATACATTGCCTAAGGGCAAATTGTTGACAAAGGGCTTTGATCTTCATAGATGCGAGAGGGTTTAGCGTATTTATATTAATGTCTCCGGTGCTTATGATATCATTTATTCCGGTATCCACAGCTTGGTGTACAGAATCCTCAAGTTGAGTGTACTGGTATGCTGTAGTACTTACGGTAGAAAATACCAAATAGAATGTGCTTAGTTCTGACAGACGGATCTGTAGTCCAGTGGTAACACGCTGGACTGGTATTCCAGGTTCGATCCCCCGTCTGATCCTAATAAAATGAATAGTCTTTCAGATGGGACGTTCGAGGTCTCGTGTCGGTGCTGCACACCGTGCACGTAATAGAACCAGAGGAGACTCTGTAATGGGTCTCTGTCTGTATAAGACACTATCCTCCAAAAATCTCAAATGACTAATCTCTTCAGGAGGCGTCGCTCATATGGGCAACCGGTAGCGACGATAAATAAACGTAAAACGCACGCTTAGTTTAGGTAACTAGCTCAATCCAAATACAGTCAACACCGGGGATTTCTAAGTAATGTCTCCGTTTTTAGCGAAGTGAATTTCTGACATATAAAAGGACACCGCCATGACTATCTCCAAGCTGGTCTTTCCTGTCATGTACATTATCGAAAGACAAATGTTGTTGAGAAATTGTATTTATACCGGCTACTCATGATTCTTGGCGACGGGCATGCATACATCTGTAGCAATAAAAACTATGGCCTTGTCTTTACTTGGCTTGTTAATAGTCAGATGTGGTCACACATTGGGAACCATTTTAGAACTGAGTGAATTATGTTGGCAGTGTTGATTAATAGTCGCGGTCTTACGAATTTGGAAAACAACTATGTGAAAGTATATATATATCATGGCTTCTATCTCTTGTGGTAGTGGCTGGTTCCGTGATTATGGGAGGTAATTATGAATCACAAGGGGATATTATGAATTACTGAGCGAAACTGCCTCTTAGGAATAGTTTATGAAATATGGAGAAATGTCTATGATATTTTGTCACAGGACAGACGATTTATATTGTATGGATTTTGTCTTATTTGAATTATTTCTGTGGCGCAAGTTGCATAATATAAATAGTGTTAGTTGTTGAATAGCTAAACACGCACGCACGCACGCACGCACGCACGCACGCACGCACGCACGCACGCACGCACGCACGCACCGCACGCACGCACGCACGCACGCACGCACGCACGCACGCACGCACGCACGCACGCACGCACGCACGCACGCACGCACGCACGCACGCACGCACGCACGCACGCACGCACGCACGCACGCACGCACGCACGCACGCACGCACGCACGCACGCACGCACGCACGCACGCACGCACGCACGCACGCACGCACGCACGCACGCACGCACGCACGCACGCACGCACGCACGCACGCACGCACGCACGCACGCACGCACGCACGCACGCACGCACGCACGCACGCACGCACGCACGCACGCACGCACGCACGCACGCACGCACGCACGCACGCACGCACGCACGCACGCACGCACGCACGCACGCACGCACGCACGCACGCACGCACGCACGCACGCACGCACGCACGCACGCACGCACGCACGCACGCACGCACGCACGCACGCACGCACGCACGCACGCACGCACGCACGCACGCACGCCACGCACGCACGCACGCACGCACGCACGCACGCACGCACGCACGCACGCACGCACGCACGCACGCACGCACGCACGCACGCACGCACGCACGCCACGCACGCACGCACGCACGCACGCACGCACGCACGCACCATGTATATACATAATTTATGTCGAATGTGTATTGCAATCTATCTACAGACGGATCTGTAGTCCAGTGGTAGCACGCTGGACTGGTAATCCAGGGATCGCAGGTTCGATCCCCCGTCTGACCCTAATCAAATTAACAGTCTTTCAGATGGGACGTTAAACCGAGGTCTCGTGTCGGTGCTTTATACCGTGCACGTAAAAGAACCAGAGGAGACTCTGGAATGGGTCTCTGTCTGTATCATTGCACTATCCTCCACAAATCTAAAATAACTAATCTCTTCAGGAGGCGTCGCTCATATGGGCAACCGGTAGCGACGATAAATAAACGTAAAACACCACAGCAATCTGTCTGTCACTGTCATGCCACGACCAATCAATATCAGTCCAGGTGTTATTACACGTCAAAGTTATATGATAAATAATTTTATGACGACTAGTGGTGTTGATATGTTCCTTGTGTTAGATAATTATATAATTGCCTATGTATCTTTAAACACATAGTTCATGTTAATGATTCAAATCGCAACTTTTCGTCAAAGAGATAAGACACACTCGTTATGTTATACATATCCCTTTGATGGATTTCTTAATCAAACACCGAATCATCCCAGCTGCCATCACATATAAACTCCTGATGTGTGTGTGTTTTACGTTTATTTATCGTCGCTACCGGTTGCCCATATGAGCGACGCCTGCTGAAGACATTAGTCATTTTAGATTTTTGGAGGATAGTGCAATGATACAGACAAGAGACCCATTCCAGAATCTCCTCTGGTTCTTTTACGTGCACGGTGTACAGCACCGACACGAGACCTCGGTTTAACGTCCCATCTGAAAGACTGTTAATTTTATTAGGGTCAGATGGTGGATCGAACCTGCGATCGCTGGATTATCAGTCCAGCGTGTTACCACTGGACTACAGATCCGTCTGTCTGTGGGGTTGGAGTTGAGTCTATGTGTATACCATTAACCCTTAACTTAGCTTTTCAATCACAACTAAAGCTGCTTTTGCAAACAGCATAGAGCCAGATCAGACGGCACATAACGTGCCACCTGATCAGGCTCTATGTTGTTTGCTATTCGGATAGTGGATCTAACGCATTTTTCTGAATAGCATAACAACAACATAGATGCTGATCAAACGCGGCGTTACGCCGCGGCTGATCTGGGTCTATGTTGTTGGCACATTTCGTCCATTTGATTCTGCAGGTTAAGGGTTAAATGATTTTATCGGAATGAATATTATAACTGGGCTTTCCTATCTTCCAGTTTTCCTCACATGTCAGCAATACTTCGATGATAAATCAGCGATAGAATACAGATCTCCTACGAGAGAAAACCGCAAAGTTATCACCAACAGGAGATTCTGGAAAATTAATAGTAATTATTAAGTTAATAACCTTCTTATTACCATAGTTGGCCAATGGCGCGGGTTCTCCGTCGGATGCAATGTATACTGTGTCCGCCTCGTAATCGCGGGCTTTGCGAGTTCGAACCTTGCTGGGATCTAGGTGGGTTGGTGTCCTTATGCAAAGTACTTTAATAATCTACATTGCCTGAATGCAGCACATTATTTACAATCAATGGTGGAAGTCGTGATAGCGCGTTCGCTTCACGCGCGAAAGGCCCGGAGTTCGATCCCCGCTGGAGCCGTTACGATTGTGATTTAAATTCCACGTTGCCTCTCCTCTCTCCCTCGTGGCGATGGATTCCATCATGAATGAGGTCTCGTGTGTGATCAATATAAGTTGTAAGAACTTGTTTCACAATCGAGCTAAAATAAATTTGTATAAACTATTTCAATCACAGTTGATTATTAATAGATTGTACAATGAAGTGGGGCTTCCGTGGTGTAAAGGTATGGCTTGTATGAGGTATGGAACAGAGATGTTGCGAGTTCGAGCTCCGTCAGAATCAAGGTGCTGGCGTCCTTGGGCAGTACAAGTTTAATCCACATTGCATATTATCTTATCCTCATGGCCATTCATATACTGCCACCAACGAGAAACTGTGTACTTGCACCATGTATGTCATGAAATGAGAGAATAAATATATTTGACTTGACTTGACTTGACTTAGAGGTAAAAATTCTCCAAAAATCTAAAATGACTAATCTCTTCAGGAAGCGTCGCTCATATGGGCAACCGGTAGCGACGATAAATACACGTAAAAAAACACCACACACACGTCTATCTGTGTACTAGATAACTCTAAAAAAGGTTTTGATGAATCTTGATGAAACTTTGCGATGGATAGTCTAGGAGACGAAGTGATTCAACTTTGGGAGAAATCGATGAAGGAGTGTAGCCAGTGGGGTCAGCGAAGTGTATACTTCTACTGGCGTATGTAATACACTATCCAAGCTTGTAGACACTCCCACTGGCGTATGTAATACACTATCCAAGCTTGTAGACACTCCCACTGACGTATGTAATACACTATCCAAGCTTGTAGACACTCCCACTGGCGTATGTAATACACTATCCAAGCTTGTAGACACTCCCACTGGCGTATGTAATACACTATCCAAGCTTGTAGACACTCCCACTGGCGTATGTAATACACTATCCAAGCTTGTAGACACTCCCACTGGCGTATGTAATACACTATCCAAGCTTGTAGACACTCCCACTGGCGTATGTAATACACTATCCAAGCTTGTAGACACTCCCACTGGCGTATGTAATACACTATCCAAGCTTGTAGTACAACATGCATGTTTGTATCTCGAAAACGAAGCAAGATTGACATGCAGATTCAATGGAACGCCTATAGGAAACATCATATGACCTTTCAAATGACCGTGAGTTTGACCTTTTAAGGTCAATTCAAGGTCATGTGAAATCAAGCATGGGTTTACATCTCTCTGAGTGCTATTCTCTAGGTGTCTTTTGGATTTAGAGTCAGACGAACAGCTAATGCCATATAACGACGCTTCCAGCTTTCAAACCAAACTCTTTAGTTTAGTTTATACAAATTTATTTTAGCTCGATTGCGAAACAAGTTATTTCAACTTATATAAATCACTCTCGATACCTCATTCCTGATGGAATCCATCGCCACGAGGGAGAGAGGCAACGTGGAATTTAAATGCCTTGCCTAAGGGCACAATCGTAACGGCTCCAGCGGGGCTCGAACTCCGGACCTTTCGCACCTGAAGCGAACTCGCATCCACTGCGCTATCACGACTTCCATAACATTGCGATGAAATATTATCCTGCAACATCCATTCACAAAGAAAACGAACTACAACACTCACTTTCAAAATTGACGAGTTCCAAAAATTTGGTCAGTCTGGCACTGATCACCCGAGAATGCAAGCAAAGGTCATTGACCTTAAAGGAGAGCAAGACACATTGTTCAAACTACAGTGTGAGTATGGGATTCTGGATGGGTGGTACAGAGCGAACGGCATTGTGGCCGACGAGCAGGCATTATTATTATTATTATTATTATTATTATTATTATTATTATTATTATTATTATTATTATTATTATTATTATTATTATTATTATTATTATTATTATTATTATTATTAATAGACTCATCGGCTTTCGTTCTCGGTGTAATTTTTTAGTCAAGACGAGAACCCTTCCATCGAGCAGAAAACACATACATAATATCTAATGTAATATTACGTTTGACAGGACTGGCATTAACGATGCATAAATAATATCTCATGCTATATTACGTCGGACAGGAAAGGCATTCCCAATGCATAAATAATATATAATGTTATATTCCGTACCCCCGATACTGATATATCACACTTTCATTTTTTCTGATATTTATTGTTTTCGCAGATGAAAATGAATGGCGAATTAATAGTAACAAAGCAGGGGGCGATTTGCTATATCAATCACAATTCAAGTCTAGCAATGCCGTGCACCACTATTCATTCGCGCGAGTTTAATTTACGCGAACATTCGTGAAGGAACACCCTTACTTTAAGCTTTATTTATTTTACAACGATTGCGAAGCAAGTTTTAACAACGTTCGTAGGCGCGGATGAAAGCGTAAATATAGTCAGTCATTCGTGTGGGAGGAAACTGGAGTACTCGGAGCAAACCCACCTATCCGATCTGGCGACCACTGTACATCTCATATACTTACCGGTCCGAGGATCACACCCGGGATGCATTGGTGAGAAGAGAGCGTGCTAACAACTGCGCAAATCGGTTACACACTGCACACATACGTTCACGTGGGGCTTCACATGAATATCGACCTGTTTCTACCTGTAAACGGATAACACCAACGATTAATTGTGCTAACATTGATCCTGCCTGCTTTAATATAGGTGTCTTAATATAGGTGTCTTAATATAGGTGTCGCGTTTATGATTTCGCGAGAGAAGGAACTGGGGCAGTAGAAACTCGCCAAACAAATCTCACACGAATATTAATGTGTTTATGGTATGCTGCTTTGTGTTAGATATCTGTCTATGAATAATGTCTATTACAAAACCACGTGTTATTGGCAGAGCTGTGTATACAGACAAGTCATTATCATGCATCATTTAAGAGGACATTTACGTTATTATTGTACGTGCAGTGTTATTGAGGCCTCACGTTTCCTTTCATAAAAATGTATACAATCATTAGTATCATATTGAATTTTATTCTTAGGGTGGCGGTCTCTGTTGTTTTCGATTTATTTCATGCTGAAGTCACATGCATGTATTTATAAACCGTAATGCAAACTGGCAGTCTACGTCAGAAACACGAACGTGTGAGTTTCTCCATATACGTGAAGTAATTTTGCACGATGACCTAAGATGGAAATATTAAACTGTGCAATGTGTGACTTATAAATGAGATAAATCGATAAAATAAATAGCTCTCCTGTCTAAATTACTCGTCCGGTCATTATATTGTATATACAAATATGCAAATGTTTAATGCTAATAAACCCTATGTTATGTTATGTTGTGTTATGTATACACTGTACCTCCGACAAAGTGGTTACATTTTTGTCTGTTTGTTTTGTTTGTTTTTTTGTGCTTCTTTTGTTTTGTTTGTTTGTTTTTTGTGTGCCTCTTTTGTTTCTTTCGTTTGTTTTGTTTGTTTTTGTTTGTTTTTGTTTGTTTTGTTTGTTTTGCTTTGTTTGTTTTGTTTGTTTTGTTTGTTTGTTTGTTTTGTTGTTTATTTGTGTTTTTGTTTGTGAGCAGGATTACGCAAAACGTTCCATGCTGATTTTCATGCAATTTGGTGGAAAGGTGGGCAGCGGGTCGATGATTTTGGAGGTGATCTGGATCAGGTTGTTTTTAAAGGATTCTTAACGATTGACAACAACGGACATTTAGCAGCATGGCGTAGGTTATGCTACCTCGGACTGCTGTTGTTTTGTTTTTATATGAACATAGAAATCTGGCGGGACATACATTTTAATTCTTGTCAATGGGTACATATTACAAATAGTCAATACATTGGTGGGCAGCGGGGAAAGTCATGGACTATAAATTGGTGCTAAAGGTTCAATTGAATTTAACTTAATAAACCGTAATTTAGCTAAATACATATACCGGGAATTAAGATAATAATTTTGCATTGGGAATCGGTAGGCAAATATATTTTGGACAGACTCGCGCATAATTCATTATATTTCTGCGTTTCTATGAATCGGGAAAGTCGTTTGCTCTGATGAAAGCGAATAAATCATAGAATAGAATCACTAGGCAATTTGTTATGTCAATCAAGCTCGATTTGAATGCGGTGTTAGTATTGAATGGTGGATTGCAAATATAATATATCTGGCTAGCATCGGAAGTTGCGAAAGGCCATGAAAGTAATGCTATATGTTTCAAGAATATAGACGTGTGTCTCTTTCTCAATCTGGGGATGGGGTGTGGGATGGGTGTGGTATGGTGTTTTGGGGTGGGGTGGGATGGTGGGTGGGATGGGTGTGGTGTGGAGGTGGGGTGAGATGGGTTGGTATTGGAATGGGATGGGATGGATAGGGTGTGGGATGGGTGTGGTGTGGGTGTGGAGGTGGGATGGGTAGTGTGTGGGATTGGTGTGGTGTGGGATGGGTGGGTGGTTTGTTGTATGTGTAGATGGGTGTAGGATGGGTGTGGTGTGGGTGTTGGAGGTGGGATGTGTAGGATGTGGGTGGGATTTGTAGGGTGTGGGATGGGTTTGGAGGTGGGATGGGATGGGTAGGGTGTAGATGGGTGAGGGTGTGGGTGAATACTCCCTAAAAGTAGATAAGTCACATTAAGTGGTTTCCTCTGTTTGTATCGTAGTTTTCTTTGCACAACATGCTAGCAATGTTATCCCACTATCGCTTCTTATGATTATTAAATTACTATATCTCAACAGATCTCCTACAATGAGTACTTATTTGTAAAGTAATGTTCTCACTTAATTAACACGTTTTTGATAAAATCATATTTATCATACCGCAACATCTGGCTAGGGAACAACAGTAAAAACAAAGGATTCTAATTTCTAACTAAAAGGACCTATTCACATTTTGGAATAAAACGGACGTTATCTGCCAAGGGAGGTAATAGAAAATTACAGTTGTCTCCCATTTATGCTACTTATACTGTATCAACCATGTTAAAACTCCAGTAGGTCAATAGGTCAATATGACCCACGAGGTACAAGAATATACATACACACTATTAACATATGAATAATGTGATTAAGCTATTTAGCTGGTTTGCGGAAGGTCAGTGGTTCTCCCCTGATGCGCGTCCGTGTCTTGTATACTACTCGGAGGGACTCGGGGTCTTCCTCCACAAATAATAAAGGAAGAATCACCATATGACCGAAGCTGTTGATGCGATTTAACCCCCCCCCCCAAATAAATCAAGATCACTAAATACAGGCCTATATATAAACATTTAAACTTTATTTATTTTACAACGATTGCGCAACAAGTTCTAACAACGTATATTAATCACTCTCGTTTGCGCGGATGAAAGCGTATATGTGGTCATTCGTGTGGGAGGAAACCGGAGTACCCGTAGAACCCACCTGTCCGATCTGGCGACAACCGTACCATCTCACAAACTACCCGGTCTGAGGATCGAACTCAGGTTGCATTGGTGAGAAGCGAGCGCGTTTAACCACTGCGCATATCGGACAGCCATGACCTATATATAGTAAGAACAATTCTCGAATTAAAAAACAATCACCTACTAAACAAATATTAATGTGAAAATAGTAACTAAACAAATCTGTCTAATAGGATATGCCAATATGCACGAACATACATATTGTTCAGACCTAAATGTCGAGGTAATTCCCAGGTTTACCATAATCGGCCATTTATCCGCACGCAAAAAGACAAAAACAATTCCAGTACAACCTACCGGTTCCCAATACAGATAGTAGGACCTGCACACAAATCAATATACTTTTTCGGTGTACAGCATCCTTTGATCAATTATTTATTCCGCCGTAGATTATCAGAGATCAGTCTCAATTTCGAAATCTCTTGAGTATTTAAGCAGGGTTATTACACTAATCATAATGCAAGCCGGACTACTTTGCTACCATAATCATATCTTCCATTTCTCGATCAATGAAAGCCGAACTACTTTATTGCACAAATCACATCTTCACTTTCTCGTTCAATGCAAGTCGGACTATTATAATACACTAATCATATCTTCAACTTCTCGATCAGTCCAAGACGGACTACTTTATTACACTAATCACATTTTCAAAATCATCGATCAGTGCGAGCCGGACTACTTTATTACGCTAATCACATTTTCAACTTATCGATCAGTGCAAGTCGGACTACTTTTTTACGCTAATCACATTTCAACTTATCGATCAGTGCATGCCGGACTGCCTTATTACGCTAATCACATTTACAACTGCTCGATCAGTGCAAGTCGAACTACTTTATTACACAAATCGTATCTTCAAGTTCTCGGTCAGTGCACGCCGGACTACTTTAATACATTAATCATATCTACAACTGCCCGATCAGTGCACGCCGGACTACTTTATTATACAAATCATATATTCACCTTCTCGTTCAATGCTAGTCGGACTACTTTAATACACTAATCATATCTTCAACTTCTCGATCAGTGCATGCCGGACTACTTTATTACGCGAATCATATCTTCAGCTTCTCTGTCAATGCAAATATTCAAGTTCTCGGTCAATGCAAGCCGGACTACTTTATTACACTTATCATATATCTTAAAATTCTCTCTCGGAGCAAACCGGACTACTGTGTCACACCATTGTTACGCCACCGATGTCATACATCAATGAACCCCACCCTGAAACACAGTTCCCGATGCCACACGCCCTCCAGACACGACCACGACGCAAGTCACACAACACACCAGGCTGACACCACGCAGCCACAGCACCGATCCGACTGAGTCCACACACACACACACACACACACTATTGGACGGCACAAACCCCACCAGCATAACATCACCACCCAAATACAAACGTTCCAGTATTCAACGCGTACACACCCACATCAGAACCATAAACGCACGCCAATCGACTAGCATTGCAGAGGGGAACATAGTCGCTGCCGCACCCTAAAGACGCCACCACAAACTACGCCGCACGCATAATACGAATCAACCGACACGCGACACCAACCATATTAGAACGCCGAAACTCGATCAGTATATGTGTTTGACCAAATTAGCATAGTTACACTTCTGTTTCCATAAATACTCCCAAAATCTAGATCCGAAAATATTCCAGCCCGCGAAAAAATGTCGAATAAGAGAATTAAAACACTAATTTATCAATTATTTATTAAACTGTAAATTTTCTGTGAGAGCTGTTATGTCTCTTGGGCGTTTAACTTTCTCCGACGAACTAATTGTTTCATATGATTCACAGATAAATTCATTTTAAGGACGAGTCTCTAGAATGTTGAGAGATGATAAGTAATGTCGGTACACATTTCTTGGAAATAGATACACGTGCTAGGCCATTGAGTATTCATACGGAAAAGTAATCCGATATTCTAAGCGTATATAGTATATGTAAAATCTCAAACACGTGCTAAGTGATCAAATATAAATGCATAGAGAATGTGTGAGGAGTTTTAAATTCATATAAACTTTTATCAATCACTTAAAGCGACATTACATTACAAAGCGCAAATAAAATACAGTCTGTGGACATTTGCGTTTTCACCGATGGAGTGTCGCTTTAATTTTATTTTTACGTTTATTTATCGTCGCTACCGGTTGCCCATATGAGCGACGCCTCCTGAAGATATTAGTCATTTTAGATTTTGGAGGATAGTGCAATGATACATACAGAGAGAGAGACCCATTCCAGAGTCTCCTCTGGTTCTTTCACGTGCACGGTGCAAAGCACCGACACGAGACCTCGGCTTAACGTCCCATCTGAAAGACTGTTAATTTTATTAGGGTCAGACGGGGGATCGAACCTGCGATCCCTGGATTACCAGTCCAGTGTGTTACCACTGGGCTATAGATCCGTCTGTGTGTCGCTTTAAACAAACAAATATTCTTTTTATTTTATGATTGAAAACGATCCAATCATGCGCTAAATGGCGCTAACTTGTCTTGTTTCAACGAGTGGAATAACACATGACCCTAAATTATTCCTGATTTCACTTGTAAAATGGCAATCGAAAAGCATTGAAACGAGTTCAAAAAAAAAAAGTTATCAAAAGGCCGAGCTAATGTTAAAAAAATGATTCAGGACGACTTTAGTGTACACATTTATATGAAGACCAGATAATGCTAAGTTAACTCTTTGCATGCTGGGTAAAATAAAGGTTATAAATAGTTCAAATAATTGTAGCAATGCATTAGACGTATTCTATAATCCAGTGGACTGGACTGGTAATCCAGGGATCGCAGGCTCGATCCCCCGTCTGACTCTAATAAAATTAACAGTCTCCCAATCCACCCGTCCGTCCGTTCCATCCATCCATCCATCCATCCATCCATCCATCCATCCATCCATCCATCCATCCGTCCGTCCGTCCGTCCGTCCGTCCGTCCGTCCGTCCGTCCTTCCGTCCGTCCGTCCGTCCCCGTCCGTCCGCCGTCCGTCCGCGTCCGTCCGTCCCGTTCCTTCCGGCCGTCCGTCCGTCCGTTCCTCCGTCCGTCCGTCCGTCCCGTCCGTCCGATCCGTCAGTCCGTCGTCGCGTCCGTCCGTCCGTCGTCCGTCCGTCTGTCTGTCTGTCTGTCTGTCTGTCTGTCTGTCTGTCTGTCTGTCTGTCTGTCTGTCTGTCTGTCTGTCTGTCTGTCTGTCTGTCTGTCTGTCTGTCTGTCTGTCTGTCTGTCCGTCCGTCCGTCCGTCCGTCCGTCCGTCCGTCCGTCCGTCCGTCCGTCCGTCCGTCCGTCCGTCCGTCCATCCTCCATCCATCCTCCATCCATCCTCCATCCATCCCTCCATCCATCCTACATCCATCCTCCATCCATCCATCATCCCTCCCTCCATCCATCCATCCATCCATCCATCCATCCATCCATCCATCCATCCATCCATCATCCATCCATTCATCCATCCATCCTCC
>CM026389.1:23463528-23535546 GCA_014843695.1 Archivesica marissinica
CATGCGGGCCGTCTACTCTCCGCTACAACACACTTAGTATGTGTTCTTACTCAGGACATGCGGGTCGTCTACTCTCCGCTACAACACACTTAGTATTTGGTCTTACTCAGGACATGCGGGCCGTCTACTCTCCGCTACAACACACTTAGTATGTGTTCTTACTCAGGACATGCGGGTCGTCTACTCTCCGCTACAACACACTTAGTATTTGGTCTTACTCAGGACATGCGGGCCGTCTACTCTCCGCTACAACACACTTAGTATGTGTTCTTACTCAGGACATGCGGGTCGTCTACTCTCCGCTACAACACACTTAGTATTTGGTCTTACTCAGGACATGCGGGTCGGGTCGTCTACTCTCCGCTACAACACACTTAGTATCTGTTCTTACTCAGGACATGCGGGTCGTCTACTCTCCGCTACAACACACTTGGTATTTGTTCTTTCTCAGGACATGCGGGTCGGGTCGTCTACTCTCCGCTACAACACACTTAGTATCTGTTCTTACTCAGGACATGCGGGTCGTCTACTCTCCGCTACAACACACTTAGTATCTGTTCTTACTCAGGACATGCGGGTCGGGTCGTCTACTCTCCGCTACAACACACTTAGTATCTGTTCTTACTCAGGACATGCGGGTCGGGTCGTCTACTCTCCGCTACAACACACTTAGTATTTTTACTTACTCAGGACACGCGGGTCGTATACTCTCCGCTACAACACACTTAGTATTTGTTCTTACTCAGGACATGCGGGTCGTCTACTATCCGCTACAACACACTTAGTATTTGTTCCTACTCAGGACATGCGGGTCGTCTACTTTCCGCTACAACACACTTAGTATATGTTCTTACTCAGGACAGGCGGGTCGTCTACTCTCCGCTACAACACACTTAGTATCTGTTCTTACTTAGGACATGCGGGTCGGGTCGTCTACTCTCCGCTAAAACACATTTAGTATATGTTCTTACTCAGGACATGCGGGTCGTCTACTCTCCGCTACAACACACTTAGTATCTGTTCTTACTTAGGACATGTGGGTCGGGTCGTCTACTCTCCGCTACAACACACTTAGTATTTGTTCTTACGCAGGACATGCGGTTCGTCTACTCTCCGCTACAACACACTTAGTATTTGTTCTTACGCAGGACATGCGGGTCGTCTGCTCTCCGCTACAACACACTTAGTATTTGTTCTTACTCAGGACATGCGGGTCGTCTACTCTCCCCTACAACACACTTAGTATTTATTCTTACTCAGGACATGCGGGTCGGGTCGTCTACTCTCCGCTACAACACACTTAGTATCTGATCTTACTTAGGACATGCGAGTCGGGTCCGCTACTCTCCGCTACAACACACTTAGTATTTGTTCTTACTCAGGACATGCGGGTCGTCTACTCTCCGCTACAACACACTTAGTATATGTTCTTACTCAGGACATGCGGGTCGTCTACTTTCCGCTACAACACACTTAGTATCTGTTCTTACTTAGGACAAGCGGGTCGGGTCGTCTACCCTCCGCTACAACACACTTAGTATCTGTTCTTACTCAGGACATGCGGGTCGGGTCGTCTACTCTCCGCTACAACACACTTAGTATTTGTTCTTACGCAGGACATGCGGTTCGTCTACTCTCCGCTACAACACACTTAGTATTTGTTCTTACGCAGGACATGCGGGTCGTCTGCTCTCCGCTACAACACACTTAGTATTTGTTCTTACTCAGGACATGCGGGTCGTCTACTCTCCCCTACAACACACTTAGTATTTATTCTTACTCAGGACATGCGGGTCGGGTCGTCTACTCTCCGCTACAACACACTTAGTATCTGATCTTACTTAAGACATGCGAGTCGGGTCCGCTACTCTCCGCTACAACACACTTAGTATTTGTTCTTACTCAGGACATGCGGGTCGTCTACTCTCCGCTACAACACACTTAGTATTTGGTATTACTCAGGACATGCGGGTCGGGTCGTCTACTCTCCGCTACAACACACTTAGTATCTGTTCTTACTCAGGACATGCGGGTCGTCTACTCTCCGCTACAACACACTTAGTATTTGTTCTTTCTCAGGACATGCAGGTCGGGTCGTCTACTCTCCGCTACAACACACTTAGTATCTGATCTTACTCAGGACATGCGGGTCGTCTACTCTCCGCTACAACACACTTAGTATTTGTTCTTACTCAGGACATGCGGGTCGGGTCGTCTACTCTCCGCTACAACACACTTAGTAACTGTTCTTACTCAGGACATGCGGGTCGTCTACTATCCGCTACAACACACTTAGTATTTGTTCTTACTCAGTACATGCGGGCAGTCTACTCTCCGCTACAACACACTTAGTATTTGTTCTTACTCAGGACATGCGGGCCGTCTACTCTCCGCTACAACACACTTAGTATGTGTTCTTACTCAGGACATGCGGGTCGTCTACTCTCCGCTACAACACACTTAGTATTTGTTCTTACTCAGGACATGCGGGTCGTCTACTCTCCGCTACAACACACTTAGTATTTGTTCTTACTCAGGACATGCGGGTCGTCTACTCTCCGCTACAACACACTTAGTATTTGTTCTTACTCAGGACATGCGGGTCGTCTACTCTCCGCTACAACACACTTAGTATTTGTTCTTACTCAGGACATGCGGGTCGTCTACTCTCCGCTACAACACACTTAGTATTTGTTCTTACTCAGGACATGCGGGTCGTCTACTCTCCGCTACAACACACTTAGTATTTGTTCTTACTCAGGACATGCGGGTCGTCTACTCTCCGCTACAACACACTTAGTATTTGTTCTTACTCAGGACATGCGGGTCGTCTACTCTCCGCTACAACACACTTAGTATTTGTTCTTACTCAGGACATGCGGGTCGCCTACTCTCCGCTACAACACACTTAGTATTTGTTCTTACTCAGGACATGCGGGTCGTCTACTCTCCGCTACAACACACTTAGTATTTGTTCTTACTCAGGACATGCGGGTCGTCTACTCTCCGCTACAACACACTTAGTATTTGTTCTTACTCAGGACATGCGGGTCGTCTACTCTCCGCTACAACTTATATTAATCACTCTCGTTTGTGCGGATGAGAGCGTAAATGTGGTAAGTGTGGGCGGAAACCGAAGTACCCGGAGAAAACCCACCTGTACGATCTGGCGACCACCGTACCATCTCACATACTTCCCGATCCCGGATTGCATTGGTGAGAAGCGAGCGCATTAATCACTGCGCTAATCGGACATGCGGAACCTTCTAGGGTGGTCCGGGGCATGCAAAGGTTATAGCAGATATGTAAACAATAAACAAACAAATCCCCCGTCTGACCCTAATAAATTAACAGTCTTTCATATGGGACGTTAAACCGAGGTCTCTTGTCGGTGCTTTACACTGTGCACGTAAAAGAACCAGAGGATACTCTGGAATGGATCTCTCTCTGTATCATTGCACTATCCTCCAAAATCTAAAATTATTAATCTCTTCAGGGAGCGTCGCTCATATGGGTAACCGGTAGCGACGATAAATAAACGGAAAATACACACACAACAAACAAATACGATTTTATAGGGTTTTTTCTCCATATACTTGTTTTCGTTACTTACCAAATTCTACGCGAGGCGAGTTTCCTCATTCGCCTCAGTTTGGTTACGGACATGAGTGCCATTTGGAAGGAGAGTTATCCCACATGGGCTGTAGAAATATCTCACATATATGTTATAGGCTTTGTTTTAATGTACACACGATGCAGTAATTTGCACATTTGGGTTTCAAGATGATAGCAACTTTCTCACAATATCACGTGTAAAAAGCGGCGACAGCTCGAATTTTGTGACAGTCTTTGCTTATGATGTATTCATCCGCCAACTAGTATGTTTTATCTGTTTAAAAACACATCGATTATACAGTCTACATCCGTTATGTCGAATTCCGTCGGACCGAACACAATACCTCGACATAACCGAAGTTTGACTAAACGAAATTAGATAGAAACATATCCAGTTATATGTAAAATGAAACGGGACTTTGATCCGACTTCGAGATAACCGGATAATTCGACATAAGTTGTAAGAACTTGCTTCGCAATCGAGCTAAAATAAATTTGTATAAACTAAACCTAACTAAACTATTGCTTTTAGTTTTTGGGGTTTAATCTCGTACCCACAGTTTCGGTCAAATGACGACGCTCCAGATATTATCGTTAGAGGAAGACATCGGGTACACCTCTCAGGCATAGACGTCACCAGATAGAACCACATGCCGCCCTCAAGTCAACTTGATAGACAATTCGATACCACAAGTAGGGTTCGGACCTACAATGGTGAGGGACGAGTGATTTGAAATTAGCGACGTTACACACTTAACCACTCGGGCCACAGACGACTCATGTTGTACACGAACAACTCAAAATGATCTAAATCCATAGTTCTGGATGCACATAATATCCCGTATATTGTAAACAATATCTATATAAACAATATATATGTAAACAGTAGCACAATATTTATGTAAACAATATATATGTAAACAATATATATGTAAACAATATCACAATATATATGTAAACACTATCTATGTAAACAATATCACAATATATATGTAAACAATATCTATGTAAACAATATATATGTAAACAATATCTATGTAAACAATATTTATGTAAACAATATCACAATATTTATGTAAACAATATCTATGTAAACAATATCACAATATGTATGTAAACAATATCTATGTAAACAATATTTATGTAAACAATATCACAATATATATGTAAAAAATATCACAATATCTATGTAAACAATATCTATGTAAACATAGATAAACAATATATATGTAAACAATATATATGTAAACAATATATATGTAAAACAATATATATGTAAACAACAATATATGTAAACAACAATATATGTAAGCAATATCTATGTAAACAATATCGATGTAAGCAACAATATATGTAAGCACTATCTATGTAAACAATATATATGTAAACAATATTTATGTAAACAATATCACAATATATATGTAAGCAATATCTATTTAACAATATATATGTAAACCGTATCTATGTAAACAATATCACAATATATATGTTAACAATATCTATGTAAACAATATATGTAAACAATATATATGTAAACAATATCACAATATATGTAAACAACATCTATGTAAACAATATCACAATATATGTAAACAATATATATGTAAACAATATCACAAAATCTATGTAAACAATATATATGTAAACACTGTCTATGTAAACAATATCTATGTAAACAATATCACAATATATGTAAACAATATATATGTAAACAATATCACAATATCTATGTAAACAATATATATGTAAACACTGTCTATGTAAACAATATCTATGTAAACAATATCACAATATATGTAAACAATATATATGTAAACAATATCACAATATCTATGTAAACAATATCTATGTAAACAATATCACAAAATCTATGTAAACAATATATATGTAAACACTATCTATGTAAACAATATCTATGTAAACAATATCACAATATATGTAAACAATATATATGTAAACAATATCATAATATATATGTAAACAATATCACAATATATATGTAAACAATATCTATGTAAACAATATCTATGTAAACAGTATCTATGTAAACAATATCACAATATGTATGTAAACAATATATATGTAAACAATATATATGTAAACAATATATATGTAAACAATATATATGTAAACAATATCTATGTAAACAATATCTAGCCGCCGTGGTGTAATTGATACGGTGCCTGCCTTGTAACAGAGAGTTGTGGGTTCGAGCCCGGCCAGAACCATGGTGGTAGTTGCCTTTGGCAAGACAGTTAAATCCACATTACATCTTCTCTCTCCCTCATGGCTATGGCGTCCGTGAGGAATGACTTCTCGAGAGCGGTTTAACTAATGTCGTAAGAACTCCTTATGCAATCGAGCTAACATTATTTGTGTTTTACGTTTATTTATCGTCGCTACCGGTTGCCCATATGAGCGACGCTTTCCGAAGAGATTAGTCATTTTAGATTTTTGGAGGATAGTGCAATGATACAGAGACACAGTCCAGAGTCTCCTCTGGTTCTTTTACGTGCACGATGCAAAGCACCGACACGAGACATCGGTTTAACGTCCCATCTGAAAGACTGTTAATTTATATTAGGGTCAGACGGGGGATCGAACCTGCGATCCCTGGATTACCAGTCCACTGGACTACAGATCCATATGTAAGAGCTAAAATTAATTTGCATAAACCAGTAATATTCAATAATATATTTTCAGAACAATTGGTGAAATGAAAACAGTGACGCAGTATATCGTGGCATGGTCTCTGGTATTGTGCGGTTGGTGTATTTCTGAAGTGAACGCAGTTGATTGTCCTAATGTATCATCGTGTGATTGCAGGGTAGAACATCGTAAGCTGAACGGAGATCAAAATAGCTACACTGTGGCAGACTGTGAAGGAGATATCGAGGTTACCTCCCTTAATTTCAGTTTGTACAGCGGCAATAACGATATTAGAAAACTCATTTTCACAAACACAACGATTCGTACGTTCAAAAACGTATTCAACGGTTTAAAAATAGACACCATAACGATTCAGGCTCAGAAGCTGAAACTGCAAGAGGACTCATTCAGCCATCTTAAAAATACGCTAACGCACGTCTCGTTAATAAACGTTAACATTAGCCGCCAGTGGAAATTGGATTATTTGAAGCCATTAGATAATTTGGAATCACTCGTGTTGGACCACAATGGAATATACCCAGAACATTTCCCGAACTATGTGTTTAGGACTATTAGTTTGACATCTCTGAGACACCTCTCCCTAAGGTACTGCAAAATAGCAATTATGTCTGAGAAAGCTTTAGAGGGATTGACTAATTTAGAAACATTAGATTTGTCTCATAACTTTTTGCCGATGGTCCCAAACGCAATATTACTGCTAAAGAAGCTGCGAAAGGTTAATTTGTCTTTCAACAAAAGGCTGATTTACGTACACGATTATGCATTCAAGACCATGCGGCAATTGGAGGAAATAGACATAAGCAACACAGACCTCAGTACCATATCTGAATTCGCATTTTACGGTTTGGAAAACAGTCTGAAAAGTTTGCAACTGCACCATGCTCTTCTACAAGATGGTCATTTTGCATCTATGAAAGAATTAAAGAAACTTAAATTTATCGATATTTCGTACAATAAAATTGTAGAAATTCATAATACGTCGTTTGAGGGATTTGTAGCGCTTGAAGAGTTAGATATAAGTGGTCAATTTGATACGAGAGATGGAGTAGCTTATAGACTCGGTTTCATTGATTCTGTGTTCAAGGGAGTTGAGCGGAAATTGAAAGTTCTTCGTATTCGTAATCTAGGTATGGACGTATCTCTTCCCTTAGCGGCATTAAAATCACTCAGACGCTTGCAAATATTGGATGCATCCGAAAACGAATTTACCGAGATTTACGAGAGCTTCTTCTATGGTATTAAGGCACGAACTATATATCTAAAAGACATGCAAATAACTGATGTATCATATGCTGCATTCGAAACGTTGCCAGCGGGTGTGAACATTTATTTCGACAGAAATAATATATCGAATATTTCATTTGTGTTAGACACGCCGATATGTCTTTTTAAAAAACTGTCATTGGTTGGAAATCCAGTCACATGTGACTGTGACGTCATTGAAATCGCGTCAACCAATCGTGTTCCAGAATTTAAAGGCACATGCGCAGACCATTTGTACAGGGGAGAAAATCTGAGAAATGTACACGAAGTTGAGATAACAAAAAAGAATTGTGATACAACAGGATACAAAACAATCAACCATTGCTCATATTCAAACAGTGCAAGTAGGGTCACCCGAAATGTTGTGTTCCTTGCGGTAGTGCTGAAGTTGCTCGCTACAATATATGCATTTTAAATTGTGACGCGTTTTATCAAAAGGAACGCAATGGGTGGATCACGTTACGTTAAGAAATGTCGATTATAAATAACGTTACAAAGTGACGTCAGTGACGATAACGTTCGCGCTATATTTACGTGTTCATAGCACAGTTTTGGAACCAATATACTAATCATGATTAATGTAAATGTTGAATGAAAATCATCTAAGAAAATGTTTGAATAAAAAAATCAGGGAACATAACATTTTCGACAAGTTCACACAATGGATTCCTTTTGATAAAACGCGTCACGTCTTTTGTTTTGTAGTTTAACTAAGATCAAATAATCATTGTTCGCTTGTGGTCTCTTTCGTTCCTAAATTTCTGTCCCCGAGCATAATATAGCTGCAATCAAAAACTAACAGAAACAGTGATATATAAGTTAAAAGACAACAAACAAATTACAAGACATACAATAGATAGTCATACTTATAGCCTGGGAACAGGCGTCGATATATTTTGCCTGGACAATCAAATAAATATATTTTAACACCGAGACTATTAATTGGGCCGTTTCTGATCATGTTATTTTGCCAAAAGCTAAAAAGTGAAAAATAGACAGACTGGAACCCAGGCTAAGTCATACTGTTTATATTTAAAAACGGAAACTGGAACAGAACGAAAAAGAAAATAGCGCAACACGCAGCATATTCAATGCACAATCTATTCATCATATTCCACCAAATTGAATTACCTATCTCGGAAAAATGTAAACTGTTCGATACATTGGTAGTATCAAAGTTAAACTATTGCGCGGAGGTATGGGGGAACCACGAAGCTATTGAAGTAGAACGCATACATTCAAAGTTTTGTCGTAAGATATTGGGCGTAAAAACATCCACGTGTATTGACGGATTATATGGGGAATTAAGTAGAACACCGTTACATACCTGTAGACAAATAATAATGATCAAACACTGGATCAAGGTTATAAACAGTAATGAAAATTCGCTAACAAAGCAAATATACAAAATACTTATACAAGATACCGAAAATGAACATTCTCAAAATAAAAACAACTGGGCTTCAAATATAAAAACATTATTAAATAACATCGGCATGTCCGATATATGGGAACATCAAAACACGCTACATGTACACATAGCCCCTATAAGACAAAGAATTTTAGATATGTATAAACAAAGTTGGTATGCCAGCATCAGCAACACTCGGAAATTGGTAAATTATAGTTCAATTAAGCACACCTTCGGACTGGAACACTATCTAGACAGTATAGTTGAAAATAAATATAGATATGCCCTTACTAGACTCAGAATAAGTTCACACAAATTAGCCATCGAAACAGGAAGATATTTAAATATAGATAGAAACAATAGGAAATGTTTAAATTGTAATATGAACCAAGTAGAATCAGAATACCATTTTATCTTAGTTTGTCCCAAATATAGACAGTTAAGATCACACTATTTCAAGCCTTATTTTTGCAAATGGCCAACATCTAATAAATACATAACATTAATGAATCAAACATCGGAAACGTCATTAGTCAACTTAGCAAAATTTATTTATTCAGCAGACAGAATGCGAACACAACAAACGTAATAAACAGTCAGACATTTAGTTTCTTTTTCCATTTACACTTGAATAACTCTTCTGTAAAATTGCATGTATTTACTATGTATGTAATTATGCATAATTATGCTTTGCTCTTAGCATGTATATGCTTTATGCAATAAACAAGTTGAATTTAAGAAATAATGAGTATCAACCGTGGTATATCGCAGAATAACCCGAGTTTGTTGACTTCAAACTCGGGTTATTCTGCGATATAGCACGGTTGATACTTATTATTTCGATTCTAACATGACTTACCTATAATAAATTTAGACGAGAATCAAAGGAGTATTTTCTTCAAACGCGGTGCTACTCCACTGCATTTGGCTTTCGAAATTTCCTCCCGCGTAAGGGGTGATGACGTTATTTGTTATGGAAAATATCAATCTAGTGCATAAATGAACAAAGTTGTAACTGATCAATAATTTTATTTATTTTGTCAAATAAAACTGTACAGAATAGTAACTGAGACGTTACTTAGCAGAAAAACAAGACGGACAAGAAATTATCTGATTCTAAAAATAGCTCACTTCCGCGAATTCCCACGGTAGTATTTACAAACATCACGTGACTTTCATTCATAAAACTTTACACGCATTGAATAGCCAAACACACGATGCGCGCAGCATAGTTCAAGGTAGGTAACTAGGTATATCGCAGAATAATCCGAGGTAGATTTTACTCTACAAGTATGTATGTTATTAGCTGGGTCGTGTTATAATAACAAATAATCTTTGCCATAATTCCATAATGGCGCGAGTCACATTTCATTCATTCAATTCAAATATGCATTTATCCAAATATGACTCCTGTTTGTGTTTTTATTTCATTGTGTTTTCTCTTAGTGATATTCTAGTAGCATTTTCATTAGGAAAAGTGCATAGAAAGATGATTCACATAAATTGTCATTCCTACATGAATTTTGTTGTTATTACGTTTATTTATGGTCGCTATCGGTTACCCATATGAGCGAAGCCTCCTGAAGAGATCAGTCATTTTAGATTTTCGCAGGGCAGTGCAATGATACAGACAGAACCCCTAGTGCGGGCCGTTGTCTAATGTTGTTAAAACTTGTGGCCCAAACCATTTGCATGTTCATATTATGTATTTTATCTGTTTATGCACGACATATATAATAATGATTTGCAATAAAATATGATTAAACTAAACAGAACCCCATTCCAGAGTCTCCTCTGGTTCTTTTACGTGCACGCTGTAAAGCACCGACACGAGACATCGGTTTAAAGTCCCACCTGAAACACTGTTCATATTAGTAGGGTCAGACCGGGGATCGAACCTGCGATACCTGGCCTAGCAGTCCAACGTGTTAACTACTGGACAACTGAACCGTCAATGAATATGTGTTAGATAATATTATGCTAAATTTCGACTCATCTAACCTTCGTGTATACAAATTGTATATAATTATAAAACATAATTTGCATATATCCTTTGTTGCTGACATCCATCCACCAATCATATCCTTAGAATCCCCAATCTCCACCAATGAAATGGAAATTGTATCTTAGAAATAATCCAGATTCCAAGATTTCCACCATTTTTAAAATCAACGCAAAATCGCGTTAAATATGACATGTTTACTTATTACTTGTTTACTAGATACATGCACAATATTAAACTATTATTTAATTTAAACTTTATTACTACAACGATTGCGAAGCAAGTATAAACAACTTATATTAATCACTCTCGTTGGCGCGGATGAAAGCGTACATGTGGTCATTCGTGTGGGAGGAAACCGGAGTACCCTGAGAAAACTCACATGTCCGATCTGGCGACTACCGTACCATCTCACATACTTCCTGGTCCGAGGATTGAACCCAGGCTGCATTGGTGAGAAGTGAATGCGCTAACCACTGCGCTAATCCGACAGCTATTAACGCCATTACAGAGTGAACTTTGTTTGTTTTTGAATTAATAGTCGCACCAACAGATTAGGTCATATGGTGACTCTCCGTCTATGACTACAAGAGGACTTCCCCAGGTGCCCCTCCGAACAGTATTTCCCGCACGGACGCTCACCTGGGTAGAACCATCGACCTTCAGCAAGCCAACTGGATAACTTCTGTACTTGAAATAATTAGACGCCCAGTAGGATTCGAATCTACAGCGGTGAGTGGCGTGTGATTTGAAATTACAGCCACTCGGCCAGGGACCCCCACCCCAAACATTAAAGAGTGAAGTATCGATATTGACATGTACTAAGAAACTTTGAGATTTACGGTCAAAAAGGTTTTCATTTCAGCTTGATTTGCCCAGGATTTGTAAGTGTTTCGTACTGAAAGGTCTATGCCAGTGCTCGTCGTGAAGCTTATACGGCAAGTGTATGCTTACTTGGAGTATTTGTTGGATAGTTTACTCACTTGAAGGAATTCCACAGCCGTCCCCAGCTGGAGTAGAACCTAGAACTGTGTACAGTCAAACCTGTGTTAGTGGTCACCTCTATTAAGCAGCCAACCTGTATTATATATACAGTCAAACCTGTGTTAGTGGTCACATCTATTAAGCAGCCAACCTGTATTATATATACAGTCAAATCTGTGTTTGTGGTCACCTCTATTAAGCAGCCAACCTGCATTATATATACAGTCAAACCTGTGTTAGTGGTCACCTCTATTAAGCAGCCAACCCGTATTATATATACAGTCAAACCTGTGTTAGTGGTCACCTCTATTAAGCAGCCAACCTGTATTATATATACAATCAAGCCTGTGTTAGTGGTCACCTCTATTAAGCAGCCAACCTGTATTATATATACAATCAAGCCTGTGTTAGTGGTCACCTCTATTAAGCAGCCAACCTGTATTATATATACAGTCAAACCTGTGTTAGTGGTCATCTCTATTAAGCAGCCAACCTGCATTATATATACAGTCAAATATGTGTTAGTGGTCACCTCTATTAAGCAGCCAACCTGTATTATATATACAGTCAAATCTGTGTTAGTGGTCACCTCTATTAAGCAGCCAACCTGTATTATATATACAATCAAGCCTGTGTTAGTGGTCACCTCTATTAAGCAGCCAACCTGTATTATATATACAGTCAAACCTGTGTTAGTGGTCATCTCTATTAAGCAGCCAACCTGTATTATATATACAGTCAAACCTGTGTTAGTGGTCACATCTATTAAGCAGCCAACCTGTATTATATATACAGTCAAATCTGTGTTTGTGGTCACCTCTATTAAGCAGCCAACCTGCATTATATATACAGTCAAACCTGTGTTAGTAGTCACCTCTATTAAGCAGCCAACCCGTATTATATATACAGTCAAACCTGTGCTAGTGGTCACCTCTATTAAGCAGCCAACCTGTATTATATATACAATCAAGCCTGTGTTAGTGGTCACCTCTATTAAGCAGCCAACCTGTATTATATATACAGTCAAACCTGTGTTAGTGGTCATCTCTATTAAGCAGCCAACCTGCATTATATATACAGTCAAATATGTGTTAGTGGTCACCTCTATTAAACAGCTAACCTGTATTATATATACAGTCAAATCTGTGTTAATGGTCACCTCTATTAAGCAGCCAACCTGTATTATATATACAGTCAAATCTGTGTTAGTGGTCACCTCTATTAAGCAGCCGACCTGTATTATATATACAGTCAAATCTGTGTTAGTGGTCACCTCTATTAAGCAGCCAACCTGTATTATATATACAGTCAAATCTGTGTTAGTGGTCACCTCTATTAAGCAGCCAACCTGTATTATATATACAGTCAAACCTGTGTTAGTGGTCACCTCTATTAAGCAGCCAACCTGTATTATATATACAGTCAATCCTGTGTTCGTGGTCACCTCTATTAAGTAGCCAACCTGTATTATATATACAGTCAAATCTGTGTTAGTGGTCACCTCTATTAAGCAGCCGACCTGTATTATATATACAGTCAAATCTGTGTTAGTGGTCACCTCTATTAAGCAGCCAACCTGTATTATATATACAGTCAAATCTGTGTTAGTGGTCACCTCTATTAAGCAGCCAACCTGTATTATATATACAGTCAAACCTGTGTTAGTGGTCACCTCTATTAAGCAGCTAACCTGTATTATATATACAGTCAATCCTGTGTTCGTGGTCAACTCTATTAAGTAGCCAACCTGTATTATATATACAGTCAAATCTGTGTTAGTGGTCACCTCTATTAAGCAGCCGACCTGTATTATATATACAGTCAAATCTGTGTTAGTGGTCACCTCTATTAAGCAGCCAACCTGTATTATATATACAGTCAATCCTGTGTTCGTGGTCACCTCTATTAAGTAGCCAACCTGTATTATATATACAGTCAATCCTGTGTTAGTGGTCACCTCTATTAAGCAGCCAACCTGCATTAAGCAGCCAGTTTTCAGGTTCCCAATATGTTACTTTATTATATATTTTACCTCTGTTAAGCAGCCACATGTGCTAAGCAGCTACTTTCTGCGAGTCCCTTGGCTGGCTGCTTAAGACAGGTTTGACTGTATATATACGTATGCTAGGAATACTGAACATTAGTCTCCAATATCTGGAAAGTAGTCCTGCCATGTGGTATTGTAGACTGTATCGCCCAACAACTAATTCGTCCGCCACCGGCGTCGAGTGGTTAAGGTCGCTGACTTGTATACCATTGTAACATATCACGGGTTCGAGCTCGTTCATGCCATGTCTCTTTATATGAACATGTTGGCAGATTATTATGGAGGTCTTATGCCCAGGACAGGGTTGTTAGGTAATCTGCCCGTCGCTCATATGGGCAACCTGTAGCGATGTTAAATAAACTATTAATACATTTTAGACTTTTTTTGCGAGACATTCCCACTAACAGGTGTCACAGTCTAGCCTGGAACTGGTTTCACGAATTTAGTTATAACAGTTTCGTCACACCAATCTCAGAATTCCATGTAACCGTAGCAAAGAGAATGGAACCAAAATGAAACAATTTCACAACTCGAAGATTGCTATGTTGTCAAGCTTACAGTAACTAAACAGTTCTGACTATATTGTGAAAATGTCAAGAATATATACAAATGTATATACAGTCAAACCTGTCTTATGCAGCCAGTCAAGAGAATCACATAAAGCGGCTGCTTAACACAGGTGGCTGCTTAATACAGGTCAAATGTATAATAAAACAACATATTGGGAATCTGGAAACTGGCTGCTTAATACAGGTTGGCTGCTTAATACAGGTGACCACTAACACAGGTTTGACTATATATATATATATATATATATAATTATATATCTCTTTATTTTAAAGCTACCGAAGATGGAACTGTGTGGATATATAGAGGGTAATTGAGGAAGTGGCTCGATTTTGGGAGAAATCGGCCATGGCATGTGTTTGAGGTGGTTTGCCGAGCGCGAGGGTTTGGATTTCTCCGAATGCTATCCTCTTGTTTAGTATGCGCTTGCAAGCAAGCATAATATCTCGTCATTTATTTGACCGAATTTGGTCCAATTTATATCTGATACAGACACATACATATACGTGGAGTCATGTTGCACTTTGCTACCAGCATCGGTATGTGTCCCAACTTAATAAGTGAACACAGACTATTATGCGAAGCCAATATATCAAAATTGTCAAATATATATGGAATAAGACAGGCAGACAAAAACTGTCCAGAAGATCGGAATATGTGGTATCCATACATATAGTTATCTTTACAAATACCATAGGCTGCCGATTGCATATATATACACCCCATATATGCAACTATGGCATTATATATATATATTATATATATATTATATATATATATATATATATATATATATGAGGTTTTTTGTTTTGTTTTCATTTTTTTAAAAGTTCATTTAACGTCGCTACCGGTTTCCCATTTGAGCGACGGGCAGTTTACCTAACAACACCTTTCCTGGGCAGGCTCAGCGGTTAACCAGTACTTGGTGCACCAACCTCCGTAAGAAACTGCCAACTTTTTCATATAAATGAGACACGGTCTGAGCGGGGTTACAGTGGTATACAAGTCAGCGACTTTAACCACTCGACCACGGAGACGGTTATATATGAGGTATTTGTAAAGATACATATACACTCGTATACTTGTATGTATGCCGTCAATTAGTACTCTAGTAAAGTCGATCCTCGGCCTCGTCATACGCCGCAGTACCCCTTGGCCATTGTACATGACATGGCGGTTTTCGATTTCAGTGAATTAGCCGGACTTCACTGTGTTCAAATATCAATCAAATTTACAGTAAATAAATGCTAAAAAGCGTCGATTGAACTATGTATAAAATATACTTTATAAATGCTAACACATCCACCGTTGATTGACTATACCAGAGAGAATATGATGTGTTATTGCGCTGCTTTCATTAATGCATTTCTATTTCTCATTAGAATGCTCAACATGCCATCAAACCAAGGTAACTGTAACAGTTGCTACACAGAAATTCGAAAACAGGCTGAAATATCTAATGCCAAGTCGCTGTCAAAATCAAAGTTCGTGTTTCACGTTATCAACCTTTCATGTTGTGAAGACAACTTGTAGCATGAATCCGTCTATGGTGTGATGGTGGTGGGGGAGGAGGGAGTGGGGTAAAATAAAAAGTGTGCATATTTAAGCGTATTCAATATTATTATAACGAAGCAAGAAACACATTAACCAGAATAGGTCTCATTATATCGGGGTTTCTCCATATGACCCAGACAAAATAATTGTTTCTTTCCTGTCTCCGTCCATTTATTGGCCCGGCGCTATTAGCGAGCTCTAAGAGTGTCGATGTCTATCTAAATATGTTTTGTTTTCATTTACCGGAAGTTTGGGCTGACGGAAAGAGCTATCATCTACATGGAGGTCAAGATGCGTTCCTATGAGCTAGATTAAATAAATCTATGTCATCTCGAATCAAGAAATGAAAACGAGGCACATTGGGGTTTCCCTGTTCTAATTTATGCGGGTCTTTATGGTTTTGGCTCGGATTGTTGTAGAATATCTACGTTATTATGGTACAGTTTATACATTTTTTGGCAAATAAAATACATACCAATTGAACGAAAGTAACAATAGTTTATAAAAATGTATTTGAGCTCGATTGCGAAGCAAGTTCTTATAAACTTACATTAATCACTCTCGAGACCTCAGTCCTGATGGAATCCATCGCCACGAGGGAGAGAGAAGAGGCAACGTGGAATTTAAATGACATGCCTAAGGGCACACTCGTAACGGCTCCAGAGGGGCTCGAACTCCGGACCGTTCGCATATGAAGCGAACGCCCTACCACTGCGCTATCACGACTTCCACGAATGTAACAATAACAACATATCGTTGGAAATATTTTATTTTCGATAAACGCAATTGAAAGCAGCTCAATTAAATTCAATCGAGAGAAAAATGGCTGCCATTTTTATGGTGCTTACAGAACACGTAGCAACCACGTGCGCGTGCATGCAAACGACTACAAGAAAATCATAACCGTTGTCTTTCTTAGATATCAAATCTCTCACGAGGATGTAGTCATATTTCTCCTATAATGTCTAGTTCAGTAATTGATTTTAGCGTCAACCATTTATTGACTTTCCACGTTGATATGTAGTGCCTATTGCATATTATATAGATATGTTTTAACTTCTCCAAATGACGATATATATATATATATATATATGCTTGAGCTCGTTTTTGCCTTAATCATAATTGGCTGTCCGATTAGCGCGCTCGCTTCACACCAATGCAACCCGGGTTTGATCCTCGGACCGGGAAGTATGTGAGCTGTTACGGTGGTCGCCAGATCGGACATTTGTGTGTTCTCCGGGTACTCCGGTTTCCTCCCACACGAATGACCACATATACGCTTTCATCCGCGACAACGAGAGTGATTAATATACGTTGTTATAACTTGCTTGGCAATCGTTGTAAAATAAATAACATTTAAACTTGTATGTAGGATGGTCACAACCAAACAAATGGGTATACAGTCAAACCTGTGTTAGTGGTCACCTCTACAGTCAAACATGTGTTAGTGGTCACCTCTACAGTCAAACATGTGTTAGTGGTCACCTCCATTAAGCAAGCAATCTGTAGTATGCATCTAGATTCCAGAACTTGCTTTGCAATCGTTGTAAAATAAATAAAGTTAAACTTTTTAAAAAACTTTTAATCATATTAAATAATATATTATATAGCAAAAACTAAAATCACACACTGAGACGTTAATCCGAGGTCTCGTGTCGGTGCTTTACCTCGTGCACGTAAAAGAACCAGAGGAGACTCTGGAATGGATCTCTGTCTGTATCATTGCACTATCCTCCAAAAATCTAAAATGACTAATCCCGTCAGGAGACGTCGCTCATATGGATAACTTGAAGCGACGATAAATAAACACAAATCTGAGAATTAAGGAGAGAAACTATAATTATAAGCTCTGCTTCCGTTTTGATCCTTTCCTATTCTTTGATTTTGTGTGCATGTATTGTTTTGTGAATGTATATTAGTGGAATAAATATGTTTAAACCAAATCTGAGAATTGAAGGATATTGGTCTTCTATTGGACCATCCGCGAACAAGGAACACAAAGATCGGAAAGTAGGTTTTAATCTTTATTATTGTCCCATCTATGTACATATACAACTAATAAAATATAACATGAGCAGTATACAACAGTACATAGCCATTCATTAAAATTGAATTACAGGAGACATAAGTTAGTTTATCACATAGTCATACAAACATTATCAAATTGATATTAGTATACATTGAATAAGAAAAGAAAGGCGGAAAGGTAAGCAAACAAACCGCAACATACAAGGTGAAACTGAGGAGTAGTAGCTAATTGTCAGGTTAAAACAAACCGCAATATACAAGGTGAAACTGAGGAGTAGTAGCTAATTGTCAGGTTAAAACAAACCGCAATATACAAGGTAAATCTGAGGAGTAGTAGCTAATTGTCAGGTTAAAACGTTATTAAAACAATTCAAATTTAATTGTGATAGCGCGCAACTAAAACATGTTTTAAGAGATCAGTTATCACCCCTCCATCAGATCGAGGGTGTGTGTGTTATACGTTTATTTATCGTCGCTACCGGTTGCCCATATGAGCGACGCCTCTTGAAGAGATTATTCATTTTAGATTGTTGGAGGGTAGTGCATGATACAGACAGAGACCCATCCAGAATCTCCTCTGGTTCTTTTACGTGTACGATGTAAAGCACCGACACGAGACCTTGGTTTAATGTCCCATCTGAAAGACTATTAATTTTATTAGGATCAGGCGGGGGATCGAACCTGCGATCCCTGGATTACCAGTCCAGCGTGTTACCACTGGACTACAGATCCGTCTGTGAGATCGAGGATGAACTAAAATATGTATACTCCTCAGGATGCATACAAATATAATGACTTAAGAGAGTATCATTATTTACAAAGATAAAAAGCACGTCTTTGTAGTATGTTAAAACAGGTTTTGGCACATAACCTGATCAACTATGGTTGAAAAAAAACTATTTAGTTGATCGGTTAATCTGAGAATTGAAGGCTATGGTCTTCTATTGGACTATCTACGAACAAGGAACCCAACGATCGGAAATTCCTAGTATACGATACATTCAATGTTCGTTGCTTTAGCCTAATCATCAGTAATTGATTGGCAATCGGAACCTAAATGGGGGCTCAAGTAGAACAGTTTGATTAATTACAATTGTACGTGCTAGGACGTTTGATTGACTTAAACTCGTACAGGCTAGGAACTAATTCCGCCAAAATTGATACGGGCTTAATTCGACATAAGATCTTATAAAGTATTGGCGAGAAAACGCCATATTAAGACAGAGGGAGTTAAATAGATACTAGCATCAGATGTTTACAACACAAATACGTCTACCGTAGCCTAGTGACTAATGTTTGATGTTTCGAGCATTGCCAGGTGTTCATTCTGGTAACACTATTAACAATAATGTCAATAATAATAATAATAATAATAATAATAATAATACATTTGTAATAATAATATTATAATAATAATAATTTAATTCTCGATACTATAAGAACATTATTCCCGTCCATAGCCTGGTGCGAATAAACGATTATAATTTCGGATGTAATTATTTGTAATTCTGGTTGTTCGATTTGAACAATTCTCTTCTCAGAATTAATTCGTTCTCTTCCGGATTTCGAACAGAAGAGGCAATTATTAATTTGCTACATTCACTTATTAGTGAGAGCATATATTACGGCTATGTGTAAATTGAGGACGAATGTAGCAATATATATAGGCTTATTTGGTAAATATGTAATACAACAAACATGCGGTTTTATGGGCACCGTCATTTTGATTTTCGAGGTTGTGGGTGCAGCCATTTTGATTTCCTCCTTTGTGAAGAGCTTTTCACAGACGCAGGACGCAACGCCGCTCGATCTGTCAAATGATTATCTTCGATCCCCCGTCTGACCCTAATAAAATTAACAGTTTTTCAGATGGGACTTTAAACCGAAGTCTCGTCTCTGTGCTTTACACCATCCACGTAAAAGAACCAGAGTAGATTCTGGAATGGGTCTCTGTCTGTATCATTGCACTATCCTCCAAACATCTAATATGACTAATCTCGATAAACTAATTATGAGTGAGACTTAATATATATGTGAAGGTTATATACAGACTGTAGGCTCGACCAAATAGATAAAAATAATTTATTAAAATTTATTTATTAAACTTATTAGAACTTGCTCTTCATCATGTGTGTTTCTTCCTAGACACGATCATGGGCAGGGGGGGCATTCAGGACCATGATGGTGGTAGTGGCATTAAGCAAGACCGTTATATCCACATTGCCTCTTCTCTTTCTCCCTCATGGCGATACATTCCGCTAATAATGATGATTCATGCAATTCGTGATAGCGTAGTCGTAGCGCGTTCCGTTCAGGTGTGAACGGCCCGGAGTTCGCGCCCAGCTGTAGCCGTTACAAGTGTGTCCTTAGACAAGGCACTTAAATTCCACATTAACTCTTCTCTCACCTCATGACGAATGAAGTCTCGAGAGCGAATAATCCAACGTGGTAAAAACATGTTTCGCAATCAAGTTACAATGTGCATAAACCAACGTGGACTCGAAAGCGCTTCATCTAATGCTGCACAAGCTTGTTTCGCAATCAAGTTAAACTGTGCATAAACCAACGTGGACTCGAAAGCGCTGCATCTAATGCTACACAAGCTTGTTTCGCAATCAAGCTAAACTGTGCATAAACCAACGTGGACTCGAAAGCGCTGCATCTAATGCTGCACAAGCTTGTTTCGCAATCAAGTTAAACTGTGCATAAACCAACGTGGACTCGAAAGCGTTGCATCTAATGCTGCACAAGCTTGTTTCGCAATCAAGTTAACATGTGCATAAACCAACGTGGACTCGAAAGCGCTGCATCTAATGCTGCACAAGCTTGTTTCGCAATCAAGTTAAACTGTGCATAGTCGAACGTGGACTCGAAAGCGCTGCATCTAATGCTACACAAGCTTGTTTCGCAATCAAGCTAAAATAAATCTACACAAACCAAATTCAAGCTATTAGCCAAAGTGGACAGAGCGCGCATTAGAATGAACAAGACAACGTTGAATAAAAGTTCGGGCATAACATACTAAATGTTGAATGTGTCTACAAGTGCTTGGTGATTGATTTTCCTCAACTAATTTCGTTACACGACCCGTAGCAGGACCTTCGCGTCTCATATTGACAGTACGATGATTATATTGGGCCGTAATCGATTCTCGGCCGCCGCATCCTTAATTTTGGCTGAACATCGACGATGATGGATATTACACCTTTCCGTTACATTGCAGATTTTGTTTTCGGCGTAATCTGTAATGGTTTTGGAACACATATAGATGGCTTGTTCAGTTTGATAGTTACATTGTTGCTTGCGTTTAATATGATTGTCGTAATTAGTTATAGGAGCTTGTAAGTACATCAATAATATTCAAGTTTCAACTTGATTGGCATAATCAGCAACTATATTGCCTTTGGCCATTTACAGCGATAGAAATATGGCAAAGCATATCATAAAACATGCTACAGATATACATGTATAAATACATACAATACATTTTAGAAACAGTAGTAATTTACAGGGTATTACTACGTAATGGCATAGCTTCTTTGACGTACTTACACACATTTATCAAATATTTTTTATTTTTGCATGACATGATAGATATAAATTTATTTATTGATGGCCATGCTATGTAGCCCAACTATTTCAATCTTATATCTCTGTATTTTTCACAACATAATATAAAATGGTATTCTGATTCAATTACATTTTGATTGCATAATTTACATAATCTATTGTTTCTATCAACACCATTAAATCTTCCAAATTCAATTTCTAATTTATGGGATGTTAATCTTAAACATGTAAAACATTGACGTACAGCTTAAATGTACAATAATAATCAACACTATTCCACAGATATTCGGTTGTCCTTAACCCATCCAACACCAAGTAACTGACATGGACTGGTCCACGACATTAACCCATTCAACACCAAGTAACTGACATGGACTGGTCCACGACATTAACCCATTCAACACCAAGTAACTGACATGGACTGGTCCATGATATTCTTAAACCAATAAATGAATCAGAAAATCACATTTGGACAAGTTCATTTATCAAAATGGGTAATTATGTCTAAAAATAGTAATATTACTGGCAAAAAGTGCAGATCCTGATGAGACGGCTCGTCACGAGCCGGCTCATCTGGATCTACATTTTTTGTAAGCCTATTTAGAGGTCTGTGGTGTTGAAAGGGTTAACGCAGTGGTTAGATCTTCGCGCCAACTCTAGCCTCGGACCTGCAATGGAAGTATATGTGAGATTGGTAAGTTGGTCACAAGATCGGACAGGTGATTTGTCTCCGGACACTCCTGTTTCCACCTACACGAATGACCACATAATAGTATGCGCTTTCATCTGCCTCAACTGGAGTGATGGATATATTTAGTTGATAAAGATAGCGGAGCCAAATATAGAGATTAATATCAGTTGCTATGTATTCCATTCACATAAAGATGGATATATACTGTAAAAAACAAACAACACTGTACTTGTACTACGCTCCCATAAAGGACGAGGACACATTATTCCACCTTAAGCGTTGTATGAACAACACAACATCAGTGTGAGATTGATAAATGGCATTTATTTTAATGCCTTGAAGAAACTATGTTATCTAAAAGTAGAATTGTTCATAGCTGGGTTAAAAACATCCACCAAGAGGAACGTAAACAGGCCCGTAGCCACACTGAGGCACACCACATCGTGCCTCGGTTAAAATGTCCAAAGCAAACAAAAAATAAATGAAAAATGTAATAAAATAAAATGCCAAAAATATCCCTTTGCTGAATAAAATGTTGACAGCTAGAGAGCTAAATCTACGCAGACTAGATCAACGGCGTATTGACAATAGGTTATCCCGTATGTATACAATTCATAATGATCTTGTTGCTATTCCCATTGAAAACTACCTAGTTCCCCTCTCCCGTCCTGCTCGCCATTGCCATTCCTTAAGCTATAGGTTAATTACAGCAACTACAGACTACTACAAGTTTTCCTTTTTTCCAAGAACAATCTACCATTGGAACCATCTCCCTCCTGACATTGTCCATCTCCCTACCATAGAGCAATTCAATACGGCAGTTTGCCATATTGATAATGCCAGTCCCTAGTTGTTCTGCGCAGCTGCTTTTAAACTTTTACCACAACTTATTATCATTACTTTCTTAAATTATGCTTTTAACTACTCATACTTTTAACTTCTTTGCGGTTTTTGACGCGCAACATGTCTACGTCCCCGCGAGGGGTTCGACATTAACGGAAGATAGATAGATAGAGCTAAATGGTCAGTACATAGTTATACGTCTAAACTCATTAATTCAGAAAACGCAGGAAATCACATCTATACCCCAACAATCTTAAGGGGGAACATGCCCAAGACCTCCCCTTAGATTTCGTCGGTTGAAATTCGACTCTGGCTACGGTACTGCGACAAGGCCCAAATTTAGAGGGGGGGGGGGGTCTTACACAAGGACGGGGCATAATCCGTGGCAGCATACATTTTAATATAAGTTGTAACTTTAGCCCTGCCAAATATCTGCCGTCACGTTGTCAATACAGAGACGGTAGTACCAATTTGTACACACCATGTGTAAGCGAATATAGTCTTCTTCCTTCATTCCAGTTTATAAAACAGGGCTGCCAGCCCGAAGGCATTGTAAGTGAACGCTCTATGTCGCTCACCTGTTGCCGATGGTGCTTTCTTTACAACATAGTGTTATTCGTCATGATACTAGTCTAACAAATAATAATACATACAACAGAATGTGGATTGAATCGGACGCTTGTAGCTTATTGAGAATCTCTCCACTACATGCGAGAAATCGGTATATAGAATATATTATATACGATATGGCTGTGTGTGTGTGTGTGTTTTGCGTTTATTTATCGTCGCTGCCGGTTGCAGATAGTTTTAGATAACTATAATTCATTTTTTGGATATCCATAATTCGATATATGGATATCCATAATACTATTTTTGGATATCTATACATGGATTATTGGATATCCATAATTCCAGGCGCACCGTTTTGCTATTAATTCAGCATTTATGGATATCCAAACATCGATTTATGGATATCCAATAATCAAAAGGATTTGTGGATATCCAAAAATCGAATAATAGATATCCATTGATCTATTTATGGATATCCATTAATCTGGAAAAAGTAGTGATAGGCTATTTCATGCTGTCCACATGAACATAGATGTCACGGGATAATGTGTTTTGAGAAAAGATCATCGGTTAATGAACTACAGTCTGTTCGACGTTTGGTGTGGTGAACTTTGTACTTCCGTTTCCCTGAGTAGAAATATTGTGGTACTTTGTCTTGCAAATATAAATGCTTCTTAACGGAAGATACGGTACGAACAATCGTCAAAGACGGTGTGAGGTCGTTGAGCGCTCTTGTTGTTGAGGGGAGAAAGAGTCATAGTAGAGTTATGCAGTATCCCTTGGCTCCCGAATGTGTTCTTGATTACACACGGTGTATCTTTCATTTTGGACGAGAGGCGGGCGAAGCTCAGAACGATATGGATGTGTTAGGTTGGACATCATTTTGTGTTTCTCACGTCTTGACTCCAGTGTATCCAAGCCAACTTCGTTTAGGAGCGTTTTGTATCTAGACCAGCTTTAGCTGTTTGTACCTGTAACTATACAAGCAGCATCGTATTGGATTATTTCAAACGTATCTTTCTTTATCAAATGTGATGCCCACATACTCAATAATTGGACGGATATATATAGATGGTTTCTAGGGATCTTCGATCGAGGACACATTTAAGTTTACGCATGCTATGTTTATAGCCTTTTTCTACTACATAGTCAATATGGGCGTGCCATTATAAATCCCGTGACAAGAATATTCCAAAATGTTTGTGACTAGTCACCTCTTGTATTTCCTCATTTTCAGGAACAGTCTTGGACGGTTTACCGGTATTGTTTTACGAGAGATAATAAACGATTCAGTTTATTTTGTTTTGGATTGAATTTTACAAGCCACTGGTATACCCAATTTGAAATTGTTTTAGATCTGTATTTAGGGCCGCGGCTGCTGTCATTGGGTCTTCAACTGCCATATAGAGACTAGTGTTGTCTGCAAAGAGACGAATGTGAGAATTGAAATCTACAACTATGTCGTTTATGAAAGTTAGAAAGAGAAGAGGGCCCAATATCGATCCTTGGGGAACACCAGCTCTAATGAAGTTCCAGTTTTCCTGTTGTGCTCCGGGAACAACCGCCCTTTGTATCCTACACAGATAAGATGAAACCAGTTTAGCAAGCTACCACTGAATCTTAGTTTCTTGAGCTTGCACACTGAGCTGAGTCCAGTAAGCCACACCTGATCGAAAGCTTTGCTAATATCACAGAAGACAACACACATTTTTTCTCTGAATATATATATATGTTACCAGGTGCCTGTGTTTCGGTGACTATAAAATCAATACTGTCTTAAGAAGCCAGCCAATGGAATCACAGACATTGTCTGCTTATCACAGGTGACTGCTTAATAGAGGTAAAATGTATAATATATACTAGTATAGGAACTTACATGAGTGGTGATTTCATACTAAATTTTATGAAACGAGATTTGAAATTTTGCTATTAAGCTTAGTAGAGATGACCGCTAACACAGGTTTGACTGTATATCTATGATATCGGGCGTCTAGGTTTGAGTGTATATCTATGCTATCGGGCGTCTAGGTTTGAGTGTATATCTATGCTATCGGGCGTCTTTGTTTCCGCTGACATGTATATATGATCAGGCGCCGTGTTGGTCCAATGAACATATCTCCAATATCGTAGACACTATGTATGGTGAACGAAATCTGTTATGTCAAGTGAAAGGAACAATATACACGCACACGTCAATAAGCATGACTGTATTACACGATTTAAAACATCATCGCATGATTTAGCTATTGAGCGTGGTCGTTACCTACACCTGCCACGAAACGAAAGATTATGTATTTATTGTAATTCGAGAATTTTGGAAAATGAATATAATTTCATACTAATCTGCCCACATTATGCAACTTTAAGATCGAAATTTATTAAAAGATATTACCATACCTGGCCGACTATACAGAAATTTATTAATCTCTTGTCATGCAAATCCCAAAAAATCACTATCGATCTTTCCAAATTTATATATTTTGGAAATAAACAACGAACCTAACACCTTTTTATATCATATACATGTATTTGAATACTAATAACCTATAATTATGCTCTTTTGTAAAATTCCATGTCACTGCCTGTTTCTACTGTTTAATTGCTATAAACATGTGTCTGTTTTATGCAATAAACTTATTGTATTGTATTGTATTGTATTGTATTACTGTCTTTATGTTCAAACAATATACACGCACACGTCAATAAGCATGACTGTATTACTGTCTTTACGTTCAAACAATATACACGCACACGTCAATACGCATGACTGTATTACTGTCTTTATGTTCAGCTTTCAATATACAGTTTCCACAAATTATACACAATTTTCCATAATTATTGAATTGTGTGTGCAGTTGGTTGCAATGTTCATTTGTCTTCTCCTTTCGCATTCCTTATAACAATATGCCCACATAAGTAGTTTATTCAACTTTATTTAGATCTACTGTGAAACAAATTCTTATAACCTATGAGCGGTTGAAGGATTTGGCTTTAGACTATCTTAAGTTGGCTTTGGAGACGGGGGACAACCTATTTGGTATATTATTGGTGTTCGGTTTGCGCCAATTAACAGTTTAATTGATAGAGATAGTAATATAACCTCATGAGTATATACAGAAGCAAATCGTTGTTTTCGCATTGTAATTAACCAGCCAGCAAAACTCCATATTAATATACGCGTTAAAAGCGCCTCATAGACCGTATTGAACCTATGGGTGGCAAATGGTATGTGGGGGAGGAGTATCACCACCCCTCCTAAATATACAATAAAATACAATAAGCTTATTGCATAAAACAGTATACATGTTCATAGCAATTAAGTAAAAACAGGCAGTGACATGGAACTTTACAAAAGAGCACAATCACAAGTTCAAATATATGTGTAAAATGCGTTAGTTTCGTTGCTTATTTGCAAAATATATACATTTGGAAAGACCAATATAGCATTTTTTTTATTTTTTTATTATTATTGCGTAATTATAACTTGACTTTTTGTTTATCACATACTCCATATTAGCCCACGTGTTCCAGTCTGCTGAATTTTCAATTTGTTTACTTCAGGCAGAAATATCAGAAGCTCAATATCGCTCAATTAATTGTATGTGTGTTTTACGTTTATTGATCGTCGCTACCGGTTACCCATATGAGCGACGCCTCCTGAAGAGATTATTTATTTTAGATTTTGGAGGATAGTGCAATGATACAGACAGAGACCCATTCCTGAGTATCATCTGGTTCTTTTACGTGCACGGTGTAAAGAACCGACACGAAACCTCGGTTTAACGTCCCATCTGAAATACTGTTAATTTTATTAGGGTCAGACGGGGGATCGAACCTGCGATCCATGGATTACCAGTCCAGCGTGTTACCTCTGCACTACATATAATTGTATCGGTGTTAAAACTATATTTATAGGACATATCAGGCAACGCTTGTTCCCAAGGCTAACTCAATTTCAACAAATTACTAGTACGTTTTATATTTGTAGAGGTTAGTGCAGGAATCCTACAGGAACAATATGTTATCATTTCAGAGCATGAAACTCCCGTTTTAAAACATAAAGAGCTATAGAATGGGAAAGCCCCAGTTTATATTTCTGTGCTTCACACAATCTCTGAAAAACATCATAATATTAAGTATCAATTTTATGTAACATATTAAATTTAAATAAGGGGAACAATTCAGCCTACAGTGTTATTATGAAAATAGTCACATTTACCTCCCTTAAGCATAGTCAATCCTGCAAATTTTAAGTCTAAACTGTACTTGTTAATGAACTAATTTACTATTCATCTTTGGAACATTAACATTAAGATTGTGAGGTGAAATTAGCAGTGAGTAGTGTACTGCTAGTGTACTGCCATCCTTGTCTAAGGGCACAATTGTAACGGTTACAGCTGGGCACGAACTTCGGGCCTTCGGGCCTTTCGCACCTGATGCGTACCAGCTATCACTGCGTTACCACGACTTCCACGGTGTAATCTAGTACAGTCTAACCTGTCTTAAACAGCCAGTCAAGGGAATCACAGCAATTGGCTGCTTAGCACAGGTAGCTGCTTAATAGAGGTCAAATGTATATAATAAATCTACATATTGGGGATCTGGAAACTCCTTCTTAATACAGTGGCTGCTTCATAGAGGTGACCACTAGCACAGGTTTGACTGTAGTAAATTATCTGTAAGATTATAGAAATGTGGACTATGCTACTTAGTTTAAACATTATTTATTTCAGTATTTGTACATGTAATCAAGAAATGAACATTTTACATATAATTTAATAGCAGTAGACTGAAAGGGATTAGAACGAAAGAAAACGTGTATAGTTTTTCACTCTATGATACTTGAATGTATCCATGAATATGATTGCAATGAAAGTCAGTTACTGCCCCTGCATACTCATAAAAGTATACTGGTACCATCAATTGGTTTCCTCTGTTTTTATCGTTGTTTCCTTTGCACCACATGTTTTCCATTTGCATCCCTATTCTCGTCTTATAATTATGAAATTATTAAATCTCGACAGATATCCTGTAGCATGTCCAATGGATACCTTACTGTAAAAATTGGTTCAATTAATTAACATGATTTTGATAAAATTACATTTATCCTAACGCAACATCTGGTTAGATGACAACAGTAAAAACAAAGGATTCCAACTAAAAGGACCAATATACATTTCGGGATAAATCTGACTTTATCCATCAAGGGAGGTAATAGAAAAACCAGTAATGTCTCTCATTGGGCTATGATAATAATAATAATAATAATAATAATAACAATAATAATAATAATAATAATAATAACAATAATAATAATAATACTAATAAAGACTTTATTTTACGAGGGAGCTTACATAACACATGGCTGATACAAATAAGGCCCTCAACATATATACCATCTCCGTGGCCTAGTGGTTAAGGCATCCGTCTACGGAGCGGATACCTGGTGCCTGGCATACATGCATAGGATTCGGGAAGTACTGTTCAAAAAAGGTGTCTCATAAATCAGAAATGACTTGCCCTTTAAATAGTGGTGACACTATAATAAACACACACTATACTTTTTACTTTTTGTATACAATGACATAGAAACATATTAATTAAAGCAACACTACATGTTAAGTACAGTATTCAGCGTGGAAGCTCATCTATTATGCTATGACGTATGGTAATTAGAAACAATGATAATTTATTCATAACATGTATTTAAATTATGCATAGTGTTACACTATTGAAATGTAATATGTTCAGAAATTAATAATAATAATAATAATAATAAAGACTTTATTTAACGAGAGTACTCATTTAACAAAAGTTAATCTACCATGAGGCCCTCAACATATATACAATCAAATGCAATCAAAAGATAGCACTATAAGTGAGAACTGCACATTGGAATAATATAGTAATGTAAAAGCTGAAAAATATAGAAACTATATTTAATATGTAATGGAATATGATGATATATGGAATTGGCTAGCAGAGTAGAAAATGGGAATGAGACAATTAATGATACTAGATATATCTAACAATGTGCAGATTTGACTTGTAGTGGTATATTCAAAATATGTATGAAATCAACTTAAGGACAGCAATTTTCCGATTCTAATAAATATAGAAATGGCAATACACGTTTATAATAACAGTAGAAGTACGCGATTAGTTTGAATTGTTATAGTTCCACATTAAGTAGAGAATTTTGAACTGTTGGATAGTTGGAGCATTTTGAACTGAGTGAGGTAATGAATTCCAAATAGATGATCCTGAAAATTCAAATGTATTACGAAATAATTCACAATTTGGTCTTGGTGTGTATAATTGATATTCTGAGGTTGATCTAATAATTCTAGGATGTATATCAGAAGTAAAAGTGAAGGACGATTTTAAATAGTCTGGAGCAGCTCCATGTAATGTTTTATGCATTTATATAGCCTTCTGATATATGACTCGTTCTGGAAAGGTCATCCATTTTAGTTGGGAAAATAATAATTGCGATGGAGTGTCAAAGTCCTGATCTAGAATTAGTCTAGCTGCTCTCTTTTGAAACCGAACTATTTTATCTTCTAAAGATGAGTTGCAGTTACCCCAAATCACACAACAAAAGTCTAAGTGAGGCAATATGTAAGCATTGTAGAAGAGGTTGCGATTGGGAATAGAGAGATACCTTTTTATACGAGACAATAAATATAAATAAGAGTTACATTTTTTGAGAACATTGTCAGTATGCTTATCCCAGGATAGTGTGTTGTCAATCATAACTCCGAGTAGTCGTTCAGCAGAATTCGGATGTATGACGGTGTTGTTCACTTTCACTTCAAGAGCAGACTCACTGATACTATGAGCTGTGATAGACGCGGAATATATAATGCTGATGACGATATGCAGTGTTGGCCACAGACGGATCTGTAGTCCAGTGGTAACACGCTGGACTGGTAATACAGGGATCGTAGGTTCGATCCCCCGTCTGACCCTAATACAATTAACAGTCTTTCAGATGGGACGTACAACTGAGGTCTCGTGTCGGTGCTTTACATCGTGCACATAAAAGAACCAGAGGAGACTCTGGAATGGGTCTCTGTCTGTATCATGCACTATCCTCCAAAATCTAAAATGACTAATCTCTTCAGGAGGCGTCGCTCATATGGGCAACCGGTAGCGATGATAAATAAGCGTAAAACACACGCAGTGTTGGCCGGTCAGTAGACCACCACCCAATTGTTTAACTCAATTAAAATATGAATTTTGAAAGAGTTGTTGTTTCTGTTAGAAGTATAGGAAACTAAAACGACACAGTATTATATTAAGCTTAAACTTGATTTATTTTACGATTGCGAACAAGCGTTAACAATTTATATTAATCACTCTCCTTGGCGCGGATGAAAGCGTAAATGTGGCCATTCGTGTGGGAGGGAATTGGAGTACCCGGAAAAAAACCCACCTGTCCGATCTGGCGACCACCGTACCATCTCACATACTTCCCTCTCCGAGAATCGAACCCGGGTTGCATTGGCGAGAAGCGAGCGCGTTAACCACTGCGCTAATCGGCCAGGTATTATATTAGGCTTAGTAAATCGTGACAGCGCAGTAGTAGGGCGTTCGCTTCATGTTGTGAGAGGCCCGGAGTTCGCTCCCAGCTGTAGCCGTTACGATCGTGTCCTGAGACAAGGCACTAAAATATTTCACATTACCTCATGGAGTCCATCTGAATTGAGGTCTCGAGAGCGCTTAAGCTGTTGGTAGAACTTGTTTCGCAATCGATCTAACATAAATGTATTTTTTTTACATTTATTTGAGTCTCATCTAGGCACGTTTTACACATTAAAAATATAAAAGTACATATCCATTCTATTGAATTACAAGAGTTATGCTAAAGGAGAACAAGAAAACGCACAACGCGAACAGCACACTTTCCCGTTTCCCCTTCTAAAGTAAAGTGTTTGTTTATTATAGTGTCACCCCTATTTAAAGGGCCAGCCATTTCTGACGTACGAGTCACCTCTTTTTATGAACATCAATCAGTACTTCCTGAATCCTATGCTTGCATGCCAGACGCCAGGCTGGTATGCATTCGGTAACCATTATTTAACTAGCTGGCGGCTCACCAACCGGCCATATCAGAACGAACCCCTGACGAGATTCGAACCTTCGACCTCCCGCTGTATGTACTTAAAAAGATGTATTAGGTTGTGTGCGAGACAATGAGAGATCTTTATAAACATCGATTCAAGAACAAATTACTGTACAGAAACAACCACTCCGTACCTCACAGTGAATGTCAGGGAATGTGTGTTTCAAGCCCCACACTATTTAGGGACCTTCGTGGCAGGGTGACTACGGTCGTTGACTTCCAATCACTGACCCCTCACCGATGCAGGTTCGAATATCACTGGATGTGCCGAATTCTTCCATGTGAGGACACTATCCAGCTGGCTTACGGTAGGTCGGTGGTTCTACCCGGGTCCGTGCCTGAAATACTGCTCGGATGGGCACATTGGGTCTTCATTAATCATTAATAGCTGGAGAGTCGCCATATGACCTAGTGTTCATGTGACTTTAAACCCACAAACACGTCCTGCAACAACCAAGGTTGTGGAAGTCGTGATAGCGTAGTGGATGCGCGTTCGCTTCAGGTGTGAACTGCCTGGTGTTCGCGCCCCACTGGAGCCGTTACGATTGTCCCCTTAGGTAAAGCATTTAAATTCCACGTTCCCCTTCTCTAACCCTCGTGGCGATGGATTCCATCAGGAATGAGGTCTCGAGAGTGATTAATATAAGTTGTAAGAACTTGTTTCGCAATCGAACCAAGGTGATTATGTTTTTACACAATACGCTTAAATCCGCACTGCCATGTTAGCCCTCCTTCGTTACGATATATTCCACTAGGAATGACGTCTCGAGGGAGATTAATCTAATCTCGTAAGAGCTTGTTTCGCAATCGAACTAAAATACATTTCTGAGGTTTCTACGGTCATTTCCAAAATGTTATTCCATTTATAAAGCAAAATATCTCGTCATAGTATGATAATCATTAAATTGCACAGTTGCCAGTACCGTAGCCAGAGGCAAATTTCAACCGAGGAAATCTCGGGGGCCCGAGGGTATGTTGCCCTTTAAAATGATTGGGGCATAGAAGCGATTTCCTGCGTTTTCTGATTTAATGAGTTTAGACTGACCTTTCAGTTCTCTAGCAGTCAACATTTTATTCAGCAAAGGGATAATGTTTGCATTTTATTTATTTAATGTTTCATTTATGTTTTCGTTGCTTTGGAAATTTTAACCGAGGCAACTGCCTCTGCGCGCCTCAGTGTGGCTACGGGCCTGGTTGCAAAACTAGCATGCTCTTCGTCATACACACTAATACAGCCATTGGTTAAGCCATATGTCGATAGAAAAGGGACCTTCCGTGGTCGAGTGGTTACGGTCGTTGACTTCAAATCACTTGCCCCTCACCATTGTAGGTTCGACTCCCACTGTCGGCGTCGAATTATTTCATGTGATGAAACTATCCAGCTGGCTTGTGGCAGGTCGGTGGTTCTACCCTGGTGCCAGTCCGTGCTTGAAATATTACTTTGGGTCTTACTTACCAATACTAGCTGGAGAGTCGCTAGATTACCTAAGCTGTCGGTGGGACATTACCCCCCACCCACCCAAGAAAATAAAACAACAACAAAAAACACAAACAAATTGTCGATATAATTCGGAATGTCACATATATTCAAACGACTGATATAGTTTGGTAAATTTTATTTCACAAACGGCAGTCATTAGACGTGTTTCGTCCACGAAACAACATAATTATAAAACCCTTTACATATGTTTAATGATGATGATATATATTTCCTTTCCACCCCACCCCCTCCAATATTGGTCGTAATCCACCGAAGAACGGATCTGACAACTAGCACTGAAAGCGTCCACGTAACGTCGATTTGAAAAAAATATCTGTTCTGGACTCATGGAGATGGGCGAGAGTTCATCACGTATCCACAGGGAACGAGCCCCTTGGCAAGCGAGACATTTCCAGAATCCCACTATTCAACGCCGTCGATGGAGTATTATACTCTGACAAATTGCTACACGGCTTGAAGGCTGCAAGCCAGTCACGTGTTTAAATCTATATATAAGCTGTTATAGGCTAAGCCCCCAAGCACAACTTCGATCCCCCGTCTGACCTTAATAAAATTAACAAATTAAACCGAGGTCTCGTGTCGGCGCTTTACACCATGCACGTAAACGAACCACATGCGAATCTGGAATGGGTCTCTGTCTGTATCATTACACTATTCTCCAAAAATCAAAAATGACTAATCTCTTCAGGAGGCGTCGCTCATAAGGGCAATCGGTAGCGACGATAAATAAGCGTTAAACACACACCAAGCACAACTAAATTACTTTGGTTTGAGATTAATATTGAAGTTTCGATGTTCAAGAACAATAGAACTATCCGTGCAACATTAATTCAGAGACCGATTCTACGAACAGATCACACATCGGAAGTAACGGTGTGTGTTAATTCATGGCTATTTTAAGAACGGATCCACATTTTCTTGTTTCCAATAAAGAGTAGTCGAGGGAAATAAGTCATATGACTATAGGCGTTTTCGAGCTTTGTGAGCTAATACATTATTTATTACAATAATAATATTAGCATACGCTTTTTATTGTTTTATGTTGGTGTTTGTGGTAATATTTACCTATTTAGAATAGGAAGAAAAAATCAAGAAAATATCATTCTTTTGTTTTTTAGCTCACTTATTGATATGTCCGCCAAATCTGAATACCCTTATAGGCTATTATGTTTTAGATAAGTTAGCCAACCCAAGAGCAATATTGTTAACTTTAAGTATAACTCGGAATTTAAGATGTCCCTGGTTTAGAAGTTGGACATATGGGGGCCTTTCAAGTCTCATCAACCGTGTCAAGTCTGTATTTGAACTTTGCTTGGCGCCTGGCCTTCCTGCTGGGTTTTGTGCACAATACGAAGAAGTGAATGACTCCACCAAAGAGGAACGATGCTCCGGATGCCAGGAAACTAACATTGTAACTCCCCGTCATATCAAATATAAAACCTGTAAATGTAATAATTATATGTGTTTACAAGACGGGTACGAGTTAGGCAGTTTGTAATTTGGATGTCTCCCTTATACAGTTATGCCAGTGTGATATAATAGAGCGTCAGTGGATATATCTATGTTATATTAATGTCAAGTCCATTGCGGGGACGTAGACATATATCCCTGGACAAGCTTAGCCGACCTAAGCGGATAACCAGTACTAAGCAATACATGTGAGGTGCTTTGCTCAATGACACTACACACCCAGACCTGACCGAGTATCGAACCAGGGGCCGTTCGTTTCCAAATCCGACGCTCTACCACAGGACCACAGGACCACAGGACCACAGGACTCCACACTGGTGCAATGGATACGGTGTAGGCCTTGTAACCGATAGGTTGTGAGTTCGAACTCCGACATACTAGTAACCAGCACGGTGGTGGTGTCATAAGGCAAAGACACCTAAGTCCACACTGCCTCCTCTCTCTCCCTCATGCCTCCTCTCTCGCCCTCATGACGATATATGCCATCAGGAATGAGGTCTCGAGAGTGATTTAATTACTGTTGTTTCGCAATCGTTCTATTTTTATTATTATATAATAAAATGTCAGTTTCACATCGTTTGAGTGGTAAATGCTTATTCGATTGTATAACCGCATGCAAGTCCATACAGCGAATTGCTCACAATGAAGGTAATATATAACGTATATGCAACGTCACATGGATCCTACAATGACACAAGATCAATTATTTTACCTACAAAAGGACTTCCCTCGGAGTCTGACACGCCACAAGCAACAACCTAAAGTGATTCTACCTGCTAAGGTACTTATGACGAAGAATGAAACACCAACATATCAATCTTAAACATTTTAGTAAAAATACAACAAGCTTAAGCTATGTTACCTGCTAAGAGACTTTCGACGAAGCCCGCCACAAAAACAACATCCTTAAGTTAAGGAACTTATGGCGAAGCCTTTCACACCAATGCATCAACCCTAAGTCATTGTTTAGTAAATAGCAAACACCTTAAGTTATTTGACCTGATAATAGATTTTCGACGAAACTCGAAACAGCAAAACACCAACATTAAGTCATTTTCGTAAAAAACAACACCCGTAAGTCATTTGACCTGATATAGGATTTCCGACGAAACTGGAAACACCAAAACATCAAACTGGTGTCATTTTAGTCAAACACAACTTTATGCCATTTGATCTGATAAGTGATTTCCAATGAACTCGAAACACTAAAACACCAACCTGAAGTAAATTTTACCTGCTAACGGACTTTCAACGAAGCCTGACACGCCAAATACACCAACCTTAAGTTATTCTATCTGTTAAGGGACTTCCGATGAAGCCTGACACGCCAAATACATCAACCTTAAGTTATTCTATCTGTTAAGGGGCTTCCGGCGAAGCCTTACACGCCAAATACATCAACCTTAAGTTATTCTATCTGTTAAGGGACTTCCGACGAAGCCTGACACGCCAAATACACCAACCGTAAGTTATTCTATCTGTTAAGGGACTTCCGACGAAGCCTGGTACACAAAATACACCAACCTAGTTAGTTTGTCTGTTAAGGGACTTCCGACTAAGCCTGACACGCCAAATACATCAACCTTAAGTTATTCTACCTGTTAAGGGACTTCCGACGAAGCCTGACACGCCAAATACATCAACCTTAAGTTATTCTACCTGTTAAGGGACTTCCGACGAAGCCTGGTACACAACATACACCAACCTAGTTAGTTTGTCTGTTAAGGGACTTCCGATGAAGCCTGACACGCCAAATACATCAACCTTAAGTTAGTTTACCTGTTAAGGGACTTCCGACGAAGCCTGACACACCAAATACACCAACCGTAAGTTATTCTATCTGTTAAGGGACTTCCGACGAAGCCTGGTACACAAAATACACCAACCTAGTTAGTTTGTCTGTTAAGGGACTTCCGACTAAGCCTGACACGCCAAATACATCAACCGTAAGTTATTCTACCTGTTAAGGGACTTCCGACGAAGCCTGGTACACAAAATACACCAACCTAGTTAGTTTGTCTGTTAAGGGACTTCCGACGAAGCCTGACACGCCAAATACATCAACCTTAAGTTAGTTTACCTGTTAAGGGACTTCCGACGAAGCCTGACACACCAAATACAGCAACCTTAAGTTTGCTACCTGTTAAGTGACTTCCGACGAAGCCTGACACGCCAAATACATCAACCTTAAGTTATTCTACCTGTTAAGGGACTTCCGACGAAGCCTGGCACACAAAATGCATCTACCTTGTTAGTTTACCTGTTAAGGGACTTCCGATGAAGCCTGGTACACAAAATGCACCAACCTAGTTAGTTTGTCATTTAAGGGACTTCCGACGAAGCCTGGTACACAAAATACACCAACCTTAAGTTATTTTAACTGTTAAGGGACTTCCGACGAAGCCAGGCACACAAAATGCACCAACCTTAAGTTATTTTACCTGTTAAGGGACTTCCGACGAAGCCAGGCACACAAAATGCACCAACCTTAAGTTATTTTACCTGTTAAGGGACTTCCGACGAAGCCAGGCACAAAAAATGCACCAAACCGTAATGTCATATTACCTGCTAACGGACTTCCAATGAAGTTTGACACACCATAAACACACATGATTATCCCCATGACCTCACTGATATACTCTTCACCAAAGTATTCCAGAAGCACGATTGGCTGAACGACATATAGAGCACCTTAAATGTATCATTTGTAATTGTTTAACCCTTAACTTGTCAATCACGACTAAAGTCGCTTTTGCAAACAGCATATAGCAATATCAGACGACACAGAACTTACCGTCTGATCAGGCTCAATGCTGTTTGCTATTTGGATAATGGACGCGGCGTTCAGCAAGATCTATGTTGTTTGCACATTCCGTCCAATTTATTTTTCAGGTTAATACTGTTATTGGTGATACAAATAGAAATAGAATATGCGACGAGTTTTTTCATCATATAACTATTTATTAAAGCGATACTATATCGTATGGAATAAACATCAATAAACATTTGAAATTGTACTCGCAAATATCAATGCTACTACACAGTCATCCATTATAGCTTGAACATCACGCCAACGAGAGTGATTAATATAAGTTGTTAAAACTTGCTTCCTAATCGTTGTAAAATAAATAAAGTTTAAAAAACAAACAAACAGTCGTCCAATATAGCTTGAAAAGTGTTTTATGTTGTAATATAGCAAAGTGAAAGTACAATTTTCCGGAATCAGTTCGCCACGACAGTGCTGTAATTATTTTCATGTTTTGTGTTCTGTTTTATGGGACTATATCATTTTGTTTAAACACACAGTCAATTATATTCTTTAAATATCTGGTACATTGTTTGCACAAACAAACCCAAAACTGGCATCAAAAAGAAACTGTACACTTGAATTACAGGTAACATGTATAGGCAGTTTGGTATAAATATATGCAAACTATTGGGTAAATTATTACAATGTGTGAAGGATTATTTCCTTCACTCATGATAGTAATTTCATAATTCTAAAATTTGTAACGAAACATTAACGCTCAATATAAAAGTGCACAGATTCTGGATGGTTTCAATATAGTATCGCTTTAAAGCAGCATTACATCGTATGAAATAAAAGATATTTGAAAATTATTTACGTATGAGTAGCAATACTGCTACACATTCTAACATTATACTTTGTATGCTTATGTTCATTTGATAAACAGTGTTTTTTTGCAATAAAACAAACTCGAAAGCGAAAGTAGGACTTTCCGAGTCGATCGGTCACGCACTTGTTTACAACCGGAACGCATCGTCCGCACTTGTTTACATTCGGAATGCATCGTTCCCCGATTTGTCCCACGTTGTCTTTTTTAATTAAATTACTTGATATGTTGATTCATACCTCTGTTAGCTAAGTCTTTTAGGGACATTTCTACATCCCCGCGAGTGGTTCGACATTAGAGGAAGATAGATAGATAGTCTTTCATGTTCAAAATATATACGTTGTTTTCTACATCCCCTGTTGTTTCACGCATGCGCGCTGTGCGTGTTTACATTTCGTGTGTTGATAAACAAATTCGCGTATACGATGGTTTAAATTTATTGGAATTTTTATTAATGCTGCTTTAAGCTAGTTCAGAATTTTTGTTATTAATAGAGTATACAGCATTTCTATAACATTTAGTGATTACATTGGAGTTAGTTTATTTATTATTTATAATATCTATTGATGACATCATAACTCGATAGCAGCACGGGGCGATTAGTGTAATAACAGTGACAATTTCTTACCAAAGAAGTCGTGATAGCGCAGTGGATGCGCGTTCGCTTCAGGTGCGAAAGGTCCGGAGTTCGAGCCCCGCTGGAGCCGTTACGATTGTGCCCTTAGGCAAGGCATTTAAATTCCACATTGCCTCTTCTCTCTCCTTCATGGCGATGGATTCCATCAGGAAAGAGGTCTCGAGAGTGATTAATATAAGTTGAAAGAACTTGTTTCGCAATCGAGCTAAAATAAATTTGTATAAACTAAACTATTTCTTACCATAAAAGATTCCGTACAAAGTGGAGTACACAATAAGAACTTCGTATACGGGTAGCAACCCGACAACAATCGTAATAACACCCAGGATTAGATAGCACACCCCATTCAGGGCGAGACGATGGACGCACTGCATATCCGCTAGTATACCAACTCCAATACGACTAAACGTACCTACAACATCAGCAACATAATTATATCGTCAATGTGTTAACTAAGAGTCAATTGACATGCTAATTACCACAAACCGCGCCCATATCACGTAGAACTAGGGATGTCAAACGAATATGCGAATATTCGAATATTCGCTCGGACGTCCGAATATCCGAATACTATTACAGTATTCGAATATTCGGGAAAAATATTATATTTGCAAAAATGAAATAAACTGTCATAAATCAGATACTTTATTTTTCCTTTGAAACCATCATAAAACCTTCCAATACAAACGAATTCGCTCCAGGAGGTGGGAATAAATTATGTTGTGGTTGCATCCATGTAATCGGATAAGTACAGTAGGTGTTAAGGTAGGTATTATTTAATTATGATGTCAAAACTGTTTAGACAGAGAATGACATATTACTGACTCTTTGCAACATCATCTACCCACACGTACCTGTATCATACAATTTTAAATAACGTGTAGTTTTATTTGTGAAAACACCCATGCATCCTATTCAACCACTTTTCTTTATACTAATATCTTCTTCTCGTGCTCCAATTTTATATTTCACGTTCTTGAGCTTTCTTTAAATATTCCTTTAAATATTAACCATTTTCCTTTTAACATCCAAAACTATATTGACTCACTAATACAATAACTCCTGAAATTCTTTAGCATATACCTAGCATAGATTTCACGTATATTCATTGTTATATATATTATGCTCCTGCCTATTGTATATCAATCAATTGATAGGGAAAATAACTATGCATGTTTTTTCTTTCGTTCTAGTCCCTTTCAGTATACTGCTGTTAATTTATATGTAAAATGTTAGAATAAACAATGTTTAAACCAATGTACAGTGGCCGACAACAATAACTGAATGAGTCGTCGTCATATTTGCATGGCCTTACAGGATGGCGTTTATGCAAATTTGATAGTTTGAGTGATTTTGAGTTTTTGATAGAATTCTATCAAATATTCGAATATTCGAATACCTTCCCGACCGAATATTCGAATACCAAAATCGCTATTCGTTGCCATCCCTACGTAGGACACATCACACTATGTAGGACGGAAGGTTCGGAAGATCATCCGAATATTCGAATGCCAAGATCACCATTCGTTGACATCCCTAGTTATTACACATTATGTATTACACGTTCACGGGTATTATTTTCAGGCATATGTCAAGTTAATCTACCTTCATAGCATGATGAAAACAATATGGGGCCTCTTGGACTTCAAATCACTTGCCCATCGACGCTGCAGATTCGATTTCTAATCGGAGTGTCGAGATCTTTCAGGAATAAAAAACTATCCAGTTGACGTGCGGAAGGTTGGTGTTTCTATCAGTGTGCCCATCCGTATGTGTGAAATACTATTCAGTGGATCTGCGGTCTTCCTCCACCAATAGTAGCTGTCCGTGAGACCATATAGCCCCCAAAAACAAACACATGTATGCACGTATACGAGGTACGAAAAATAAAAGAAGTCAGTCGAACGCACACTTCAACCACCGAACAAACAACACTATCAAACAAAATAACTTTGTATACCACTTACCTCCTATCCCTATAGCAGATATTAACCATGCGCCCTGCAAAGGACTTGAACCGATGGAAATTGCATAGTCTGGGAGCATACTGAATGGTACAAAGCTTGGTATACCAATAAATACTGACGAGATCATCAAAATAATAAAGTTTATATTAGTCACTAGAGTCTTTGGGAACATACTTTCTATCACATCATTTTGAAATCGTTTTTCAGACTCAGGCTGGTCTGTGTTATCACTCTTTATGCTCGGCACGTGTATACTTAAATTAGATCGCCTAGAAAGTGCACGTTTCTCAAATATATACTCGAATGAAGCATTGCTTCCCAGCATGCTTTGACTGAGTACGGACATATTTAGACTACGGTGTGACCCGTTAATAGTCTTGTCACTTACACCATTAAGATGATCCTTTCGTAGTTCAACGAAACTCATTCTTAAGGGTGGACTTAACATAGTTTTTCCATTCACCAAGCTATTGGATATCGATTGGTTCGTAGATTTAAGGAGTGGACTATGAAGCGCTTCATGAGAAGTATGTCTGTTTGCTACATTGCCATTACTGTCATTTACAATATCATCATTTATGCGTTTAGCACCAGTATGTATTTCAAGATCGATATCAAGTTCTTCCTCTTCTATTGGACGGTATAGAGCTGAAAACACGCAGCAGTTTAGCGCCAGGCCTGCCATGATGAACATGCATCCTCTCCATCTGTACCATTCCAGGATTTGTCTCGATAATGGCGAAATAATGAATGTTCCCACACCACTTCCACAGAAGGATATACCTATAGCTAGAGCACGCTTCTTGTAGAAGTAACGACCAACAGCTACTGCTCCTGATAGGAATACCAAACCATATCCAAATCCTATAATATAAGAACAAGTATTAGTGCATGTATATAGATTAAGGTTTTACTAGAGCGGATTGGCAGCAGGGAGCCCCGCCCTGTCCTGCCCTTGTTAGCCACGCCCCTTTGCCCTTTAGCCCGCCCATTTGCATGTTTTAAAATATATAATGAACGATGTGACGGCATATCCCTGGACTGGTAATCCAGGATCGCAGGTTCGATCCCCCGTCTGATCCTAATAAAATTAACAGTCTTTCAGATGGTCCAAACATCTAAAATGACTGAATCTCTTCAAGAGGCGTCGCTCAAATGGGCAACCGGTAGCGACGATAAATAAACGTAAAAACACACATACATTGTAGGACACCATTGGTGATATACAAACGATGTTACTGAGTTGAAATATAGCTTAATGTAAGCTCCTATGGTTAATGTTTTATATAGTGAACAGTGTGACGGCATATAGTGCACCCACCAGGATGAAATTCAGCACCATTTATACCTAACATGTGATATCATACACTATGTTCCGTTATAGTGTTAATAATTTGCTAGAATTCCTGGCAGGACACCATAAAAAAGTATGTGAGACCGACATTGTGTAATAAAGTTGCAAAGTAGCTTCATGTAAAGACCGATACTTAATGGGTTATACAATTGATATTGTGATGGCATACCAAATGACGTAACTAAGTTACAATGTATCTCTATGTTAAAAGGGTTAATACAAATCATATTGAAGACATACCTTGCAGGACACCAAAGGTGGGGCATAAATGCGGTAATTCAATTGAAAAGTAACTTAATTTATGTACCGATGTTAAATAGGCTATATAATAGCCATAGCAAACGCATACCTTGCAGGACACCAAAGGTGGGGCATTTATGGGGTAATTCAATTGAAAAGTAACTTAATTTATGTACCGATGTTAAATAGGCTATATAATAGCCATAGCAAACGCATACCTTGCAGGACCCCATAGGTGAGGTATAAATGGTGTAATTCAATTGAAAAGTAACTTAATTTATGTACCGATGTTAAATAGGCTATATAATAGCCATAGCAAACGCATACCTTGCAGGACTCCATAGGTGAGGTATAAATGGTGTAATTCTGTTGCAAAGTAGCTCAATAAAAATCCCATTGTCGCTATAAGTGAGCCGAGTATAGAGGCCTTTCTGTATCCGATCTTATTGACAATAAAAGCAAACACGGGACCTGAAGTACAGTTTAGAAAACATTCAGATTTAATACAGTATATTATTTTATATTCCTATATTCCAGTAATGAATCATAGACACTAATTTGTATATGTATTAATAATTAAAGCGACATTACATCGCACAAAGCAACTTAAATGCATTTTTTTCACGTATAGATGAGATGCATTGCTACTATAAATTCTTCCGAATACATTCGAACACTAACACATGTGAGATATAAGGGTACATCTGTACCATAAATCGTGTTATACACTAGTTGTATTACGCATGAATGTCGACCCTATTTACATATTATTTTGTATGTTGTTATGTCAACAAACCGCGTATACGACGTTTGTTTATTACATGTAGTTGAAATACTCAGTTTTTGAGGCAAATATTTTGAAAACAATTATACCATTTAATAGGAAAATACATTCTGTAGAAATGTGTGTGTTCACTGATGTAGTATCGCTTTAAAGTAAATACACACATATTTGTTTATATTTTTATTTATATTCGTCTGGGCGAGTGAATCGTCTAAGGTGATTATGTCCGATCTGAATTGCTTATGGTTACATCAGGAGGCGGCTTCTTCTTTCTTCGAATTGTGGCAAGTCCTGTGTTTCTTCGAATTGTGGCAAGTCCTGGGTTTCTTCGAATTGTGGCAAGTCCTGTGTTTCTTCGAATTGTGGCAAGTCCTGTGTTTCTTCTAATCGTGGCAAGTCCTGTGTTGCTTCTTTCGAACGGTCCATTTCAGGATCACACACCTCACTGATCTGACAGTGTAGTGTACAGCTGGTCGAATAGGTAGCTCCAGAGTCAGGCCATGCCTCCACCACTTCCGTAAAACAGCGACGGTGAAGAGTGTGTCCCTTGTCGCAATGTCGACAACACGAAGATCCAAGTATCTTACGCTGCTGGTGCGAGATATACCCCGACTGCGACATGCACGAGTAAACACACAACCATCACACTTCAAACTAGATTATTTTTCATATGAGTGTCTTACGTTTATTTATCGTCGCTACCGGTTGCCCATATCAGCGACGCCTCCTGAAGATATTAGTCATTTTAGATTTTGGAGGATAGTGCAATGATACAGACAGAGACCCATTCTAGAGTCTCCTCTGGTTCTTTTACGTGCACGGTGTAATACACCGACACGAGACCTCGGTTTAATGCCCCATCTGAAAGACTGTTAATTTTATTAGGGTCAGACGGGGGATCGAACCTGCGATCCCTGGATTACCAGTCCAGCGTGTTACCACTGGATTAAATATCCGGATGTGTTTATCATATGGATGATCATGATTGATTTAATTAGAGAATAAATCCAACAAGATATAGCAACATTTGTTTGGTTAATTGCAACATACAGTCAAACCTGTCTTAAGCAGCCAGACAAGGGAGTCACATATAGTGGCTGCTTAGCACAGGTGGCTGCTTAATATAGGTCAAATATATAATAAAACAACATATTGGGAATCTGGAAACTGGCTGCTTAATACAAGTTGGTTGCTTAATGGAAGTGACCACTAACACAGGTTGGACTGTATATACTGGTAGTAGACCTATATAATGACTACGGAAAACGTAAACGCAACACACACATGTAATACGTATTGTTTATGCAAATTTATTTTAGCTCGATTGCGAAAGAAGTGCTTTCAACTTATATTAATCACTCTCGAGACCTCATTCCTGATGGAATCCATCGCCATGAAGGAGAGAGAGAAGATGCAATGTGGAATTTAAATACCTTGCCTAAGGTAACTCGTAACGGCTCCAGCAGGGCTTGAACTCCGGGTCTTTCGCACATGAAGCGAACGCTCTACCACTGCGCTATCACGACTTCCACGTATACACCTAATACGCATACGCACTACGTAAGGCGAATATCGTAAATGCCATATTGTGGTGCAAGGGAAGCAACTTAGATCGTCATATTTGTGGAAGTAGTGATCACTTACCACCTAGATTGTAGACTTACCACCTAGATTGTAGACTTACCACCTAGGTTGTAGACTTACCACCTAGATTGTAGACTTACCACCTAGATTGTAGACTTACCACCTAGAGTGTAGACTTACCACCTAGATTGTAGACTTACCACCTATATTGTAGACTTACCACCTATAGTGTTGACTTACCACCTATATTGTAGACTTACCACCTATATTGTTAACTTACCACCTATATTGTAGACTTACCACCTATATTGCAGACTTACCACCTAGATTGTAGACTTACCACCTAGATTGCAGACTTACCACCTATAGTGTAGACTTACCACATATATTGTAGACGTACCACCTATATTATAGACTTACCACCTATATTGCAGACTTACCACCTATATTGTAGACTTACCACCTAGATTGTAGACGTACCACCTATATTGTAGACTTACCACCTATATTGTAGACGTACCACCTATATTGTAGACTTACCACCTATATTGTAGACTTACCACCTATATTATAGACATACCACCTAGATTGTAGACTTACCACCTATATTATAGACTTACCACCTATATTGCAGACTTACCACCTAGATTGTAGACTTACCACCTATATTGCAGACTTACCACCTAGATTGTAGACTTACCACCTATATTATAGACTTACCACCTATATTGTAGACTTACCACCTAGATTGTAGACTTACCACCTATATTATAGACATACCACCTAGATTGTAGACTTACCACCTATATTATAGACTTACCACCTATATTGCAGACTTACCACCTAGATTGTAGACTTACCACCTATATTGTAGACTTACCACCTAGATTGTAGACTTACCACCTAGATTGTAGACTTACCACCTAGATTGTAGACTTACCACCTAGATTGTAGACTTACCACCTATATTATAGACTTACCACATATATTGCAGACTTACCACCTATAGTGTAGACTTACCACATATATTGTAGACTTACCACCTATATTGTAGACTTACCACCTAGATTGTAGACACCAATCATGGTCGCACCAATCCATGCTGTATTCGCTTTGCTGTTGTTGAATTCAGAGAGGAATTCGACGTAGAAGAGGCCGTATGAGAATCTGACACCGTCAACAAGAACCTCCACGACAAAGAATGCTAATACGATGACCCATCCGTACCCGCCATCACGATTTACGTTACCAACCATACTGTCTGGGGAATCTATTCCTTGAGGTAAAATATAAAACAGTCATACATTTCGCACACTAGTATTTTATTTTTCGATATCTGGGGAATCTATTCCTTGAGGTAAAATATAAAACAGTCATACATTTCGCACACTAGTATTTTATTTTTCGATATCTGGGGAATCTATTCCTTGAGGTAAAATATAAAACAGTCATAGATTTCGCACACTAGTATTTCATTATTCGATATCTGGGGAATCTATTCATTGAGGTAAAATATAAAACAGTCATAGATTTCGCACACTAGTATTTCATTATTCGATATCTGGGGAATCTATTCCTTGAGGTAAAATATAAAACAGTCATACATTTCGTACACTAGTATTTTATTTTTCGATGTCTGGGGAATCTATTCCTTGAGGTAAAATGTAGAAAGTCATCGATTTCGCACACTAGTATTTTATTAATATATGTCTGGGGAATATATTCCTTGAGGTAAAATATAAAACAGTCATACATTTCGTACACTAGTATTTTATAATTCGATGTCTGGGGAATCTATTCCTTGAGGTAAACTATAAAACAGTCATACATTTCGTACACTAGTATTTTATTATTCGATATCTGGGGAATCTATTCCTTGAGGTAAAATATAAAACAGTCATATATTTCGTACACTAGTATTTCATTATTCGATATCTGGGGAATCTATTCATTGAGGTAAAATATAAAACAGTCATATATTTCGTACACTAGTGTTTTATTAATCGATATCTGGGGAATCTATTCCTTGAGGTAAAATGTAAAAGTCATAGATTTCGCACAATAGTATTTTATTAATCGATATCTTGGGAATATATTCCTTGAGGTAAAACAGTCGTACATTTCGTACACTAGTGTTTTATTATTCGATGTCTGGGGAATATATTCCTTGAGGTAAAATGTAAAAAGTCATCGATTTCGCACACGAGTTCAGTTCAGCGTTTTACCACTGGGCTACAGATCCGTCTATCAGAAAACTTGAAAATTATACCGGAACTATTTATAATGCTAACGTTCACACTGACGGATCTGTAGTCCAGTGGTAACACGCCGCTGTACTGGTAATCCAGGAATCGCAGGTTCGATCCCCCGTCTGACCATAATGAAATTAATAGTCTTTCAGATGGGACGTTAAACCGAGGTCTCGTGTCGGTGCTTTACACCGTGCACGTAAAATAACCAGAGGAGACTCTGGAATGGGTCTCTCTCTGTATCATTGCATTATCCACCAAAATCTAAAACGACTAATCTCTTCGGGAGGCGTCGCTCATATGGGCAAACGGTAGCGACGATAAATAAACGTAAAACACACACTAATATAAGTGATTGTGCAAGTGAAATTAATAAAAAGTGGATACAAAATAGATTAGCCAAGAAGCACTGGAATAAATGAAAATAAATAAAATAAAATAAATGAAAGCGAGTTGTAAGCTATAGGATATATTTCATATCGTGATCACCGAAATAATTTTGAGGATAATTCGGTGAATTTAGCTCGATTGCGAAACAAGTTATTTCAACTTATATTAATCACTCTCGAGACCTCATTCCTGATGGAATCCATCGCCACGAGGGAGAGAGAAGAGGCAACGTGGTATTTAAATGCCTTGCCTAAGGGCACACTCGTATCGGTTCCAGCGGGGCTCGAACTCCGGACCATTCACACATGAAGCGAACGCTCTACAACTGCGCTATCACAACTTCCACAATCTTACACTAATAAACACAAACCTCTAACTTTTATTTGAAAAACATATGAACGAACTTACTAATAACGCATTTACCTATCTCCAGTTATCTGTCCATGAAGAGTTTAAGTGGTGGCGTGTCGCCTGGATGTCCGTATCAGCTTCCAGTGGCGAGTCTGTGCTCGAATACACAAGCACGCCTGACATCGGAATTAGTCTCACAACTCCGTACAAATAGCGGCAACAGTGTCGTCTGCTGAAATATAGACGGATCTGTAGTCCAGTTGTAACAACACGCTTGACTGGTAAGCCAGGGGTCGCAGGTTCGATCCCCCGTCTGACCCTAATAAAATTAACAGACTTTAAACCGAGGTCTCGTGTCCTTGCTTTACACCGTGCACGTACAAGAACCAGAGGAGATTCTGGAATGGGTCTCTGTCTGTATCATGCACTATCCTCCAAAAATCTAAAATGACTAATCTCTTCAGGAGGCGTCGCTCATATGGGCAACCGGTAGCGACGATAATATATTTTTTGGGATAAATTCACAATTATCATACCGAAACATCTGGTTAGGGAACAACTGTAAAAACAAAGGATTCCAACTGAAAGGACTTATTCACATTTTGGATTAAATCAGACTATATCTGCCAATGTTGGACAGGGGTTCGTATTATTGTCAACATGTTTGCATCTAATGCACTTTATCGTTTAACTACAGTCAAAACTATGTTAGTGGTCACCTCTATTAAGCAACCAACCTATGTATTAAGCAACCAACCTCTATTAAACAGCCAGTTTCTAGATTCCCAATATGTTGTTTTATTATATATTTAACCTTTATTTATTTATTTAACCGCAACCACCTGTGCAAAGCAGCCACTTTCTGTGATGCCCTTGCCTGGTTCCTTAAGACAGGTTTGACTGTACATTCACTCAATACACTATCTGAGTGTTTATTTTGTAGTATAATTTTTCAATCGCCCTTCTATTACATATTCATACATAAACGTCGCCTTAATCTTATAGTGCGCTATCTACATATTTTGACTTTTTTAGCTGCGCACACTGTTGGATTCGTCTCAAAGAGAGCTATCTCCTGGTGCCCGCCGTTTTTGCGGATGTGACCTACTTAACGAGTTCGCGCCTAATGACTTGAGCTAAGTCATTGATTCGCAAGAACATTTCAATATTATACTGCGCTATGTTATGGAGATAGAACACTATAACAGTAAGTATTTTCTAAACCAATCGCAATGCGACAATAGTCATGTGACATTATTTTCATTAATCACATATTGAGCTATCTCGTAAACAGTTAAATATTATAATGAGGCATGTCAGTCTAACCCAATGAAAACGTTGTATTCTAGCCACGTGTTCGGAAGAAAAAGTCTGACATGTTATACTTGTTTGATTCTGAATAAAAATATCTATGCACTCGGTCAGCTGTATGCATGAATGTGATGTGAGTTTTAAGCCTACGTTGTTTGGAATATTGATTGATTTGTTTTAGCTACAGCAATACACAGCTGATTCACATGTTGAGACAGAATAAAGAAATTGTTTTTGTGGATACATATTCGGATGATAACGATTCGAATGAAATTTATTTTTGCGGATTTATTTAAGCTCCTGGCTAATTTCTATAATAAACTACACTCAAATTTGCTCGAGAGACCACTATATATTGCCAAGACTCTCGTATGCTATGATCAAGAACATTTGTGTTGTATTTGTAAGAGACCATTTTAATATGTGTAACAACTTACTAGTGTGTAATTCTTGTTCTTTTAATTTATTTCAGGCCTGATTTGACGTTACTTCCACCGCTTGTATTGGTGAAAATTCTGAGATACATCAGCATCTACGAGTTACTGACCATAGTGAACAGGACATGTAAAACATTATACACATTAATCGCTCAAACATCTGTTCTATGGGAACATTTTGAAATTGAGCAGGTAGATGGACCATTGTCGATCGGCAAAGAGGATCTAGTAGCTATATTGATGCTTCAGCTTTCAAAACATTGATCTTACCACCGTTGTCAGTGATTTGTGAAGGATTTGAAATTGTTTTATTGTTTTCAAACTTACTAAAGAGTTTCAAGTTACATTGGCTTACATTAACATATCTAAGTTTATCGACACTTTGCTTCATGGTGAACACTCCGAACGTTGAAATATTAAACTTATCGGGATGCACTAACTTACATGATGAAGATTTTCTAGTGTTGAAGCTTACTACACAAATACATAAGTTATATTTATCTTTTACCAATATTTCGGGCACCACTTTGTGCGAAATTGTGAGAGGAAAATCACTATTGGTACTGGATGTTTGTGGAGTGCCGCTAACAATTCAGGAGTGTCAACATGTGCTAAGATTGTGTCACACTACGTTAATCACATTTGATCTTTCTTTGGAGGAAGGTGTGCCAGACGACCAATTCAATCGGGAAATAAGGGATTTGTATATTAACATTGTGTTCCACATCTATAAGAAATGAGTAAATTCGGGTTAGCTAAAGCGTTGGAATTGCTAGAAAGCAATGACTGTGACATGTTGACTGATACCAGCAGTGCGTGTGATTCGGATGTGGAGCCTAATGAACCAAACAAGGAGTTATTCGGGCTGGAGTGTTCCACAGACACACAAACAATTTCTACGGACTTGGGTACCCCACAGACACAGGGAGTGATTTGTCAGACAATACAACCCATTGTTGTGTATATTGAAGAACAAAACAGTTTTGAAAATGAAACAACAATGCCTGACATTGAAAGTACCAACGAATACACGATAAACGAAACAAACATAGCAACTGATACAAACAACAATGCGAATGGAAGTGAGATACCTAAACGAGGACGAAAACGAACTAAAGATGACACTCTATGGGCCCAAAATGTGAGAAAGCGACAGCGGCAGAGTGGACAGGAGTATATAAACAGTCGCGGTTTGAAAACCAGAGCTAGAGAAATTAAAACAGTAAAGGATTGTAAGGGGCATTGCAAGTACATATGTACTACACAATTTACTGCTGTAGAAAGGAAAAACATTTTTGACAGTTTTTGGGAACTAACAGATACAGAAAAAAATACATTCTATGCGCAGACAACAGATAGAACAGTCAAAGCAACCAAGAGAACACTAAGAGAAGAGTCCAGAAGAGCATATAGTATAAAGTATCATCTACCGAAAGACACGGACAGAATTCGTGTTTGTAAACAGTATTATCTATCAACACTGGACATAAGTTCTAAGCGTATAGAATATTTCTACAAGAGGCAAGGCGTAGAAGAGGTGAGGTTTGAGGACAGGCGAGGAGGACATTCTAAGAAAAGAGTTCATGAAAGAGATCGTAAACGAATTCAAGATCATATTGACATGTTCCCTAGAGTCCCATCACACTATTGTAAGGCAACAACTACAAAGGAGTACCTGGAAGCAAACCTTACCATTTCAAAGATGCATAGGATGTATAGAGATATGTGTGTATCAAATGAAGTAGAGCCTCAGACTGAATGCATTTACCGCAAAATTCTGAAAACGGATTTCAACTTGGGATTTTTTAAGCCTAAAAAGGACAGGTGTGATACGTGCGAAGAATTTAAAGTTTCACAACCACAGGTACCTATATTGAAAATTGAAAAATGCCCATGTAGCAGACAAGCATAGTACTAGAGAGGAACGCAAAACAGATAGAGAAAATACAGATGATGTAGTGACAACAGTTTGTTTTGACATGGAGAAAGTACTGGTCTGTCCACGGTCTAATGTTTCTAATTTCTTTTATAAACGCAAGCTCAACGTATACAATCTTACTGCCCATTGTTCCACGCTTAAAACTGCGTATAACGTATTATGGACCGAATGTATCGCAGGCAGGGGTGCGAATGAGATAGCGAGTTCTTTGGTAATTATTTTAGAAAAGGTTATTGAAAATTATCCACACATACAGAAGTTTGTATTGTGGTCGGATTCCTGTGTGCCACAACATAGGAACAGTATCATGAGCATAGCCCTTATGCTGTTTTTGCATAGGCACACGAAACTAGTGTCCATTGAACAGAAATATTGTACCCCAGGCCACTCATGTATCCAGGAGGTTGATAACATTCATTCTCATATCGAAAAGCATCTGTCTAAAGTAGATATATACAGTCCATTGAGCCTCATTAGAAACATGAAAGAAATCAGGAAGGAAGTGATGGATATTCATCAGATGAAGGCAGATGAGATTTTCGATTTCCAGGATGCAGCTTCAAGTTTCAAGTTTAAAGAAATCCCTTATACTCGAGTAAATCGCTTACTTATAAAGCATCACACCCATTTCACATTGATTATAGAGTGTCCTTTCAGAATGGTTCCGCAATTGCTGAAGCTAGCTTACGGCGACAGACGAGGTCTACATGCAATCCAAACTTACCAGTCGCACGTGTACTTAATAAAGTACCAGTGATATGTGAACTTAAGAAAAAAGACATCGAGAGCATGTTGCGATTTATGCCTCTTGTTGATCGATATTACATGGAACGCCTTCTGCAAATTGGAGACCAACGACAGCAATAACTGAATACTAGATGGAGTTACATGTATGGTGTGCAACGAATGAACTACCAACATTGTCTAACTAAACTGTTCAACAAACTATTTTCCAGCTTAATATATGGTTCATCTATTGTTTTAATATGTTTTGGATTGATCCAGTATACAATGTATATTATTAAACTGTTCTGCCTTAGTTTCAAGATATAGTGCGCGTGGCTCATGATTAATTGATTAATACTATGAATGACTACAGTCTAATTATGCCATGCTTACAAAATTATGATTTGTTTGATTGTTATGTAATGCCAGTTACATTTCAGGAACTACGTGTATTTACTATTGGACAATTTTTAATACCTATTCATTAACTGTTGTGGATTTGTTCTATTACTGTGAAGCTATACAGATTGATGTTTAAGTGTTTGTTCTGTGTTTTAAGTTCAGTTAATAAATATTTCAATTTATATTGTTATAATTATCATACATTAATTAGTATATATACATGTATTAGCATAATTTAATAATGGAATATTTGTACAAGTGCTAGACTGGATATTGTGCATGGTGACTATGAACGACAATATTGGAAATATACTACCTGGGTTAAAACAGTTATTGTCACATTTCAAACGACAGATTATCCTTCCCACCTGCATCAGAGGATTGCGTCGAGAATCGAACCTCACAATCGAGCCTCACTTTTCATCTTTGGGAATGGCGTCCCATTGTTTGCGCTTACACTCGAGAATCAATCACTGATTTCCAATCATAATTACCTGGTTATGGTGCTCCAATATTTCCAACTTGTGTCAGTGGAAGGCAATTGACTTTAAACAAATTCCTGATCAATCTATGCGGAGATTGTAACAGCAGTATTAGTATATTTAATTAATTCAGACTCAATTATGATTATCTTATAGCACAATGTTCCAGTCTTGCATCCTGGGAATACCATATACATAAATGTGGATAAACTTCTTGTTCAAAGAAAAACATGGTACTAATGGTAGGCTTCAAACTCACATTCATATGGTAGGTCGTACCTCTAACCATTCGGGTATATGTAATAGGATGGACTGAACGCAGATCATAATTGTGCACATACAGTGTGGAGATAGGTATAATGTTCGTTAAATATATTTAAGATGGTCAATTATTTTGTCTTATACTGCGCTATGTACCAGAACACATTATAACATTAAAAAAATCTGATTTATTTTTTCAGTTTTGAGCTATCTCCAAATTTAAATGTTAAATTGTTAAACAATCCTGGTATGAAATACTTAGTCATACTGGAATATAAGCGAACATTGTTAAACCTTTCAATGTGTGTAAAAAATGTTTACAAAAGATCAACAAATACAGAAATATTTGACTTTGAATATTTGACATCAATTATCTCGGAATGGAAAATTTGTAGATATCGCCCATAAGATTAAGGCGACGATAATATTTATATGTAATCGTTTTTCTTGTTATCTTTGAAATGGCTCTTAACTAGATTACGATCCATCATGTTCAGAATTTGGAGCAAACGTGACATGCTTCTGATCGTATCTCCGCTTGATAACATAATGAGGCAATTATTATTTGCTATGCTAGTCATTCAATAGTTATTGAATCGTCTTAATATAATACTACCAATGTGATCGTGTAGTATGACTTGTGCTATTCTGAATTATGTCCCTCGGTTTAAACATATTTATTCATTCATACAGTACATATCTATTGCTTAAAGCTCCAATTATGTCTCTTGTAATTCTATATTAATGTGTGTGATTTACGTTTATTTATCGTCGCTACCGGTTGCCCATATGAGCGACGCCTCCTGAAGATATTAGCCATTTTAGATTTTTGGAGGATAGTGCAATGATACAGACAGAGACCCATTCCAGAGTCTCCTCTGGTTCTTTTACGTTCACGGTGTACAGCACCGACACGAGACCTCGGTTTGACGCCCCATATGAAAGACTGTTAATTTTATTATGGTCAGACGGGGGATCGAACCTGCGATCCCTGGATTACCAGTCCAGCGTGTTACCACTGGACTACAGATCCGTCTGTGCTCTGTATTAATGAATGGCTATGTACAGTTATATAGTGCTCACGTTTTGTTTTGTTACTTGTATCTATATATAGATGAGATGATTTGTTACGTGTATCTATATATAGATGAGATGCTTTGTTACTTGTATCTATATATAGATGAGATGCTTTGTTACTTGTATCTATATATAGATGAGATGCTTTGTTACTTGTATCTATATATAGATGAGATGCTTTGTTACGTGTATGTATATATATATGAGATGCTTTGTTACTTGTATCTATATATAGATGAGATGCTTTGTTACTTGTATCTATATATAGATGAGATGCTTTGTTACTTGTATCTATATATAGATGAGATGCTTTGTTACGTGTATGTATATATATATGAGATGCTTTGTTACTTGTATCTATATATAGATGAGATGCTTTGTTACTTGTATCTATATATAGATGAGATGCTTTGTTACTTGTATCTATATATAGATGAGATGCTTTGTTACGTGTATGTATATATATATGAGATGCTTTGTTACTTGTATCTATATATAGATGAGATGCTTTGTTACTTGTATCTATATATAGATGAGATGCTTTGTTACTTGTATCTATATATAGATGAGATGCTTTGTTACGTGTATGTATATATATATGAGATGCTTTGTTACTTGTATCTATATATAGATGAGATGCTTTGTTACTTGTATCTATATATAGATGAGATGCTTTGCTACTTGTATCTATATATAGATGAGATGCTTTGTTACTTGTATCTATATATAGATGAGATGCTTTGCTACTTATATCTATATATAGATGAGATGCTTTATTACTTGTATCTATATATAGATGAGATGCTTTGTTACTTGTATCTATATATAGATGAGATGCTTTGTTACTTGTATCTATATATATATGAGATGCTTTGTTACTTGTATCTATATATAGATGAGATGCTTTGTTACGTGTATCTATATATAGATGAGATGCTTTGCTACGTGTATCTATATATAGATGAGATGCTTTGTTACGTGTATGTATATATAGATGAGATGCTTTGTTACGTGTATGTATATATAAATGAGATGTATACCCATTTGTTTGGTTGTGACCATCCTACATACAAGTTTAAACGTTATTTATTTTACAACGATTGCCTAGCAAGTTCTAACAACGTATATTAATCACTCTCGTTGTCGCGGATAAAAGTGTATATGTGGTCATTCATGTGGGAGGAAATCGAAGTACCCAGAGAAAACCCGCCTGTCCGATCTGGCGACCACCGTACCATCTCACATATGTCCCGGTCCGAGGATCGAGCCTTTGTTTCATTGGTGAGAAGCGAGCTCGCTAACTAAACGTATGCAGCGGTATGGGAAGACAGAGAAACAGTAGCCCACACCTTTCGAACCCCGCTTTAGGTTGCTTGATAATGGATATTAAAAATAATAAATAATAATAAATACTTTATTTAACAAGATGTTTTTTTATATATGAAGAATAATCATAATCCAATCAGAACGCTCGTTTCAACGGTCGTTTCACTGCGAATTGCGCCGCTTTAGAATTTTTCAAAACAAATTGAAAATGCTACGAAATCTCTTTTTGACGTACATTTTTGCCGAATAAACCTACACGTTAGTGTAAACACATTTTATTGATAATGTTATTCACAGTTAAAACTCTCCCGTCGAAGATTTTTTGTTGTTGCTGACAGCACCCGTGTCCTAGTACGGAAATGTGACCTGCTATGGCCAATGTTTGTGGCAATTGTTTGCAAAGTATACATGCATGCAGCTTAAAGTTGTGTTTTATTTGAAGAACAATATAAAGACTCGGGATAGGCGTTATATTTGGACAGCTTTGTACAAAATTGTCTCAGATAGGGCCATTTTACTGATCGATGCGAAATCTGACATCCCACAGAGTAGAATCCCTGTACTTAAATATATATACTAGTACCACCAAACGTGCCGAATTCCTGTGATTTGAACAATTAAGTCAATCTACCATGAGGCCCTCAACAAATTAAAACATGAAATGAAGCATGTAAACAGTAACCAGTAGGAAATAAGATATAAGCTGCAATAACTAATACTTATATGCATGTATAATTGTTTATCCTACCTTCATGGGAAAACGTACAAAAACGGCCTGCCTAATAAATTTTGCCTTATTAGTCAGTGCCTAATAAAGCTTTCGTGACGGACTACTTTTATGACCCAGATTACGGTTTGTAAATAAACAAAGCGTCTGTCGTCACATTGTGTTGTCTGCTGAGTTTGGAAAATGTCACAAGAAGAAAGTCGTGTACAGGCAAACTTTCAGGTTGTTTGGGATGAATTAACAGCACTCGATGAGACCCCTCTGGAAACTACTGTTGCCAGAGAAATGTCATTTATCATTAAATTTTATCTATAAATAATTATATATCAATGCACAACATATTACCAAGTGCGTAGCGAGTTTGTAAGCTGCCATGGCTAGTTTGTTTGTTTTTGTGTCGGGTGCACACTCAGAATGTAGGATAGAATGTAGGATAAATAGAATATTAGGTTACTGTCTTATAAATTTTAATTTATTAGGCTCGTCTCCGAAATAATACAAGGCTCGATAGAGCCTCGCCTTGTATTTGTTCTCCGACTCGCCTAATAAATTAAAATTTATAAGACAGTAACCTAATATTCTCTATATATTATTAGTATATTAGGTTATTGGTCTGTTCTTTGCACCACCTGGTATATAAAGCTTTGAAGTGTGGAACAGAATGTGCTGTTTTGATGTGATAAGGGAGAGAATTCCACAAATGTACCCTGCATATAAGAACGATTTCCTAAAAACTTCAGTAGTTGGCTTAGGAAGGTAAAGTTGGAGATTGGCGTTGAGTTGGAACATCGGAAGTAAATCTGAATGACTCTTGCTAAGCCATTGGGTGTTTTAAACATTAATGCTGTTTTTTGAAAGCTAACCCTTTCTGGGAAAGTCATCCAATTGAGAGTTGGGAAACGTTTGGAAGGAGTGTACAAATCTTTGTCAAGAATTAATCTTGCAGCTCGTTTTTGGAATCTAACAATTTTATCTTCTAAATAAAAGGAATAATGAATGAAATACCAATATTATAATTACCACAGATGGAAAAAAAGTGCCAATGTGTTGCTTTACACAGTACAAATATAAATATTATAATAACCACAGATGGAAAAAAAGTGCCAATGTGTTGCTTTACACAGTACAAATATAAATATTATAATAACCACAGATGGAAATAAAGTGCCAAGGTGTTGCTTTACACAGTACAAATATAACTACTATAATTACCACAGATGGAAATAAAGTGCCACGGTGTTGCTTTACACAGTACAAATATAAATACTATAATTACCACAGATGGAAATAAAGTGCCAAGGTGTTGCTTTACACAGTACAAATATAAATACTATAATTACCACAGATGGAAATAAAGTGCCAAGGTGTTGCTTTACACAGTACAAATATAAATATTATAATAACCACAGATGGAAATAAAGTGCCAAGGTGTTGCTTTACACAGTACAAATAAATATATATTATAATTACCACAGATGGAAATAAAGTGCCACGGTGTTGCTTTACACAGTACAACTATAAATACTATAATTACCACAGATGGAAATAAAGTGCCAATGAGTTGTTTTACGCAGTACAAATATAAACATTATAATTACCACAGATGGAAATAAAGTGCCAAGGTGTTGCTTTACACAGTACAAATATAATAATATTTTATTATAATAACCACAGATGGAAATAAAGTGCCAAGGTGTTGCTTTACACAGTACAAATAAATATATATTATAATTACCACAGATGGAAATAAAGTGCCACGGTGTTGCTTTACGCAGAACAAATATAAATAAATTATAATTACCACAGATGGAAATAAAGTGTCAAGGAGCTGTTTTACACAGAACAAATGAACCAATATATGCTAGCAATGGTGTCCTTAGCAATATTCTTAAATCCACATTTCTCCTTCTCTCTTCGCCATGGCAATGGATTCCACCAGGAATGAGGTCTCGAGAGAGATTAGACTGATGTTGTAAAAAATGTTCGCAGGAGACGTAAAATATGTTTTATAACCTAAGGATATCGCTACTAGATACAAGCAGTGTATTTATGCCGCTGCCTTATGTGAACTTGATAATATGCGTATGTGTGTCAGTAGATAAGACGAGCATTGACCGCGAGCATGTTATTGACCTGACGTGCTCTATTTACCGATGGGATGTTGGATAAAGTCAGCAGTTATTCTGTGACCTTGCATAACCCACGCGTTTTGGCGTTATCTTCTAGGTTACTGGGTGATTCTTCTAACATAATCTACCTAGTTCATACTAATATATTTTCAAGGCCAAGGGGGCTGGCTGCTTAAGACAAGTTTGACTGTATATTCAAAATTGTCATTTGAACGATATCACGTGGCCTACTGTTCAAATAAATCCCGAGTATCGAGTGTGTTTTACGTTTATTTATCTTCGCTACCGGTTGCCCATATGAGCGACGCCTCCTGAAGAGATTAGTCATTTTAGATTTTGGAGGATAGTGCAATGATACAGACATAGACCCATTCCAGAGTCTCCTCTGGTTCTTTTACGTGCACGGTGTAAAGCACCGACACGAGACCTCGGTTTAACGTCCCATCTGAAAGATTGTTCATGTTATTAGGGTCAGACGGGGGATCGAACCTGCGATCCCTGGATTACCAGTCCAGCGTGTTACCACTGGACTACAGATCCGTCTGTGCCGAGTATCGAAGCATTATAACTGTATTTTATGATACTAATACTGAGTTGGTTTCAGCAGTCGGTTGTATCGATAGATATGATTGGTCTTTAAAAATAGACATCCAATAGGAAATAGCGTTATGTATCTAATTATGATTTACGACATATCATAAGTAGGATAGTATTACGACATCGGCCAGTGTATAACATTTGCACCACTCTTTCGGTGCTTTACACCGTGCACGTAAAAGAACGAGATGCGATTATGGATGTCTGTATCATTGCACTATTCTCCAAAAATGTAAAATGACTAATCTCTTCAGGAGGCGTCGCTCAAATGGGTAACCGGTAGCGACGATAAATAAACGTGAAACACACATACAACATTGTACTTGTATTTATTCCAAAGATGAAATATTGGATTAATAAACTTACATACATTTATAATATCTACATACATTTATAATATCTACATACATTTATAATATCTACATACATTTATGATATCTACATACATTTATAATATCTACATACATTTATAATATCTACATTCTTACTCTTTTTTTTCTCAAGTTGATGAACTATACAAAATACAATTTATTTCGTAGTTAAAAATAATGCTTATACCCTTGCCTGGCAAATATTTTGAAAGTCTATTCCACAGGTTGTGTATGGTACTGCATTTCCAGGAAAAAATGGTCTTTGTTTTCCGTTTTCTACTATTATTAAATATGGATCATTCAAACAAATAATGAACTTCATCACCAATAGATGTATTACAAAGCTTGCATATGCATACACAGAGGTATGTCCCTCCATCTCATATCCCGTCAAGGTTTGTTTGTTATCCCACGCCGTTAAGAACAGGGGTTATAATTGTGTTTGGCTGCGTATTTATGTGTTTTAGCAGGATAACTCAAAATGTGTATGCATTTTTGATGAAACTTTGTGTATATATAGAGAGTTGGTCTAGAAGCAAGTGATACAAAGACGGATGGATATATGTAGTCCAGTGGTTAACACGCTGGACTGGTAATCCAGAAATCGCAGGTTCGATACCCCGTCTGACCATAACAAAATTAAGTCTTTCAGATGGGACATTAAACCATGGTCTTGTGTCGGTACTTTACACCGTGCACGTAAAAGAACCAGAGGAGACTCTGGAATGGGTCTCTGTCTGTATCACTGCACTATCCTCCAAAAATCTAAAATGACTAATCTCTTCAGGAGGCGTCGCTCATATTGGCAACCGGTAGCGACGACAAATAAACGTAAAACACATACACACAGCAAGTGATTCGATTTTTGAACAGCTTAGGCGGACGATCCAGTGTGCTACTTCGAGCAGTATTTCAGGCACGGATTGACACGCGAGGTAGAACCACCCGTGGGATTCTATCCTATATAGGTGAGGGACAAGTGAAACGACCCTAACCACAAGTTTTCATCTAATACGAGGCGTTATTTTTCTAAAGTTAGTTTATACAAATTTATTTTAGCTCGATTGCGAAACAAGTTATTTCAACTTATATAAATCACTCTCGAGACCTCATTCCTGATGGAATCCATCGCCACGAAGGAGAGAGAAGAGGCAACGTGGAATTTAAATGCCTTGCCTAAGGGCACAATCGTAACGGCTCCAGTGGGGTTCGAACTCCGGACCTTTCGCACCTGAAGCGAACGCGCATCCACTGCGCTATCATTTTCTAAAGTTAATATGCAGGAACTGCTTAATGTGGATTTAAGGTCCTACTCAATGATGTTGATGTCAATATTCGTCGATGACTTTATTCAAATGAGATTTGAAGTTTCATCGATTTTAAGGGTCTGTGAAGTTGGCTTGCAGATGGTAGTTGGTTATTCAGAAGTATATTCGCGAATACACATCTAGAAGTATATTCAGAAGTTTATTCGCGAATACACATCTAGAAGTTTATTCAGAAGTTTATTCAGAAATAATTTTCGCGAATACACATTTAGAAGTTTATTCAGATATGTATTCGCAAATACACATCTAGAAGTTTATTCAGAAATTTGTTCGCGAATACACATCTAGAAGTTTATTCAGAAGTTTATTCGCGAATACACATCTAGAAGTTTATTCAGAAGTTTATTCGCGAATACACATCTAGAAGTTATTCAGAAGTTTATTCAGATATTTATTCGCAAATACACATCTAGAAGTTTATTCAGAAGTTTATTCGCGAATACACATCTAGAAGTTTATTCGCGAATACACATCTAGAAGTTTATTCAGAAGTGTATTCAGAAGTTTATTCGCGAATACACATCTAGAAGTTTATTCAGAAGTTTATTCGCGAATACACATGTAGAAGTTTATTCAGAAGTTTATTCGCGAATACACATCTAGAAGTTTATTCAGAAGTTTAGAAGTCTGTAGTACAGTGGTAACAACACGCTGGACTGGTAATCCAGGGCTCGCAGGTTCGATCCCCCGCCTGACCCTAATTAAATTAACAGTCTTTCAGATGGGGACTTTAAACCAAGGTCTCGTGTCGGTGCTGTACACCATGCACGTACAAGAACCAAAGGAAACTATGGAATGGGTCTCTGTCTGTATCATTGCACTAACCTCCAACCGGTAGCGACGATAAATAAACGTAAAAAACGCATAATTATAGCATGTGATGAAATGACGTACAAGATTATCATGTAGTCTCAGGTTTACAAAAGTGTCATACGCATTAAGTTTGAAAAATGAAGTACAAGATTATCATGTAGTCTCAGGTTTACAAAAGTATCATACACATTAAGTTTGAAAATTGAACAAGCAAATCAATACCAAATTACCAAATTACCACGGTGTGCTTTTTTTTTATCAAGTGCAGCATTTGCAGATCACTTATGTTTTCAGTTTTGATGGACCGGACCTTTCGTAGCAGTTGGTTATTGACTTTGCAAATACGTGGAGAAGTATTTAAGATTAGAAATAATTTGATAAAGGGAAAGTGCATATATACACATGGCAAACCCTGAGATTATGTTATGTTATATAATACAATGTGTGTACAAATAAAATTGAAAGATAGTAATGTGAAAAGAGAACGGCAGATGGGTAAAGGTTAAAGTTTAAAATTTAAACTTTATTTATTTTACAACGATTGCGAAGCAGGTTCTAACAACTTATATTAATCACTCTCGTTGGTGCGGGAGAAAGCGTATATGTGGTCATTCGTGTGGGAGGAAACCGGGGTACCCGGAGAAAATCCACCTGTCAGAACTAGCGATCACCGTACCATCTCGCATACTTCCCGGTCGAACCCGGCTTGCATTGGTGAGACGCTAGCACGCTATCCACATCAGTAGATGGATAGGGGGACTGGCTCGGTCGTCATTAGGGTCATTGAGCTAGAAGGGGATGCTGTTAGAGCAGCAGAAACGATTGGTGAGTTTGATGAAGTTTTGTACTTTGAGTACAGCCTTATTCATACGATCATCCAGAGTTTCATCGCCATGTAATAACATAGGAGCGGTAATTGGTGAGTACCAATGTAGCCTATCACACATGGTAAGGGTTGTGCTAGCCTGGGTTCCAGTCTGTCGATTTTTCACTTTTTAACTTCTGGCAAAATGACATATGACCAGAAACTCAATACGGCCCAATTAATAGTCTCGGTGTAAAAATATATTTATTTGACTGACCAGGCAAAATATATCGAGGCCTGTTTCCAGGCTAGGATTGTGCCAGAAATGATGTGCAGAGATTCAAGCTGGATTTGTTCAATTTCCTGTTCTTCTGCTTGTGACATGTTATCCCACATTCAAGATATACCATTCATTTATAACTGCAGACCACGATATATCATTTATCTATAACTGTAGACCACGATAAATCATTTATCTATAACTGTAGACCACGATAAATCATTTACCTATAACTGTAGACCACGATATACCATATATATATAACTGTAGACCACGATATACCATATATCTATACCTGTAGACCACGATATACCATATATATCTATAACTGTAGACCACGATATACCATATATCTATAACTGTAGACCACGATATACCATATATCTATAACTGTAGACCACGATATACCATATATCTATAACTGTTGACAGGATATACCATATATATAACTGTAGACCACGATATACCATATATCTATAACTGTAGACCACGATATACCATATATCTATAACTGTAGACCACGATATACCATATATCTATAACTGTAGACCACGATATACCATATATCTATAACTGTAGACCACGATATACCATATATATATACCTGTAGACCACGATATACCATATATCTATAACTGTAGACCACGATATACCATATATCTATAACTGTTGACAGGATATACCATATATATAACTGTAGACCACGATATACCATATATATATATAACTGTAGACCACGATATACCATATATCTATACCTGTAGACCACGATATACCATATATCTATAACTGTAGACCACGATATACCATATATCTATACCTGTAGACCACGATATACCATATATCTATAACTGTAGACCACGATATACCATATATCTATACCTGTAGACCACGATATACCATATATATCTATAACTGTAGACCACGATATACCATATATCTATAACTGTTGACAGGATATACCATATATACAACTGTAGACCACGATATACCATATATATATATAACTATAGACCACGATATACCATATATATATACCTGTAGACCACGATATACCATATATCTATACCTGTAGACCATAATATGCCATATATATATAACTGTAGACCACGATATACCATATATCTATACCTGTAGACCACGATATACCATATATATTTATAACTGTAGACCACGATATACCATATATCTATAACTGTAGACCACGATATACCATATATCTATAACTGTAGACCACGATATACCATATATCTATAACTGTTGACAGGATATACCATATATATAACTGTAGACCACGATATACCATATATCTATAACTGTAGACCACGATATACCATATATCTATAACTGTAGACCACGATATACCATATATCTATAACTGTAGACCACGATATACCATATATCTATAACTGTAGACCACGATATACCATATATATATACTGTAGACCACGATATACCATATATCTATAACTGTAGACCACGATATACCATATATCTATACCTGTAGACCACGATATACCATATATCTATAACTGTTGACAGGATATACCATATATATAACTGTAGCCCACGATATACCATATATATATATAACTGTAGAACACAATATACCATATATCTATACCTGTAGACCACGATATACCATATATCTATACCTGTAGACCATAATATGCCATATATATATAACGGTAGACCACCATATACCATATATATATAACTGTAGACCACGATATGCCATATATATATATAACTGTAGACCACGATATACCATATATCTATAACTGTAGACCACGATATACCATATCTCTATAACTGTAGACCACGATATGCCATATATATATACTGTAGACACGATATACCATATATATAACTGTAGATCACCATATACCATATATCTATAACTGCAGACCACGATATACCATATATATATAACTGTAGACCACGATATGCCATATATATATATATATAACTGTAGACCACGATATACCATATATCTATAACTGTAGACCACGATATACCATATATCTATAACTGTAGACCACGATATGCCATATATATATACTGTAGACACGATATACCATATATATATAACTGTAGGCGACGATATACCATATATCTATAGCTGTATATCACGATATACCATATATATATAACTGCAGACCACCATATACCATATATCTATAACTGTAGACCACGATATGCCATATATATATAACTGTAGACCACGATATACCATATATCTATAACTGTAGATCACGATATACCATATATATATAACTGTAGACCACGATATACCATATATCTATAACTGTGGACCACGATATACCATATATCTATAACAGTAGACCACGACATACCATATATCTATAACTGTAGACCACGATATATCATTTATCTATAACTGTAGACCACGATATACCATATATATATATAACTGTAGACCTCGATATACCATATATATATAACTGCAGACCACGATATACCATATATCTATAACTGTAGACCACGATATACCATATATCTATAGATGTAGACCACGATATACCATATATCTATAACTGCAGACCATGATATACCATATATCTATAAAAGTAGAACATGATATACCATATATCTATAACTGACCACGATATACCATATATCTATAACTGTAGACCACGATATACTATATATCTATAACTGTAGACCACGATATACCATATATATATATATAACTGTAGACCACGATATATTATATATCTATAACTGTAGACCACGATATACCATATATATATAACTGTAGACCACGATATACCATATATATATATATAACTGTAGACCACGATATACCATATATATATATATATAACGGTAGACCACGATATACCATATATATATATATATATAACTGTAGACCACGATATACCATATATATATATATATAACTGTAGACCACGATATACCATATATATATATGTAACGGTAGACCACGATATACCATATATCTATAACTGACCACGATATACCATATATCTATAACTGTAGACCACGATATACCATATATCTATAACTGTAGACCATGATATACCATATATCTATAACTGTAGAACATGATATACCATATATCTATAACTGACCACGATATACCATATATCTATAACTGTGGACCACGATATACCATATATATATAACTGTAGACCACGATATACTATATATCTATAACTGTAGACCACGATATACCATATATCTATAACTGTAGACCATGATATGCCATATATATATAACTGTAGACCACGATATACCATATATATATATATATATAACGGTAGACCACGATGTACTATATATCTATAACTGTAGAACACGATATACCATATATATATAGCTATAGACCACGATATACCATATATATATAACTGTATACCACGATATACCATATATATATAACTGTAGGCCACGATATACCATATATATAACTGTAGACCAGGATATACCATATATCTATAACTGTAGACCAGGATATACCATATATATATAGCTGTAGACAACGATATACCATATATATATAGCTGTAGACCACGATATACCATATATATATATCTGTAGACCACGATATACCATATATATATAACTGTAGACCAGGATATACCATATATATATAGCTGTAGACCACGATATACCATATATATATAGCTGTAGACCACGATATACCATATATATAACTGTAGACCACGATATACCATATATCTATAACAGTAGACCACGATATACCATATATCTATAACTGTAGACCAGGATATACCATATATATATAACTGTAGACCACGATATACCATACATATATAACTGTAGACCACGATATACCATATATATATATATAGCTGTAGACCACGATATACCATATATCTATAACTGTAGACCACGATATACCATATATCTATAACTGTAGACCACGATATACCATATATCTATAACTGAAGACACGATATACCATATATATCTATAACTGTAGACCACGATATACCATATATCTATAACTGTAGACCAGGATATACCATATATATATATATAGCTGTAGACCACGATATACCATATATCTATAACTGTAGACCAGGATATACCATATATATATATAACTGTAGACCACGATATACCATATATATATAATTGTAGACTACGATATACCATATATCTATATCTGTAGATTACGATACACCATATATATATATAACTGTAGACCACGATATACCATATATATATATATATATATATATAACTGTAGACCACGATATACCATATATCTATAACTGTAGACCAGGATATACCATATATATATAACTGTTGACCACGATATACCATATATATAACTGTAGACCACGATATACCATATATATATAACTGCAGACCACGATATACCATATATCTATAACTGTAGACCACGATATACCATATATCTATAACTGTAGACCACGATATACCATATATATATAACTGTAGACCACGATATACCATATATCTATAACTGTGGACCATGATATACCATATATCTATAACAGTAGACCACGACATACCATATATCTATAACTGTAGACCACGATATATCATTTATCTATAACTGTAGACCACGATATACCATATATATATATAACTGTAGACCACGATATACCATATATATATAACTGCAGACCACGATATACGATATATCTATAACTGTAGACCACGATATACCATATATCTATACCTGTAGACCACGATATACCATATATCTATACCTGTAGACCATAATATGCCATATATATATAACGGTAGACCACCATATACCATATATATATAACTGTAGACCACGATATGCCATATATCTATAACTGTAGACCACGATATACCATATCTCTATAACTGTAGACCACGATATGCCATATATATATACTGTAGACACGATATACCATATATATAACTGTAGATCACCATATACCATATATCTATAACTGCAGACCACGATATACCATATATATATAACTGTAGACCACGATATGCCATATATATATATATAACTGTAGACCACGATATACCATATATCTATAACTGTAGACCATGATATACCATATATCTATAACTGTAGACCACGATATGCCATATATATATACTGTAGACACGATATACCATATATATATAACTGTAGGCGACGATATACCATATATCTATAGCTGTATATCACGATATACCATATATATATAACTGCAGACCACCATATACCATATATCTATAACTGTAGACCACGATATGCCATATATATATAACTGTAGACCACGATATACCATATATCTATAACTGTAGATCACGATATACCATATATATATAACTGTAGACCACGATATACCATATATCTATAACTGTGGACCACGATATACCATATATCTATAACAGTAGACCACGACATACCATATATCTATAACTGTAGACCACGATATATCATTTATCTATAACTGTAGACCACGATATACCATATATATATATAACTGTAGACCTCGATATACCATATATATATAACTGCAGACCACGATATACCATATATCTATAACTGTAGACCACGATATACCATATATCTATAGATGTAGACCACGATATACCATATATCTATAACTGTAGACCATGATATACCATATATCTATAAAAGTAGAACATGATATACCATATATCTATAACTGACCACGATATACCATATATCTATAACTGTAGACCACGATATACTATATATCTATAACTGTAGACCACGATATACCATATATATATAAACTGTAGACCACGATATACCATATATATATATTAACTGTAGACCATGATATACCATATATATATATATACGGAGACCACGATATACCATATATATTTATATATAACTGTAGACCACGATATACCATATATATATATATAACTGTAGACCACGATATACCATATATATATGTAACGGTAGACCACGATATACCATATATCTATAACTGACCACGATATACCATATATCTATAACTGTAGACCACGATATACCATATATCTATACTGTAGACCATGATATACCATATATCTATAACTGTAGAACATGATATACCATATATCTATAACTGACCACGATATACCATATATCTATAACTGTGGACCACGATATACCATATATATATAACTGTAGACATGATATACCATATATCTATAACTGTAGACCACGATATACCATATATATATAACTGTAGACCATGATATACTATATATCTATAACTGTAGACCACGATATACCATATATATATATATAACGGTAGACCACGATATACTATATATCTATAACTGTAGACCACGATATACCATATATCTATAGCTGTAGACCACGATATGCCATATATATATAACTGTAGACCACGATATACCATATATATATACTAGACCACGATATACCATATATATATAACTGTATACCACGATATACCATATATATATAACTGTAGGCCACGATATACCTATATATAACTGTAGACCAGGATATACCATATATCTATAACTGTAGACCAGGATATACCATATATATATAGCTGTAGACCACGATATACCATATATATATATCTGTAGACCACGATATACCATATATATATCTGTAGACCACGATATACCATATATATATAACTGTAGACCAGGATATACCATATATATATAGCTGTAGACCACGATATACCATATATATATAGCTGTAGACCACGATACCATATATATAACTGTAGACCACGATATACCATATATCTATAACAGTAGACCACGATATACCATATATCTATAACTGTAGACCAGGATATACCATATATATATAACTGTAGACCACGATATACCATACATATATAACTGTAGACCACGATATACCATATATATATATAGCTGTAGACCACGATATACCATATATCTATAACTGTAGACCACGATATACCATATATCTATAACTGTAGACCACGATATACCATATATCTATAACTGAAGACACGATATACCATATATATCTATAACTGTAGACCACGATATACCATATATCTATAACTGTAGACCAGGATATACCATATATATATAGCTGTAGACCACGATATACCATATATCTATAACTGTAGACCAGGATATACCATATATATATATAACTGTAGACCACGATATACCATATATATATAATTGTAGACTACGATATACCATATATCTATATCTGTAGACTACGATACACCATATATATATATATTACTGTAGACCACGATATACCATATATATATATATATATATATATAACTGTAGACCACGATATACCATATATCTATAACTGTAGACCAGGATATACCATATATATATAACTGTAGACCACGATATACCATATATATAACTGTAGACCACGATATACCATATATATATAACTGTAGACCACGATATACCATATATCTATAACTGTAGACCACGATATACCATATATCTATAACTGTAGACCACGATATACCATATATATATAACTGTAGACCACGATATACCATATATCTATAACTGTGGACCACGATATACCATATATCTATAACTGTAGACCACGACATACCATATATCTATAACTGTAGACCACGATATATCATTTATCTATAACTGTAGACCACGATATACCATATATATATATAACTGTAGACCACGATATACCATATATATATAACTGCAGACCACGATATACGATATATCTATAACTGTAGACCACGATATACCATATATCTATACCTGTAGACCACGATATACCATATATCTATACCTGTAGACCATAATATGCCATATATATATAACGGTAGACCACCATATACCATATATATATAACTGTAGACCACGATATGCCATATATCTATAACTGTAGACCACGATATACCATATCTCTATAACTGTAGACCACGATATGCCATATATATATACTGTAGACACGATATACCATATATATAACTGTAGATCACCATATACCATATATCTATAACTGCAGACCACGATATACCATATATATATAACTGTAGACCACGATATGCCATATATATATATATAACTGTAGACCACGATATACCATATATCTATAACTGTAGACCATGATATACCATATATCTATAACTGTAGACTATTTATATGCCATATATATATACTGTAGACACGATATACCATATATATATAACTGTAGGCGACGATATACATATATTATAGCTGTATATCACGATATACCATATATATAACTGCAGACCACCATATACCATATATCTATAACTGTAGACCACGATATGCCATATATTATAACTGTAGACCACGATATACATATATATCTATAACTGTAGACCACGATATACCATATATATATAACTGTAGACCACGATATACCATATATCTATAACTGTGGACCACGATATACCATATATCTATAACAGTAGACCACGACATACCATATATCTATAACTGTAGACCACGATATATCATTTATCAATAACTGTAGACCACGATATACCATATATATATATAACTGTAGACCTCGATATACCATATATATATAACTGCAGACCACGATATACCATATATCTATAACTGTAGACCACGATATACCATATATCTATAGATGTAGACCACGATATACCATATATCTATAACTGTAGACCATGATATACCATATATCTATAACTGTAGAACATGATATACCATATATCTATAACTGACCACGATATACCATATATCTATAACTGTAGACCACGATATACCATATATCTATAACTGTAGACCATGATATGCCATATATATATAACTGTAGACCACGATATACCATATATATATTTATATAACGGTAGACCATGATGTACTATATATCTATAACTGTAGAACACGATATACCATATATATATATAGCTAT